>JASDDO010000010.1:285367488-285967488 GCA_030015575.1 Agapanthus africanus | reverse complement strand
AGTACCCCGGATCATGATATTTGATAAAGAGAATACCGGATAAATAATGTGATAGATGTGACGTTTGACCCGTACCCAGATTTGGGATGCCGTACGACGGATTTAGCGTACGAGCTATATTGATGATAGATCCGCACTCTTGACTTAAGGATGTCATGTTATAGATATTATATCGTATGGGATACTACTGAGGCGGGATCACCGACTGTTATATATATATATATATATATATATATATATATATATATATATATCGACTCAGATGTTAGGCGGTTTCCTTACCTTTCGATCAGCCTTTTAGTTTAGCCCTGCAGTTTACTTGTAAATGGTAGATTAAAATCGAGTCATACCTATTTCAAAACTAACGAATCGTGAGTATTTTTAAAGACAGGCCAAGGGATTCTATGGATATTTCAAAGGACGTACATTTTCATAAAAACACCGTAGTCCCTATTTTCTAAACACACGATTCGTATTATTTCAAATGGAAAAACTGTACGACTCATACTTAGACATATGTAGATTCGTTATCATTGTATTTGATATTCAACTCTCGGATATTCTTGCTGCTCGCATCGCATTGCATGCCTATATTGTGTTTTCATATGTTAATATTGAAATCATGCTGTTAGGATACCAGCACCATTACCGATGATGCGTATGTTCCACATACACTTACTTGCCGGCTCACACACATCATCATCGGTAATTGCCACGTACATTTTAGAGAATATTATTTCATTGACATAGCTTGTTAGCTGATAGTTTCGACATGATATTAGTGTACTTTCCTTATATGCCCGTTTAGATATTACAGTTATTACTTGCTACTTCAAGCATACTATTATTCACTGTTATGCAGTATTATGGAGTTTTATGTCGATATTCACTGTTTACTCGCTATTGATGATTGGATTTCGGATTTTCATGAGATTTTCTAGATTTGGGAGATAACCGCAAAAATATGTATAGAATTCTCTCTCTCTCTCTTTTAAAAAAATGCAAGCTGCGGTTTTCTCGTGATGTATGAGTCGTCCACCATGAGTTTTCATAGTAGTTGTTGGATTTCAAGACCCGATTCAAGAAGACGTAGGAACCGTCTCGGGTACATGGTGGACCCGGTATGGTACCCCGGGGCGAGATTGATTTTCATGGTAGATGATGATCCTGACTGGGGCAGACTGCCTACCGGTGATATTTTTGGACTCGTCGGTTATCCAGAGGATACCGACTGGAGTCATGAGATGGTTATAGGCTAATCTGTTCTGCCGGAGCCCGCGGGTCGATCCCGCAGACGATACGGATGCCTGAGATATTGATATTTGAGATTTGAGATATTGAGATTTGAGACACTGAGATATTGAGATTTGATGATACATGTCAGTCCGGGCTGCCGGAGCCTGAGATATTGAGATATTGGGATTTATGTTTTGTGTCGATACTTGACACGGATCTCTCAGTTGATTTCATTGATGATACTCGATTTATAGGATATCTCATTAAAAATAGAAAACAATTGTCTCACTCATTTCATAAATTACATTCAAACCTCATGCATATGATATATTGCTACCTGAGGCACTGACACGAGCACTGGGATTACACTTATGTATAGACGTTTACCCTTGCCACTTTTTTTTATGCTTCAGACTTATCATTTTGAGGTTATATATATTGATCGTATTGACCTAGGTTTGTGTCATACATACGATTTCTGCTCGGTGATGTTTTCTACTTACGAGTTGGCAACTCACCCCCGTTATGCCACAGTTTCTTGCAAGTTTTGCTGTACAGGTTCTGTTACGGCTTTGCTGGAACACTACTTCCTTTCCGAGTGATTCCTTTGGTAGGTGGGTTCACTTGTATCGTGACCACTATTGTACCTTTATTTTATTCAGTTGTATCTAGTAACTCCATCAACCAAACTTGTATATTTATTCAGACTTAGAGACCAGTTGTATATTATTTCGACCTTAGAGTCGCGCGTTGTATTATTATGGTTTTCATTAATGTTTTGAGCTTCCTTTTGAGCTTTGATCCTCACCCTTCGGCGTTGTATATTATATTGCTTGCGTGGTTATGGTCGTCAATTGACGAAGAGCTAGCTCCCGCTTGGGGATGCCTTTTATCATTATATATGCTTTTATCATGTTGTACCCCATTCGGGGCCAGTATTTACAAAGGAAACTCTGCCTAAATTTTCAGAAAAGACTTGATATTTTAAAAACGCTTAATTCGGCTTATGCTATTGAAACAACTCGTTTTAAAATAAGTTCTTCTTACCTAAAAATGGTTTTAGATTTCTGGGTTTTTGGCTTACTTGGATTAGATGGAGCCCTATAGACTTCATATGATTCAAGTGCCAGTCACGTGCCATTTCCGGGTCGTGACAAACTTGGTATCAGAGCGCTAGGTTAACCTTGGTTCGAGTCTAAGTTTGACTATACGGAGCCTAGGGCGTTTGTATATATACGGAATCTACGCTTGACCTTACGGAACTTAGACTTAGTTGAGGGGGTAATAAACCCGAACTTTTGTCGCATAGGTTGACCTTGGTTGATGGAGTAGGTGACTTAAGAAGAGTGACATACCGTGTGTATGTTCCGCGGCATACTTACGATGCGCTACTCCGCTTAAGAAGCCTTAGGATGTACATTTTTTTGCACAACATTATATTCATTCATGATCTATCCTCATCGATATTGGTATATGGTTATGCTGCCACGATTACACGGGCAGAGAGAGCTACGGCTAGAGTTGCGGTCAGCACGAGCTCGTCATGGATGAGGACTGACCAGGGCATTATTCTAGGGACATACGATTGCATATATAGGCATCGTTTTATTGTCTTTACGCACCTTGAGAATTTGATGGATCACTTTTACGAGATTACTCGGACGTGCAGATCAGCACCAGAGAATTGAGCCATTGATAGAGGCCAGCCAGAATGTGATGACCATTGATGTATTGCTTATTCATGATGATTGAGGCACTGTTCAGCGTGCAGACGAATGAGCCAGTTCTTGCTGTGAACGACGAGATATCGTCCAGATGTTGGAGTTATTTCAGTACGAGTTATACTCAGAGATATGATAGATGGTCGCTATTCATCCGAGGATGAATGACTAGGACATGTAGTTCGTTCGCTTACCCCGATGCGAGGTCATCAGATTGATTGATTCCAGCTTGAGGAGACTTGACACGTATACGTTGGGAGTCGATAGAGACGATCGAATGTTCGAAACCCATTTTCCAAGTTTAATGTATTTGAAGAAAATATGCAAGTAACTCTACGGACCTTCTAAAAGAATGAAACCCCACCCTAACTCGACATAATGACCATGTGAAAGCCTTTGATCCTTCGGGTTTTCGACAGTTCGGCGGTGCCATTAGTGAGGCTTGGGTTTTCCCTGCTACGGTTGGTCCATAGGTGCTGTGGTATGTACTCGATATTATTAAACTGAACACAAGATGTTGATCTCTTGGGGGATTTTGAGGTTTTGACGAATCGATCGAATGGTTCGACATCTTTCGGATATCATGTGATAAGATGCATAGCTTGGGAGACTCCAGATACGAGTATAGCCGTTGGAGCACAGTCTATGCAGCCACGTTGAGACGAATCCGAAGAAGTCGACATTAGAGAAAAGTGGAGTAAGAGGTTCGTACGAGATCTTGATGAGATGATATTCTACTCCGCCGACATCAAAAATGTGATACGCATGCAGAGGCATTATATATGGATATATCTTCCAGAAGGAGTCGCGATGAGTATGCAGCCGTTTCGGAACAAGAAATGGTTGTAGTAAAAGATGATAACTTCCGGGCAGTTCGGCAGAAACGAGGTTTGGGAGAGACCTTGACAGGACCTTTCTGGAATATGATACGAGAAGACTTGGACCCAGGAGTGGTCATTTTACATACACCCAGTAGGCCAGAGTTCGGCACCGTCGACGAGACATGTTATGAGTGACTACGACAGTTGGCCAGAGATTCTTAAAGGATGCTCTTGAGTGGGACTATTCCGCCATACTTAATTTCGGTATTTTGGACGATCTATTCGCATGATTGAGTTTTGATGACCGAGTTTCATGATATTTGTTTTCGTGCACCATGGTTGCACCCACTGGGTAGTTATGTTTTGTGCAGAGTTATTGTACCTGGTATCATTTTTGTGCCTTAGCTATACATGCTTATGATTTCATGGATTTCATACACTTGGGTTGACTTTGTGCATATAGTACACACACGAGTTGGTTTTCGCACTCGGTATAGTTCACATATACTTGCAGTGTATTGATACGTATTTTGTGCATTACAGTTGCACAGGACATCGATTTGATGTTATTTGAGATATGGATTTTGATTTCATGTCTAGGGCATGCATACGATTTGACTTATGTTTACGGCATAGTTTTCATGCAATTTTAGTGTTTCGATTAGATTTTGTGCATGCGGTTGCACATGGTTGTGAGATTATATACCACGGTATACTGGATTTTGATTTGAGATGTGTTGTATACCATCAATTTCGATTGTGATACACGATATTTATTTTGTGCAACTTGTGCACCTGATTGGATTCTTGCGCATATTTGACGCACTTGGATTGGGTTTTGCGCATGTTCGGCGCTTGACATTGAATTTCATGATTTTGTGCATGATGGATGCACCTGTTTTGGATTTTCATGCGTGTTGGGCGCATGTTATGAGATGCGATTTTGGTGCACACCAGATGCACTAAATCGGGATTCTTTGTGCATATCAGATGCACCTGATTTTGCTGTCTGGAACACCGTTGCCCTTGACAGATGTTTCGTGCACACCTGTTGCACTTAGATATTGTTTCTGTGCATATGTATGGCACATTCATGGATTTTGACTTCCGTGCGCACCAGACGCACGGAGCTTTCATATGCACATTTTGGGATTGATTTCTTATGGAGCAGTATATTTTTATGATAATTACGATTTGTTTTTGTACTAAGCAGGACTAGTCAGAGGACAGTAACTGGATATATTTTGCATGCATTGTTAGTTATCGAAGGAATTTCCAAAGAGGGAAGCTATAGTCTAAGTATTACCTACATGTCTGAAATGACATGAAACGTTTAAAATAGGGAAAACTTTCAAAATTGTTTTCAAAACGGCGGTACGTGCATGTAAACAAAGGATATATATATATATATATATATATATATATATAGTTATTTTCTTACTCGAGACGTCCGCCAATGTGCAGTGTTATGCGCATCGCACAGCGATTTAAAATGGCTTGGCATGCATTTCCTTCAGGTGTTATATGTATAGTGTTGATGTATATCATATTGGTTTTCGTATTGGATCTAGACATTGACGTTTTCCCCGTGACTCCGATGATTGTGGGATGCTTGATAGAGTTTTGATTTTGAGTTATCTGCTCATTGTTCATGCGCACGCCTTGCGCTACGACGTTGTTTTATGTATTGATGGTTTCGGGACCGCAACGGTTTAGTCTTTTACTGAAATGTTTTAGTATTGAGGGGTTTAAATTTAAATTCGGGGACCGAATTTCTTTAAGGGGGGAAGATTGTAACATTTCAGAGAAATAAAATGTTATTTTTGAGATTTTTATAATTAAATAATAAAATATTGAATATTTTAATAGGGCGGTATAATTAAATACCGATAAATTGGGAAAATTTTTGAAAATTTTGGAAATTACTGAAATGAGGATGTTTTATGTGATTTATTCAAATTATGAAAGTTTATGATTTATTTGACACTATTTTAGTGCTAATCGCGATTAAAAATCGCTAATCAGGCCTTAAGCGTGTTTTGTGCACATGACATGCACTAAGTCATTTTTAGCACTTGTTACATTTTTTCTTTCATGCTTTCTCTTTTATCATGCATGGTATGGGTTTTAAATTGAGAAGGGAATAAATAAAGAAAATAGAAAACAAAAGAAAAAGAAAACATTAAACTAAAGAGGTATGGGGAAGAAAGAGAAGGAGAGGGGTTCCTTTGACTTTAGACCATTGTCTTCATCTTCATCTTCTTCATTATTTCCCTCCCTCTTCAACCTCAGCTGCTGCCCTCATCTCCCCCTTCAACAAAACACCTCATAACAACATCAAGAATCCATCAATAGTTCTTCTTCACTTCACAAAAATGTGCACAAGCTCACAAGCTACATCTTGGACAAAAAAAAATCACATTTTGGTGTTGTAGGGGATTCTTGGGTCCCAAATGAGGTAATCCTTTCATAATTAGTGTAGTGTTTCATTTGCTTAAGCCTCTTTTCAAGTTTAAAATCGATTTGGCGAAGTTTAGTGGACTTTGGGAATTCATAGAATGAGGTTAGGGTTTTCTTGAGTTGGGATTGTGTTATTGAACCGTATTAGTGACCTTAAACCTCCCAATTTTTTAAAAACCCAGACCAAACACATATGCAAAACCTGAAACCCAAAATATGGAAAAACAGAAACTGTAAATGTCGGTTTGTGAGGTATTTTAGTGTGTAAAGAAATCTGGGATGACCTGGGATATTTTTAAGACTAGCAAACAACTTCAGAGACTTGTTTGGACCAATGTGAGACCATACGAGACCCCAACTCCATGGAAAAACTGAGGAGGCCGGATTTCATGGGGGTGTGGCCAGCCATGGGGTGAGGGAATTGGTCCAGGTTGCTTCAGTAGGTCATATACATCCTATATATCATCCTAGCGTTGTTTGGGAACATTGTTTTAACCTTAATCAAAATCTGGGACCACTTTCTCTAGTTGCTGCTTTGATTCGAGTTATGGATTTGCGTATTTTAAATTCTGGATTTTTGTATTTGTGCATTATCTCGATCACGTGACGTTTGTAGGTCTATATCGAGTGATATCGGGTTGATTTGCGGGAGTAGACCATAGGTTTTGACTTATGTGAGTTTCGCGTGTCGTTTTGGTTTCGATTTGGTTTTAATGCGATACGATGCGTGTGATATGTAGGTACCCCCATGATGTTTTGAGATGATGAAGAAGATGGTGGCGACATCGACATCGGCAAGCAAGATTAGGTGAGTAGATATATATCCATGGGGGAAGTCGGGTGGATGGCGTATAGCACCCCGCAGTTCGATGTATAGTATGCTATATATATACTATATATATATGATATCATTTATGTAAGACATGGATACTCAGGATATGGTTATGTGTTCATGGATTAGTAGTGTTACTTGCGAAACCCTAGAGTAGTTGTTGCACCCACACACGCTTTCATGCATTCATTCTTTTACCTGTGCGTATATGGGGATATGTATACACACACACACACATATGGGTATGGGACTATGTGTGTATATATATATACACACACACACACACATACATATACACGGATTGTGAGGATAGTACTTAGGATTGGAGATGAGTCGATGAGATTGGGCTTGAGGCCGTGAGATCGGAGATGTGACATGGTTCGTATTTGAGATACGATATGATGTTTTAGCGGGTCCTTTCGACGTGGTGTTTTCATACACACGCATGCATATACATATGTGGTATCAGTGTTGTATTAGACGTAGATCAGTACCCCGGATCATGATATTTGATAAAGAGGATACCAGATGAATAATGCGATAGATGTGACATTTGACCCGTACACAGATTTGGGATGCCTTATGTTGGATTTACCGTACGAGCTATATTGATGATAGATCTGCACTCTTGACTTGAGGATGTCATGTTATAGATATTATATCGTATGGGTTACTACTGAGGCAGGATCACCGACTGTTATATATATATATATCTATATATATATATATATATATATATATATATGTATCGACTCAGATGTGAGACAGTTTCCTTACCTTTCGATCAGCCTTTTAGTTTAGCCCTGCAGTTTACTTGTAAACGGTAGATTAGACTCGAGTCATACATATTTCAAAACTAACGAATCGTGAGTATTTTTAATGACAGGCCAATGGATTCTATGGATATTTCAAAGGACGTACATTTTCTTAAAAACAACGTAGTCCCTATTTTCTAAACACACGATTCGTATTATTTCAAATGACAAAACTGTACGACTCATACTTAGACATATGTAGATTCCTTATCATTGTAATTGATATTCAGCTCCCGCATATTCTTGCTGTTCGAATCGCATTGCATGCCTATATTGTGTTTTCATATGTTAATATTGAAATCATGCTGTTAGGACACCAGCACCATTACCGATGATGCGTATGTTCCACATACACTTACTTACCGGCTCACACACATCATCATCGGTAATTGCCATGTCACGTACACTTTAGAGAATATTATTTCATTGACATAGCTTGTTAGATGATAGCTTCGACATGATATTATTGTACTTGCCTTATATGCCAGTTTAGACATTGCAGTTATTACTTGCTACTTCATGCATACTATTATTCACTGTTATGCAGTATTATGGAGTTTTATGCCGATATTCACCGTTTACTCTCTATTGATGACTGGATTTCGGATTTTCATGAGATCTCCTGGATTTGGGAGAAAACCGCAAGAATATGTATAAACTTCTCTCTCTCTCTCTTTTAAAAAAATGCAAGCTGCGGTTTTCTCGTGATGTATGAGTCATCCACCATGAGTTTTCATAGTAGCTGATGGATTTCGAGACCCGATTCGAGGAGACGTAGGAACCGTCTCGGGTACATGGTGGACCCGGTATGGTACCCCGGGGAGAGATTGATTTCCATGGTGGATGATGAGCCTGGCAGGGGCAGACTGCCTACCGATGATATTTTTGGACTCGTCGATTATCCGGAGGATACCGACCGGAGTCATGAGATGGTTATTGGCTGATCCGTTCTGCTGGAGCCCGCGGGCCTATCCCGTAGATGATACGGATGCCTGAGATATTGATATTTGAGATTTCAGATATTGAGATTTGAGACACTGAGATATTGAGATTTGATGATACAGGTCAGTCCGGGCAGCCGGAGCCTGAGATATTGAGATATCGGGATTTATGATTTGGGTCGATGCTTGACGTAGATTTCTCAGTTGATTTCATTGATGTTACTCGAATTATAGGATATCTCATTATAAATAGAAAACAGTTGTCTCACTCATTTCATTACATTACATTCATACCTCATGCATATGATATATTGCTACCTGAGGCACTGACACGAGCGCTGGGATTATACTTATCTATAGACGTTTACCCTTGACACTTTTTTTTTATGCTTCAGACTTATCATTTTGAGCTTATATATATTGATCGTATTGACCTAGGTTTGTGTCATACATACGATTTCTGTTCGGTGATATTTTCTACTCATGAGTTGGCAACTTACCCCCGTTGTGCAACAGTTTCTTACAGGTTTTACCGTACAGGTTCCGTTACGGCTTTGCTGGCACACTGCTTCCTTTCCGGGTGATTGCTTTGGTAGGTGGGTTCACTTGTATCGTGACCACTATTGTACTTTTATTTTATTTAGTTGTCTCTAGTAACTCCATCAACCAAACTTGTATATTTATTCAGACTTAGAGACCAGTTGTATATTATTTCGACCTTAAAATCGCGCGTTGTATTATTATGGTTTTCATTGATGTTTTGAGCTTCCTTTTGAGCTTTGATCCTCGCCCTTCGGCGTTGTATATTATGTTGCTTGCGTGGTTGTGGCCGTCGATTAACGAAGAGTAGCTCCCGCTTGGGAATGCCTTTTATCATTATATATGCATTTATCATGTTGTACCCCATTCAGGGCCAGTATTTACAAAGGAAACTTTGCCGAAATTTTCAGAAATGACTTGATATTTTAAAAACGTATAGTTCGGCTTATGCTTTTGAAACCACTCGTTTTAAAATAAGTTCTTCTTACCTAAAAATGGTTTTAGATTTCTGGGTTTTTGGCTTATTTGGATTAGATGGAGCCCTATAGACTTCATATGATTCAAGTGCCAGTCACGTGCCATTTCCGGGTCGTGACAGCTTATAAGTTAGAACCTATAGCCTACACATGCAAAACTAACAACAACCTTTGTCGTTGACGTACAAACATCCATCGACCAAATACAATATCAAATCTCAAAACTAAGAAACCCAATACAGGAAAACACAGCCAAAACCCTAACTAGGGTCGCTATACATGAAAACCGCCACGCCAATAACCCAATCGTACCAATACTCATTCACAACACAATAATTATCATAGATAATAATATTTACGTCATCTCCACGTCCATTA
The DNA here is from genome assembly GCA_030015575.1 of Agapanthus africanus. Lineage (NCBI taxonomy): Eukaryota > Viridiplantae > Streptophyta > Magnoliopsida > Asparagales > Amaryllidaceae > Agapanthus > Agapanthus africanus. The sequence continues at coordinate 285,957,268 of JASDDO010000010.1, read as the reverse complement.
AAACCCACGTCTAATTTTACCGAAAAACTAGTAAGCACTATATATCATTTTAACTCAAGTCTAAAAGTTTACACAAACTCTAGCGATCACAATCATCGCAAAGTAGCTTAACTAAGTCATCCACACCCTTACCACAATTTTAATATCACCCAAATATGATTTACTAAAAGTGTCACGCCCGGCTTCCCAAAATACGGAATACGAGGGGTTGACAAGGCAAGCCATGCTCCTACGGTCAAGGAAATATTCTGCCGTAGCCACACTTCGGCTTCTAGCTTTACGTGGTAAACAGTAAACAATGCTCAGGTAATGAGAAATGTAGTAACTGAAATAAAACAATACAAAGAACTGAACTGATAGAAATCAAAAGGGTATAACTCTGGATAGCTAATCAAGATGTCCGTGATGTGCGTCTGGTCCTGCTCCCGGCTAAATCCACTCCTCACACTGAGCATGCATACTCAGGTCGTCAGAGCGATACAATAGCAATATAATACATAGATACAAGTGACAACTCGAACAGTGATAATAGATATATATGACAGTAAATCAAGACGGTATAGTTATGAACATGTAGTAACCAAAGAAGTGTCTAATAGATCAGGTGAACAGTAAAGCAGTAAAATAATATGCCAGGTATGTCAACACTGTAAGTAATGTATATCAATGTCATTATCCTTATCAGTCTCTAATTCTCACTGTATAGGTCACTAAGCCTATCGTCAGTCCAAGTGTGAGAGTCAACCACTCGCGAGTGTCCTCCACCCAAGGGTAGGACCCAAGGGCAAGGGACCACGGGCCCAACATGTAACTCACGGTAATAATCATGTATCCTGTAAATCTCCATATATCTCCATATATATAAGACGGCATGGGACTCCCGAGATTCTGTTGAACTCACACTCAAACTACCCCACACCCCGTGGTCTACATCAAACGCTAACCATAACCTCAAATACCAGTCGGTCTGTGACAAGTCTGCACGAGAACTGGAGACAGGATCTCCATCAAGCACGTCCCGACTAATACTCAAGATAAATGGCAGTGTCTGGTGCCTTATCTGTGACACCCATGCAAGAGATTCCATAAGTGTCCCATACCACTTATAGTCACACGTACACGCGTCCTACAGACGTCGACAATGCAATAGAATAATAAGGTTCACTGATTGTGTATAAGTACGTGTCACTTTCACTTATTCACTCATACACGAACACTAACGTACTTCCCACAATCATCACTAATACCTAACACTGGGTAATGCACATGATCACTAGGTTATCAATGCAGTGACATATATATGATATGATGAGTAAACAGTATGTAAAGCATGATTAGGATGTCATAAATCAGTAATCTACCACTTGCATAATTTATCATAAATCATATGTATATAGTTTAGCGAAACGATGAACGGGGATTAAATAGTATGTTTGAGTATCTATCAAGCGAGTTTGGTTTCACGTCAATCGGGTTTCAGGATCACTAGTTATGGCCATTTCATTTTAAGCATTCACGGCTGGAAATCCGGTTTCAGAATCGGAAGTCCATTTCGGAACGGATTTTAATCCCAGTTGGGATAAGAATTTAGCGACGCTACAGTAGAATGGAATCTAGGGTTTTCAGTAAGCTTTTCAAATCAATAGACGGATTCTCAATCCCGTCTGTACGTCAGGAGTTATACACTGTTTAACACTAGTATGCCACTTCTGAATCTGTTCTGGACAGTTATACGTCCAGCTCTTTTAAATTACAAATTAAATAGCAAACGATGACGAAACAGGATGAAACTACTTGTGTTATCTAGCTAACAGATTCACCTTTAATAAACAGCAGAGTTCCGTAACATACGAGTTAAGGAAACAAGGTGGTACACACTACGAGCCAGCAAACAGCTACCAGAGTCGCTCTGGACTGCAGTCCAGAGCCGCACTCCGATCCAAATATCGTCACAATTTAAGTACAGAAACTATTAGAAACTTGCATAAGGTTATAGTTCGTCGATTCGGCTTCGATTTAAGCCCTCTAACGCATCATTCCAGTATGTACATAATTTATGGTAATTTTAATAATTTTCAGATACAGGAAAGTTCCAGTTTTACAGGTATATTTGGGGGTAATCGTTTTAGTCGTTAACAGTCATATTATCCAGTGAAATTTGTACATAGTATTCAAAATCACATGGGCCAGAAAATGCTCTCACGTTCCGTCAAATTGAAAGAGGATTTTCATTGGAATTTTACATCGAACAGGTATGTTATATAATCTAACGGTATTGTGAATATGGAATTTATACGATTTTAGTTCGTAACACGAATAAATTAGCATGTAAGAAAGTAATTGAACTTTCCTGGAAACGATGTGTCAACGGTGTCGCAGTGATGATGACTGTGGTGGCATGCACGGGCATGACACACACGGGCAACAACGACAAAGGTTTGGCCACGGCTCGAGCTTGGGCTTGATGGCTCGGCAGTGGTAGGGGTCGGGCTGAGCAGAGGTGCCTGGGCTCAACGTCCCGCTGCGGTGGTCCAGACGGTGATGACTTGGAGGTGGCTGATAGTGAAGGAAGTGGGGCTCGGTTTAGGTTGGTGAGGTTAGAGGGGGTGTTGTGGAATCGATGAAGGTGGAGGTCGCGGAGGCGAGGGGACTGTTGGTGAACGCTAGTGGTGGAGGTGACAGCTATGGGGTGGTCGTGGTCGGAGCTCGGTGGACGGAGAGAGTTTTGGTGAATGAGGTAGTAAGAGCGGGGTTGTGGATTGGCAACAATAGTGGTGTTTTGGGGTTGCTCGGTTGGGAATTGTGGTGAGAGAAGAGAGGAGGCGGAGGAGTGGGCTCGACTGGCGGTGACGGTGGCCGGCGATGTGGTGGTGGCGATGAGAAGAAGCTTATGGGGCTGTCGTAGATCGCCGGTGATGATAGGAGCATAGGGTGCACGGGGTGACGGGGTTTGAGGAAAGAGGAGCAGCTTGGAAGGCTCGTCGGTAAGGATGTATGGGGTGATGGTGATGCTGATGCTGAGAGCGAAGGGTGTCGACGAGGTGGTTCAGATCAGTGGAGCTTCGTCGGCGTCGAGGGTGCCGGGCTCGGGCTCAAGCTCGGTTGGGTGTGCAGGGGGTGCTCGGCAGGATACTAGGTTGATGGAGTGGAGTGGTGAGGGGTGCTGTTGGTGGAGGAGGAGTGAGCGAGGGGGAGTACGAGGTGGTGGGGTCGGCGTCAGCGACGTCGTCGTCGGTGTTGAGATGGAGGCAGTAGATTTCGTGGTGGGTTGAGAGAGAGGAAGAGGTTTGAGAGAGTGTGGAATGAGGGGTGACGAGATGTAACGGCGCACGACGTGGGCATGGGCGCGAGCGGAGGAAGCGGATCGAGGCGACGAAAGCAGATCGCGTGAGTGGGGGAAAAAGAAAAGAGCCGTTGGGGAAGAAGGAGAATAGGATGTGGACCGGGTCGGGTAGTGCGGGGGCTGGGCCGGAATTCTTTGGGCCGACTAAAATTTTGTAAAACAAATAAGGGGTAAAAGGAATGGAGTGGGCTTGGGCCAGGATTTTAAGAAAATAAAAGGATTAAGTTTATTTAAAAAAATGGGCTGAGGGAATGGAGAAAGGCCGGAATAGAGATAATGGAAAAGGAAAAGGAAATATTTGGGTTTGGGGTTTAATGGGATGTGAATAAATAAATAAATAATTTTAAGTAAAATAAATAAATTTTTATAGGCGAAAGAGAAATACAGATATTGGTGTAAAGAGGGGCTGGGTATTACATCATACCACCCTTACAAAAAATTTCGTCCTCGAAATTTAAAATAACTATAAACTACAAAATAACAAGCGAAAGGCTACCACATCGAACACCAATACTTAGTGATTTACTTAAAACAGGTGGATAAAATTTTGAAGGTCTATATATGTAAGAACAGCATACAAAAAGGATAGGTCTAAATAAGTATAAGGCAGGAACAACTATAAGAGCAAACTACATGTATACGGAAATATAAATAACAATAATGAACAATAATATTCGAGGCGTGCTCGATAAAATCGAAACCCAAATATGTGCACATATAAGTATAACAAAAATAGCACAGCAGAAATAATAAGTATAATGCATAATCATAATGAAGCAGTGAAGGACTTGTCGGTGGTTTAAAACATTTTTAGAATAACGTATCAATCAAACCATTTTAACATAACTTAGAAAACCACATGGTGAAAATAAGAAGCATAGCACCAAAATAATATGTGTAATACATATGGTCGCGCTACCGAAAAATGAGAAGAAAGTAGTGTACTTAAAATACATAAAACGGAGTAGTCAATAACATGCACTTTTCAATAAATACAAAATAATGAAAACTAAATTTGAATAACGTTGTCCCTAAATATAGTTAGGGTAATAGGAAAAAGCACAAAATGTATTGGGCTAGCTAGGGTAAGGATTACAAGGAAGTGTGGCTCATTCAAAAGGTCGGAGTGTGGCGGCTTTTAGGCTGAAGGTCAAAAAGATTGGGGTCGGGTCAGCACAGGGAGTAAGGGTGAGCAGCAAGGGACTACAAGGAACAAATGTATGGGGAGGATAACGGTCGATGCATCATGTGAATCCAAAAAATCCGAAGGATCAGCTAACTCGGAAAATTTACTATCAATTTCCCTTCTCAGAAGGATCTCAAACGAGGCATAGACGAAGGATGAAGGGTGGCGTATCCCAAAGATCAGGGTGCGGTACTTTTTAATCGAAACGAGGGTTGAAACAATACAAGGAGTAGGGGTGGACAGATTTCAGCAGGAAAAATAAATGTATATAAGAAATAATCAAGCATCAAGTGAACTAAGAAGGTCGAAAGATTGGCGAACTCAGCAATTCATTTCATTCCAGAAGATTCTCAACAAAGCATTCAAAAAAAAACGAAAGGTTGCCCTAAACTATACACAGATTTATTTGGCCAGAGAAGACAACATCTAAAAATCATGTCAGTCACGGTTGTGGAGGTTCAGCAGGTTGCAGTAGGCTCGCGCGCTCAGGTAGGGGCGTCCATTCCCATATCGCCTCGCAGGGATCGCCATTGGGAGTTCTTCCACCGCAGGGTCTTGTTCTTCTGGTCCTTTTTCCTCGGCTGGAGCTTCTTCATCGAGATCTGCTTCCATGTGATTCTCTTCTTCTGGATTCTCTTCCATGGGGTTTTCCTCCACTGGATTTTCTTCTATCGGGTCTTCCTCTATCGGGTTCTCTTCAGGGTCTCCTTCCTCTTCGTCGGAATTGTCTATCACGTCAACCTCTAGGGCGGCGGCTCCTTCGTCCTCGGAATCGCTGTTTACGAAAATGACCTTGGGACCGTTGATCTCATCGTCAGAACTTATCAGCGTGCGGTCTAAGGAAACGCATGACTGTGCATCCTCATCCAGATGCGGCGCTACTCCAGGATGGGCCATGGCCTGAAAGGAAAGAGTCATGATTAGACAGTGGAACACATCAAGAAAATAGCTAAGGGTACGGAGTATAGGAAAATATGCGGTGGGCAGGAACTGAAAAATCAGAATTAAAATGCTGTGGTAATGAATAGTATAAATAAGGGGAAAAAGCAAGAGAATGATACATATATTACGATTCAAAGTTTTTATTGCATTCAACTAAAAGTTCGACGGATACAAGATTTCAAACGAAAGGAAATATTTATAAGAGGATGACAACATTTTATTTAAAGCAGAAAACGTGATGACTCTTCTTCGATTACTAGGCCGCTGCATTCTCGTCACGCGAGTTGAATGTTGTGCTGGGTCCGCCTTATCCTCGAAGTTCGAACTACGCAATAATCATCACTTGGCAGAAGTGGAGAGTGTGGAAGAGTCTCCTCCTTGTAGCTCTTTCCTTTTTGGGAAACCGTTGATGAGATGTTCGCTGGATCTGCGAATCAGACATTTCCCTTGGGCGCGGCTACAATCCCTCTGAAGATGTCCTGGCCTCTTACAGTACCCACAACATTGGGTCTTCTGCTGCTTCTGTCGCGGGGAAACAAATGAGCGCTTCATCTTCTTCTCTTTTCCTCGTCTAACAGAGATCCATTTACGATTGGAGACTCCCGTTAGTGCCTGATTCATCTGCCTTCTCAGTCCTTCAGCTAACAAGTCGTTTGTTCGCTCCTGGGCTTCCTTCAGACCTTGCAGTACACTCAGAATCTCAACGGTCTGATTCTGGGGAGTGGAGATAGAGAAAGAGTCGTTGGACGACATGATCCTGAAACAATAATTTTGAAGACGATATAAGGCACAAGTTATAAGAATTAAAATATAATATGGATTGGGCAAGGAATCAAGAACATCGGGTATGACGAAATTCATTACAAGTAGAAATCAACTGTAGGGCTCTAAGTCGCTTAAACTGAGTACAGTATTGTAACTATGAGGTAGTTCACAATTACAACCACGTCACTCTGCCAAGTCGCCCTAAACCCTAGCGAATGGATAGCATAACACTCAATGCGAATACGGATCAAGGATAACAAGTTTACAATCTAGACCAAGGGATGTCTTAGATTGTCAAGCTCTACATGAAAAACTACAATCCCAATCGAAGCAAAACCTGGCTCTGATACCAACTAAACCATGTCACACCCCGCTTCCCAAAATACGGAATACGAGGGGTTGACAAGGCCAGCCATGCTCCTACGGTCAAGGAAATATTCTGCCGTGGTCACACTTCGGCTTCTAGATTTACATGGTAAACAGTAAACAATGCTCAGGTAATGAGAAATGCAGTAACTGAAATAAAACAATACAAAGAACCGACCTGATAGAAATCAAAAGGGTATAACTCTGGATAGCTAATCAAGATGTCCGTGATGTGCGTCTGGTCCTGGTCCCGGGTAAATCCACTCCTCACACTGAGCATGCATACTCCGGTCGTCAGAGCGACACAATAGCAATATAATACATAGATACAAGTGACAACTCGAACAGTGATAATAGATATATATGACAGTAAATCAAGACGGCATAGTTATGAACATGTAGTAACCAAAGAAGTGTCTAATAGATCAGGTGAACAGTAAAGCAGTAAAATAATATGCCAGGTATGTCAACAAAGTAAGTAATGTATATCAATGCCATTATCCCTATCAGTCTCTAAGTCTCACTGTACATGTCACTAAGCCTATCGTCAGTCCAAGTGTGAGAGTCAACCACTCGCGAGTGTCCTCCACCCAAGGGTAGGACCCAAGGGCAAGGGACCATGGGCCCAACATGTAACTCACGGTAATAATCATGTACCCTGTAAATCTCTATATATCTCCATATATATAAGCCGGCATGGGACTCCCGAGATTCTGTTGAACTCACACTCAAACTACTCCACACCCCGTGGTCTACATCAAACGCTAACCATAACCTCAAATACCAGTCGGTCTGTGACAAGTCTGCACGAGAACTGGAGACAGGATCTCCATCAAGCACGTCCCGACTAATACTCAAGATAAATGGCAGTGTCTGGTGCCTTATCTGTGACACCCATGCAAGAGCTTCCATAAGTGTCCCATACCACTTATAGTCACACGTACACGCGTCCCACAGACGTCGACAATGCAATAGAATAATAAGGTTCACTGATTGTGTACAAGTACGTGTCACTTTCACTTATTCACTCATGCACGAACACTAACGTACTTGCCACAATCATCACTAATACCTAACACTGGGCAATGCACATGATCACTATGTTATCAATGCAGTGACATATGTATGATATGATAAGTAAACAGTATGTAAAGCATGATTAGGATGTCATAAATCAGTAATCCACCACTTGCATAATTTATCATAAATCATATGTATACAGTTTAGCGAAACGATGAATGGGGATTAAATAGTATGTTTGAGTATCTATCCAGCGAGTTTGGTTTCACGTCAATCGGGTTTCAGGATCACTAGTTATGGCCATTTCATTTTAAGCGTTCACGGCTGGAAATCCGGTTTCAGAATCAGAAGTCCATTTCGCAACGCATTTTAATCCTAGTTGGGATCAGAATTTACGACGCAACAGTTGAATGGAATCTAGGGTTTTCAGTAAGGTTTTCAACCCAATAGACGGATCCTCAATCGCGTCTGTACGTCAGGAGTTATACACTGTTTAACACTAGTATGTCACTTGTGAATCTGTTCTGGACAGTTATACGTCCAGCTCTTTTAAATTACAAATTAAATAGCAAACGATGACGAAACAGGATGAACCACTTGTTTTATCTAGCTAACAGATTCACCTTTAATAAACAGCGGAGTTCCGCAACATACGAGTTAAGGAAACAAGGTGGTACACACTACGAGCCCGCAAACAGCAACTAGAGTCTCTTTGGACTGCAGTCCAGAGCCGCACTCCGATCCAAATATCGTCACAATTTAAGTACAAAAACCATTAGAAACTTGCATAGGGTTATAGTTCGTCGAGTCGGCTTCGATTTAATCCTTCTAACGCATCATTCCAGTATGTACATAATTTATGGTAATTTTAATAATTTTCAGATACGGGAAAGTTCCAGTTTTACAGGTATATTTAGGGGTAATCGTTTTAGTCGTATTATCCAGTGAAATTTGTACATAGTATTCAAAATCACATGGGCCAGCACATGCCCTCACGTTCCGTCAAATTTAAAGAGGATTTTCATTGGAATTTTACATCGAACAGGTATGTTATATAATCTAACGGTATTGTGAATATGGAATTTATACGATTTTAGTTCGTAACACGAATAAATTAGCATGTAAGCAAGTAATTGAAATTGCCTAGAAACGATGTGTCAACGGTGTCGCAGTGATGATGACTGTGGTGGCATGCACGGGCACGACACACACGGGCAACAACGGCAAAGGTTTGGCCTCGGCTCGAGCTTGGGCTTGATGGCTCGGCAGTGGTAGGGGTCGGGCTGAGCAGAGGTGCCTGGGCTCAACGTCCCGCTGCGGTGGTCCTGACGGTGATGACTTGGAGGTGGCTGATAGTGAAGGAAGTGGGTCTCGGTTTAGGTTGGTGAGGTTAGAGGGGGTGTTGTGGAATCGATGAAGGTGGAGGTCGTGGAGGCGAGGGGACTGTTGGTGAACGCTAGTGGTGGAGGTGGCGGCTATAGGGTGGTCGTGGTCGGAGCTTGGTGGACGGAGAGAGTTTTGGTGAATGAGGTAGTGAGAGCGGGGTGGTGGTGTTTTGGGGTTGCTCGGTTGGGAATTGTGGTGAGAGAAGAGAGGAGGCGGAGGAGTGGGCTCGACTGGCGGTGACGGTGGCCGGCGATGTGGTGGTGGCGATGAGAAGAAGCTTATGGGGCTGTCGGAGATCGGCGGTGATGATAGGAGCACAGGGTGCACGGGATGACGCGGTTTGAAGAAAGAGGAGCAGCTTGGGAGGCTCGTCGGTGAGGATGTATAGGGTGATGGTGATGCCGATGCTGAGAGCGAAGGGTGTCGACGAGGTGGTTCAGATCAGTGGAGCTTCGCCGGCGTCGAGGGTGCCGGGCTCGGGCTCAAGCTCGGTTGGGTGTGCAGGGGGTGCTCGGCAGGGTACTAGGTTTATGGAGTGGAGTGGTGAGGGGTGTTGTTGGTGGAGGATGAGTGAGCGAGGGGGAGTATGAGGTGGTGGGGTCGGCGGCGGCGACGTCGTCGTCGGTGTTGAGATGGAGGCAGTAGATTTCGTGGTGGGTTGAGAGAGAGGAAGAGGTTTGAGAGAGTGAGAAATGAGGGGTGACGAGATGTAACGGCGCACAACGTGGGCGTGGGCGCGGGCGGAGGAAGCATATCAAGGCGACGAAAGCGGATTGCGTGAGTGGGGAAAAAAGAAAAGAGCCGTTGGGGAAGAAGGAGAATATGATGTGGGCCGGGTCGGGTAGTGCGGGGGCTGGGCCGGAATTCTTTAGGCCGACTAAAATTTTGTAAAACAAATAAGGGGTAAAAGGAATGGAGTGGGCTTGGGCCAGGGTTTTAAGAAAAGAAAAGGATTAAGTTTATTTTAAAAAATGGGCTGAGGGAATGGAGAAAGGCCGGAATAGAGATAATGGAAAAGGAAAAGGAAATATTTAGGTTTGGGGTTTAATGAGATGTTAATAAATAAATAATTTTAAGTAAAATAAATAAATTTTTATAGGCGAAAGAGAAATACAAATATTGGTGTAAAGAGGGGCTGGGTATTACAAAAAGTTAGTTGCTATTAATCTCAATTAGACAACTTAGGAAAAATAACAAATAACATTCTCACAATTTAATTAAGTTTTCCAAGCCTACACTTCTTGATTAACCATTTTAACAAATAAAAACCCTAACTTGATTTTCATAATCTTTTCAAGAAAATTCTAAACATGCAATTATAGCTATATTAAACACCTAATAAGCAAGCTTTTAAAATTTAAACAACAATTAAAGATTAGGGTTAGAATTTATACCTCCACTAGATCTCAATTTAGCAACTAACTCCAAATTTAAGCCTCCAAAATGATGTCTTTCATGAAGATCCAAGTATGTTTAGGGTTGAAGAATGATGGGTAGGGATTAATTTGTGAGTTTGTGGGATTATTTGATGGTTTGTGATGAATTTTTGAAGCTCAAAGAAGTGAAAATGGAGTGGGGAAATGAAGTGGGCAGCAATGGGGGGGGGGCAGGGGGGGGGCAAACTTAGAAAGAAATGGCAAAGTGTGGAATGTTGTGGAATTTTCTAGTTAAAAACAATTATCAATGCTTAATAAAACAAAAACCTCTATGCCGCCTTTTAATCTTTTCTTTAAAATTTCCATTATATCCACAAATATCTAGATATTTTAGGTGAGAAGGTTTAAAACTTAATCAAGTGATTAAATTAGCATAGATTCACTTTAGAAGTAATTAACCCAAACCAAAATTGTAATTACCACTAATTAAGTGCATAATTAACAACTTAAAATAATAATTTAATTAGGGAAAATATCAATGTGAACCAAAACTTTCAAATGATCACTAAAACCCGTAAACTAGCACTATTCTAGTTAAACTAGGTATAGTCAAGTCTATACTGAAATTTGATCAGTTCCGGGTTTTTACGGAACACACCGACTATTTTACCCTAAAACAGAAAAATTCATATAACGATTTCTAAGACGTTACATACATATAAATTCTATCTTATTAATCTCATGTCGTAATTATCAATCTCAATCATGCTACTCTAAATCTCATGCTTATACTGTTTCATTACATATATACGAGTGGTCAAAAGCGACAGACTGTAAATCTGTTTAAGGTTTTCTACGTAGGTTCGAATTCCGCCTCTTCCACTTTAAGTAGACTTAAGAGAAAAGAAAGTGATTAATGTTAAACCAAAAACTAGCTTCATAAGTGGGAATTTTGTTTTTGTTTTTTTGTTTTTTTTTTCTATTCGACCCGTTAAAAGATATACTCTGGAATATGAGAATATGGATTTGCTTTATCAGGTATCAAACGGGAACTGCGAGCAAATAGAACACCTTTATATATACATCGTGATTCCCATTCTTATATATCAATTTGAGACATCCTTTCTATCATATCAGGTCACACTAAACCGTACACTATAACCTTAAGTCGTGCTATATCTTGTCTTCTATTAATTCTTTAACCATATCCATAAGTTCCTAACATGGTTTCCTTAACCATATTCTATATATATCGATTTCCATTATAATTGCGGGGGTGCTATATGCCATCCATCCGACCACCCCCATAGATATAAATCTACTCACCTGCGGAACTCCTTGTTCAGCCGTAGTCGATATGCTCCGCCGTCTCGGAATCCATGTGAGGGTACCTACAAATCAACACATATCGCAATGTTATGAAAACCAAGTCCGAAACCGATACGGCACACGAATTTCCTATAGGTTAGTGTAAGTCCATGCTACCTCTCCCGGTACTTTCGGGCATGCGGAATTTGGTGAAAAACAATTTTCTAGAGGTGGTAACATGGACTCAAAACCGGATCTTTGTTAAACATCTAACTAACAACCTAACTAAGAGTTGTTAATTACTCGGTTAGGGGGTTATACCTTACTTTCTTGAACTCCTTCGTCTTCAAGCCTCGATGGTTGTCCGGATCGGCTTCACCCCGTCGTCTCCTTGCGCCGAAGATGGATCCACCTCGAAAGCTTCTACCTTTGGCTTCTTCTTCGGTCGTTGAAGAAACTAGTTCACTTGGTTTGCTAAACCTTGTGAACTAGAGTGGGTAGAGAAGAGTATGTTGGGATTTTCTCTATGGTTCTTGGTTCTCAACACATGAGACAAGTGAACTATAGACTAAAGAGAGGGAGAGCAAGAGGAAGAAGATGAGAGCTCAAGAACAAGAGAGAGAATGAGAATGATAGAATGAGAGAAGACTTTTCTCTCTTGGCTCTCATAATCCAAAACCATCATCACAAAAATAGTAATCAAGTATTGTGTAAATGGTTTAAGCTACAATAGCCATATCATTTCATGCACTCATTTCTCACAAGAGAAACAAGCAAGTAAAAAGTCTTTGCCATGAAATGATAGCCATTGTCATCATGATGGTCAACTAGTCCAAACTAGTCAACCGGTCAACAAAGTCAACAAGTCAACAAAGTCAACCCCTCAACAACCATGTCACCACAATACTTAATTAATATTATTGTTAATCATATATCATATTCTCATTAGGGTTGAGCAAAAAGTCAATAGTCAACGGTCAACAACCCTAATGAGAATCCTCTGCCTCTGTCTCTCCGTCAACTGTGCATACACACCCGCATCCGCGTTCCGAGGAACACGAATACATATTGGATAATTCCAATCCCAATATGTACACTAGGATCTGGCTTAAACCAAAGCCCGCTAGTGTAAACTGTCCGGACACTGTACGTGCATAAGTGCACGGATGTGACCGAACCCTGTCGCAAAACCATGCGACCTGCCGCAAAACTATGCGACCTCTACTCTTTTGCCTAAAGGCGAATAGCTTTCTGTGTGGCACTCTAAAGACTCGACACTACGATGGCAGTGGGTTTAACCACAGACCGCAAGCGGCACTAGCTGTGCGTAACGGTCCCCAGGTAGATGCCGACAAGAAGACTGACGAGGTGAAACCCATCTGAACTCCTACTGAGCCTGAATGTGACAATCTCCGTACAGTCCGGTCTGTTCGTCTGATACATCGCATGGCGGGCCTAGGGGGGCGGTAAACGTCAGTCCCCTAATAGCGGTACAAGTCGTATCGGAGTGAAGCCCAAAACACCCTGAGATAACTCTGGAAGCCTACCAGTATATCTCGATTGCCCTGGCCAGGGACTACTCGTGTAATGGCTCTCCTAGACACAGCGCGATGTCAACCCCCAATACCGGGAGAGACGAATCCTGTCTAACCGTCACTGCCTCCAAGTGCTTCGGGACTGTACCCAACTACTACCTGTTTGCACGACTCCTTTGAGCCGTGGTAGGGTAGTAATCAAAGTATAGTGGGAACAAACTCGAGGCGAAGTGACAGTGTCAAGTCAGCGGACTAAGCTGTACTCATGTCACCTGGGAACTGATAACTGACGAAAGGTATAATACCAATCAGTCAGTTCCCAACGAGTCCTGTCCAGTGTACTCGTAACCTAACGAGCACCCGCATACTATCTCAAGTACGACGTACTGACGGCTGTGGGACAGACCGTTTCCCACACTGGGATGAGAAGCGCATACGCTAGTCTACTCCGGAGTATCGATGCCCTGTCTCGATAGTCCAACGACTAGGGACCTGTATAAGGATGTGCTTATAGATCACCCAGCTCCCACGAGTGTGAGCGCCATCACAACGCTGGTAATCAAGCAATAATTCTAAGGGCTCCACTAATGTGTATAGGGGATATACTAAAATAAACACATGTACACATTGAAGTAGAAACAAACCAAGTATCATACTACTATATTGAGCAAGATTGTTTATACAAGGTGAATATCCCAAGCTTCCATTAAGTAATATACAAACTAGTATGATACAGTAATGGCTTCTAGGGCATATACACTAACAATCTCCTACTTGCACTAAGGCCATGTACTGGCGTATTGAAGACCTATCATCTCGATCAGCCGCTCGAACTGAGTCTGGGGCAAGGCCTTGGTGAATGGATCTGTAGTGTTATCTTCTGAAGCGACCCTCCGAACCTCGATCTCCTGGCGATCCACGATCTCCCTGATCAGGTGATACCGCCTCAAGATGTGTCTAGATCTCTGATGGGACCTGGGTTCTTTCGCTAAAGCTATAACCCCGTTGTTATCGCAACACAGAGGTATTGGATCAACAATGGACGGAACCATCTGAAGTTCTTTCAAGAACTTCCTCATCCAGACAGCTTCTTTTGCGGCATCAGATGCAGCGATGTATTCCGCTTCCATCGTCGAGTCTGCAACGGTTTCCTGTTTGGAACTCTTCCAACACACCGCCCCTCCATTGAGAGTAAAGACAAAACCCGACATGGACTTGGAATCATCCTTGTCACTCTGGAAGCTGGAGTCAGCAAAGGCCTCGATCTGGAGGTCTTTTCCGCCATACACCAAGAACATCTCCTTAGTCCTTCTAAGGTACTTGAGAATGTTCTTTACCGCTATCCAGTGTTTCTCCCCAGGGTTTGACTGATACCGGCTTACCACACTCAGTGCATAAGCTACATCCGGTCTGGTACACAACATCGCATACATTATAGAGCCTACCGCAGAAGCGTAGGGTATAATAGACATGCGATCCCTCTCCAAATCAGTCTTAGGAGACATCTCTTTAGAGAGGGTGATCCCGTGACAAGCCGGTAGGTTACCGCGCTTGGAATCTTCCATACTGAATCTTTTCAGTATGGTGTCGATGTACCTGGACTGAGAAAGTCCTAATATCCTCTTGGATCTATCACGATGGATCCGGATCCCCGGGATGTATGAGGCATCACCCAGGTCTTTCATGGAGAACCTGTGTGACAAGAACCCCTTGACAGATTGTAGCATAGGAATGTCATTTCCTATTAAGAGAATGTCATCCACGTATAAAACAAGGAATACTACAGTTCTCGCTACAAATCTACTATAGATGCATGGTTCATCTGGATTTTTGATAAAGCCAAATTCCTTGACCGTCTCATCAAAACAGATGTTCCAACTCCGCGATGCCTGCTTTAGTCCGTAAATGGACTTAAGCAACTTGCACACCTTTCCGCTGCTCCCACTCTGAATAAAACCCTCTGGCTGGTCCATATAGACACACTCCTCTAAATTTCCATTTAGAAAAGCGGTCTTTACGTCCATCTGCCAAATCTCATAATCGTGGAAGGCAGCAATGGCAAGAAGGATCCGAATGGATTTCAACATAGCTACTGGAGAAAAGGTCTCGTCATAGTCCAAACCAGGTCTTTGACGAAAACCCTTTGCAACCAGTCTAGCTTTATAGGTCTCAACCTGTCCATCTACACCAATCTTCCTTTTGAAGATCCACTTGCATCCTACGGGTTTTACCCCTTCTGGAGAAATGTCCAACGTCCATACTTTGTTGGTGTACATGGACTCCATTTCGGTCCGCATTGCATCCAGCCATTTTACCGAGTCGACGCTCTGAACGGCCTGCTGGAAGCTAGTAGGCTCATCATAATCTATGATGCAATCCTCTCTATCCCCGTCTATGAGAAAACCGTAGTATCTCTCGGGCGAATAAGACTGCCTACTACTCCTGCGGAGCGGCGTAGGAATGTCCTGTTCTTTTGAACCCTCTGGTTCCACTAAGCTTTCAGTAATAGTCCGTGGTTCTGGAATTTCTTCCAGTTCTATTTCGCTCCCACTTGTTTCCTTTTCTAAGAACTGGTGTTCTAGAAAATGGGCATTACGAGAAACAATAATCTTTTATTCCTCTGCGTAATAGAAGAGATACCCCCTGGAGTTCTTTGGGTATCCCACAAACTTGCACAGTACTGAGCGTGCCTCGAGCTTGTCCGCATGCTGCTTTTTGACAAAAGCCGGACATCCCCAGATCTTCAGATATTGAAGATAGGGTTTCTTCCCACTCCATATTTCATATGGTGTGGTAGGCACAGTCTTAGTCGGAACTCGGTTCAAAAGGTATGCAGCTGATTCTAGCGCATACCCCCAGAATGATCGCGGTAACTCAGTGTTACTCATCATGGACCGTACCATATCCAATAGGGTTCGGTTCCGTCTCTCCGATACACTGTTATGTTGCGGAGTGTATGGAGGAGTAAGCTGAGAGAGAATTCCGTTCTCTTTTAAATAGTCCAGGAACTCGGCACTCAAGTATTCACCACCTCGATCCGATCTTAGAATCTTGATACTTTTGCCGGTATGTTTTTCTACTTCATTCTTATATTCCTGGAATTTTCCAAAGGCTTCGGACTTATGCTTCATTAAGAAGACATAACCGTACCTTGAAAAGTCATCCGTAAAAGTAATGAAGTAAGAATAACCGCTTCGCGCATGTGTAGACATTGGACCGCACACGTCGCTGTGTACGAGTCCCAAGAGCTCGCTCGCTCTTACTCCGTGTCCAGTGAACGGAGTCTTTGTCATCTTTCCTTTGAGACAGGATTGACAAGTGGCATACGATTGATATTCGAACGGATTCAAATATCCTTCTGTATGTAACTTCGTCAACCTTCTCTCATTGATGTGACCTAGTCTACAATGCCATAAGAAAGTCTGATTTATTTCCGGAGACTTTCTTTTGTGTGTATTCTGGACATTGAAAATCTGTGGTTGGTTTAATACGTATATACCATTGCTCAATGTACCTGACCCAATCAAAACTTGATTAAGGTGAATGTTTACAACATTACTTACAAACGTAAATTCATAACCTTCTTTAGAAACTAAAGATACAGAAATGATATTACAAGTTGCGTTGGGTACAAAAAAGCAATTACGCAAAACCAAAACATGTCCATCTGACATTCCCAAGTGATAGTCCCCCACGACCTTAGCATCCATGCTAGCTCCGTTTGCAACTCTGAGGGTCATGTCACCTGCCTTCAAAACCCTACGGTTTCTCAACGCCTGCAAAGAATTACAGATATGAGATCCTGATCCGGTATCCAATACCCAGGAAGTAGAGTTTATTGAAAGACAGTTTTCAATAACATACACACCTGAGGCTGAAGCCGCAACCTGCTTCAATTCCTGTGTCCTGGCTTTCCAAGCCCTGCAATCATTCTTCCAGTGTCCTTTCTTATGACAATAGAAGCATTCTTCTTTATCCACAAGCTGCCCCGCTTTCTTTGTTGCTTTTGCCTTTCCCTTCGTATCCACTTTACTAACACCGCCCCTTGGTTTGGCGGGGGCTTTCTTCTTCTTTCCCTTGGCTTTCGCCTTGGACCTAGAAGAGGAAGATCCTCCTACAAACAAAGTGGATGTTTCCCTACCTTTCTGTAGGGTTCCCTCTGCACTCCTCAGCATGTTGAGGAGTTCTGAAAGTTCAACTTCTTTTTCTTGTAAGTTGAAGTTCAGGATAAACTGGGCGTAAGTGGAAGGAAGGGACTGAAGAATCAAGTCAGTATAGAGCTCATTCTCCAACGTGGTCCCAAGTTCCGCGAGCTCCTCAATGAAGCCAATCATCTTAAGCACGTGTTCCACTACCGATGATCCGATGGCCAACCTTGCCGAAAATAACTTCTTCGACACTTCGTATCTTGCGATACAAGACTGCTCTCCATACAGTTCTTTTGTATGGAGAAATATGGATTCAAGGTCCATATTCTCGTGCCTCCTCTGATGTTCGTTGTCCATAGAGGCAAGTAAGAGGCACTTGGCCTTCGCGCTATCAATCTCCCAAGTCTTACGGATTTCCTTATCCGCGACGCTGGAGGTGGGACTTGGGACAGGGGGAGCTTTGGTGGTAAGAAGATACCCCAGCTTGTCGTAAGTGATTGCCATTTTGACATTCCTGAGCCAATCTTTGTAGTTTGGCCCTGTCAGTATGTTTTTATCTAGAAGTAACTTAAGTCCAGTCATGTCAATTGGTCGCTGCAATTAGGAGAGAGAAGAAAAAACACTCAGCATGATGCTCTTGCAAGTTTAGAGTGGTTTTTAGTTTGTCTAAACAAGATGGCTCCCACTGTTTCTCGAATCCCTCCTTAAAACCAAAAAGGAAGAATTAGTCAGGATCAATCTCACCGTACAATACTTGCTTAACCGTTCGGCCAGGCTGGTGTCGGTACTTCGAGGGAGGTTTTCCAACGCTTTCGCGAAGTTCCTTAATTTAAGAACCTCTTTTCCCTGGGGGCGTAGCCCCGCTAACACCTTTCTAGACACCTACTTGGTTTATAGCATTGATCATTAAGTGAGAAATTTCCCGAGGAGTAGCATATACTCACAGTAGGATCGCGATCCAAATATCATCGCGTGACGAAACTGAAGGAATCCTACCAGAATTATCACACTCCAAATGGTATGCAACACTAGCAAGTTTCAGTTCTTTTGAAACTCCCGATGTGGATTTTTGCCCCATGCTCTTATGACCTTGGCGTGAGGTCAAAATGTCATAAGTCACATGTCAAGTTCTTCCCATCATTATCCAGGTTAATTTGAACCCACCCGTACATACCCTTGACGTAGGCCAAAATGGCAGTACGACTGTCTCAAACCAACGCATTCTATCTATGCAACAGATAAATATCCGGTAGCTACCAATCACTATGCCTTGGCGTGAGGTCAAAATACATAGATTGAATACTACCGAATATTTAACTGAAATGATGGAGGGCTACGGATGGTTTTGGCAAAACCGTGAACGTAGTGAACTTGATATAGTCGATGGAACGAGATAGCTTTTAAAAGGAGTGGCTCAAACTCCGCATTTTAAAAGTTGGTTTTGAAAAGAACCGAGTGGTTTTTCGAAAGTGTTCCAACGACTTTTACTTGGTTTATTTTCTTGCATTAGTTCTTTTAATGCGTGATATTCTTGCATTAGTTCTTTTAATGCGTCCCATCATTTAATCCTACCATTGCAGAAAACAACTAAAATATGACGTACGCTTATGCCATTCGCATTCGCCACGGGGCCCCGTCATTACCCGTTAGGTTACTTAACTAACGACAGAGCGGGGGCTGGGCTAGCGCGGCTGTAAAACATAAGCAACGCCTAAATAATATCATATATAGATATATTGCAATGATAGACATTTCAGATCACAGATGAACACATTGGATATACTAGGAACCCGCAATTCGTACGAGCCTATAACGAAAAGCAGATTACACGGTCGCGGTGAATAGCCAATACCCCATCCAAGACCCCTACGGGTGCAGCAAACTACCCGCCAAGTACCCGAAGCGAAGCAACCTCCCTCAACCCCATGAGTAGGCCACTCGGTACTTCGGCATACCCGGTAGTTTGTGCACCCCCTCCATGGGTCTATCCTAGGAGCAAAAACAGTAAAAAGAAATTATACAATGACGGCTACAACCCCGACCCGGTTGTGCGGCCATACAAATAATTATTACATCAATTTACAAATTTACATGAATTGAAAGAAAAGAAAACTCTCGTCTCACAACCCCCGGCTATTCACCCGCGACAATCCAATGAATTCATATACACATTCCAATGACATTACAGATCACAGATTTGTATAACCCCCACTAATCGACATATAGCGATTAGCAGACGTTCAATACAAATATCACATCACAGAAAAACCCGTCAGCTTAAGTCTTTTAGAAGTTCGATCAAAAATACGGATTTATAGGCCCCAAACACAAAATTTTCGTTCTGGAAAATCTGGGCAGAAAATACATATTCCAAAAATCCCAAAATACCCCATAGAACAAACTGCAGTGAAGACGATCCAGAGAGGAGCTCAATCGGCCGCGGAACCGCGGCAATAGCAAGCTATTGCCGCGTTTCCGCGGTGGTTTGGTGAGATCTCTGGACCGTTTTTCTACAGTAGACTATAAAAACCCTGAGTCGATTTTTAAAGCATGATTTATTACTTTTACAGTACTTTGAAAATCGACAGCAACTTTGAATTTCGGGTTTATTTCGGGACTTTTCCTCCGATCGAATTTCTTATTACTTTGCTAACATGTTAGATAGAGTTTAACTAGGCTCTGATACCACTGTAAGTCCATGCTACCTCTCCCGGTACTTTCGGGCATGCGGAATTTGGTGAAAAACAATTTTCTAGAGGTGGTAACATGGACTCAAAACCGGATCTTTGTTAAACATCTAACTAACAACCTAACTAGGAGTTGTTAACTACTCGGTTAGGGGGTTATACCTTACTTTCTTGAACTCCTTCGTCTTCAAGCCTCGATGGTTGTCCGGATCGGCTTCACCCCGTCGTCTCCTTGCGCCGAAGATGGATCCACCTCGAAAGCTTCTACCTTTGGCTTCTTCTTCGGTCTTTGAAGAAACTAGTTCACTTGGTTTGCTAAACCTTGTGAACTAGAGTGAGTAGAGAAGAGTATGTTAGGATTTTCTCTATGGTTCTTGGTTCTCAACACATGAGACAAGTGAACCATAGACTAAAGAGAGGGAGAGCAAGAGGAAGAAGATGAGAGCTCAAGAACAAGAGAGAGAATGAGAATGATAGAATGAGAGAAGACTTTTCTCTCTTGGCTCTCATAATCCAAAACCATCATCACAAAAATAGTAATCAAGTATTGTGTAAATGGTTTAAGCTACAATAGCCATATCATTTCATGCACTCATTTCTCACAATAGAAACAAGCAAGTAAAAAGTCTTTGCCATGAAATGATAGCCATTGTCATCATGATGGTCAACTAGTCCAACCTAGTCAACCGGTCAACAAAGTCAACAAGTCAACAAAGTCAACCCCTCAACAACCATGTCACCACAATACTTAATTAATATTATTGTTAATCATATATCATATTCTCATTAGGGTTGAGCAAAAAGTCAATAGTCAACAGTCAACGGTCAACAACCCTAATGAGAATCCTCTGCCTCTATCTCTCCGTCAACTGTGCATACACACCCGTATCCGCGTTCCGAGGAACACGAATACATACTGGATAAATCCAATCCCAATATGTACACTAGGATCTGGCTTAAACCAAAGCCCGCTAGTGTAAACTGTCCGGACAATGTACGTGCATAAGTGCACGGATGTGACCGAACCCTGTCGCAAAACCATGCGACCTCTACTCTTTTGCCTAAAGGCGAATAGCTTTCTGTGCGGGACTCTAAAGACTCGACACTACGCTGGCAGTGGGTTTAACCACAGACCGCAAGCGGCACTAGCTGTGCGTAACGGTCCCCAGGTAGATGCCGACAAGAAGACTGACGAGGTGAAACCCATCTGAACTCCTACTGAGCCTGAATGTGACAATCTCCGTACAGTCCGGTCTGTTCGTCTGATACATCGCATGGCTGGCCTAGGGGGGCGGTAAACGTCAGTCCCCTAATAGCGGTACAAGTCGTGTCGGAGTGAAGCCCAAAACACCCTGAGATAACACTGGAAGCCTACCTGTATATCTCGATTGCCCTGGCCAGGGACTACTCGTGTAATGGCTCTCCTAGACACAGCGCGATGTCAACCCCCGATACCGGGAGAGACGAATAATGTCTAACCGTCACTGCCTCTAAGTGCTTCGGGACTGTACCCAACTACTACCTGTTTGCACGACTCCTTTGAGCCGTGGTAGGGTAGTAATCAAAGTACAGTGGGAACACACTCGAGGCGAAGTGACAGTGTCAAGTCAGCGGACTAAGCTGTACTCATGTCACCTGGGAACTAATAACTGACGATAGGTATAATACCAACCGGTCAGTTCCCGACGAGTCCTGTCCAGTGTACTCGTAACCTAACGAGCACCCGTATACTATCTCCAGTATGACGTACTAATGGCTGTGGGACAGACCATCTCCCACACTGGGATGAGAAGCGCATACGCTATTCTACTCCGGAGTATCGATGCCCTGTCTCGATAGTCCTGCGACTAGGGACCTGTATAAGGATGTGCTTATAGACTACCCAGCCCCCACTAGTGTGACTACCATCACAACGCTGGTAATCAAGCAAAGATCCTAAGGGCTCCACTAATGTGTATTGGTGATATACTAAAATAAACACATGTACACATTGAAGTAGAAACAAACCAAGTAGCATACTACTATATTGAGCAAGATTGTTTATACAAGGTGAATATCCCAAGCTTCCATTAAGTAATATACAAACTAGTATGATACAGTAATGGCCTCTAGGGCATATACACTAACAGTTAGAACATATGTCCTACGCATGTAAAAACATCCAAACAACTCTCGTCGTTGACGTACAAATATCCAACGACCAAATACAATATCAAATCTCAAACCAAGAATCCCAATACCGGAAAACATAGCCAAAAACCCAACCCCAGACTCTCACAGAAATCCGACGACATCACCTTAGAACCCGATCGTACCGATCGCACATTCACAACATAATATATTATAAGAAATAGGTTGTATACCATCAAAACCTAAAACTTAATCAAACCGATTTATTCCAAAAACCTAGTAAACATCGATTTACCATTTTAGTCTAAAACTAGATATTTCAATGAAACTAGTGGCCACAATAATCACATAATAGCTTAACTAAGCCACACAAACCCTTGCTAAAATTTTAATCTCACCCATTTTTGATTTATTAAAAGCTAGTTTGCAAAAAGCATAGTTTGGACAATTTGGAAATTAACAATTTACAATTTAAAAACTAGGCTAGATTTTGCATGTCTAAACATGTCAAACTACACATATAACCAAATCCAATTAATAAAAACCCTAACTTGATCTCAACCTTATTCTTGAAATTTCTAACTTCCAATTAAAACCATATTTAAATACCTATTAAGCTAAATTAAAGTAAATATCTAACAATTAAATTTTAGGGTTAGGATTTATACCTCACAACTTGATATCAAACTTGAAAATTTGACTCCCAAAATGCTAACTTGCTCCTTGATCTAAGCTAGATTAGGTTAAGGAATAATGGGTAAAGATTGGATTTACAGTTTGTGGGATTTGTATTGATTTTTATAGGAAATTTTGGGGATTTTTGATGCAAAAATGAAGTGGGGGAAATGGGGAATTAGGAGGCTGTCTTTTTCGGCCAGAATTAGAGGAGGAGAATAGAGTAAGCGTGAGTGAGAGAGAGGGGTGTGTGAGTGAGAGAGAGAGAGGTAACCTTACCCCGCCACACACATCAAAGATCAATTCTTTCATTTCTATTAATTATTTAAGTGGGAAATGAGATGGAAATTTGTGAAGAGAGAGGGGGGTTGCACATAGGGGCTCGGCCATAATGGAGGGAAGAGAGAGTGAGTGAGATGTATGTGTGTGTGTGTGTAGAAGTATCTCCAAATTAATTACATCTTTAAGTCTTTTTCAATAATTATTTAGTTTTCTTCTCTAATTAATCTTAGAAAACTCTAGAAACATGGAAACAAATTAAGAAGAGAAGAGCATGTTACAAACTTGTATCTAAGTTTTCATGGTTCATAATTGTGTGCTTAACCCATTCCAATTTGTAATTATCGCTAATTAAGTGTATAAGTAAATGCTTATAATAATATTTGAAATAATCGATTAAGGAAAAATATTTAAGTGAACTAATAATTATAAGTGACTAAATAAATACCACATACCAGTAATTTCCTAGTTAAACTAGGTGCACTTAAGTCTATATTGAAAAATGATTATATCTTTGTTTTTAAGGAAAACACAAATTATTTTACCTATTATTCGGAAATTCGCCTAAACGATTTCTAAAACGTTATAATCTTCCCCCCTTAAAGAAATTCGGTACCCGAATTTAAATTTAAATCCCCAAATACTAAAACATTTCAATAATCAGCTCAAATCAACGAGGCTCCGAAATTACGGAAGATACAGAAATACCACAGCGCATCATGTGCGCCTGAAAACGAGTATGAAGCTTAAAATCGAACTCCGTCAAGCGTAACGCAATCACTGGAGTTATAATGGAGATACAAATCTCGAAATCCACTACTGAAATCCAATATACACTAGTCGAATACTATAATACGTATATAGTACGCATCCTTGGAAAAATCTCCTAAAACTGAATAAAACACATGCAAAATCTTTTCTTAATCGCCGTGTGATGCGTAACTCACGGCATAAGTGACGGACGCTCAATTGTAAAGTAATAAATATATGTTCAAATGTGTTTTGCTCAAATATACATTTTGCCGTTTTGAAATATCCCAAAAGGTTTTCCTTTATAAACGTTCGTGTCGCTCACGGACATGTAGAAAATAGCGAGACTATAGCTCATTTTTTTGAAAACCTCTTGTTAAACTTTTAATGCATGCAATGTACTCAGGTACTGTCCTCAGATCAGTCATGTTCGGCTACTACATAATATAGTGCCCATCATGAAAATAAAGTGCTCAAGAGCAAAATCATCCCTAAAAGGCGTATCCAACAATCACGTGCATCTGGTGCGCACGGAAATCAAAGCTAAATACAAGTGTTATGAATGTGCACAAAACCAACTAAGTGCAACGGGTGTGCACGAAAGCGTATGTCCAGTGCAACGGATGTGCACAGCCATATCAAGTTCATCTAAAGCGCACAAAATCACATCTCATATCATGCGCCCAATATGCGCGAAAATCCAAATCAAGTGCATCCGTCATACACGAATGGAATCTAAGTCAAGTGCATCCAACATGCACGAATGAAATCTAATACCAAGTGCCTAATATGCGCAAAAATCCAACCCAAGCGCGTCAGGTCCGTATAAATGCCCAGTGCGGTAAAGCGCACGAAAAACGAACGCCAGGTGCAAACGCGCACAAAACATAAATCCGGTGAAACAAATGCTCAAATACATAAACCAGGTGCAACCAATGTACAGAATATCAATCTGGTGCAAAAAATGCACGAAATGAAAATCTAGTGCAACACATGCACGAAACACAAATCCGGTGCATCCAGTGCACGAAATACCAATCCAGTGCAACAAATGAAAAAACATATAAATCTAGTGCAACAAATACGCGAAATACAAATCTGGTGCAACAAGTGCACGAAAACTCATCAATAACCCAAATGCGTATAAAAACAACACCGAGTGTAATAAGGTGTATAAAAATCATAAGCATGTGCAACTATGTGCACAGAATCCATCCCAATGCACTGCAAGCACATATAAGCTATACCGAGTGCAAAAACCAAATCGATCGCGTATCACATACACAAAATCAAATCGATAGTATCGAAATCCATAATCATAAGTACGTGCAGCCAAGGTACAAAATCAACATCAAGTGCAATAGATATGCACAAATCGCAAACCGATGTAGCGGTGTATAAACATAAATCAAGTGCAATAACTGTGCACAAAAAAAATATCCAATAGGTGCAGCCAAGGTGCACGAAAAAATATCATGAAACTCAATCATCAAAAATCAATCCAAGCGATAAAAGTGTGATACTCGGATCACAAAACACAAATTTCAACAAATGACATTGAGGTACACCTCCTACAATGTCGAAAATGTCGGTGCGCCCAAAACTGGCAAGGCAAGAACATCCGCTTGCCTCCTGCTCATGATCTGGCGTCCTCTGTATCTGGGTCCTCATTTTCTCTATGGATTACCAATCTCGCAATCCATCGCCTTGTCGGACCGGTCAGGTGTGCAAATGGAAATGATTCCGCTCTGGCACTCCTCTGGTCATCTCTTGGCCAATTAGCATGACCACTCGTAAAGCAGCACGTCACTGGCGTCGGCCTCTAGCCCTCTGAATACACGTGACACATCTAATACTCGGTGCAACTCTTATCGCAGTAGTGTCCTGGAAGGCACCTGCTCAAGGTCTCTTCCGATCTCGTCTATGCCAAACTGTACGGAGGCCAGTACTCTTGCATAATCTTTTCTCATTTTTCTGGACACCTGTGTTCTCAGCATAACATTGTTCCCCTCCGAACGGCGGCCCGGACTTCGCGTCCGTTGCCTGGGGTTCGGGGAAGATGCTATTTGGTTTGATCCGTCCACCTCTCCGAAGATGCCAAGTTGATTTATGGCACCGTGTATCGGAGGTTTAGACGGATGCGGCCGATGTAGCAGACTTCGTCAGATTCCCCCTCAGGGTGAGGGGTTTTTGATTGTGGGGACGCTCTTCCCTGCAGGCGCAAGCCCCTGCAGTTAATTACGCTACCGCATCGCGGTAACAACTTTCTCCTTCTCCAGAATTTCACTTCGTGTCGTGTATGTTTGTTTTGTTCGTGGTTGCCCGTGGATTGTATACGGAGACTGAGTGATGTCGTCACCCGTAGGACGTGGATTAGTCCAAATCCGTATTTAGTTAGATTTGGGTTTGGTGTTTTTAGTTTAAGGATGCATTAGTCGCGTTGCGGCTAAGATCAACTTAAACATTCGTTAAGGATACATTAGTCCAGTTTGAGACTAAGATCAACTTAACGGGATCGTTTAGATCCGACAAAAGAGTGTTTGGGCTCTATTGTTCCAGTTTGGGAGATTCATAGTCCAATTTGGGACTAAAGTCTGTTTGGAGGATACATTAGCCATTTTTGAGGCTAAGATCGACTCAAACGTTTGTTAAGGATACGTTAGTCCAGTTTGAGACTAAGATCAACTTAACGGGACCGTTTAGATCCGACAAAAGAGCATTTGGGCTCTATTGTGCCATTTTAGGGACGTGGTGGTCCATCGCCAGTTTTAGGGACGTGGTGGTCCATTATTAGTTTAGGGACGTTTCGGTCCGTCGCCAGTTTAAGGACGTAGTGGTCCAATATTAGTTTAGGGACGTTTCGGTCCGATATTAGTTTAAGGACGTTTCGGTCCGTTATTAGTTTAGGGACGTTTCGGTCCGGTATTAGTTTAGGGACGTTTCGGTCTGATATTAGTTTAGTGGTCGTTGGGACCCGTCACCTCTTTGACGTCGTTGAAGGATTACAACGACAAATGTCAAAGGAGTTCGGAGATGTACCCTCGAACCGGTCGTGAATTGGTTTATGATAGCCATTTAAGGACTTACAGCCAGGATCGGGTTAAGTCCAAAATTTTTTATTTATCTTAGGCTCTGCCTGACTAAAAGAATCAATCCGAACAGGGCTCTGCCTTTTTTTTATTTTTGCAATCTGATTTGGGCCAGGCCCTTTTAAATAATGAGTTACAGAAACTCAAGAATTTTCCAAACAGGGCTTTGCCCTTTTATTATTTTTGCAATTTGATTTGGGCTAGGCCCTTTTAAATAATGAGTTGCAGAAACTCAAGAGTTTTCCAAACAGGGCTTTGCCATTTTATTATTTTTGCAATTTGATTTGGGCTAGGCCCTTTTAAATAATGAGTTGCAGAAACTCAAGAGTTTTCCAAACAGGGCTTTGCCCTTTTATTATTTTGCAATTTGATTTGGGCCAGGCCCTTTTAAATAATGGGTTGCATCTCTGCTTGAAACTTAATAATTTTCCAGATTCAAGAACAAAAGTGCATAGCACTTTTGATCTAAATTTGGATCAAAGGAAAACAAGTTTTTCTTCTTGTTTTCCCTGATTTTACAGAACCAAAGGTTCATATCAAGTGCAAGGCACTATTCATCTCTCTCTTTTTTTTTTATTTAATTATTCATTTTTTTATCCTCTGTTCATAGATTTTTTCTTTTCTTCCAAAAGAAGTTTTTACCTCTTTTTTTTTGTTCTTGAATAATCTTCAAGAGTTCTTTCTCTTCTCTTTTTTTTTTCAGAAGTTGATTCTTCTCTTGATGATGATGATTTGAATGAGGTCTGGGGTCTTATTTATAGTACTCACAAATTTGTTGAATTTGTTATCAAGATCTTTCCTGAATAATTTTGGGAATTTTCCCACCATTCGATCTCTGATCCAAGGGTTCCTGTTTTACAGAAGAACAGAAAAGATTTACTTAAATTTTCATTCTGTTGCTGCGCAACTCACCAGCGCGTGACACATGTCGCGCATCCGTGCGCTTGCGCAGTTGCGATTGCGCAACTGCGCAGACACGTGTCGCGCTGTCGTGCGCTTGCGCAGTTGCGATTGCGCAACTGCGCAGACACGTGTCGCGCATCCGTGCGCTTGCGCAGTTGCGATTGCGCAACTGCGCAGACACGTGTCGCGCATCCGTGCGCTTGCGCAGTTGCGATTGCGCAACTGCGCAGACACGTGTCGCGCTGCCATGCGTTTGCGCAGTTAAGTCTTAATTATGTTTTCTGAAGAGCCTTGCTCTGATTGGACGCATTGTCTTGGGCGTTACGCTGCCGAATCAATTTTCGCCATGTGGCAAATTGCGCGCTGCGCACGGGAACCGAAGCGTTGCTTCGAATTTTGAATTTTCAAAATTTAAGTAGAGCCTTGCTCTGATTGGGGGAAACAGATGCCCCCCCACCGTTGCGCTCACGTGGCGCGCGCGTGAGTGCAGCGGTGGCAAGATCCTGACCGTCGGATCGAGGGGTCAAGTGAACAGGCGCAGGCGCCTATAAATAGGACCCTTGGTCCTTGGTAATTCTTTACCATTCTCAAGAAATTGAATTTCAGAGCCTTGCTCTTACTTGAGAACTTCCAGAGCCTTGCTCTTGTGATTTCCTTAAGAACTTCCAAGTTCTAACCTTAGAACCATTCTAGGTAAAATTAAATTAATTTAATTTAAATTAAATTTAATTAACAGAGCCTAGCTCTTATAGATCTTTGATCTAAAGGAAACCCCTTTGGGGTTTCTTCAACAGAGCCTTGCTCTCAAAATTTACAGAGACTCTGTTCTTGGGTTTTAACCCATGAACAGAGCCCTGCTCACAGATCAACTAGAACACTTTTTAAAAGTTTCCATGGATCTTTAAGATCCCAAAATTTTAATTCTTAGGAGTTATAAATTTTTATTACTACCACAGAGCTAGGCTCTTTTTTAAGAAGTTTTATTCCTTTGAAACAGGAGTTTGACAAATGTCACTCTGTGGCAGAGCTTTGCTCTGAAAAGAGGAGATTTTCTCCTTGTCTCTAGGGATCCCCCCAATGAGGATATTCTCTTGGGGGTCTTTTTTATTGACTGATAGTCTCATCCAATGGTGGGATTGTCTCATCAAATGATGCGCCGTCATCTTGATTTTGTGGGTCCCCCTTTGGTCCCCTACCCACTGCATCACAGTGTGGAGCGAGATTTTTATTTATTATTATTATTTTTTATTATATATATTATTCTTTTTTAAATGTTAAGCGTCAGGCCACTAATGATATATATATATATTTTATGCAGAAAAGATGTCTGACGACTTGTCTTTTCCCTTCGTTCGCTCAGAAGGAGGGTTCCCACATGCACCAGTGGACCGGGTAGTGTTCGCCTTGATTAAAGATCACGATCCTGAGTGCAAGAGACTTCACCTATGGGGAAGGTGGTACAGTCAGATTATCCAAGGCCGTCGCAGTTTTAGTTCCGCCTCGCCTTCCGAACCTATAGTTACGATCCCCTATGCGGACAAACCCCCGGTGGAGTATGCCGTGGAGGTTAAAAATTGGAATTCAGACGACCTCCTCCAGCCTGCAATCGGCGCTATTCCGGTGCAGCCGCCGCCGGCCATAGATATCTTGGGAAGGCGAATCTGTCAGGGTGAAGCACGCCCTTGGGGACAGGCTTACAACATTGGATTGAATCCGCGACCGCTTGCTGGATACCTGCCATGGGCCCGGTACATTTTAGCGGCGAAAAGAGCTCACCTGACGAAGATTGGTTTATACTCTGCCGTCTACGTCTCGCTTTTCGAGTACCTACTCCTCCAACGTGGTGGACAAAGGCCTTCATTGAACAATGGAATATCCCCACACATACTTTCCTGACAGCGGATAGGGAAGTTTCCATTTCTCTAGAGGAATTCGTTGAACTTTCAGGTTTACCGGCGAGGGGGGAGCACTACGAAGAGCTGCTTCCTCCTGACGAGTACGTCTTTGCCACCAAGCAGGTGGTATTCGACTTAACTCCGGAAAATGCCATTCAGCATCAGCATCCGGGCCTGGTTAAGGTATTGGAGATTTACGAGGAGCTTCATTTGGAATTGGGCGACCGGGGCATTAGTTTCGCGGACTTCATTGCTCGTTTTATTCGCCCGGAATTTTTATCAGAGCAGGGTGAGAAGTTCGCCCAACTTACTGACCCTTTTGGTTTCGGCCTGGACCGCCGACCTTCATCGGAAATTGATCAGCAAAGTTTTTACCTTCCCGGCACTGCTAGCGTCCCTTTCTCAGAGATCGCCGTTCCTGGCATGGATGAGGAGACCTTCTTCATAGGGTTCTTAGGTCTGTGGCTGTGCAGCTTCGCGCTTCCCATGCACCCACGCCTTATGCGGTCTTCTTTCTTTTACCCGGCGCATCGAATGGTGGCCGGTCTGCAGTTATCAGTGGGGATCGCCGGGTTGGCTTACCTCTACAATGGACTTAGCGTAGCGGCGGACACTAATGAGCCTGGGGTACAGCCTTCTAACTTCCCGATGCACTACTTCACTTCTTGGATGGAGCTACATGTTCGAGGAGTGTTTGGTGCCCATAAAACTCCTCCATTCTTTGAGAGATTCAGACTTCCAAGAATCATGCGATTGGTCGGGGCTTCCATTGTGTTTGCACCTCCGCGGGAGTCTAGGGGATTACTTCTGCGTTCGCATCTAGTCGGGGCGAAGACCTCTTTTGTGGATAAGGTCATCACCATGGGTTCTGAGACCACTAAGTCGGTGGTGTCGCTGCGTGATGACTTTAAGGGCGGTGTTTCTGTGTTGAAGGCTCGGGAAATCCTCCACCTTTACTCCATTCGGCCGGGCTACTTGGTATTTAGGCAAAATGAAACGGCCCTCTTCATGAGGTATAATCCGCATCGATTTGCCCGGCAATCGAGTTACAACCAAGGGGTCCCATTGGAAGCTTTCTTGGGAACACCTGCAGTCGGCCCAGAGGGGGTACGGAATGCGATGCATCACTTCATCCGGCTCAATACAGGCTCCTACTTTTTTATTAGTGAGCCCAGCTGTACCCCTAAGATACTCAATTCGTATGTGGCCTGGTACGCGGACGCGATGGGCCCAATCATCTTGATGGAGAAACGCCTACTGGTCGATCGTAGGGCTGCGCCTCCCGGCGGCGATCGCAAGGCTCCCTTGCAGCCCAGGGTTCAGGTTATCCCTCCGACGAAAGATGCCGGAGCTGATCGACCACGCGTGTTGGCCCCTCCGCGTGGATTGCCACTGTCTACTACGGTGGATGAACCAACGGCGCCCCGTGCTCCGACAAAGACGGTTAAAGCGGCATCGCCGGAGTCGGGTGCAGGAGCGGACATCGGGACTCGCCGCCCGAAAGTGACTGCCAAAACTGGCAAGCGCAAAGCTGTTCCGAGTGGATCCAAGGCTGGCGGACAGAAGAAGAAGAAGTCCACCTTATCCCTCGACGCGATCCTTAACTTAGAGCCCGCGGTTCATCCTGCCGGGGCCGTATGCGAGTACGGCAGCAATGAGGGTTTCGTGGTGGACCCTGAGGACACTAATCTAGCTGCCGCCATTGCAGCTTCGGAGCGATCGGCGAGGCTTGAAGCGATGTTGAGCAAACTCGCTGAGTCCGGTAATCATCAGACGCGTTATTTATTATTTCATTGCACTTTGTATCATTGTATTTAACTAACATTTGCTCCATTTTTAACAGGCGCTTCTACTGAAGAGGCTATCGCTGTCTCCCTGAAAACCTTCCAAGAGGAGGAGGAGAAGCGTACCCTAGCAAGCGTCGGTATGTTTTACCCCTTTCTCTTTTATAAGGAGAGTTTGTTGTCTTTTTATGATAGTCAACCTGACCTTCTTTTGTTTCTTTGCAGGGGTTGTATTAATCGACGCGAGGATCCTTCCCAAGCCCGTCATCGAAGTCCCGGCTTCGCTGCAGTTGCCACAAGAGCCTCAGCTTGATAGCGCGACAAGGGACGCCTTGAAGAATCTAGAGGCATCCCTGTATACGGGCGAAGAAGCCTCCCTTAAGGAGGCTCTGGTGGCATCTGTCTCATCGGCTCGAGAGGAGCGGAAGCGGTCAAGACGCGAAGCTAAGGCGCGCAGAGCTGCTTTGGCCGCAGGAGCGGGCCCTAGCACTATTCCTCATGCCGACACTTCTTCTGAAGAGGCCCCTGCCGCCCTATCAACTGCTCATAGGCAGGCGGCGCGCACGGTCCGGGATGCAAACGATAAATCCTCTTCAGGTAACCTTTCTTTCAGAACTTTGTTGTAAGAATTATCAAATCGTTGACTCATACGCACTCCTATTTGCAGGGCCAAGTCCGACTGAGGGGGAGGCGGAGACCGTCGAACCCCGGGGAGCGGAGGAAGCGGCGCCTGCCGAGCCTGAGCTGACAGTGAGCAACGTCATCGGGGCCACGGCGCCTGAAACAGAAGTTGAAGAATTCGTTGCCGAGAAGGTCATCGATGTCGCATCTGAAATGGCGGCAGGCGAGATGATTGTCGGGCCGGAGGCAGTAGAAATCGAGGCGCCTGAGGCTGGAGATGTCGCGGTGCCGATGGATGAGGCAACTGTGACCGTAGGACCCGAAGGAGTAGTGGGTGAGGTGGCCACGATTCCTGAGGAGGAGCCAGCCGCTCCTTCTCTGGAATCTGGCAATACCCCAATCATAGCCCTCCCTGCGTATGGTTCCTTGCCGTCTCCCGGGCTTGCGAGCATAACAACGGCTCCCATCGAGTCAGGTGATGAGGCTACGGGTGGTGGCCTGATGTCAGTAGAGGAAGGAATTGCCTCCGTCTCGGCTGGCAGTTCATCGGGTAAGTTTCGGGTTACTATTGTTTCCCCCCTTTTTTATATATATCTTGTAATCTCCTCTAACAAGCTTGTCTTTGCAGGTGCGGCCAGTGCCGACGCTCCATTGCTTGAGGGAGCACCATCAACTACTGCTTTGGCGGTGGTCACTTCCCCGTTTTCCCTCGTGCCGTCGCGGATGTTGGAAGGTATGGACCTGTGACTCACAAGTTAATCTCTTAAACGTATAGTTCATGGACTAATGCCATACCATCGTGTCTTTTCAGGAGGGCTCTTTGATCATCTATATCAGGTGTTGCTCCCACACTTCTCCTTCCCCTCCGAGCTTACTTCTCCCTCTAGTGGCGCTGGTGAGTGTACGTTCAATATAGTATCTTCGTTCATCCCCTTTTTCTAGTAATTGAATGATTCTTGACCTTTCCCTTTCTTTATTGCAGTGTCACAAATCGAAGGAGGGGATGCCAGACCTGCCGCGCTACCGGCCCTCCCAGCTCTGCCGTCCGTTGCTGCCGGTATAGCAAACACCCCTCCTTTTTTGTAATCCTTAAATATCTCTTGCACCACCGTTTAATTATGTCTTTTTTTGCAGCTATTGTTCCGGCTCCGGTCCCCTTTGAGTCGCGCATCCTTATACCGGCAGGCCCTTTCTTGAGGCGCCCGTCTTCAAAGGGTGCTGTGATGAGTCTAGGCATGCTGAGCGGGTATATCGAAGAGCTCAGCATGGATGCTCTCCCTTCTGCCGTAGATTTCGCTGTGGATGTTAACCCAATGTTAGCAGCGCTCGTAACTTTTCACAACGAAGGCGTCGTTGAATCTTAGGTTAATCACTGCAGGGAGATCGAGGCCTGTCTGTACCGGCTGGAGTTGACGCGCCCTTCTCCCGAAGTTTTAGCTTTGAGCACCCAACGCACAACTTGGCTCGAGCAAAGCACTTCGCACTCCCGCCACTTGGAGCAAGAAGCAGCTCAAAGACTAAGGGAATGCCAAAAGACCTCGAACGAAACGACCCATCTGCGCGCTGAGGTTGAGGCAAATGCTGCCCAAGTGAAGACTATCTTTGAGGGTCTCTTGGAACGCATCTCCTATGGGCTAAACTTAAAGCGGAAGCTTGACGTGGCTGAGCGCAATATCCCAAGTCGGGAGGCTGCTTATCAAGTCGTGAGGGAGCAGCTTGCATCGGTCTTGCGGCAACGAGCCCAAGTGGAGGCAGAGTTGACGGTGGTTGCCGAGCAGGAGAAGGCGTGGAAGGACATATGCGAGCGATTGCTACATCTGTGCAAGACGCTCCCTTCCCAGTAGCTGCCCTTGTATCAATATACTTGTAATTTTCTTTTTTGAATAAGATGTATAGATTCTTTATTCTTTTGTATGATTCGCCATGTACTTGATTGGATTAATAAATAAAGATACACATTTTTTTTAATGTCTCGTATCATTTCTTTGATTTCTCCCTTCTCTTATTATCAGCATGCTGTCTTTATAAACATGATTGACAGGTAATAGAGTAAGCATCTTGGTTTCTTCAAGAGATAGCGATGGCTTAGGCCGCAGGTTCGGATCTGCTGCCTAAGACTTTTCAACTCTATGAGCCGTGAGGGTCTCATAGAGACTTTTCTCCCTACGGATCGAGAGGATCTCGTAGGTGGATTTTCTCCTTAGGAATCGTGAGGATTCCCAAGTGGGGTTTTCTCTCATAAGTCGAAAGGATCCTATGAGAGAATTTCTCCCTCCTACGAGTCGAGAGGGCTCGTAAGCGGTTGTTTCCCTCTTTGTCGAGAAACGACTTCAGAGAGTGAGACCCGTGAATAGTATGCAAGAGACCATTTAGGATTGACTTGCAGGGTCCCGTTGCCCTCTTACGAGTCGAGAGGGCTCGTAAGCGGTTGTTTCCCTCTTTGTCGAGAAACGACTTCAGAGAGTGACCCGTGAATAGTATGCAAGAGACCATTTAGGATTGACTTGCAGGATCCAATTTGTTCAGGAAGCAAGTTTTTGAATCCTTACTGCCCAAGAAAGAAGCTTTCGTCACGGAGTGTTTGTATCCGTGAGTTGAGAAGTTTTGCGAGGGATTATTTGTTTCCCAAGCGCCAAGGATTATTTGTGTCCTTGGGGTTTGAAACGAGTCGATGGTTCCCGCGGAGGCGCTGGTGGCTCTGCGAGTCGACGCGGATCAGAAGGCTCTCGTCAAGGAGTGTTTGTATCCGTGAGTTGAGAAGTTTTGCGAGGGATCATTTGTTTCCCAAGCGCCAAGGATTATTTGTGTCCTTGGGGTTTGAAACGAGTCGATGGTTCCCACGGAGGCGCTGGTGGCTCTGCGAGTCGACGCGGATCAGAAGGCTCTCGTCAAGGAGTGTTTGTATCCGTGAGTTGAGAAGTTTTGCGAGGGATTATTTGTTTCCCAAGCGCCAAGGATTATTTGTGTCCTTGGGGTTTGAAACGAGTCGATAGTTCCCACGGAGACGCTGGTGGCTCTGCGAGTCGACGCGGATCAGAAGGCTCTCGTCAAGGAGTGTTTGTATCCGTGAGTTGAGAAGTTTTGCGAGGGATTATTTGTTTCCCAAGCGCCAAGGATTATTTGTATCCTTGGGGTTTGAAACGAGTCGATAGTTCCCACGGAGACGCTGGTGGCTCTGCGAGTCGACGCGGATCAGAAGGCTCTCGTCAAGGAGTGTTTGTATCCGTGAGTTGAGAAGTTTGCTGGAATCACTGGCTTCTTCGGTTGAAATGAACCGGTGAGATTTGGGGTTCGTCATCTGACGGAATCCGCCGGGAAAGTATGGTTCATTCTCTGTTTACGCCCTTGGATTGTATACAGGGATCGATGTGATCTTAACTGTAGGGCCAAAGTTTTATCATTTCTTCTTTTTATTTTATTTTATTTCCGCGATGCTCTATCATTTCAGCTTTTATATCGCGAAAATCGCGATTGCCCAATCTTTTCGGCTATTTTTCGCGGTGCCCAATCATTTCGGCTATTTTTTTTTTATTTTTACTCGTTGCTTTTTATTACGAGTTGCCCAATCATTTCGGCTATTTTGCATGCATACATTTTACTTGCTGCTTTTTATTGCAAGTTGCCCTATCATTTCGGCTATTTCGTATGCATGAGCGACCTACTGGCTTTCGCCGTAAACCTGAAATTGGACACCGATTTCGGCATCAGCACCGCTGCAACTGGGATATTACCAGGAGCGAATCATCATTTGCCTCTGTCGTTGTCGAACAAAGGAGGCTTAGCGACCAGGGTTAGGATCCTGTCGGCTAAGGCTTTTGACTTCATGAGCCGTAAGGGTCTCGTGAAGGTATTTCTCCCTACAAGTCGTGGGGATCTTGTAGGTGTATTTTCTCCTTAGGAGTCGTGAGGATCCCTAAGTGTTTGTTTCTCTGTAAGTCGTAAGGATCCTACAGGAGGGCTTTCTCCTTGTAAGTCGAGAGGATTTACAAGGGTTGTTTACCATGCACACATATCCCTAGCTTCAGATGGGACTTAGTTAGGGAAATGTTTATTCGCGCCCGTGGATTGTATACAAGGGTCAATATTGAACCACTTGTAGGGCAATACTGGAAGTTTGTGGGGGTTTGCTTAAGCATAGGTTTAGGTCTCTGTGACTTAAGACTTTCAAATCCTATGAGCCGTGAGGGTCCCATAAGAGAGTTCTCCTTACGAGTCGTGAGGATCTCGCAAGTGTATGTTTCTCCTTAGGAATCGTGGGGATCCCTAAGTGTGTTGCTCCTTTGTGAGTCGTAAGGATCTCACGCAGGTGGTTTCTCCTTACAAGGTCGAGAGGACTCTATAAGTGCTCTTAACGAGGTTGCGCCCTTTCAGGTTTTCACAAACACTCGCCGGTAGTCCTGCTGTTTTTACTCACGGAGCCCTTTCGGGTTTTCATCCGTGCCCATTTTGCTTATGGACTTACCGTTTTTCTTTATTTTATTTTTATTTTTATTTTTATTTTTATTTTTTCTATCTCGTCAGCCCAAGGATGCTGCAGTATTAGTTTAAAGACGTTTCGGTCTGCTATTAGTTTAAGGACATTTCGGTCCGCCGTTGAGAGGGCTGGCTACTACTTATAAAGCTTGATCTTAGGAAGATAGCGAGCGGACATAGTCGTCATCTACCATTGACCTAGGCTGTGGCTCATTAAGCGTAGTATTTCTTTAGGAAGCGACCGTTTATTGGCCTGAAAGGCCTTTCACCGTGCATGTCCATGAGTAGATAGGCCCCACCTTGGTAGACTTTATCGACGATGTACGGTCCTTCATAGTTTGGCTCAAACTTTCCCCGCTTGGCGCGATTGGGGATCATGGGCCTTTTGACCACTAGCACGAGTTCGCCTTGGTGGAATGTCCTCGGGCGGCTCAATCTTTCATATAAGCGCGTCATCTTTGCTTTATAGGCTTCCAGATTTTGTTGTGCTAGAAGCCGGATTTCATCAAGGGCGTCAAGCTCTTCAAACCGAAGGTGAGCATTTTCTTCGTCCGTCAGCTCGTAGTGGACTGCCACTCGTAGAGAGGGTAATTCTATCTCGAGAGGGAGTACTGCTTTCGTCCCAAATACCAACGCCTATGGCGTTGTGTTTGTGGCCGTTTTAAATGTAGTTCGATACGCCCAAAGAGCCTTTTGCAATCTTTCGTGCCAATCTCTCTTATTTCGTGACACTGTGTTCTTCATGATCTTCGTCAAGGTCTTGTTGAAGGCCTCAGCTAGACCGTTAGCTCGCGGGTTATAAACTGAGGAATATCTCCAGTCTATATTGTGCTGCTGTGCGAAACGGCTAATTTTATGACTTCGGTAGGCTGGCCCATTATCAGAGATGATTCTTCTCGGGGTTCCAAACCGGTATATGACGTGCGTTCTGAAGAAATGGAGGATGTTCTCCATTTTCACTTCCCTCAACGGTACCGCCTCTGCCCATTTGGAGAAGTAATCAGTCGTCGCCAAGATGAAACGATGTCCTTTTGACGATGCTGGTTCGATGGGACCGACTATGTCAGTTCCCCACATTTCGAATGGCCAACTAGCCACTGTTGGATGCAGTGGATTGGGATGCTGATGGATGAAGTCCTCATGAATTTGGCATGAATGACATTGCCTCGCGTATTCCAGGCAATCCTGCATTATCGTGGGCCAGTAGTAGCCCATCCGCTTTATCTTCAACTTCATCTTAGGGCCCGCTTGGTGGGAACCGCAGAGTCCGTCGTGAACTTCTTGGACGACCCTTCTCGCTTCGTCAGGTCCTAAGCATCTCAACCACAGAGAATCGAATGACCTCTTGTACAGAGTATCATTGACGAAGGCGAAAGACAGAGCTCGTTTCATGAGCTGATGTCTTGTGGACGCCTCTTCAGGTATTCGGTGGAACTTGAAGTAATCTATGAAGACTTCTCTCCAGTCCCCGGTATTTTCCCAGTCTTTTGTTTGCAGGGTTGTCTCCTCTTTCGTTCCTTTTTCTTCAGACGATTTCGGAGATATTTCTGTTGGGGTGAGCACTCGACGACTCTGTACCACGATTCTAACGTCGTCGAGGTTCTCGTCAGCCAGTTCTTTAGCAAGTTTGGCTAGTGCGTCTGCTTTGCTGTTTTCCGCGCGCGGTATGCTTTCCAACGTGTAGGAGGGAATTTGGGTTAGCAGTTGCTGCACTTTTTCACCGTATTTTACCAATTCTGGTTTGCATGTTTGGTAATCACCGTTCACTTGACTGACAACCAGTTGGGAGTCCCCGTATATGAGGAGGCTCTCAATTCCCATATCGATGGCGATCTCGAGGCCTGCTATCAGAGCTTCATATTCAGCTTCATTATTCGTTCTCGGCTCTGTTAAGGAGAAGGCGAAGCGCATTATTCCTCCTTGGGGAGTCACAAAGATGAGTCCCACCCCCGATTTGATTGTTGGCAAACTTTGTTTATGCTTTTTCATAGAAGACGCCCCATCGAAGTAAAGCTCCCAACGGGTATCACCACTGTCGATTGCGTCAAATGCATGTCTGTCCGGCAAATCACAATTTAAAGGAGAGTCGGCAGGTATGGGATGCTCATCAAGGAAGTCGGCGATGGCCTGGCCTTTTACTGCCTTGAGAGGTTGATACGTTATCGAAAATTCCATCAGGAGCAGGGCCCATTTAGCGAGTCGTCCTGTCAATATGGCTTTTGACATTAGATATTTAAGAGGGTCCACTTTTGAAATCAGACGGACCTCGTGCGCCAACGCATAGTGCCTAAGCTTTGTTATTGCGAAGATCAATGCCAGGCAGTGTTTTTCAATGGGAGAGTAGTTGCTTTCTGCCCCCAGCAAAACTCGACTTAAGTAGTAGAGCGCCCTTTCTTTCCCCTGAACGTTCTCTTGTGCCCATAACGCGCCTAAGGAACCTTCGAGGGCGGTTGTATAAAGAATGAGAGGCTTCCCTTTAACCGGAGCAGCCAACACTGGCGGGTTCTGCAGGTATTGCTTGATCTCATCTTGTGCGCCTTGGCATTTTTGATCCCAAACGAATGGGGTTCCCTTCTTCATCAGGTGACTATAGGGACGGCACTTTCCCGAAAGGTTGGCTATAAATCGCCGTATGTATGTGAGTTTCCTTTGGAGAGACCGAAGCTGTTTGAGAGTCCTCAGCGGAGGCATTTCCATGATCGCTTTAATCTTTGACGGATCTATTTCAATACCTCGGTGTCGAACAACGAATCCCAAGAATTTGCCCGAGGAAACCCCGAACGCACATTTAAGAGGGTTCATCTTCAAGTTGTATTGCCGAAGGCGTTGAAATACGGTCTTCAAATGCTCGAGATGTTCTTCATATGATTTACTTTTAACTACGAGATCGTCGATATAGCATTCAACGATTTCGTGTATAAGGTCGTCGAAGATCTTTGTCATGGCCCTCTGATAAGTAGCACCGGCGTTCTTCAAACCGAAGGGCATCACTTTATAACAAAATATACCAAGAGGAGTCCTGAAGGCTGTATGCTTCTGGTCTTCTGGATGCATTTTTATTTGATTATACCCTGACGAGCCGTCCATGAAGGGGAAAACCTCGTGAGTGGATGTATTGTCTATCATCAGTTCAGTGACTGGCACTGGGAAATCATCCTTCGGGCAAGCTTTATTAAGATCCCGGAAGTCTACGCATATGCGCACTGTCCCATTTTTCTTCATCACTGGGACGATGTTGGCGATCCATTCAGGGTATTGGACTTCCTGGATGAAGCCAGAGTCTATCAGCTTTTTGACTTCGGCGTTGATGCTCATCTCAAGCTCGAGTCGCATTCTTCTCGGCGCTTGTTTGACTGGCTTGATGTCCGGGGATATCGCCAACTTGTGTACAGCAATTTCTGGATCTAGTCCCGGCATTTCGGAATAGTTCCACGCGAAGCAATCTTTGTGCTGTAGAAGCACATCCTTTAACGCAGCCACCCTTTCTTCAGATAGCAGCTCGCTGATGAATGTCGGTCGCGGGTCATTTTCCGTCCCCAACTCAATTTTCTTGAGATTATCTGCAGTGGTATGTATTCCATCTTCCAGCTCTTTCGGCGCTGGGGGAAATTCTGAGATTACCTCATCACTGCTATTTTCGAGGCACCAAGGGAGGATGTCCAGGTTCTCGGACTCTTCTCTCAATGTCGTTATCATATGACAGGTGTGAATTTTCTGCCAACCCCAATGTGGAACTGGTTTTTCTTTCGCGGCTTCGGGCTCGTGCTTCTGTGGTGGTGCTACCCTCCAGCTATCAGACAACGCAAATTTGCCAAGCTGATATTGATCTTCAACCCAATTCTTGAAGGTGAAGCAATCTTCGAGAGGGTGTCCCATTGCTCGATGGTAAAAGCAATAATTTGAGTTGAACACCTCGCCTGCGTGCTCGGGGTGCTTGGACTCTGGCAACGTAAGCATTTGATGTTTTAGAGCGAGATCGAATATCTTCCTTGTTTTGTTCCGAGGAAATGAGTATGCTCGACCCATTTTCTTCCTGAGGGCTAAGTCAATAACGCTCGACTCTCGGATGCGTGGCTTCTTAGCTCTGCTTTGTGGTTGTCGAGCGCCTCTCTTGCCTTTCGACTTGTTTTTGTTTTAGCGTCGAACCTTTTTTGTAGCAGGTTGACAAGGAGCGGCATCTTCGTTCTTTACTGCCTGTTGGAGGAGGCGCTGTGTCTTAGCTTTCTCATAGATTGCCATTTCACGATCGTGATCATCTCGGGCTTTTTGACTTGCATCCCTTATAAGTTTGCTCATCTGGTCTTCGGACGATGGACTGGGCGGTTCTGTATCAGGAACTTTTGCTGGTTCAGGATTAGCATCCTCCCATTGAGCGTCCGCCTCTTCATCGAAGTCATACATGGCATAACAGCTGTTTACTAGCTCCCGCTTCTTTGGCCGGATGTACCCAAGCCCTTTGGTTTCTACTCTCCCGTTAGGCAGTTTGCATTGGGTCCCGGGAATGTTCCAGACCTTGTCATAGAATTTGGCTTTTCTAACGGTCTGTGTGAAGGACATCCCCTGGCGTTTCAGCAGTTTCTTCAAACCTTTGGTATAATATCGGGGAAGACGGATAGGCTGAAGCCTGTTGAGCGTGGGATCCGCGCCATGCCAAATTTCTTTTTCTACTTTGTTTTCTTCAGAACGGTAGAATAGGATTGCCTTCTCGCCTTTTCGTCCGGGAGGGATATAGAATGTCTGCAATTCTTCTACGCTGTTGGTGTCGAGTGCATCCAGTTCTTTGTAATGTTCAAGTGGCACCATGGTTATCTGCAGACTTCGCTCTTCATCAGCGGAAATCCGTATCGAAGGCCGAGCAGGGAATACAGCATGAACTTCATCCTCTGAATCACTACCGAAGATCAACGAAGGAACGGA
Organism: Agapanthus africanus; assembly: GCA_030015575.1. Classification (NCBI taxonomy): domain Eukaryota; kingdom Viridiplantae; phylum Streptophyta; class Magnoliopsida; order Asparagales; family Amaryllidaceae; genus Agapanthus; species Agapanthus africanus. The sequence goes on along the minus strand of JASDDO010000010.1, from coordinate 285,915,690 downwards.
TGGTCTTGGCCTGGTAGATTGGGATGGACCTGAATAAATTATATCCTCCTCCTCGGTGTCACTGCCGAAGACAGGGATGGTGGCATTAGTTTTGTTCTCCGGTTTGTGACACCTTTCCGTGTCTTCGAAGCTCGGCAAGAAGTATTTGGCATCTTCATACTTGCGAACTTCGTTCACGGAAAACGGATTCAACTCTCCGGCCACAGTGTACTCGAGGCCATCCCTGGAATACTTCATGCACTGATGCTGTGTAGAAGGGATGATATTGTACTCGTGTAGCCATGGTCGGCCAAGCAGAGCATTGTAGCACGTCTTGGCGTCTATAACATGGAATTTGATGTCTGTGACGAGCAACCCGAAGCGTAGCGTCAATATCACAGATCCAAGAGTCTTTGAGGATTGAGAGTCGAAACCGGAGATAGTGATCTTGTCTCGAGCGAGGTGTTGTATGCTCATGCAAATTTCTTTTAACACCCGTACATTGAGTAAATTGACGGACGATCCGTTATCGACCAAGATTTTACCTATCTTTATGTCATAGCAATATCCTGAGACGTAAAGGGGGCGATTGTGTTCACACGTCCCGAGGAGAAGGTCTTCATCACCAAAAGCAACGTCGGCTGTGTGCACTTCTTCTAATTCGTCTTTCATCTTTTCTTCGGCTAAGAAGGCTTAAAACTGGTCTGGATCTTGTAGCGCCTTAATCAAAGAGTCTCTGGCTTCCTTTGATAGTAACAAGGCATCAAGGATACTGAGCTGAGAGGGCAATTTCCTCAGATGTGCCAGAACGTTGTAATCCACCTTACTTCTCTTCGGCGGGTTCTTGGCGTTTAGCTCTTCCAGAACTTGGTCATCTAAAACGATGTCTTCAGAGACCTTTTCTTTCCCTTTATCTTTTCTATTCGAGGGTCCGAGGTTCTTTTCAGGCAGTGTCCGATTCCACAGCCGGATATTTTCGCAAACCACTGGCTCCTCTTCTTTTCCTGAAGTTGACTCTTTAAAGAGAGGGGCGAGCTCTAGCTCCTCATCAGAGTCGCTCCCAAATGTAGGCACTTGTGACCTGGTAGTGTTAACCATGTAACAGTTGCCGGCAGTTCTTTCAAGCACTTTGGTCGTGTTTCTTTGCTCCCGACGAATCTTACGCTTTTCCCGTTTAAAGCGTTGTTGATTAGCGACGTATCCTTGCCACCATCTATCGAACGCTTTGCACTCTTGGGTAGAATGTGAGACCTTCTGATGGTATAAGCAATAAGAGGGGTGCATTTCTACCATGCTAGTAACTTTTTCTTCCGAGGGTGGTAGCTTCATACCCATCGATATAGCCTTAGCGAACTTCTTTTTTATCTTGAATTGGCTTTTGTCAGAGGTAGAGGCATTTTGCTCCAGTGGGATCATCTCAGCTCCTCCCTCAAGTCGCTGGCGCTTGGCCGTTTCGAATATAGCCGTCTCGCGTTCTTGATCAGCTTTACTTTTCAATCGAGCTTTACTAAGAAACGCGTCAATCATTTCTATTGATAATTCCGGAACCCTTGACTCAGTATTTGCCCCCGGTGTTTTGGTGCCAGAAGTCCCTTCATCGTTCGAGGTCGAGTGAGAGATCATATGACAGCTCGCCACGTATTCCTTGGATTCATCCAATGAACTTTCCTCCTCATTTTCTTTTTGAAAGACGTGATCAAGGAAATCTTGGAGCGTAACGGGAGTTCGTGCCTTCTGGTTATATTCATCCAGCGCGTCGATTTGCTTTTGTAAGTCGGTGCGCTTGTCGCCAGGCTTCACGGGCTTCTTAGATTTCTTCTTCTTCTTTTTCGAAGATTTTGACGGCTGGTTATGAACGCTTGAACTACCACCATCGGTCTTCGGAGTCGGACGTGGCCTCAACATCCCCTCTATAACCTGCGGTTCCAAGGGGTTTTTCCACTTGACCACTGGACAGGTCTGAAGATCATTTAGCATTCTCCTCGTTTTGGCCGATAATACGACTTCCCAGGGAGTTTCTTCAATGACGGAGCATGTTGCCCCCGGCGTATTTGTCCCCTTAGAGGTGTGGGGCTGCGGGGGATTTACCTTCCATTTGTCGGATAGCGCGAATTTGCCCTGGCGGTACTGGTTTTCAAGCCAATTTTTGAAAACGTAACAGTCTTCGATCGGATGTCCTAGCACTCGATGATAAGGGCAGTAATTAGGCTCATTGACGTCACTTGGTTGCGACGAACGTTTTGGATCTGGCAGATTTATGAGCCTATTGCGCAATGCCAGCTCAAATAACCTCCTCGTTTTATCACGGGGGAAAGAGTAAGCACGTCCCATCCTGTCCTCAAGGGGTACGTATGGGCGCGTATTATTTGGACGAGCAACCGGCTTCGAGTTGTTCGGTTGTTGTTGGGCATTAGCGACGATGATCGCTTTTCCCTTTCCTTTATCGTTTCGAGAGTCCGGCTTCGGGAGAGGGGGTTTATGGCCCATCTGGTCCATCTGCGCCAATTTGTCGATCAAAGCCTGGAAAGAAGTCGGCTTGAAGAACATCATAAACTGCGAAATGGTTGCTTGTGGATCAAGGGTTCCAACAAACATTCCCACCGCAGGGGCTTCTTCTATACGCTGTTCACACTTAGACCATAGATTACACCACCGTATAGCGTACTGGACCCACGTCTCGTCGGGCTTTACCCTGGCGTTAATCACCGCCGTCATCGGAGTACGCTCACTGGCACTTGCAAAGCGTTGGGTGAAGAGCAGCTCCATCTCTGCAAAGGTTTTAATAGAGTCGTTGGGGAGCTCGGAATACCATTCGAACACCGTATCTGATAGGCTTCCAACGAACTGGCGAAGCAGAAGCTTGTCGTCGCCGCCGGTGTTACCGCAAAGCGCCCTGAATTGGGCAACATGTTGATGGGGATTGCCGGTCCCTTTGTAGACATGAAACTTGGGAATTGTCTAACCTGGCGGGTACTTGATTTGGTCATACCAGCCCGGATATGGCCGCCCCGTTTTTACAACGTGGCCGGCTGCTTCAGCCGCGTGATGGACTTTTATCTGTTGGGCTATATATTCGTCCAGATCAGTTTTAGAGATTGCGTCTTCTTTAGCTGTCGATAGAACGGGCCGAGGGTTTGATGTTTCTCCCTTATCATCCCTAAGGACGATCGGGGGTTCTTCAGTCGGGGGCTCTGGTTGTATCATCATCCCTATCATGTCCTGGAAGAGGAGGCCCATACGCTGTATATTGGCTGCTTGTTCAGTAGCCTCTTTGTCTCTCTTTTCCAGTACTCGGCGGAGGAACTCGGCGTCGGTCTCTTCCTCTTGGCGTTCATCTAAGGACGTCTCAGATTCTCTTTTGGCCCCGTGAGTGCAGCCATTGTAGTCATCATCTCCTGGAGCTTTTGTTGCTGCTCCTGAGACTTAGTCACTGACCGGGTAAGTGGTCGGTGACCCGTAGAAGTACGACTTTCTTCCTTCCCCGAAGCCATATAGACCGTATGAACTGTTATGCCCCCTGATTTGGGGCGTTTAGGTTCACCGCTTTTAAACTTTGTCAGTGTCACGGGAGCTTTTTCTGGCCTCTTTCTTTTATGGACCTTTGAGGTTGAAGGAGCCGTTGAAGCGGGAATTCTAGCATTTGTTGCCCCCTGCTGTTTAATGGGGTGGTTCTTGTCTTTTTCCACTTTTGCCCTTTTCTGGCGACGGAAGTGGTCTGAGTCAATCACGGAGTCTTGAACCCTCCGCCAAACTTTATAAATTTTCGACGACAGCCATTGAGGGGGTTGTTCCTGTTTCGTCTCCGGAGCTTTTTCCATAGGTGGAGGAGACCTTTTCAACGTAGCAACCGGGGAGTTCTTTTTCACCTTCCTCAGCAATTCAAAGCTGTTCCTAGTTGGAACAGCGGCGTTGACCTCCACCACTGGAGCAGGTGGGGTTAGCCCTGAGGGGGAGTTGCCCCCTGCATTCCTTACCCGTTGCCAATGACGACGTCGCGCACGACGAGCCATTGGGACTGGCTCGGAAATCGAGATAGTTTCTTGTTGCCCCCTGTTTGGATATGGGGTAACTGCCGACGTCAGCCTATCGAAGACTGATGCTTTTTGACCAGCTGGGGGAGGAGTGGGAATCGTCAATCTTGTGAAGACCGACTCTCTAATAGGAGAAGCCGCTTCAACAGCTTCCGAAGCAGCGGCCGTTGCCCTCTTTGGGACAGCCACCTTATAGTTCTGACCCAGCCTGGTGAAAACAGAGGCTGTCAGCTTAGTAGCGGGCGACCCGTTGACAGGGGTCGTGGTAGCAGTGAGCCGGTCGAACACCGACTTCTTGTTCGCTTCTGGTGCGGATATCGGCGCAGAGAAGCTTGTAGGTGGGACCATGGTCTCAAAGAACAAGCCGGTGGTGGCCTGAGTCACCTGGTCTACCGGTAGAGTCAGGAAGGAAGCCGCCTGGGGCCCATATGCTACACCTCTCGGTGAGGTGGAACGTCCGTTGCAGTTGCATTTCGAGCAGTTGGTGCAGTTGGTGGCCATTGAATGCTTGAGTTCTGTACCAGACAAAAGACCAAATCTTAGCAATTTGAAATCTGAAGGCAATCATTTAACAAACCGCGATTGGCTCGCGAAGACGACACACGAAGTGTGGAGTGGAAAGAGGAAAAGGTCCCACCGGGCGTGCCAGAATCTGTTCCCCTCCGAACGGCGGCCCGAACTTCGCGTCCGTTGCCTGGGGTTCGGGGCAGATGCTATTTGGTTTGATCCGTCCACCTCTCCGAAGATGCCAAGTTGATTTATGGCACCGTGTATCGGAGGTTTAGACGGATGCGGCCGATGTAGCAGACTTCGTCAGATTCCCCCTCAGGGTGAGGGTTTTTTGATTGTGGGGACGCTCTTCCCTGCAGGCGCAAGCCCCTGCAGTTAATTACGCTACCGCATCGCGGTAACAACTTTCTCCTTCTCCAGAATTTCACTTCGTGTCGTGTATGTTTGTTTTGTTCGTGGTTGCCCGTGGATTGTATACGGAGACTGAATGATGTCGTCACCCGTAGGACGTGGATTAGTCCAAATCCGTATTTAGTTAGATTTGGGTTTGCTGTTTTTAGTTTAAGGATGCATTAGTCGCGTTGCGGCTAAGATCAACTTAAACATTCGTTAAGGATACATTAGTCCAGTTTGAGACTAAGATCAACTTAACGGGATCGTTTAGATCCGAAAAAAGAGTGTTTGGGCTCTATTGTTCCAGTTTGGGAGATTCATAGTCCAATTTGGGACTAAAGTCTGTTTGGAGGATACATTAGCCATTTTTGAGGCTAAGATCGACTCAAACGTTTGTTAAGGATACGTTAGTCCAGTTTGAGACTAAGATCAACTTAACGGGACCGTTTAGATCCGACAAAAGAGCATTTGGGCTCTATTGTGCCAGTTTAGGGACGTGGTGGTCCATCGCCAGTTTTAGGGACGTGGTGGTCCATTATTAGTTTAGGGACGTTTCGGTCCGTCGCCAGTTTAAGGACGTAGTGGTCCAATATTAGTTTAGGGACGTTTCGGTCCGATATTAGTTTAAGGACGTTTCGGTCCGTTATTAGTTTAGGGACGTTTCGGTCCGGTATTAGTTTAGGGACGTTTCGGTCCGATATTAGTTTAGTGGTCGTTGGGACCCGTCACCTCTTTGACGTCGTTGAAGGATTACAACGACAAATGTCAAAGGAGTTCGGAGATGTACCCTCGAACCGGTCGTGAATTGGTTTATGATAGCCATTTAAGGACTTACAGCCAGGATCGGGTTAAGTCCAAAAATTTTTATTTATCTTAGGCTCTGCCTGACTAAAAGAATCAATCCGAACAGGGCTCTGCCTTTTTTTTATTTTTGCAATCTGATTTGGGCCAGGCCCTTTTAAATAATGAGTTACAGAAACTCAAGAATTTTCCAAACAGGGCTTTGCCCTTTTATTATTTTTGCAATTTGATTTGGGCTAGGCCCTTTTAAATAATGAGTTGCAGAAACTCAAGAGTTTTCCAAACAGGGCTTTGCCCTTTTATTATTTTTGCAATTTGATTTGGGCTAGGCCCTTTTAAATAATGAGTTGCAGAAACTCAAGAGTTTTCCAAACAGGGCTTTGCCCTTTTATTATTTTGCAATTTGATTTGGGCCAGGCCCTTTTAAATAATGGGTTGCATCTCTGCTTGAAACTCAATAATTTTCCAGATTCAAGAACAAAAGTGCATAGCACTTTTGATCTAAATTTGGATCAAAGGAAAACAAGTTTTTCTTCTTGTTTTCCCTGATTTTACAGAACCAAAGGTTCATATCAAGTGCAAGGCACTATTCATCTCTCTCTTTTTTTTTATTTAATTATTCATTTTTTTATCCTCTATTCATAGATTTTTTCTTTTCTTCCAAAAGAAGTTTTTACCTCTTTTTTTTGGTTCTTGAATAATCTTCAAGAGTTCTTTCTGTTCTCTTTTTTTTTCCAGAAGTTAATTCTTCTCTTGATGATGATGATTTGAATGAGGTCTGGGGTCTTATTTATAGTGCTCACAAATTTGTTGAATTTGTTATCAAGATCTTTCCTGAATAATTTTGGGAATTTTCCCACCATTAGATCTCTGATCCAAGGGTTCCTGTTTTACAGAAGAACAGAAAAGATTTACTTAAATTTTCATTCTGTTGCTGCGCAACTCACCAGCGCGTGACACGTGTCGCGCATCCGTGCGCTTGCGCAGTTGCGATTGCGCAACTGCGCAGACACGTGTCGCGCTGCCATGCGTTTACGCAGTTAAGTCTTAATTATGTTTTCTGAAGAGCCTTGCTCTGATTGGACGCATTGTCTTGGGCGTTACGCTGCCGAATCAATTTCCGCCATGTGGCAAATTGCGCGCTGCGCACGGGAACCGAAGCGTTGCTTCGAATTTTGAATTTTCAAAATTTAAGTAGTGCCTTGCTCTGATTGGGGGAAACAAACATTTCCTCGGGAACTGGCCGTATCCCAATGCCTCTGTATACATATCAATCCTCTGGCATCAACGGAGAGTAACGACCGCTCGTTAACATCTCGCATGAACCTCTTGTTCCACTCGTCTTTATTATCGTCCACTTCAACATCATCTCTTGTTGTCTACATGTTGTAATTCATTCTCAGCTACGATCAATCTGGAGTCTCTCACATGGACTCGAAATTACGAACTCAGTATCTTCATCACTCTATATAAGATATCTAGCCGAACACATCCTCGGGAACTCATCCAATCATCGGAGGAATATACTTTATTCATCCATTCTTGATCAACTCACAACACATCTGGTGAGGTCCTTCCATCTGAAACTGGTCAACTTACCGATCTCACATCGGAGCATACGACCAACAACATCTTCTCTTGATCGATCTACTATAGATCTGCATAAGATTCTCCACACTGAAAATCTTCAAATCGTCTGGGCCTGCGTCTGCGCATTAAATCAGACGAATCACCTTTGTATCTCAACTCAACTCAAGATAGACTAGCCATCTACTGTTGCATCTCTGCCTGAAAGCTCCAGCGATCTCAGCTCGTAAGCTCTGGAAGTGACATCCCATCAATCTCAGCAACAGCTGGGTCATCCGTCTGCATGGTAGACAACATCACGATCTTTGAGGAAGGCTGTACATCAACAGTCCTCTCACAATAGGTAGCCTCTAATAATGGACCGATCATCCGGTGCAAAACCGAACCCTCGCCTCAAACGAGAAATCACAACACAATACTATACCTACACGTCCTTAGGTCACCAGAAAACAACATGGTCAGTCTTCGTCCAAGACGAGCTTGCTCTAACTGCAACACTAGCAGCAGCTCAATCTGCACTCAATCCATAGTGACAGGAAGCTCAAGCAGGTATCGAAGAAGATAGATCAATGAATGAAAGAATCAAAAGATCCCAAATAGATATATGATCATAGGAACAAATAGTATCAAAGATCTCAAGATATGTACATCCTAAGATTTCTTAAGTGGAGTATCGTATCGTAAATATGCCATGGAACATATATACGGTGTGTCACTCTACTCAACCTACCTACTCCATTAATCAAGGTCAACCTATGAAATGAAAGTTCGGGTCTAATACACCCCTGTTCATGTCTAAGTTTCGTAAGGTCATGCCTAGGTTCCGAAATAGATTATGCCCCAGACTCCACATAGTCAAACCTAGACTCGAACTAAGGTTAAACCCAGTGCTCTGATACCAACTTTGTCATGACCCGAAATTTAGTTCGTGACCGGCACTTAAATCACGCAACGTCTAAAGGCGCAACGTAAATTAAGTAAGACGAAGCCCAGAAATCTAAACCTTTTAAAGAAAATAAAAAAGGTGAAGTTTTGAAATAATGGTATGATGAAATCAAAAGTTTCTTAAATTCATAGATAATGGAACATGAAAATGCAAGTGGATTATATTATTTAAAAATCATGTTTCGTCTTTTAAAAATTTGGGCAGCACCTCCCTTGGATATTTTGATCCAAAACCACATATACATGATAATATAAAAGGCATCCCTAAGCGGGAGCTAGCTCTTCGCCAATCGGCGGAACCACAACCACGCAAGACAGAAATATATATATACGATGCCCAACGGCGAAGATCAACACAAAAGGATAATGTAAAGCAAGATATCAAATCCACCAAGCGAACATATAAGACCTCGCTCTAAGTATCGCAACCACAAGTCTTGCTACGTCTTACTACTTATACAAATACTAGTTCCTAATTGATGGAGTTGACTAGATACAACAGGAAAAAAATACAAGAGTGGCACGATCCAATATGTACCACCTACCAAAGCAAATCACCCGAAAGTAAGCTCTGTGCTAACGATACCGCTACTGATCCATGCGGTCAAACCTGCAAGAACTGTGGAACAACGGGGGTGAGTTGCCTGCTCGTGAGTAGATAACATCAGCAGGTAGAAATCGAATAAAACAACGATTACTAGGTCAACTATATCAAGAAGGTAATACTATGATATCTAGGGTGACCGTATCTGCATATATGCCAACAATATAATCAATGCCTGTATGCATGTGGACATCATCCACGTGTCCATCAATGACACAACCCATATCATGAAAACGTATATCTGTATGTAGAAGGATATCAACTATGTGTGTCTATCAACCACACAAACCATACCATGAAAACGTATATCTGTATGTATGAGGATATCAACTACGTGTGTCTATCAACCACACAAACCATATCATGAAAACGTATATCTGTATGTATGAGGATATCAACAACACAAACTATATCATGGAACCTGAGTGTCCAACACCGACAATCGAAATATCATGAAAACCCGTGTCCAGCATCGACACGTAAATCCTCATACCTCAGGCGCCGCATCCTCAGATCGGCCCTCATATCTATATCATCTCAGGCCTCGCATACTCTGATCGGCCCCCATATCCATCTCATGACTCCGGTCAGTATCCTCCGGATAACCGGCGAGTCCAAATACTATATCCGGTAGGTAGTGCTCCCTCTTCTAGGCTCATCGTCTACACCACAAAAATCATTTCTTGCCCCGGGGTACCATACCGGGTCCACCATGTACCCGCAGACGGTGCCTACCGCTCCTCGAATCGGGTTTCTAACACAAGTCTCGGAACCAAGAAAACTCATGGTGGACGTCTCAAAATATCATCATGAGAAACCGGGTTTTTAAAACAATGCATACTTTCTTTTGAAATATAAGCAAGGTTCTCAAATCCAGAATCTCATGAAAACAGCATCTTAATACGTATAATCATAAAGCATGATGTATGCAAACATAAAACAAAAATGTGAGCATATCAAGTATATCATGTGACATAGTATAGTGATGTGAATATAGCAAGTATATCATGTACCATAGCATAGTGATGTGAGCATAGCAATATATCATGCAACATAGCATAGTGATGTGAGCATAGCAATATATCATGAACCATAGCATAGTGATGTGAGCATAGCAATATATCATGCAACATAACATAGTGATGTGAGCATAGCAATATATCATAGTATGATGTAGCAACTCTACTGTGTGAGTAACATAGCAATTATCGATGAAGAAAGTGTGTGAGCCGGCAAATCTGTGTAAGTGTAACATATGGATCATCGATAATGGTGTAGGTGTACTAGTATAGGTATATATATATATATATATATATATATATATATAATGAAATGAGAATATCATGAACGTAGCAGCAAGTAAATCGTAAGCGCAATACTAATAGGTAAACGTATCTAATCCAACATCTACGTAAAGGCTAAACTAAGCGGTGTAGACATGGATTAAATATCTATAACCTATCCGAGTCAGTGAATCTGTCAATCGGCATTCAGCCTCACAACATCACGTACGGAACAATCCATCGTACGACATCCTCTAATCAAAGGTATGGATCAATCATCAGGTAAAACTCATCACGTACGATAATCCATCGTACGTCGGTATTAAACAATTTAGGATTCTATCAACCTATACAACAATAAGGGTACAGATCTAAGTCTCGTACGATATATCACTCATTATTATCATAATTATATATAAATATTCATTTTACCGATCTCATAACACATCCATCTCAATCTTATCATATTCATTGATGTTATGTCATATCCTTAAACATCTCATTTCGTGTCTCATCGTATACTCTTTTCATCACATCAATATCTCACATCAAGTCATCTTACATATACATTCTATCTTATTAATCTCATGTCATAATTATCGATCTCAATCATGCTACTCTAAATCTCATGCTTATACCGTTTCGTTACACACACACACACATATATATATTTCATGATTCATATTCTTATATGTCAATTCGAGACATCCTTTCTATCATATCACGTCACACTAAACCATACACTATAACCTTAAGTCGTGGTATATCTTGTCTCCTACTAATTCTTTAACCATATCCATAAGTTCCTAACATGGTTTCCTTAACCATATTATATATATATCGGTTTCCATTATAATTGTGGGGTGCTATACGCCATCCACCCGACTTCCCCCGTAGATATAAATCTACTCACCTGCTGAACTCCTTGTTCAGCCGTAGTCGATGTGCACCACCGTCTCGGAATCCACGTGAGGCTACCTACAAATCAACACATATCGCAATGTTATGAAAACCAAGTTCGAAACCGATACGGCACACGAATTTCCTATAAGTTACAACCTATAGCTTACGGAGCGTCGAACAGAAAGAAGCAAGCAGGGGAGAGTCATGCAAAAACAACCAAACAACTCTCGTCGTTGACGTACAAATATCCAACGACCAAATACAAAATCAAATCTCAAACCAACAGTACCAATACCAGAAAACATAGCCAAAAACCTAACCCCAGACTCTCACAGAAATCCGGCGACATCACCTTAGAACCCGATCGTACCGATCGCGCATTCACAACAAAATATATATTATAAGAAATAGGTTGTATATCATCAAAACCTAAAACGTAATCAAACCGATTTATTCCAAAAACCTAGTAAACATCGATTTGCCATTTTAGTCCAAAACTAGATATTTCAACGAAACTAGTGGCCACAATAATCATATAATAGATTAATTAAGCCGCACAAACCCTTACTAAAATTTTAATCTCACCCATTTTTGATTTATTAAAAGCTAGTTTGCAAAAAGCTTAGTTTGGACAATTTGGAAATTAAAAATTTACAATTTAACAATTAGGCTAGATTTTGCATGTTTAAACATGTCAAACTACACATATAACAACAGCCAATTAATAAAAACCCTAACTTGATCTCAACCCTATTCTTGAAATTTCTAACTTCCAATTAAAACTATATTTAAACACCTAATAAGCTAGATTAAGTAATTATCTAACAATTAAACTTTAGGGTTGGGATTTATACCTCACAACTTGATATCAAACTTGAAAATTTGACTCCCCAAATGGCCTCCAAAATGCTAACTTGATCTTTGATCCAAGCTAGATTAGGTTAAGGAATAATGGGTAAGGATTGGATTTAGATTTTGTGAGATTTGTATTGATTTTTAAAAGAAATTTTGGAGATTTTTGATGCAAAATGAAGTGGGGAAAATTGGAAATTTGGGGGATGCCTTTTTCGGCCAGAATTAGAAGAGGAGAATAGAGTGAGGGTGAGTGAGAGAGAAGGGTGTGTGAGTGAGAGAGAGGGAGGTAACCTTCCCCCCCCCCAACACACATCAAACATCAATTCTTTCATTTCTATTAATTCTTTAAGTGGGAAATGAGATGGGAATTTATGAAGAGAGAGGGGGGCTGCACATGGGGGCTCGGCCATAATGGAGGAAAGAGAGAGAGTGAGATGTATGTGTGTGTGTAGAAGCATCTCCAAATTAATTACATCTTTAAGTCTTTTTTAATAATTATTTAATTTTCTTCTCTAATTAATCCTAGAAAACTCTAGAAACATGGAAACAAATTAAGAAGAGAAGAGCATGTTACAAACTTGCATCTAAGTTTTCATGGTTCACAATTGTGTGCTTAACCCATTCCAATTTGTAATTATCGCTAATTAAGTGTATAAATAAAAGCTTGCAATAATATTTGAAATAATCAATTAAGGAAAAATATTTAAGTGAACTAATAATTATAAGTGACTAAATAAATACCACATACCAGCAATTTCTAGTTAAACTAGGTGCACTTATGTGTATATTGAAAAATAATTATATCTTGGTTTTTACGGAAAACACAAATTATTTTACCTATTATCGGAAAATTCGCCTAAACGATTTATAAAACATTACAACTTGACAGATGTTTTTGTGCACAACCGTTGCGCTTAGTTTTGTTTCTGTGCACAATCGTGGCACCTGTATTTGATTTCGATTTCCATGCGCACCAGACGCACGTTGCATGGTATACTCTATTTCGAGATTGATTTCTTTTCATGCACTATGTTTTTCATGATATATACTATCCGGTTTAGCAACCGACAGGACTGGTCTGAGGACAATATCTGAGTATTTTTTCATACATCTACAATTTCCTAAGGGATTTCCAAAAAAGGAGCTATAGTCTCAATATTTTCTTACGTGTCTACGATGACACGAAACTTTACGAAGGAAACCCTTTTAAATCATTTTCAAAAGGCCGGACGTGTATGTTAAACAAAGGATATATATAGCTATTTTTCTTACAATAGACGTCCGCTACTTGTGCCGTGATACGCGCATCGCACGGCGATTTGAAAAGGGATTTTGTATGTGTTTCCATTTGAATGTTTTGACGATTTTATAACGATACGTACTATATACATGTTATAGTTTTGAGTATATCATGTTGGTTTTCGCATTGGATTTTGACACTCGTATTTTCGCCATAACTCCGATGATTGCGTACTGCTTGACGTAGTTTTGATGTTGAGTTTACACTCGTTTTTCATGCGCATGCATTGTGCTAAGATATGTATTATGCATTCCTGATACTCGAAGCCCCGACGATTTGATTGTTTTACTGAAATGCTTTAGTATTTGGGGGGATTAAATTTAAATTCGGGGACCGAATTTATTTAAGGGGGAAGATTGTAACATTTCTGAAAAATAAAATTTTATATTTGGGAATTTAAAAAAATTAAATAATGAATATTATGAATATTTTAAAGTATGGAGACTGGTTTTAAATGGTATGCTATAATTATATACAGATAAATTGGGAAATATTTGGAAATTTATATTAATTATTGAGTTTGAGGGTATTAAGTCGATTTAGATATTTTATAATTAAATTACATACAAGTTTACAGCTAAACTTAATTAATAATTACTAATTATGCATTAAGTTTGATTATGCATATGACATGCACCTTGTCATATTGCTAACTCTTGTTACATTTTTGGAAACATGGCTTAAATCTTTCATTGTGCATGGTTTGGTATTTTGTTATATTAAAAAAAATTGAAAAGAAGAAGGATATTTAAATGTAAGATATTTTGTGTAGAGGGGACATGGAGGTATGGCTCATGAGAGAGAGAAAGAGAGTGAGGGGTCTTCATTGACCATGGCTCATTGTTCTCTTCACTTCATTCATCATCCTTCTTCTCCTTCTCCTTCTCCACTTCCTCACCTCCTCTACCTCCCCATTCCACCCTCAAAACCACTTCAAAACACTACATTTCCTTCACTAAAAATGATCCCAAGTCCCTTACAAACACCTTGGACCAAGCAAGTTGCAATTTTTAAGACTTTGAGTAACTCAAGAAAATTCTTGAGTTGCGAAATGAGGTAAATTCTACACCCTTAGTTAAGTTTATAGTTTTCCTTTCATCCTAGTATAGTTTAGAGTTAGTATTGAGTTGATTAGCGATGTTGGAAAATTCCAAGAGGAGGGTTAGGGCTTATCTTGAGTTGTGAGGATGTAATTGAGTGTAATTAGTGACTAGAACCCATCTAGTGTTAAAAATCCTGGGCTAAGTGAACTTTGAAAAACCCAAGACTTGGACTTTAGAAACACTCCCTGTCGATTTTGTGATATTTTTGAGGTCTACAGGGAATCTGGAGCAACCCAGGACTTTTATAAAAAAATCAAACAAATACATTAACCTAGTTAGACCGATAGGAGACCACCACGAGAAGACGATAACAAACTTCAAAAATTGGGCCGGCGGGGGCTGTTACTGTAGTACTATTGGTCAGCCAGATTTTGGCTGTTGATGTTGGGTTTTGGGCTATAGCTCACACTCCTCATAACTTAGCCACTGTATTTTTTGTTTTATTCCAGATTACCTGAGACAAAATTTGGGAGCGTTTGAGTTAATAATAGCAATGGTTTTCCGATTTCTAAAACATGGATTTTGGCATTTAATTGTGGATTTGTTCGTTGGACGTTTGTACGTCAACGATGATGGTTCAATGATTGTTTTTGCATTCGTAGGCTATAGGTTCTAACCTATGGGCACTTCGCGTGTCGGGTCGGGTTTTGAATCGGATCTTGATGCGATACGATGTATTTTGTGATATGTAGGTACTTCGCGTGGACTTCAGGATGACAAGGGAAAACAAGCATCATCGACTTTGGCAAGTGATTGATTCTAAATTTTCTCGT
The DNA here is from genome assembly GCA_030015575.1 of Agapanthus africanus. Lineage (NCBI taxonomy): Eukaryota > Viridiplantae > Streptophyta > Magnoliopsida > Asparagales > Amaryllidaceae > Agapanthus > Agapanthus africanus. The sequence continues at coordinate 285,900,623 of JASDDO010000010.1, read as the reverse complement.
TATGTTTAGTATGGAAAATTGTATAGAAATCACAACCAAAAATATTTTTTGACCGCAATCAATTAACGGTGTCGGATGTAGCGCGTTAGTAAGTGCGGATCGTCTACAGGGATTGTGCGATTCGTTCGTATTTTGTTTTATTTGAATTGAAACTTTAAAGAAAAAAAAAACAATTCATGATTTATAGTTGAAGTTCAAGAATTAGAAAATATAGATCTAATAACAAGAAAACGATAGAATCAAGAATTGAGAGTTTGATGATTTTTCCAACCAAATATCAAGAATCTAAATGAGGCTCGTATGAATCGATCGGATCTATAAATGTGATGTAATCTTACGATGACGTCTTCTTATCCTTCGATGAATTAATACTAGATCGATGATGATCGATGAGAATTAGGGATTTCTAGTGAAACTAGGGTTTCATCATTTATCCCTTGTTCCTTCGTCGATATCATTCACATTCTAGCCTCTAGTAAATTCAAGAAACGATCGTAGATCCCCAATTTCGAGCGATAACAATCAAGAAAGCATCGCAACGAAACTAGGTCATCGATTCTTGAACTTGCTAGGGTTTACAAAACTCGTAAGACTCAAGAATCGTTTTAAGATTTGTTACATCATCATTCTATTGATCGTACCGACTCCTTGACGAGCGGAGTTTTACTCAAACATCACAACAAAAACTACAATTACAAATTGAGATCAAATCATGATGCAAAAATTTAAAGAAAGCAAGATTAAAGAATTTCATATTTTATTTATATCAACAATTTCATTACAATAGCTCAAGAACTACAAGAGGAAGAACTCGATCGTCGATTTGGCTTCGCTCGTCTCCGTGAGTCGCGGATCGGCTTGGATCACTTGCTCGATTTAAGATCGGCTCAGCACCTAAAAGGTTGAAGGCTTCTCGCTTGATTTAGTACTGGGGATCTTGAATTTGGATTGGAATTAGGGTTAGGGTTTCACACAAGTCTTGTCACTAGACTTGTGGAAGAAGATGGAGATTAATGGTGGAGTGAGGAAGATTAAGCAAGAAGTTTAACCCTAGATCTACACTCCTATTTATAGACCATCAAAACCCTAGATCTAGGATTTAAATTTTGAATTTCCCTCCAAAAGTTTGTTGAGGAGATTTGAATTTCCTTCCAAAAGTTAGTTAAGGAGAGCCTTCTAGAAGAGGTTTGTTAAGCCGAGCCTTCTAGATGTGCCACGTGGCGTTTCTACAATGTTCTGAAAGCTTGGGCCGTTAGCTGAGACACGTGTAGGAAATCTGGGCGTCTGAAGCCATCATAGCCCCGCGGAACCGTGGCGCAAGCGCGCTCCCGCCGCGGAACCGCGGCGCTTCTGAAGCCTTGGGGCTTGCATCTTTAACTGTAGACTTGGGCTGACATATGGGCCTTGTTATGGTATGTTGAATTTTATTTGGCCTTCTGTATTGCTACCAGATTTTTAGCCTTTGAGTTGGCGTATTTTTTATCAGCTTCTTTTGGCTTTGTTCCTGCAATTTCCTGCACAAATCTCAAAACAAGTGTTGCGCAATACAGGGATGATGCGATGCCATGATAAACACACAATTTCCTCAGAAATGTTGGTTTTAGAGTATAACACATGCAATCTGGTATTTCAGGACTGTTTTGCTAATATGTGCAATATGAATACCGAACACTTCTAGATGACTGCAAATGATAGGGAAATTGCCGTGTTAAAAATGCAGTATTTTCGACTGATCAAATTCCCCCAAACTTATTTTCGATCGTCTCGAGCGAACTGTTTTATTAAAAAGAGAAGGAGAAAATAAAGAAATAGAAAAACTAACTAGCACACTTTCGTAGGCAACACGATTGCACTGAGCACGTGCAACAAGCCTTTAAACCTCTAGGTGTCCCTAGGAGGAGAAGTGTTGTCTCCTGAGGGTTTTCAGCGGATTGCACCCACAAAATCCAATAATAAAAGAAAGATCATGAATATTACATTTAAAGAAAAGAATTGTAAAAGAAAGGCTTTGAAAATTAGGGTTTCCAACTAAGCTAGTTTTTCGGTTGTCATGAGCCCTATCTTAATAGTCATGAAAAGATGTTAGAAATCACGTCCTCCCTCAATAAAACATCGTCTTATTCTTTATTCCTATCTTTCATCCAAACATCGATCATATAACCCTGTGTGAGTGTAAAGGACATCCCTACACCCGGAGAATTCAATTCAAGCTATCATACTCTTGCCCATCAGCCTCAGTACTTTCTAATTAATGAATATTTAGATGAGATTGCTCACACACTTTCATGCGACCGTTAATACTTCTTGAGGTACTAACCGACCGATTACTCCCGTGCTTGCTTACTTGGTGTATTTTCCTCGTCTTGCTCCACCTAAGGCTTAGCAGTGACTCCCAGACCAGTTGGCCTTAGGGCACTAGGTAAAGAGGCACCCTCGCTATATTTTTTTATTGCTGTCTTGGCGATAACAAAACCAGTGTTCATTTTTCTCACCACTTTATATTTTCTTCATTTTTTTATTTCTTTCATACTTTTGGCTTTAAGACAAGAGAATTTCAAGGTATCCTCTACTATCCCAGGCTTCAAGACGTGTGTAAGTGCGAATAGCAGGGTATCAACGTTCAAAATGTTTGGCTTCCAGAATAGAAACTATTTTTCAGACTTTTTTTTATCCTCAGATTAGTGACTTCTTTCATCTTACTAACCCTTGGGACAACGGCTCATAACTACTTATTACTAGTTCGTTTAAGAAAACTTCTAATTTTCTTGGTTTTCTTAAATTTTTCTAATCTCATGGATGTAATTTTTTACTATCTAATCTTTTATTATCTTATTTATGTACAAAAAATATTTTTATTTTTCGAAATTTTTTAAATTTTTATAGGTTTTCAAAAATGTTTTGTGCTTATGCAAAGTATGATGCAAATGATGCGAAAATAAGCACAAACCTCCCCCAAACTTGTTTTCAACAGTGTCCTCACTGTTGCCATCTGCTAAATCTCGAAAGACATGTAAGCTTGGGAGGAATTTATTAGTGGGGGCAAAATATTTAAGTGAAGAACCTCCCGCAAACTTATTCTTGGCTCATCATTTTGTAAAAATTTTCTTTTCCAGAGCCAGAAAATATAACCCCCCCCCAAACTTGAGTTAAACAATGTTAAGCTTTGAAAATCACAAGAGGGGGTAAAAAGTCAGTGGTCGATGCCAAGCTTTGCAAAGACCGAAAGTTAACACCAACCATTCAAAAATTTTATCAATGCAGTGCTCTGGTTGGTGGAAAAAGAAGTAGGGAAAGGTTAAGTGGTGGAATAGAATGTGTGTGCGTCTCGTTTTGGAGAGACGATGCAGTGTATGTGATGGATTACTCGCATTCTTTTTACAGTTCAGAAGCAGGGGTGGAGGTTCATTTTCATTGATTGGGAGATGATTCATCTCAACACCCGTGTCATTCAAAAATGCGAGTTCATCAGCGAAGATTTCCTCAAAAGTTCCATTAATACCCTGATGAATAATGTCATCACAAAGTGCGGGGTGATCTTCAGACTCTAAAAACAGTTCATAATCAGTGTTAATTGTTGACCCGGACAATTCGGTGGAAGAGTCTGTATGTGTATGATACATAGTTGGGTCAAACAACAACGTATGAAAAGAGTCTAGATCAGAATCATGAGGATCATGAATTTCGCTGCTGTCGACATCCATTAAGTCGACAGAACAGACCTGAGCAGTAGGTTCGGAGGGTACACTTCCCAACTTGTAAATGTTCAGCTCTATTGACCTATTCCCGAAGGATAGGGTCATGAACCGTTACGACCGTTGATAATAGCATTGGAAGTGGCCAAAAAGGGGCGACCTAAAATCACCGGAATTTGGTTTCATGGGTTCGCTACAGGCTGTGTACCAATTACAATAAAATCCAAAGGAAATATAAATTCCTCGATTTTTATTAACACATCCTCCAGTTCACCCCTTGGTTTGGTGATTGATCGGTCAGCCATCTGGAGAGTGCAATGGGCTGGTTTCAACTCTCTGATCCCTAGTTGCTCATAAACAGAGTATGGAAGCAAGTTAACACTAGCGCCAAAGTCTAGTAGAGCACGGTTGATGTGTTTTTCCCCGATTGAAATGGAAATAGTAGGACAGCTAGGTGATTGAATGAATTCTCGGTTTGTGTTTATCAAATCAAATGATCCCCGGCAACGGTGCCATTTGATTGTAAAGAATTCTTGTTGTGTAAATCAATTCAAATGATCCCCGGCAGCGGCGCCATTTGATTGAATACGAATTCTTGTTTGTGTGTATTTGAAATTGTAAAGAAATCTCAACCAAAAATTATTTGACCGCAATCAACTACGGTGTCGAATTTAGATTGTAAGTGAGTGCGGATCGTCCACAGGGACAGTGTAATCGTTCATCTTTCGAATTAGATAAGTCGAAACTTTAATGAAAAGAAAACAATTCATGATTTGTAATTGAAGTTCAAGAATTAGAAAAATCTAGATCTAATAACAAGAAAAAGATAGAATCAAGAATTGAGAGTTTGTTGATTTTTCCAAACCAAATATCAAGAATCGAAATGAGGCTCGTACGAATCGATCGGATCTATAGATGTGATGTAATCTTATAATGACGTATTCTTATCCTTTGATGAATTGATACTAGATCGATGATGATCGACGAGAATTAGGGATTTCTTGTGAAACTAGGGTTTCATATTATCCCTTGTTCTTTCATCGATATCATTCACATTCTAGCCTCTAGTAATTTCAAGAAACGATCGTAGATCCCTAATTTCGAGCGATCACAATCAAGAAAGCATCGCTACGAAACTAGGTCATCGATTTTTGAACTTGCTAGGGTTTACAAAACTCGTAGGACTTAAAAATCGTTTTAAGATTTGTTACATCATCATTCTATTGATCGTCTCGACTCCTTTACGAGCGGAGTTTTACTCAAACATCACAACAAGAACCACAATTACAAATTGAGATCGAATCATGATGCAAGAATTTAAAGAAAGCAAGATTAAAGAATTTCACCTTTTATTTATATGAACAATTTCATTACATTCGCTCAAGAACTACAAGAGGAAGAACTCGATCGTCGATTTGGCTTCGCTCGGCTCCGTGAGTCGCGGATCGGCTTGGATCACTTGTTCGGTTGGAGATCGGCTCCGCTCCTAAAAGGTTGAAGGGCTTCTTGCTTGATTGGTACTCAGGATCTTGAATTTGATTGGAATTAGGGTTAGGGTTTCGCACAAGCCTTGTCACTAGACTTGTGGAAGAAGATGATGTAAGAGGGAAAAAATAATGAAGAAGTTTAACCCTAGATTTAGGCTTCTATTTATAGATATCCAAACCCTAGATCTAGGATTTCAAATTTTAAGTTTCCCTCCAAAAGTTTGTTGAGGAAATTTGAATTTCCCTCCAAAAGTTAGTTAGCAAGAGAGGCTTCTAGAAGAGGTTAGTTAGGAGGGAGCTTCTAGAAGAGATTAGTTAGGAGCTTAATTAGGATTAGCTTAATTAATCATCTTTTGCTGATCTAGCAGAAGACTCTGGAGAATTCTGGAATTTGACGTGTCAAAATGAGGCGTACCCACTGCAATAGGAATTATGCCCTGAAAATGGAATGATGATCTGACCAAACCGCCGCGGAACCGCGGCTCAAGCCGGCTCCCGCCGCGGTTCCGCAGCGCTTTTGAGGCCTTATGGGTTGTAACTTCTTCTGGTGCTTTGGGATGACAATTGGGCCTTGTTTTGATATGTTGAATTGTGTAATTCCTTCTGGATTGCTACCAGATCTCAGGTCTTTGAGTTGGCGTAATGTTTGATTAGCAAAATGACAATTTTGGCTTTTCTTCCGGATTATCCTGCACAGATCTCGAAACAAGTGTTGCGCAATATAGGGATGATGCGATGCCATGAAATGCAGTCAATTTCCTTTAAAGTGCCGGTTTTAAAGTCTAACACATGCAATCTGATATTTTACGACTGATTTGCTAATATGTGAAATATGAATACCGAACACTTCTAAATGAGTGCAAAAGATAGGGACATTGACGTGTTAAAAATACATTATTTTCGACTGATCAAATTCCCCCAAACTTATTTTCGATCGTCTCGAGCGAATTGCTTTATTAAAAAGAGAAGGAGAAAATAAAGAAAGAGAAAAACTAACTAGCACACTTTCGTAGGCAACACGATTGCACTGAGCACGTGCAACAAGCCTTTAAACCTCTAGGTGTCCCTAGTAGGAGGAGTGTTGTCTCCTGAGGTTTTCAGCGGATTGCACCCACAAAATCCAATAATAAAATGAAGATCATGAATATTACATTTAAAGAAAAGAATTGTAAAAGAAAAGCCTTTAAAATTAGGGTTTCCAACTAAGCTAGCTTTTCGGTTGTCATGAGCCCTATCTTAATGGTCATGAAAAGATGTTAGAAATCACGTCCTCCCTCAATAAAACATCGTCTTATTCTTCATTCCTATCTTTCATCCAAACATCGATAATATAACCCTGCGTGTGTGTAAAGACATCCCTACACCCGGAGAAGTCAATTCAAGCTATCATACTCTTGCCCATCAGCCTCAGTACTTTTTAATTAATGAATATTTAGATGAGATTGCTCACACACTTTCATGCGACCGTTAATACTTCTTGAGGTACTAACCGACCGATTACTCATGTGCTTACTTATTTGGTGTATTTTCCTCATCTTGCACCACCTCAGGCATAGCAGTGACTCCCAGACCAGTTGGCCTTAGGGCACTAGGTGAAAAGGCACCCTCGCTATATATTTTTTTATTGCCCTTGGTGATAAAAAAACCAGTGTCCATTTTTTTTCTCACCACTTTATATTTTCTTCAATTCATTTTTTTTATTTCCTTCATACTTTTGGCTTTAAGACGAGCATTTTAAGGTATCCTCTACTATCCCAGGCTTTAAGACGTGTGTAAGTGCGAATAGCAGGGTATCAACGTTCAAAATGTTTGGCTTCCAGAATAGAAACTATTTTTCAGACTTATTTTTATCCTCAGATTAGTGACGTCCTTCATCTTACTAACCCTTGGGACAACGGCTCATAACTACTTATTACTAGTTCGTATAAGAAAACTTCTAATTTTCTTGGTTTTTTTAAATTTTTCTAATCTCATGGATGTAATTTTTCACTATCTAATCTTTTATTATCTTATTTATGTACAAAAATATTTTTTTTTTTGAAAATTTTTAAATTTTTATAGGTTTTCAAAAATGTTTTATGCTTATGCAAATGATATGCAAATGATGCGAAAATAAGCACAAACCTCCCCCAATCTTGTTTTCAACAGTGTCCTCACTGTTGCCAACAGCAGTATCTACAAAACCTGTAAGCCTGGGGGGAATTATTAGTGGGGGAAAAATATATAAGTGAAGAACTTCCCCCAAACTTACTCTTTTCACTCACCTTCATTCAAAAAGATGATGCAGTGATATACAGGATATGAAGGTGAGACGGAGGAATTTTAATCCAAATAAACTGGCTCTTGTAAGAACAAGAGCTCCTCCGTGGGGTCAGTGGAAAAATACGGCTTTAGTCTATGTCCATTCACTTTGAAAAAGATGCCGTTTTTAACATTTTCTACTTCTACTACCCCGTGCGGATATACAGACCGCACAACAAAAGGTCCATTCCATCGAGATTGGAGCTTACCCGCGTGAAGGTGTAATCGTGAATCATAAAGAAGGACTTGTTGACCAGGTGAAAATGTTTTCCTCAAAATGTTTTTATCGTGAAAAACCTTAGTCCTATTCTTTATGATTACAGCGTTATCATAAGCTTCATCACGGAGTTCGCTTAGCTCAATAAGTTGCAGCTTCCGAAAGTTGCAAGCAAGGTTTAGATCAAAATTTATTTCCTTAATAGCCCACAATGCTTTATGCTCTATCTCGACAGGTAAGTGACATGCTTTTCCAAACACTATCCTATATGGAGACATCCCTAGGTCGGTCTAATATGCAGTTCGGAATGCCCAAAGAGCATCCGTCAGTTTGGTCGACCAGTCTTTTCTATTCTTAGCAACAGTTTTCTCCAGGATAAGTTTGATTTGTCTGTTTGAGATTTCAGCCTGCCCGCTTGTTTGGGGATGATAGGGTGTAGAAAGTCGGTGGTTGATTGAGTATTTCCGCATCAGAGTCTCGAAAGACCTGTTGCAGAAATGTGTCCCATTATCGCTAATAATAGCGCGTGGGTGTCCAAATCGCGAGAAGATATTCTCTTTTAAGAACTTAATGACAACTTTCTTGTCATTAGTGCGACATGGAATGGCTTCAACCCACTTTGAGACATAATCAGCCGCCAGCAGTATGTACAAATTCCCAAAGGAGTTGGGAATGGACCCATAAAATCAATGCCCCAAACATCGAATATTTCAACAACCAAGATGGGTTGCTGAGGCATTTCATTCCTCTGGGAGATTCTGCCCGTGTACTGACATTGTGTAAAGGTTTTGCAATGGTCAAATGCTTCCTTGAATAAGGTCGGTCAATAAAATCCACATTGCAAAACCTTCTCCGCCGTTTTTCTAGGACCAAAGTGACCTCCACAGGCCTGATCATGACAAAAAGAAAGAACACTCTTGAACTCTTCATTCGGGACACACCGGCGAATGATCTGATCAGGACAATATTTAAACAGATATGGCTCATCCCGGTAAAATTGTTTTACTTGGGATAGAAAACGATATTTGTCCTGTTTTGACCAATCGCTGGGTATCAGTCCCGTGACATGATAGTTCACAATATCCCTGAACCATGGTTCAGCGGATATGCTCAAAAGTTGTTCATCAGGGAACGAATCATTGATCGGCAGGGTCACAGGGGAAGAAGTGTCACGACCCGAAAGAGCACGTGACTGCCCCTTGAAACATATGAAGCCTATAGGACTCCATCTGATCCAAGTAAGCCAAAAGCCCAGAAATCTAAAACCATTTTTAAGAATAAGTAAGGAAAACTGGTTTTAAAGAAGTGAAGAAATACAGGTTTGAAATCAAGGTTTTTAAATAACTAAGCCGAATATGCATTTAAAAACAGTACAGTCCTTTCTAAAAATTTCGGCAGAGTTTCCTTTGTAAAACGGGCCCCGAATGGGGTACAACATGGATAACAATATAAACAATGATAAGGCATCCCCAAGCGGGAGCTAGCTCTTCGTCAATCGACGGTCACAACCACACAATGATATGATAATATACAACGCCAAGTGGCGAGGATCAAATCCAAAAGAAAGCTCAAAAGCAACAAGGAAATCCGCAGTACAACTAAGCGCGACTCTAAGGTCGAATAATACAACACTGTCTCTAAGTCTGAAAGAATATACAAGTCTTGGTTGATGGACAATTTCTAGATACAATGAAATACATGAATAAAATGGTGATTCTTGATACGAAAGAATCCACCTACCAAAGCAAATCACCCGCAAGAATAAAGTGTGCCAGAAATGCCGCACTGGAACCTGTACGGCAGAACCTGCAAGAACTGTGGCACAACGGGGGTGAGTTGCCAACTCGTGAATAGAAACATCTACAAGCAGAAACCGAATGCAAGAAATAATCCTAGGTCAATACGATCAGTATATAAAATCCTCAATATAAAACATGCAGCCTATAGCTAGGCTAGGGTAAATATCTAACCCGAGTGCAATCTCATGTGTCTGTGTCAGTGCCTCAGATAACAATATAGCATATGAATGAGATATGAATGCGTGAAAACAGAATACATTCACTTGAAACAACTGTTTTCATACTTTAGTGAGATTTCCCCTGTATTTTAAAAATAAGGTACCACAATGAAATCAGCATAAAACTGTGCCTAGCATCGGCACAAACGAAATCCCAATATCCTGATATCTCAAGGTCTCAGCCATAATATCTAGGGCGCCGTCAGTCCAGACCGGCCCCTACCATAAATCTCAGACCACGACGGTATCCTCCGGATATCCGACGCGTCGGGTAAAATCACCGGTAGGTAGTACTCCCCTGCCAGGCTCAACGTCATCACCACATTCCTCTTGCCCCGGGGTACCGTACCGGGTCCACCATGTACCCGAAACGGTTCATCCGTCTCCTCGAATCGGGTTTCCAAATCCATCAGCAAACTCATGGTGGACGACTCATACATCATGGGAAAACCGCACTTTTTATTTTAAAAGAGAGAGAGGAAATGTTTATTTGTGTTTTTGCGGTTTTCCTCCAAATCCAGAAAATCTCATAGAAATCCAAATCCAAACTTCAATAGCATGCAAAATAGTGAATATATGCATGAGAATCCATGAATGCGGCATAACAATGAATAACAGTATGCATGAAATAGCAGGTAATAACTACAATGTCTAAACTATTAGCTAATAGGCTATGTCAAGCAATAATATATATTCTAAGGTGTACGTGACATGGCAATTACCGATGAAGATGTGTGTGAGCCGGCAAGTAAGTGTACGTGGTACATACGCATCATCGGTAATGGTGCTGGTGTCCTATCAGCATGATATTAATACTGGAGTATGAAACATAGTATAAAAATGCGATGCAAAGCGAACCACAAAAAGGGAGTGGGAGCTGAAACTGGACGTAACTAAAACTAATCTGCATTAATCTAACATAAGTCCTACAATTGGTGCCTTTTGAAATAACACGAATCATGGGGTTTTGAAAATAGGGGCTACGGTGTTTTTATGAAAAGATACGTCGTTTTTGAAATATCCGTAGATTCCCTTGAGCTGTCTTTAAAAATGCCCACGATTCGTTAGTTTTTGAAATAGGTAAGAAGTTTAATCCACTCTAACAACTACACTAACTATACGGCTGAACTAACAAGCTGAACTACAGGTAAGGAAACCGCCTAACATCTTAGTCGATATATATATATATATAGATATATAGTCGGTGATCCCGCCTCAATGTCATATCGTAAGGTATCCTCGAGTTATCAGTGCGGATCTATCATCAATATCGGCTCGTACGGTAAATCATCGTACGGCATCCCCAATAGCTGGGTAGGGTTCAACATCTCACTGTCTCATCACATAATAGGTATCACTATCATCAGATCAAAAGTCTGGGGTACTACTCTGTGTCTAGTACAATCGATACCATCAATGAAGTATGCATGCGGGGGTAAACACATATCCCAAGCCCGCAAGAAACACAAGTCATATCCCACATATGAATCGTATCAAATCACCGATCTCACGGCACAAGCCCACACCATCGACTCATCTCCAAAGTCATCCCATATCATCAAACACAGTGCAAGTATAAGAAACACACAAGTGTATACGTGTGGGTGCAAATCTATCCTATGGTTCGCAACTAGGAGCTATGCTGGTCATTTCTACCCCTAACTAACCAAGACACACTAAAGCTATCACACACATAAATATACTACATAATACTAATTACGGACTGCGGGGGTGCTATACGCCATCCACCCGACTTCCCCCTGTAGATATAATCTACTCACCTGTATCCTGCGTGTCGGTGTCGATGTCTCCGTTATCTTCCGCATCGCCTCGGATCATCGCGGTGTACCTACACGAATCACACGTATCGCATCGCATCAAAACCAAATCAACACTTGAAACGACACACTAAATCCAAAACGACACGCTAAAACCAACACGATACGCGAAAAGGCCTATAGGTTAGAACCTATGGCTAGCCTTCGCAAAACAACCCGGAATCACTCGATATAGACGTATAAACGTCACACGATCGAGATAACACACAAATACCAAAATCACCAAATCAAAATACGCAAAACCAAATACTGAATTTAAGGCAGCAACCCATGAAAACGATCCCAGATTTCGTCTCAGGCCAAATCAGGGCAAATCAACAACTCTAGGGTGCTATATATGATGTATTTGAGCTACTGGACCAACCCCGAAGCATTCCACCTTCACTTGGCCGGCCACAACACTCCCAAAACCGGCCTCGCCGGCCCCCCTATGCCCAATGGGGTCCGTTTGGTCAGGGTGGCCTCCAATGGTCTCAATTTGGTCCCTGGTATTGTTGAATTTGCCTGAAACAGTCCCAGTGTGTTCCAGATTTCCCTGCACACTCTAAACGCTCACAAACCGACATGAAAGTCCCGTAATTCCGTATTTTTGGGTTTCAGGTTGTTTTAGGGCAGGGAATTGGTCAATTAGGGTCTAAGGTCACTCTCTAAACTCAATTGCAAGGTCAAAACTCAACATTACCCTCATCTCCTCTAATTTTGTCCAAATATCCACAATTCACCCGATATCGACATCAAACTTTAAAAGAGGCTAAATCACTTGAAATACTACAATATTTGTGAAAGAATTACCTCAAAAGAGACTCAAGAATCTTCCCACAGCACCAAAACAGCAACTTTCCTAGTCCATCTTGTAGATCTCGGGCTCGTGCACACTTTTAATGAAACGGGCCTAGGGTTTTGGGGTTGTTTTTGAGATGATTTTTGGGCTTTGAAGAGGGGAGGGAATGGGGTGTAGGTTCAGCAGTAGGAGGAGGAGGAAGAGGGAAGAAAATGATGGGAGAAATGGCTAAGGGTGGTAGTCAACAATGCCCATCCTCTCTCTCACCTACCCTCACTCTAATTTCTTTTCTTTTCTTTTCTTTTTCCCTTTTCTCTTCTCTCAAATACCTTCTCACAAGAATAGTGGTTCCCCAAATATCATGAAAGAAAATGCATAAGTGTGAGAAAAAGTGGTATGTGCAAGTTTTGCACAAAATTGCCAAAAAAACCCGATTAGCGATTTTAATCGCGATTAGCACTAAATTAGTGTCAAAATGATCACAACAACCTAAAAATGTCATAATTCCAATAATTAACCCATTTTAGAATTTTCCATAATTTTCCGTAATTTTTCTCCATTTATTTGCATTTAAATATTAATTTAATATTAAAATAATCAATAAAATAATATTAAATTATAAAAAAATTCCTAAAAATAATATTTTATTATTTTGGAAATGTTACAATCTACCCACCTTAAAGAAATTCGGTACCCGAATTTAAATTTAAAACCCCCAAGTACTAAAACATTTCGATACAAATCCCAAGTCGTCGGGGCTCCGAAATCATCAACACATAGAACGTCACAGCGCAATGCATGCGCAAAGGTACTGAGCAGATGACTCAAAAACAATGCTCCATCAAGCATCCCGCAATCATCGGAGTCAGGGTAAAAACACAATGTCAAATCCAATACAAAATCGATATGATATGGATCAGAACTACACATGTAGACATCCAATCTATACATGTAAAATAGCTGATGCAAAAGCATGCCAAATCCTTTTTTTTTTTGTCGCTGTGCGATGCACCTAACACTGCACAGTGACGGACGTTTTTCATAAGAAAATAACTATATAGGTATATATATATCTTTTGTTTAATAAGCACGTTCCGCCATTTTGAAAACGATCAGAAGGGTTCCCTTGTTTTTAAAACGTTTCGTGTCATATCGGACACGTAAGTATATACTGAGACTATAGCTCGCTCTTTGGAAATCCCTTCAAACTATCAATGCATGCAAAATATATCCAGGTACCGTCCACTGACTAGTCCTGCTCAGTATGAAAACAAATATCCGACATCATAAAAGTGCACTGCTCCAGAAGGAATAAATTCCAAAAATGCACGTAACACAATCCCGTGCGTCTGGTGCGCACGGAAATCAAAAATCCAAATATGTGCTAAACAGGTGCACAAATCAACATCTAGGTGCAACGGGTGTGCACGAAGCATCCGTCATAGGCAACGTATATGCCTGACAGCCAAAATCCGGTGCATCTGACATGCACGAAGAAATCTCGATTTAGTGCATCGGGTGTGCACCAAAATCGTATATCAAAGCACTAAAGGTGCATGAAAACCATGCTGGAAGTGCAAATCAAATCACTGCATACGGTAGGCATGAAATCTCAATCAATCTCTCAAATGTAATAGCTAGGCGCAAAATATATAAATATCCAGTGGGTGCATGAAACAAATATCATGAAACTCAATCATCAAAACTAAATCATGCAACAGAACGCCCAAAAATACCGAAATCCAACATGACGGATACGTGATGACCGAATCACAAAATCACAAATCATAAATACCGTCGTCGGTAGCTCCTCCTTCAAGGTCGAGAAGGAGTCGGTGCAATCCACTGCTAGCAGCGCAGGATATCTACCAGCCTCTTGCTCACGGCCTGGTGTCTTCTGACTCTCTGGGTCCTTATCTTCTTTGCGGATTACCTATCACGCGGTCAATCAGCTCATCGGCCCTGTCAGGTGTGCTAACGGGGACGATTCTGTGCTGGCACTTCTCTGGTCACCTCTCGGTCAAACCTCACGACCACTCGTAAGGCAGCAAATTACTGACGTCGGCCTCTGACTCTCTGAATGTCCGTCACACATCTGATCCTGGGTGCAAACATCATTGCAGCAATATCCTGGAAGGAATCCTGCTCAAGGTCTCTTCCAATCATGCCTATGCCGATCTGTACAGAGGCTAGCTCTCCTGCATAACCTCTTCTCGCTCAAAGGGCATCTGTGTCCTCAGCACAACATTTCTCGGAAACCGGTCGCATCCCAACGTCTCTGTAAGCATATCAGGTCTCTAGTCTCGACGGGAAGCAATGACAGCTCGTCAGTGTCTCACACGAACCTCTTGTTTCACCTGTCTCTATCGTCGTCTTGCGACGTCACGTTTCTATCTGCGCACTGCAATGTTATCAGCTCTGACCCATCTGAAGTCTCTCGCACGGACTCGAAATCGCGTATTCTGTAGCTTCATCATTCTGTAGAAGTTGTCTGGTCGAACAGGTCCTCGGGAACACGTCCCTACCATCGGAGGAAAACTCATCACTCGTTCTTCCTTGATCAATTCGTAACGCATCTGGGTAAGTTCCTTTATCCGATCCTGGTCAACTACCTCGTCGACAATACCGAACTCTGGCCTTCTGGGTGTGCGCAACACGACCACTCCTGGTCTAGGTCTTCTCGTATCATACTCCAGAAAGGTCCTGTCAAGGTTCCTTTCTCAAATCTCAATCCTGCCGAAATGCCCGGAAGTCATCATCCAATGCTGAAGCTAAAGCTTATTCTGGAACGGCTGCATACTTATCGCGCTTCTTTCTGGAAGATATATCCATATACCACGCCTCGGGGTGCATATCACATCTCTAATGTCAGCGGAGTGGGACGTCATCTCGTCGAAATCTCGTACGAACTCTTTACTCCACCTTGCTCAAATGTCTACTGACTCGGACTCGTCTCATCGTGGCTACACGAACTGCGCTCCGACGGCTATGCTCGCATCTGGAGTCTCCCAAGCAGTGTCCCATCACGATATCCGAAAGATGTCGAATCACCCGATCGACTCGTCAGATCCTCATAATCCCCCAAGAGCTCACATCTCGGGTACAGTTTAATAGTATCGAGTACATGCCACAGCGTCGGTGGTCCAGCCGTAGAAGGGCAAACCCAAGCCTCACTAATGGCGCCGCGGAACCGCCGTAAACCCTAAGGTTCAAAGGCTGTCACACGGTCATTAAGTCGAGTTAGGGTTTCATTCTTCTAGAGGGTCCATAGAAATCACCTGCATGTCTTTCCGTATACTTTAAACTTGGAAAATAGGCTCCTGACATTCGATCGTCTCTATCGACTCTCAACGAACCTGCGTGAAGTCGTCTCTAGCTGGAAACAATCCACCTCATGACCTCGCATCGGGGTAAGCGAACTCACCACACGTCCTAGTCATTTATCCTCGGTGACTAGCGACTCACCATCATCTCACTAAGAACATGGTCATGCTGCAGTAGCTCCAATCATCTGGGCGATATCTCATCATTCGCAGCAACAACTGGCTCAAATGCCTGTACGCCGAACAACTCCTCAATCCTCCAGGAAAGGCAATACATAAGCGGTCATCTCTGAATCAGCCTGCTCTAGATCTGAGTAAGACTCTTCACACTGGAAATCTTCAACTCAACTGGGCCCGCTCTGGCGCAAAATCGGACGAATCACCTTCGTCTCTCAAATCGGGTAGACTAGCTATCATCTGTCGCATATCTTCCTGAAAGCTACGGCAATCTCAGCTCGTAAGCTCCGAAAGCAACATCCTGTCAATTTCAGCAACAGCTGGTCCATCTGTCTGCACTGTAGGCGACATCACAATCTCTGAGGTATGCTGTACATCAACAGTCCTCTCTCAACTGGCAGCTCTAACAATGACTCGATCATCTGGTGCAAGACCAAACACTCGCCTCCACTAGAGGTCACAATCACCAACACTAACTCGAGACGTTCCCATGTCACCAGAAAACACAATGGTCGGCCCTCGTACCAAACGAGCTCACACCGGCCGTAACCCTAGCAGCAGCCCAAACTGCACTCAAACATGGTGACAGGAACCTCAATCGAGTATCAAGGAGAGCACATCAATGGCAAGAAAGGAAACAACAGATCCAAAGTGGATACATGATCATAGGAAGGAACAGCATCAATAAGGGTATGATCATGAAACTAGTAGAATCGGGGATCTCAAATGGATGTATAATCCTGGATATGAAGAGAATTACTGATCTCGAAAGAAATGTACATCCTATGGTTCCTTAAGCGGAGTGGCGTGTCGTAAGTATGCCGCGGAACATACCAACGGTACGTCACTCTACTTTAGTCACCTATTCCATCAACCAAGGGTCATCCTAAAACGACGAAAGTTCGGGTTTACACCCCCTCGACCAAGTCTAAGTTCCGTAAGGTCAAGCCTAAGTTCCGTATATAAACAACTCCCTAGGCTCCACATAGTCAAACTTAGACTCGAACTAAGGTCAACCTAGCGCTCTGATACCAACTTTGTCACGACCCGAAAGAGCACGTGACTGCCCCTTGAAACATATGAAGCCTATAGGACTCCATCTGATCCAAGTAAGCCAAAAGCCCAGAAATCTAAAACCATTTTTAAGAATAAGTAAGGAAAACTGGTTTTAAAGAAGTGAAGAAATACAGGTTTGAAATCAAGGTTTTTAAATAACTAAGCCGAATATGCATTTAAAAACAGTACAGTCCTTTCTAAAAATTTCGGCAGAGTTTCCTTTGTAAAACGGGCCCCGAATGGGGTACAACATGGATAACAATATAAACAATGATAAGGCATCCCCAAGCGGGAGCTAGCT
Organism: Agapanthus africanus; assembly: GCA_030015575.1. Lineage (NCBI taxonomy): Eukaryota > Viridiplantae > Streptophyta > Magnoliopsida > Asparagales > Amaryllidaceae > Agapanthus > Agapanthus africanus. The sequence goes on along the minus strand of JASDDO010000010.1, from coordinate 285,883,433 downwards.
CTTCGTCAATCGACGGTCACAACCACACAATGATATGATAATATACAACGCCAAGTGGCGAGGATCAAATCCAAAAGAAAGCTCAAAAGCAACAAGGAAATCCGCAGTACAACTAAGCGCGACTCTAAGGTCGAATAATACAACACTGTCTCTAAGTCTGAAAGAATATACAAGTCTTGGTTGATGGACAATTTCTAGATACAATGAAATACATGAATAAAATGGTGATTCTTGATACGAAAGAATCCACCTACCAAAGCAAATCACCCGCAAGAATAAAGTGTGCCAGAATGCCGCACTGGAACCTGTACGGCAGAACCTACAAGAACTGTGGCACAACGGGGGTGAGTTGCCAACTCGTGAATAGAAACATCTACAAGCAGAAACCGAATGCAAGACATAATCCTAGGTCAATACGATCAGTATATAAAATCCTCAATATAAAACATGCAGCCTATAGCTAGGCTAGGGTAAATATCTAACCCGAGTGCAATCTCATGTGTCTGTGTCAGTGCCTCAGATAACAATATAGCATATGAATGAGATATGAATGCGTGAAAACAGAATACATTCACTTGAAACAACTGTTTTCATACTTTAGTGAGATTTCCCCTGTATTTTAAAAATAAGGTACCACAATGAAATCAGCATAAAACTGTGCCTAGCATCGGCACAAACGAAATCCCAATATCCTGATATCTCAAGGTCTCAGCCATAATATCTAGGGCGCCGTCAGTCCAGACCGGCCCCTACCATAAATCTCAGACCACGACGGTATCCTCCGGATATCCGACGCGTCGGGTAAAATCACCGGTAGGTAGTACTCCCCTGCCAGGCTCAACGTCATCACCACATTCCTCTTGCCCCGGGGTACCGTACCGGGTCCACCATGTACCCGAAACGGTTCATCCGTCTCCTCGAATCGGGTTTCCAAATCCATCAGCAAACTCATGGTGGACGACTCATACATCATGGGAAAACCGCACTTTTTATTTTAAAAGAGAGAGAGGAAATGTTTATTTGTGTTTTTGCGGTTTTCCTCCAAATCCAGAAAATCTCATAGAAATCCAAATCCAAACTTCAATAGCATGCAAAATAGTGAATATATGCATGAGAATCCATGAATGCGGCATAACAATGAATAACAGTATGCATGAAATAGCAGGTAATAACTACAATGTCTAAACTATTAGCTAATAGGCTATGTCAAGCAATAATATATATTCTAAGGTGTACGTGACATGGCAATTACCGATGAAGATGTGTGTGAGCCGGCAAGTAAGTGTACGTGGTACATACGCATCATCGGTAATGGTGCTGGTGTCCTATCAGCATGATATTAATACTGGAGTATGAAACATAGTATAAAAATGCGATGCAAAGCGAACCACAAAAAGGGAGTGGGAGCTGAAACTGGACGTAACTAAAACTAATCTGCATTAATCTAACATAAGTCCTACAATTGGTGCCTTTTGAAATAACACGAATCATGGGGTTTTGAAAATAGGGGCTACGGTGTTTTTATGAAAAGATACGTCGTTTTTGAAATATCCGTAGATTCCCTTGAGCTGTCTTTAAAAATGCCCACGATTCGTTAGTTTTTGAAATAGGTAAGAAGTTTAATCCACTCTAACAACTACACTAACTATACGGCTGAACTAACAAGCTGAACTACAGGTAAGGAAACCGCCTAACATCTTAGTCGATATATATATATATATAGATATATAGTCGGTGATCCCGCCTCAATGTCATATCGTAAGGTATCCTCGAGTTATCAGTGCGGATCTATCATCAATATCGGCTCGTACGGTAAATCATCGTACGGCATCCCCAATAGCTGGGTAGGGTTCAACATCTCACTGTCTCATCACATAATAGGTATCACTATCATCAGATCAAAAGTCTGGGGTACTACTCTGTGTCTAGTACAATCGATACCATCAATGAAGTATGCATGCGGGGGTAAACACATATCCCAAGCCCGCAAGAAACACAAGTCATATCCCACATATGAATCGTATCAAATCACCGATCTCACGGCACAAGCCCACACCATCGACTCATCTCCAAAGTCATCCCATATCATCAAACACAGTGCAAGTATAAGAAACACACAAGTGTATACGTGTGGGTGCAAATCTATCCTATGGTTCGCAACTAGGAGCTATGCTGGTCATTTCTACCCCTAACTAACCAAGACACACTAAAGCTATCACACACATAAATATACTACATAATACTAATTACGGACTGCGGGGGTGCTATACGCCATCCACCCGACTTCCCCCTGTAGATATAATCTACTCACCTGTATCCTGCGTGTCGGTGTCGATGTCTCCGTTATCTTCCGCATCGCCTCGGATCATCGCGGTGTACCTACACGAATCACACGTATCGCATCGCATCAAAACCAAATCAACACTTGAAACGACACACTAAATCCAAAACGACACGCTAAAACCAACACGATACGCGAAAAGGCCTATAGGTTAGAACCTATGGCTAGCCTTCGCAAAACAACCCGGAATCACTCGATATAGACGTATAAACGTCACACGATCGAGATAACACACAAATACCAAAATCACCAAATCAAAATACGCAAAACCAAATACTGAATTTAAGGCAGCAACCCATGAAAACGATCCCAGATTTCGTCTCAGGCCAAATCAGGGCAAATCAACAACTCTAGGGTGCTATATATGATGTATTTGAGCTACTGGACCAACCCCGAAGCATTCCACCTTCACTTGGCCGGCCACAACACTCCCAAAACCGGCCTCGCCGGCCCCCCTATGCCCAATGGGGTCCGTTTGGTCAGGGTGGCCTCCAATGGTCTCAATTTGGTCCCTGGTATTGTTGAATTTGCCTGAAACAGTCCCAGTGTGTTCCAGATTTCCCTGCACACTCTAAACGCTCACAAACCGACATGAAAGTCCCGTAATTCCGTATTTTTGGGTTTCAGGTTGTTTTAGGGCAGGGAATTGGTCAATTAGGGTCTAAGGTCACTCTCTAAACTCAATTGCAAGGTCAAAACTCAACATTACCCTCATCTCCTCTAATTTTGTCCAAATATCCACAATTCACCCGATATCGACATCAAACTTTAAAAGAGGCTAAATCACTTGAAATACTACAATATTTGTGAAAGAATTACCTCAAAAGAGACTCAAGAATCTTCCCACAGCACCAAAACAGCAACTTTCCTAGTCCATCTTGTAGATCTCGGGCTCGTGCACACTTTTAATGAAACGGGCCTAGGGTTTTGGGGTTGTTTTTGAGATGATTTTTGGGCTTTGAAGAGGGGAGGGAATGGGGTGTAGGTTCAGCAGTAGGAGGAGGAGGAAGAGGGAAGAAAATGATGGGAGAAATGGCTAAGGGTGGTAGTCAACAATGCCCATCCTCTCTCTCACCTACCCTCACTCTAATTTCTTTTCTTTTCTTTTCTTTTTCCCTTTTCTCTTCTCTCAAATACCTTCTCACAAGAATAGTGGTTCCCCAAATATCATGAAAGAAAATGCATAAGTGTGAGAAAAAGTGGTATGTGCAAGTTTTGCACAAAATTGCCAAAAAAACCCGATTAGCGATTTTAATCGCGATTAGCACTAAATTAGTGTCAAAATGATCACAACAACCTAAAAATGTCATAATTCCAATAATTAACCCATTTTAGAATTTTCCATAATTTTCCGTAATTTTTCTCCATTTATTTGCATTTAAATATTAATTTAATATTAAAATAATCAATAAAATAATATTAAATTATAAAAAAATTCCTAAAAATAATATTTTATTATTTTGGAAATGTTACAAGAAGAGATGCGTGAAAGATGGTCGGCTACTACGTTTTCACATCCTTTCTTATCTTTGATAACAAGATCGAATTCTTGTAACAGAAGGATCCAACGTATTAGTCGACCTTTTGCATCTTTCTTCGCCAGAAGATGTTTTAAAACGGAATGGTCAGTGTACACAACTATAGGTGAGCCGATTAAGTAAGGCCTGAATTTTTCTAATGCAAATACAACTGCTAAATCATTATCAGTATAGAGTTCATTCTCCAACGTGGTCCCAAGGTCCGCGAGCTCTTCAATGTAGCCAATCATCTTAAGTAAGTGTTCCGCTACCGATGATCCGACGGCCAACCTTGCCGAAAACAACTTCTTCGACACTTCGTATCTTGCGATACGAGACTGCTCTCCATACAGTTCTTTTGTATGAAGAAATATGGACTCTAGGTCCATATTCTCGTGCCTCCTCTGATGTTCGTTGTCCATCGAGGCTAGTACGAGGCATTTGGCCTTCGCGCAATCTATTTCCCAGGTCTTGTAGATTTCCCTATCTACGACACTGGTTTTGGGACCTGGGATAGGGGGAGCTTTGGTGGTAAGGACATACCCCAACTTGTCGTAAGTGATTGCCATCTTGACATTCCAGAGCCAATCTTTGTAGTTTGGCCCTGTCAATATGTTTTTATCTAGTAATAACTTAAGTCCGGTCATGTTGAATGGTCGCTGCAATTAGGAGAGAGAAAAGAAACACTTTAGCATGATGCTCTTGCAAGTTTAGAGTGGTTTTTAGTTTGTCTAAACTGGATGGCTCCCACTGTCTCTCGAATCCCTTCTCAAACCGTAAAGAAAGGATTAGTCAGGATCAATCTCACCGTACAATACTTGCTTAACCGTTCAGCCAGGCTAGTGTCGGTACTTCGAGGGAGGCTTTCCAACGCTTTCGCGAAGTTCCTTAATTCAAGAACCTCTTTTCCCTGGGGTCGTAGCCCCGCTAACACCTTTCTAGACACCTACTAGGTTTATAGCATTGATCGTTAAGTGAGAGTTTTCCCGAGGAGTAGCATATACTCACAGTAGGATCGGGATCAAAATATCATCGCGTGATAAAACCGAAGGAATCCTACCAGAATTATCACACTCCAAATGGTATGCAGCGCTAGCAAGTTTCAGTACTTATGAAACTCCCGATGTGGATTTTTGCCTCATGCTCTTATGACCTTGACTTTGGCCAAAATATCATAAGTCACATGTCAAGTTCTACCCGTCATTCTCCTGGTTAATTTGGACCCACTCGTACCTACCCTTGACTTTGGCCAAAATGGCAGCACGACTGTCCCAAACCAACGCATCTATCTATGCTGCACATGAATACCAAATAGCTACCAATCACTATGCCTTGACTTTGGCCAAAATACATAGCTTGAATACTTTTTGACCATTCATGTGGAATGACGGAGGGCTACGAATGGTTTTGGCGAAACCGTGAACGTAGTGAACTTGATATAATCGATGGAACGAGATAGCTTTTAAAAGGAGTGGTTCAAGCTCCGCGTTTAAAAGTTTAGTTTTGAAAAGAACCGAGTGGTTTTCAAAGTGTTCCAATCGACTTTTACTTGGTTTATTTTCTTGCATTAGTTCTTTTAATGCGTCCCATCATTTAATCCTACCATTACAGAAAACAACCAAAATATGACGTACGCTTATGCCATTCGCATTCGCCACGGGGCCCCGTCATCACCCGTTAGGTTACTTAACTAACGACAGAGCGGGGGCTGGGCTAGCGCGGCTGTAAAACATAAGCAACGCCTAAATAGTTATCATATATAAGTATATAGCAATGATAGACATTACAGATCACAGATGAATACATTGGATATACTAGGAATCCGCAATCCGTTCGAGCCTGCAACGAAAAGCGGATTACACGGTTCGGTGAATAGCCAATACCCCTCCCAAGACCCCTACGGGTGTGGCAAACTACCCGCCAAGTACCCGAAGCGAAGCAACCTCCCTCAACACCGTGAGTAGGCCACTCGGCACTTCGAGATATCCGGTAGTTTGTGCACCCCCTCCATGGGTCTATCCTAAGAGCAAAAACAGTAAAAAGAATTATACAATGACGGCTACAACCCCGACCCGGTTGTGCGGCCATACAAATAATAATATTACATCAATTTACATATTACAATGAATGAAAGAAAAAGCAACACTCATCTCACATCCACCCCGGCTATTCACCCGCGACAATCCAACCCATTCATATACACATACCATCATCAAACACAGATCACAGATATGTATAACCCCGACTAATCGACATATAGCGATTAGCCGACGTTCAATACATATAAACATCACAGATATAACCTTTTAGTCAAAGTGTATTGAAGTTCGGAAAAAAATACGGATTTATAGGCCCCCAAAAACAAATTTCTATTCTGGAAAACCTGGGCACATATAAACCATCTTAAAAATCCTAAAACCAAGCCAGAAATACACTGCACCAAACTCGACCCAGAGACGAGCCAAGACTGCCGCGGTTGCGCGGCAATAGCTTGCTATTGCCGCGGAACTGCGGCTCTTTGGTCGAATCACTAGATCGTTTTTGGTGGCTTTCTTCACAAAACCCTGAGATGATTTTTGGAGTATGATTTATTTTGTTTTGAACAGAAAAAAATTTAACAGAAACTTAGGGTTTTGAAAACTCGGTTTTTCGATTTTTCCGATTCGAACTTCGATACACTCTACTACCTAGCTAGTTTATGTTTAGTTAGGCTCTGATACCACTGTAAGTCCATGTTGCCCACCCCGGTGCTTGCGGGGAGGCGGAAAACGGAATAAAAATCAAATTTTTATCAACTTAGGCAACATGGACTAGACAAAGAAGGATCTTTGCTAAACAAAAATAAGCTAAAGCTAACTAGAAACTAGCAAGGTGTTTGAAAGGTTATACCTAGGGCTTTATATCCTTCTCTCCTTGCTCCTTGGAGTAGTGGAAAGAGGTCACCTTTGTCGTCTTCTCACGTCGAAGAAAGATCCACCCGAAAGCCTCAACCTTTGGCTTCAACTCCAAGCTAGAAGTAACTAGGGTGCAAGAAGTGCTAATCCTTGAACCCTAGATGAGAGTAGAGATTATCAAGAAGAGATTTTTCTCAAGCTCAAGTGTTTCTCAACACATGAGAGGGGAGAGCTTGAGGGAGAGGAAGAACAAGAGAGAGAAAGTGAATAATAGAATGAGAGAATAATATGAAGCATTCTCTCATATATGTGTGAATTATTGTAATTAGATAATTAGTGAGATAATTGTCATGGCTTAATCAAGACATGACCATTATCATTTCATTTTTAATGCAAATTGAAAGGATCAAAAAGCATCTTCCAAATGAAATGATGATGGTCAAAGTGTCAACCAAGGTCAACAAGTCAAGAAGGTCAAATGGTCAACAACCATAGCCATGCACAATTATAAAACTAATATCAATTAACCATAATACACACATAAGCATTAGGGTTAAAAAAAATGATAATAGTCTTTAACCCTAATCAAAGTCCTCTCCCTCTGTCTCAAGCAACTGTGCATACGCACCCGTATTCGTGATCCGAGGAACACGAATACAATGAGAAAAACCAATCCCAAATCATATACTAGGATCCGGCTTAAACCAAAGCCCGCTAGTATAAGCTGTCCGGACAGCAAACGTGCACAAGTGCGCGGATGTGAACGAACCCTGTCGCAAAACCATGCGACCTCTACTCATTTTGCCTAAAGGCGAATAGCTCTCTGTGTGGGACTCTAAAGACTCGACACTATGCTGGCAGTGGGTTTAACCACAGACCGCAAGCGGCACTAGCTGTACGTAACGGTCCCCAGGTAGATGTCGATAAGAAGACTGAAGAGGTGAACCCCATCTGAACTCCTACTGAGCCTGTATGTGACAGTCTCCGTACAGTCCGGTCTGTTCGTCTGATACATCGCATGGAGGACCTAGGGGGCGGTGAACGTCAGTCCCCTAATAGCGGTACAAGTCGTGTCGGAGTGTAGCCCAGAACACCCTGAGATAACACTGGAAACCCACCAGTATATCTCGCTTGCCCTGGCCAGGGACTACTCGTGTAATGGCTCTCCTGGACACAGCGCGATGTCAACCCCCAATACCGGGAGAGACGAATCCTGTCTAACCGTCACTGCCTCCAAGTGCTTCGGGACTGCACCCAAAAACTACCTGTTTGCACGACTCCTTTGAGCCGTGGTAGGGTAGTAATCAAAGTGCAGTGGGAACACACTCGAAGCGAAGTGACAGTGTCAAGTCAGCGGACTAAGCTGTACTCATGTCACCTGGGAACTGATAACTGACGATAGGTATAATACCAACCAACAGTTCCCGACGAGTCCTGTCCAGTGTACTCGTAACCTAACGAGCACCCGCATACTATCTCAAGTACGACGTACTGACGGCTGTGGGACAGACCGTTTCCCACACTGGGATGAAAAGCGCATACGCTAGTCTACTCCGGAGTATCGATGCCCTGTCTCGATAGTCCAACGACTAGGGACCTGTATAAGGATGTGCTTATAGATCACCCAGCTCCCACGAGTGTGAGCGCCATCACAACGCTGGTAATCAAGCAATAATCCTAAGGGCTCTACTAATATGTATATCAGCAATATGCTAAAAGAAACACATGCACATATTAAAGCAGAGACAAACCAAGTAGCATACTACCATTTCGAGCTAGATTGTATATACAACTGTGAATATCCCAAGCTTCCATCAAGTAATATACAAACTAGTATGATACAGTAATGGCCTCTAGGGCATATACACTAACAATCTCCCACTTGCACTAAGGCCATGTACTGGCGTATCGAAGACCTATCATCTCGATCAGCCGCTCAAACTGAGTCTGGGGCAAGGCCTTGGTGAATGGATCTGCTGTGTTATCTTCTGAAGCAACCCTCCGAACCTCGATCTCCTGGCGATCTACGATATCCCTGATCAAGTGATACCGCCTCAAGATATGTCTGGATTTCTGATGGGACCTGGGTTCCTTCGCTAAAGCTATAGCCCCGTTGTTGTCGCAATACAGAGGTATTGGGTCAACAATGGACGGAACCACCTGAAGTTCTTTCAAGAACTTCCTCATCCAGACAGCTTCTTTTGCGGCATCAGATGCAGCGATGTATTCTGCTTCCATAGTCGAGTCAGCAACGGTTTCCTGTTTGGAGCTCTTCCAACACACCGCCCCTCCATTGAGGGTGAAGACAAAACCCGACATGGACTTGGAATCATCCTTGTCACTCTGGAAGCTGGAGTCAGCAAAGGCCTCAATCTGGAGGTCTTTTCCGCCATACACCAAGAACATCTCCTTAGTCCTTCTCAGGTACTTGAGAATGTTCTTTACTGCTATCCAATGTTTCTCCCCAGGGTTTGACTGATACCTTCTTACCACACTCAGTGCATAAGCCACATTCGGTCTGGTACACAACATCGCATACATTATAGAACCTACCGCAGAAGCGTAGGGTATAATAGACATGCGATCCCTCTCCAAATCAGTCTTGGGAGACATCTCTTTGGAGAGGGTGATCCCGTGACAAGCCGGTAGATTACCGCGCTTGGAATCTTCCATACTGAATCTCTTCAGTATGGCGTCGATGTACCTGGACTGCGAAAGTCCTAATATCCTCTTGGATCTGTCACGGTAGATCCGGATACCCAGAATGTATGAGGCATCACCCAGGTCTTTCATGGAGAACCTGTGTGACAAGAACCCCTTGACAGATTGTAGCATAGGAATGTAATTTACTATTAAGAGAATGTCATCCACGTATAAAACGAGGAATACTACAGTTCTCGCTACAAATCTACAATAGATGCATGGTTCATCTGGATTTTTGATAAAGCCAAATTCCTTGACCGTCTCATCAAAACAGATGTTCTAACTCCGGGTTGCCTGCTTTAGTCCATAAATGGACTTAAGCAACTTGCACACCTTTCTGTTGCTCCCACTCTGAATGAAACCCTCTGGCTGGTCCATATAGACACACTCCTCTAAATGTCCATTTAGAAAAGCTGTCTTTACGTCCATCTGCCAAATCTCATAATCGTGGAAGGCAGCAATGGCAAGAAGGATCCGAATGGATTTCAGCATAGCTACTGGAGAAAAGGTTTCGTCATAGTCCAAACCAGGTCTTTGACGAAAACCCCTTGCAACCACTCTAGCTTTATAGGTCTCAACCTGTCCATCTACACCAATCTTCCTTTTGAAGATCCACTTGCATCCTACGGGTTTTACCCCATCTGGAGCAATGTCCAACGTCCATACTTTGTTGGTGTACATGGACTCCATTTCGGTCCGCATTGCATCCAGCCATTTTACTGAGTCGACGCTCTGAATGGCTTGCTGGAAGCTAGTAGGCTCATCACAATCAATGATGCAATCCTCTCTATCCCCGTCAATGAGAAAACCGTAGTATCTCTCGTGCGGATGAGACTGCCTACTACTCCTGCGGAGTGGCATGGGAATGTCCTGATCTTTCGAACCCTCTGGTTCTACTAAGCTTTCAGTAATAGCTCGTGGTTCTAGAATTTCTTCCAGTTCTATTGCGCTCCCACTTAATTCTTTTTCTATGAACTGGTGTTCTAGAAAGTGGGCATGGCGAGAAACAAATACCTTTTGTTCCTCTTCGCAATAGAAGAAATATCCCTTAGAGTTCTTTGGATATCCCATAAACTTGCACTGTACTGAGCGTGCCTCGAGCTTGTCCGCATGCTGCTTTTTTACAAAAGCTGGACATCCCCATGTCTTGATGTGATTAAGATAGGGTCTCTTCCCACACCACATCTGATATGGTGTAGTAGGCACAGTCTTAGTTGGAACTCGGTTCAAAAGGTATGCAGCTGATTCTAGCGCATATCCCCAGAACAATCGCGACAACTCAGCGTTACTCATCATGGACCGTACCATATCCAATAGGGTTCGGTTCCGTCTCTCCGATACACCGTTATGTTGCGGAGTGTATGGAGGAGTAAGCTGAGAGAGAATTCCATTCTCTTTTAAGTAACCCAGGAACTCGGCACTCAAGTATTCACCACCTCGATCAGATCTCAGTGCCTTGATACTTTTTCCTGTTTGTTTTTCTACTTCATTCTTATATTCCTGGAATTTTTCAAAAGCCTCGGATTTATGTTTCATTAAGAAGACATAACCATACCTTGAAAAGTTATCCGTAAAAGTAATGAAGTAAGAATAACCGCTTCGCGCAAGTGTAGACATTGGACCGCACACGTCGCTGTGTACGAGTCCCAAGAGCTCACTCGCTCTTACTCCGTGTTCCAGTGAACGGAGTCTTTGTCATCTTTCCTTTGAGACAGGATTGACAAGTTGCATACGATTGATATTCGAACGAATCCAAATATCCTTCTGTATGTAACTTAGTCAACCTTCTCTCATTGATGTGACCCAGTCTACAATGCCATAAGAAAGTTTTATTGATTTCTGGAGACTTTCTTTTGTGTGTATTCTGGACATTGAAAATCTGTGGTTGGTTTAATACGTATATACCGTTGTTCAATGTACCTGACCCAATCAAAACTTGATAAGGTGAATGTTCACTACATTACTTACAAATGAAAATTCATAACCTTCTTTAGATAATAAAGATACAGAAATGATATTACAGGTTGCATTTGGTACATAATAACAACTACGCAAAACCAAAAAGTGTCCATCCGACAATCCCAGGTGATAGTCCCCCACGGCCTCAGCATCCATGCTAGCACCGTTTGCAACTCTGAGGGTCATGTCACCTGCCTTCAAAACTCTACGCTTTCTCAACGCCTGCAAAGAATTACAGATATGAGATCTTGATCCGGTATCCAATACCCAGGAAGTAGAGTTTATTGATAGACAGTTTTCAATAACATACACACCTGAAGATGAAGCTGCAACTTGCTTCAAATCCTGTGTTCTGGCTTTCCAAGCCTTGCAATCCTGTTTCCAGTGACCACTTTTGTGACAATAGAAGCATTCTTCCTTCTCCACCAGCTTTCCCGCTACCTTTGTTGCTTTTCCTTTTCCCTTCGTATCCACTTTACCGACACCGCCTCTTGGTTTGGCGGGGGCTTTCTTCTTCTTACCCTTGGCTTTCGCCCTGGATCTAGAAGAGGAAGATCCTCCTACAAACAAAGTGGATGTCTCCCTACCTTTCTGTAGGGTGCCATCAGCACTCCTGAACATGTTCAGAAGTTCGGAAAGTTCAACCTCCTTTCCTTGCATGTTGAAGTTAAGGATAAACTGGGCGTAAGTGGAAGGAAGGGACTGGAGAATCAAATCAGTATAGAGTTCATTCTCCAACGTGGTCCCAAGGTCCGCGAGCTCTTCAATGTAGCTAATCATCTTAAGCAAGTGTTCCGCTACCGATGATCCGACGGCCAACCTTGCCGAAAACAACTTCTTCGACACTTCGTATCTTGCGATACGAGACTGCTCTCCATACAGTTCTTTTGTATGAAGAAATATGGACTCTAGGTCCATATTCTCGTGCCTCCTCTGATGTTCGTTGTCCATCGAGGCTAGTACGAGGCATTTGGCATTCGCGCAATCTATTTCCCAGGTCTTGTAGATTTCCCTATCTACGACACTGGTTTTGGGACCTGGGACAGGAGGAGCTTTGGTGGTAAGGACATACCCCAACTTGTCGTAAGTGATTGCCATCTTGACATTCCTGAGCCAATCTTTGTAGTTTGGCCCTGTCAATATGTTTTTATCTAGTAATAACTTAAGTCCGGTCATGTTGAATGGTCGCTGCAATTAGGAGAGAGAAAAGAAACACTTTAGCATGATGCTCTTGCAAGTTTAGAGTGGTTTTTGGTTTGTCTAAACTAGATGGCTCCCACTGTCTCTCGAATCCCTTCTCAAACCGTAAAGAAAGGATTAGTCAGGATCAATCTCACCGTACAATACTTTCTTAACCGTTCAGCCAGGCCAATGTCGGTACTTCGAGGGAGGTTTTCCAACGTTTTCGCGAAGTTCCTTAATTCAAGAACCTCTTTTCCCTGGGGGCGTAGCCCCGCTAACACCTTTCTAGACACCTACTAGGTTTATAGCATTGATCGTTAAGCGAGAGTTTTCCCGAGGAGTAGCATATACTCACAGTAGGATCGGGATCCAAATATCATCGCGTGATAAAACCGAAGGAATCCTACCAGAATTATCACACTCTAAATGGTATGCAGCGCTAGCAAGTTTCAGTACTTATGAAACTCCCGATGTGGATTTTTTCCTCATGCTCTTATGACCTTGACTTTGGCCAAAATATCATAAGTCACATGTCAAGTTCTACCCGTCATTCTCCTGGTTAATTTGGACCCACCCGTACCTACCCTTGACTTTGGCCAAAATGGCAGCACGACTGACCCAAACCAACGCATCTATCTATGCTGCACATGAATACCCAATAGCTACCAATCACTATGCCTTGACTTTGGCCAAAATACATAGCTTGAATACTTTTTGACCATTCATGTGGAATGACGGAGGGCTACGAATGGTTTTGGCAAAACCGTGAACATAGTGAACTTGATATAATCGATGGAACGAGATAGCTTTTAAAAGGAGTGTTTCAAGCTCCGTGTTTAAAAGTTTAGTTTTGAAAAGAACCGAGTGGTTTTCAAAGTGTTCCAATCGACTTTTACTTGGTTTATTTTCTTTCATTAGTTCTTTTAATGCGTCCCATCATTTAATCCTACCATTGCAGAAAACAACCAAAATATGACGTACGCTTATGCCATTCGCATTCTCCACGGGGCCCCATCATCACCCGTTAGGTTACTTAACTAACGACAGAGCGGGGGCTGGGCTAGCGCGGCTGTAAAACATAAGCAACGCCTAAATAGTTATTATATATAAGTATATAGCAATGATAGACATTACAGATCAAAGATGAATACATTGGATACACTAGGAATCCGCAATCCGTTCGAGCCTGCAACGAAAAGCGGATTACACGGTCGCGGTGAATAGCCATTACCCCACCCAAGACCCCTACGGGTGCGGCAAACTACCCGCCAAGTACCCGAAGCGAAGCAACCTCCCTCAACACCGTGAGTAGGCCACTCGGCACTTCGAGATACCCGGTAGTTTGTGCACCCCCTCCATGGGTCTATCCTAGGAGCAAAAACAGAAAAAAGAATTATACAATGACGGCTACAACCCCGACCCGGTTGTGCGACCATACAAATAATAATATTACATCAATTTACATATTACAATGAATGAAAGAAAAAGCAACACTCATCTCACATCCACCCCGGCTATTCACCCGCGACAATCCAACCCATTCATATACACATACCATCATCAAACACAGATCACAGATATGTATAACCCCGACTAATCGACATACAGCGATTAGCCGACGTTCAATACATATAAACATCACAGATATAACCTTTTAGTCAAAGTTTATTGAAGTTCGGAAAAAAATACGGATTTATAGGCCCCCAAAAACAAATTTCTATTCTGGAAAACCTGGGCACATATAAACCATCTTAAAAATCCTATAACCAAGCCAGAAATACACTGTACCAAACTCGACCCAGAGACGAGCCAAGAAGGCCGCGGTTGCGCGGCAATAGCTTGCTATTGCCGCGGAACCGCGGCTCTTTGGTCGAATCACTGGATCGTTTTTGGTGGCTTTCTTCACAAAACCCTGAGATGATTTTTGGAGTATGATTTATTTTGATTTGAACAGAAAAAAATTTAACAGAAACTTAGGGTTTTGAAAACTCGGTTTTTCGATTTTTCCGATTCAAACTTCGATACACTCTACTACCTAGCTAGTTTATGTTTAGTTGGGCTCTGATACCACTGTAAGTCCACTTTGCCCACCCCGGTGCTTGCGGGGAGGCGGAAAACGGAATAAAAATCAAATTTTTATCAACTTAGGCAACATAGACTAGACAAAGAAGGATCTTTGCTAAACAAAAACAAGCTAAAGCTAACTAGAAACTAGCAAGGTGTTTGAAAGGTTATACCTAGGGCTTTATGTCCTTCTCTCCTTGCTCCTTGGAGTAGTGGAAAGAGGTCACCTTTGTCGTCTTCTCACATCGAAGAAAGATCCACCCGAAAGCCTCAACCTTTGGCTTCAACTCCAAGCTAGAAGTAACTAGGGTGCAAGAAGTGCTAATCCTTGAACCCTAGATGAGAGTAGAGATTATCAAGAAGAGGTTTTTCTCAAGCTCAAGTGTTTCTCAACACATGAGAGGGGAGAGCTTGAGGGAGAGGAAGAACAAGAGAGAGAAAGTGAATAATAGAATGAGAGAATAATATGAAGCATTCTCTCATATATGTGTGAATTATTGTAATTAGATAATTAGTGAGATAATTGTCATGGCTTAATCAAGACATGACCATTATCATTTCATTTTTAATGCAAATTGCAAGGATCAAAAAGCATCTTCCAAATAAAATGATGATGGTCAAAGTGTCAACCAAGGTCAACAAGTCAAGAAGGTCAAATGGTCAACAACCATAACCATGCACAATTATAAAACTAATATCAATTAACCATAATACACACATAAGCATTAGGGTTAAAAAAAATGACAATGGTCATTAACCCTAATCAAAGTCCTCTCCCTCTGTCTCAAGAAATTGTGCATACGCACCCGTATTCGTGATCCGAGGAACACGAATACAATGAGAAAAACCAATCCCAAATCATATACTAGGATCCGGCTTAAACCAAAGCCCGCTAGTATAAGCTGTCCGAACAGCAAACGTGCACAAGTGCGCGGATGTGAACGAACCCTGTCGCAAAACCATGCGACCTCTACTCATTTTGCCTAAAGGCGAATAGCTCTCTGTGTGGGACTCTAAAGACTCGACACTACGCTGGCAGTGGGTTTAACCACAGACCGCAAGCGGCACTAGCTGTACGTAACGGTCCCCAGGTAGATGTCGATAAGAAGACTGACGAGGTGAACTCCATCTGAACTCCTACTGAGCCTGTATGTGACAGTCTCTGTATAGTCCGGTCTGTTCGTCTGATACATCGTATGGCGGGCCTAGGGGGCGGTGAACGTCAGTCCCCTAATAGCGGTACAAGTCGTATCGGAGTGTAGCCCAGAACACTCTGAGATAACACTGGAAACCCACCAGTATATCTTGTAGGGTTCCTAGGCACTCTAATGAGGTCTCACAAGGCATCAACCATGCCAATTTGAAAAATTACATGTGCCGAGAAACCCTAATACGGATCGTTAACTAGAAATTTAGGCGAAAGATGCAACTAGTTACAATATAACTAAAAGAACGGAAATACAACCTTTGGAGATCCGGTCCTCCACCTCCATAGCTCCGCAATGAAGTCTCCTCGCTGTCCAAATGGAATCCCGGGCTCTAGCGTTGGCTTCATCGGAGAAATGGGCGGGCAAGGTCGTCGGCTTCGTGCCGAAGATGATCTACGTCGAGGCATCACAAGATCAAGCTCCCACTTCACCAAGTCATGAAACTTGTGAAGAAAACACCCAATACTACTTGGCAAGACGTAGTGGGTGAAGAAATAGGAGGTGGGTTCACTTTAGAATTGGATTTCTCACTTTAGAACTCAAGTTGCCATTGTTGGTAGCAAGCTTCTTCATGAAGAAGAAGAAGATGAAGATGAAGATAATATGATAAGTGTTATTGGATAATTGAAAAAGAATTCATTCTTATCATATTCTTCACCATAGTTAAGTGTAGAGAATGAACTAGGGTTAGTTCAAATGGTTAGGGTTAAGCATGAGACAAGAATGGTGACTAAGTCAAAGCTTCATGAATCTTCAACTAAAAACAAACAAAGCCACCATTCTTGTTTACATATCAAAAATAAATAAACAAACAAATAAATGAATAAGCAAAACCCTAATCATCAACTTAACCATGGTTTAATTCTTTACACTTAACCAAATAAGCATGTATCATCAAACATGATACAATCATGTGCACAAAAGTATATCACATATACAACTTGCACATCCAAGTGAGAAAATCCATTTAAAGTAAACCAATACTAGTTAATGCAAAGTAATATATCAAATATATAATTATGCATTAAATCATTAAATCAACACTTGATTTAACGATCCGGTCATATCGCATATAACCGATTAATGTCAAATAGTAACAACTTATCGAATCAACACTTGATCCGATAACCCGGCTATACCGCATGTAACCGATCAATGTTACAAATCGCGAGAATCAAATAAAGTATCACATACTGGTATTATTCTCGGTCCCGTACATATCTCATATGCGCTCCTATTTCATTTCGCTTGAGCCAGGAAACCTCTGTGTAGGACTCTAAAGACTCGTCAATACGCCGGCAGCAGATGATGATCATATCAAACACCCACAAGCCGCAAGCGGTCTGCTAAACGTAACGGCCACCCGGGTATTGAGCGATCAGAAGATCGACGAGCAAGCCCGCTCACACTCCTGTGAATCCAACCAGTAACACTTACCGTACAGTCCGGTCTCGTCGTCTGATATGTCGCATATCTCGCCTAGTGGTGGTAAACGTCAGACCCCAATAGCTCGATAAGTCGTGTCGATATGAGGTCTATAACAGTTCGAGAAACTACTGGTAACACTTACCAGTATATCTCAGCAACCCTGGCCAGGGATTTCCGGTTATAGCCATCGAATACAGCGCAACATCAACTCCCTATACCGGGAGAGACGAATCCCCTCCTATCGCTCATTGCCTCCATGTGATTCGGGACTATACCCAAAAGCCACCGTTTCTTGGACGTGGTAAGATGGAAATCAAAGCACAGTGGGAATCACACAAGACTCTATGACGATCTCGGGTCTACAGACTAACCTGTACCAGTGTCACCAGAGAACTGCCATCTGACGTGAGGTATAATACCATCTGGGAGTTCTTGGCGAGTCCGTCCAGTGTACCCAGTCTCCACTGAGCACCCGTATATCATCTCTGATGTCAAACACCAATGGATATGGGATCATCCATCGCCCATCTTCATGGGTCGAGAAGGTATACGCTAGTCTACTCTGGTATATCGATACCCCGTCTCGATACACCCATGACTAGGGACCTTGAAGGATGTACTTAAGGACTACCATGTCCCCACTAGTATGATCCGCATCATAGTCCAGGTAGTCAAGTACACATCCTAAGGGCTTTACCAACATGTAACAGAGAGACAATCAGTATACACGTTAAGGTAAAGAGTAACCAGATAGCATACTATCATGTCGAGCAAGAAAGTCCTTCCTATATATGTCCCAGCATCCACTACAATATACATCCTATGTACAATAATGGCCTCTAGGGCATACATATAACTAACATATCTCGCTTGCCCTGGCCAGGGACTACTCGTGTAATGGCTCTCCTGGACACAGCGCGATGTTAACCCCCAACACCGGGAGAGACGAATCCTGTCTAACCGTCACTGCCTCCAAGTGCTTCGGGACTGCACCCAAAAACTACCTGTTTGCACGACTCCTTTGAGCCGTGGTAGGGTAGTAATCAAAGTGCAGTGGGAACACACTCGAGGCAAAGTGACAGTGTCAAGTCAGCGGACTAAGCTGTACTCATGTCACCTGGGAACTGATAACTGACGATAGGTATAATACCAACCAACAGTTCCCGACGAGTCCTGTCCAGTGTACTCGTAACCTAACGAGCACCCGCATACTATCTCAAGTACGATGTACTGACGGCTGTGGGACAGACCGTTTCCCACACTGGGATGAGAAGCGCATACGCTAGTCTACTCCGGAGTATCGATGCCCTGTCTCGATAGTCCAATGACTAGGGACCTGTATAAGGATGTGCTTATAGATCACCCAGCTCCCAAAAGTGTGAGCGCCATCACAACGCTGGTAATCAAGCAATAATCCTAAGGGCTCTACTAATATGTATATCAGCAATATGCTAAAAGAAACACATGCACATATTAAAGCAGAGACAAACCAAGTAGCATACTACCATTTCGAGCAAGATTGTATATACAACTGTGAATATCCCAAGCTTCCATCAAGTAATATACAAACTAGTATGATACAGTAATGGCCTCTAGGGCATATACACTAACACGACTATCAAGGGACCAATCCCTTTGATGTCCGCCATCCTTCAACCAAACGCCTCTTTGTTAGATCTCAATACCGATAAAAGTGCATTCTCTTGCTCTAATGCTAGAGAAGTGGAAATTATAACCGGTAAAGATTCCTTCTCACCTAAATAAGCATATTTATGATGAGAGGGTAAAATTTTGAGATTTAATTCGGGCGGAGAATTGATAGAAGGAGGGATCATTGAGTGATTTTTTGATTTACAAAGAAGTTCAGAGCCTGTGAAAGATACAGACTCGGGTGGAGAAAAGTCAGTAGTGCAGGACTCAAGTTTAGAAAAAGTGTCCTCACTAAGATCTTGTGTAAAGTCAAACAGAGATGTGGTATTGTCATCGAGATCAGTAAAGCAAAGTTCCTCAGCTCCGCAACTATCAGGAGCGATCTCATGGACAGAGCACACATCTAAAATATGAGTAGAGGGTTCTGATGGCTGACTTCCAACTTTGTAGATATTTAGTTCAATGGTCATATTTCCAAATGATAAGTTCATCGAACCATTTCTACAATTTATAACAGCGTTGGAAGTGGCAAGGAAAGGACGATCCAGAATCACCGGAATTTGGCTCCGGGGGTTTGCTACAGGCTGTGTGTCGAGCACAATGAAGTCTACAGGGAAAACAAATTCCCCGACCTTTATCAACACATCCTCTAGTTCACCCCTTGGTTTGGTGATAGATCGGTCTGCCATCTAGAGAGTAAAGTGAGCAGGTTTCAGCTCTCCAATCCCTAGTTGCTCATATACAGAATATGGAAGGAGGTTAACACTTGCGCCAAGGTCTATAATAGCACGATTTATGTTTTTACCCCTAATAGAAATCGATATTGTAGGACATCCTGGGTCCTTTCGTTTCTTTGGTAGCTGGGGAATAAAAGCAGTGCTAATATTATTAGCCATAAAGACCTTCTTCGGCACTTGGGTCTTCCTCTTCCTAGTGCACAAGTCCTTAAGAATTTTTGCATAAGCGGGGACTTGTTGAATTGCATTTAGGAAAGGGATGTTGATGTTAACCTGTTTGAACATTTCCATAATTTTCTCCATATGAGGACTCGTTCTATTACCCCTTAACCGATTCGGGTAAGGAGCATTCGCAATAAGCGCAGGGTCCATCATAGGAGAAGGAAGAGGGGGTAGACGAGGTCCCAAAAGAGGTTTGGGGACCGTCTGTGGAGAACTATAAGGGTTGGGTTCAGGTGTCGAGCCTAATGGGAAATGGAGAATAGGCTCTCGAGAAGGTGTGGTAGAAGAAGAAGGATCAGAAGGAGAAATGTGTGTGTGAGGAAAGGTCTCAGCCGGGGTGTTGATATGATTTCCAATATCATCAATACCTTCCCCGACATGATTGTTCAGCACTCTTCCCGATATCAACGTTGTGATGGCATTTACATTGTAATGCCCAGGATTCTGTAGGGGTTGAGAGGGAAGTTTCCCTTTTTCTCTAGCATTCATTTCGGCTTTAAGGCATGCGATTTCAACTTCCATCGATTTGATACTCTCAGCTTGAGACGCTGAGTTTTTCTTTATCTCACTGACGGAAGATCTAACCTCAGTCGAAACCTCTATGAAATTTGATAAAAGTGATTTCATGGTTTGAGTGAATTGAGAGAATTCGTCAGAACAGGTCATAGGATTAGACTGTGCAGGATTGTTGACCTGATTTTGGAAATTTTGTGACTGGTAGGGGTGCTGAGTGAGTTGAAGGGGTTGCTGTTGTGATGGAGGAAGAGCCCTTTGAAAATTATTTGTGTTTGGAACCGTGTTTTGAGATTGGTTTTGGTTCCAAGTGAAATTCGGGTGATTCCTCCAACCCTGATTGTACGTGGAAGAATATGGATCGTTTCGAGGTCTTTGAAATGCGGCATTAGAATGCTCGGGACCTTGAAACGCAGAGTTTAATGGACATTCTTCCGTTAAATGAGACGGATCAGAACAACACCCACAAATAGTTTTGGGGAGCAACACTGGGTTTAAGGAGGCTGCTGCAAATTTGTGTTCCATAACGTCGAGCTTCTTTTGCATTGCTGCCATCTCAGCTCGAACACCTATGGACACATCTATTTGGTGTACGCCACCCCTATTCAATGGTTGGGTTCCACTCTCCCACTGTAGTGATTTTTCAGCGAACTCTTCTAAATACTTCCAAGCTTCCCCATCATCTTTGGTCATAAAAGTACCTTGACACATGTTTTCAAGGCTCTGTTTAGTGTTTGGGTTAATGGCCTTATAAATGATTCTGCACAATTCCCATCTCGGGATGCCATGATGAGGACACTGAACCAATAGATCCTTGAAACGTTCAAAGCATTTAGAGAATGGTTCGGTAGGGAGCTGGGCAAATTGATTCAGTTCGCTATGGATTCGAGCTGTCTTTTGTATTGGGTAGAATTTCTTATGGAATGCCGCTACGAATTCTTCCCAATTCGTAATAGAGTGTGCGGTAGTGTTATATAGCCACTTCTCGGCTATATCGCACAATGTAAATGGAAGAAGTCGTAGACGCAACGCATCCACTGAAAGTTGTGACGTACCCATCATTGCGCATACGTTTTCAAATTTGGTAATGAAAACGTAAGCGTCCTCAGTCTCGAGTCCGTGGAATTTGGGTAAAAGGTTGATGTATTGGGGTTTAATCTCAAAGTTATCCCCATTGGCTGGTGGTGTGGATAAGCAGGTCGAAAGGGGACCTCGCAGTGGATAGCACCTCTCCTGGAGAGAGATGCGGGGTGGATTCTGCGCACCAACGGACGGAGGCAGATTAGGGTTAAAGAAGTTTGATGGAGGTGGATCCATCGGTGTGGGTGTGGTGGTGGGTAAAAGAAAGGGTAAATGTAGAAATACCGACTTTTGGGTCGATCGAAAGGACGCGGACTAAACAGGCACTAGAATCCCGTTGTCCAGCCTATCTTGCACTAAAAAGGGTTAATACAAGTGGCAGCGTGAATTTATAATTAGGGGAAATGAAGTGTTGGTGTTTGTTTTGAAAAATGATATGGACTTTTTAAAAATAATGATGCAACACAACAAATGCAGCACACAAAACCCTAGAATCTAGTGGTCACCTAGGTCCGGCTCTAGACCGCTCCTAACTGCCAAAAGACAAGTCGCGGGATAGAATCCTCCACTGCCTCTTTGCCCCCCTGTGACCAGGTAAATGCCAGGTAAGTGGGAAGGTACTCCACTACGTAAGTAGTGGGCCTAATTAATAACCACTAGCTTTCGACACACTTGCCTTAGACACCACAAGAAAACGCGGATAAGCAATGAATTACCCACGGCCTTCTTTTGTCCTAAGTGAGCGCGACGGTCCTTAGAGTCATCTCTAGATATTTTTTAATTAATGAGAGTAAATGCGGATGCAAGTTTGTGATTTTCGAGGCTTAGGAAGGGTAATGAACTCCCCACCTAATCTGGATTTGGCCATGCCCCTTAATATCCGTATTAATTATGCAAACAACCAAGAATCAAAACACGCACAAATTTTATTTTGCTTTTGCGCGCTGCGATTATTTGCAAAGAAACCTGCAAGAAATTGTTATTTGGAGCAGATGAGGTAAGAGATAAGAAAGATAGAGACTCACAGAGCAAAATTTGCACAGAGAGGAGGTAGTCCCACCGCGGAAGCACGGCAATTAGTGCCTTATACCGCGGAAACGCGGTCAGATCAAGGGATCACTGCACCAAATTTTCAGGATCGGTTTCTGTTCACCTCAGGAGCTCTCTGGATTATACAGAAAAAATTCTCCACGGCTCCAATGATTCCAGATTTCCTCGCACAGATTACAATAACTCGTATTAGTGTTTGCGCGGATTTTGATCTAAAAATTATAATGGAATAAAATTTTCAACTCAAATTTCAAAATACGAACAATTAGCGCACTATCACCGGCAACGGCACCATTTGATTGAATGAATTCTCGGTTTGTGTTTATCAAATCAAATGATCCCCGGCAACGGCGCCATTTGATTGTAAAGAATTCTTGTTGTGTAAATCAATTCAAATGATCCCCGGCAGCGGCGCCATTTGATTGAATACGAATTCTTGTTTGTGTGTATTTGAAATTGTAAAGAAATCACAACCAAAAATTATTTGACCGCAATCAACTACGGTGTCTGATGTAGATTGTAAGTGAGTGCGGATCGTCCACAGGGACGGTGTAATCGTTCGTCTTTCGAATTAGATGAGTCGAAATTTTAATGAAAAGAAAACAAAACAATTTATGATTTGTAATTGAAGTTCAAGAATTAGAAAAATCTAGATCTAATAACAAGAAAAAGATAGAATCAAGAATTGAGAGTTTGTTGATTTGTCCAAACCAAATATCAAGAATCGAAATGAGGCTCGTAGGAATCGATCGGATCTATAGATGTGATATAATCTTATAATGACATATTCTTGTCCTTCGATGAATTAATACTAGATCGATGATGATCGACGAGAATTAGGGATTTCTTATGAAACTAGGGTTTCATCTTATCCCTTGTTCTTTCATCGATATCATTCACATTCTAGCCTCTAGTAATTTCAAGAAACGATCGTAGATCCCTAATATCGAGCGATCACAATCAAGAAAGCATTGCTACGAAACTAGGTCATCGATTCTTGAACTTGCTTGGGTTTACAAAACTCGTAGGACTTAAAAATCGTTTTAAGATTTGTTACATCATCATTCTATTGATCGTCTCGACTCCTTTACGAGCGGAGTTTTACTCAAACATCACAACAAGAACCACAATTATAAATTGAGATCGAATCATGATGCAAGAATTTAAAGAAAGCAAGATTAAAGAATTTCACATTTTATTTATATAAAAAATTTCATTACATTCGCTCAAGAACTACAAGAGGAAGAACTCGATCGTCGATTTGGCTTCGCTCGGCTCCGTGAGTCGCGGATCGGCTTGGATCACTTGCTCGGTTGGAGATCGGCTCCGCTCCTAAAAGGTTGAAGGGCTTCTTGCTTGATTGGTACTCAGGATCTTGAATTTGATTGGAATTAGGGTTAGGGTTTCGCACAAGCCTTGTCACTAGACTTGTGGAAGAAGATGATGTAAGAGGGAAAAAATAATGAAGAAGTTTAACCCTAGATTTAGGCTTCTATTTATAGATATCCAAACCCTAGATCTAGGATTTCAAATTTTAAGTTTCCCTCCAAAAGTTTGTTGAGGAAATTTGAATTTACCTCCAAAAGTTAGTTAGCAAGAGAGGCTTCTAGAAGAGGTTAGTTAGGAGGGAGCTTCTAGAAGAGATTAGTTAGGAGCTTAATTAGGATTAGCTTAATTAATCATCTTTTGCTGATCTGGCAGAAAACTCTGGAGAATTCTGGAATTTGACATGTCAAAATGAGGTGTACCCACTGCGATAGGAATTATGCCCTGAAAATGGAATGATGATTTGACCAAACCGCCGCGGAACCGCGGCTCAAGCCGGCTCCCGCCGCGGTTCCGCGGCGCTTTTGAGGCCTTATGGCTTGTAACTTCTTCTGGTGCTTTGGGATGACAATTGGGCCTTGTTTTGATATGTTGAATTGTGTAATTCCTTCTGGATTGTTACCAGATCTCAGGTCTTTGAGTTGGCGTAATGTTTGATCAGCAAAATGACAATTTTGGCTTTTCTTCCGGATTATCCTGCACAGATCTCGAAACAAGTGTTGCGCAATATAGGGATGATGCGATGCCATGAAATGCAGTCAATTTCCTTTAAAGTGCCGGT
The DNA here is from genome assembly GCA_030015575.1 of Agapanthus africanus. Taxonomy (NCBI): domain Eukaryota; kingdom Viridiplantae; phylum Streptophyta; class Magnoliopsida; order Asparagales; family Amaryllidaceae; genus Agapanthus; species Agapanthus africanus. The sequence goes on along the minus strand of JASDDO010000010.1, from coordinate 285,858,778 downwards.
TTTAATGTCTAACACATGCAATCTGATATTTTACGACTGATTTGCTAATATGTGAAATATGAATACCGAACACTTCTAAATGAGTGCAAAAGATGGGGACATTGACGTGTTAAAAATACATTATTTTCGACTGATCACTAGGGTCCTTTCGTTTCCTCGGTACTTGTTGGGGGAAAGCCGTGTCTACAGTCTTTGCCATGAATATCTTCTTGGGCACTTGAGTCTTCCTCATCCTATTGCACAAGTTCTTAAGAGTTTTCGCATAGGAAGGAACTTGTTGGATGGCATCTAGAAGAGAGATGTTGATGTTAACTGTAAGCCCGCGGGGGCGTCCCGGCCGTCGTTCCGACGCCGGAAACGCGGAAACAAAAACTTTGCAAAACTTGCAACCGGCACCACCGCGCGCTTTTTACCCGGATCGGGCCATTAACCTAGCTAACTAGCAAATAAGAAAAGAGTAGAGAAGTATACCAAGCGATCCGTGTCCTTCGGTCTTCGTCTCCACTCCGATCTCCCGCGGAAAATCCGGTCTCCACCTCCTCGCCGGAAGGGCACCACGTCGCCTGCTTCTTTTACGGGCTCCCGCCTCTATACCGAGGCAACTCGGGCGTGAAGTTGGCTAGCCAACGCGTCCAAGATTTACTGTAGACAAGTGTAGAATGGTTGTCTCTTTGGGGTTTGGTATAGTTGCCATGATGGAGGAATTTGTGCACAAGAATTTTTCATTGATGCTTGCTGGAAAAAGATGGAGCAAGCTATATCCTTCTGGCTGAGAAAAATGAACTTGGGTAAATTAGCATGGGCTTCTCTCTCTCTGGAAACAATCAGCCCCTTTTTCAAAAACAATTAGCTCATTCTCCCTTTTAAAAACCAAATCAGCCCCAGCTCACTCCATTAGCTCAATATATCCTTAGAAAAATTAATTCACACTCACAAATGGGGGGACCCACGAAAATGGCATGAAGGAATTTTCCCACCAAAAATTATCTCTCTCTCTCTCCTCACAAGATATGGCCGGCCCCATCTTCATGGGTGGAGAAAAGAAAAAAAAAAGAATTAATCAAAAAGGAAAATGAGAGATAAGCATGGAAAAAGGGTCACACTTCATTCTCATCAAAGTCCACTCACAAGATAAGCAAATGAAATGACCATAAAAGAATATCATCATAAAGCTAGTCTCATCATAAAGCCACATATGCAAGAAAGCCCCTCACAACTAAGTTAATTGCAAACTTGCAATTAACCCCCTCCAACGAAAAGTCCGGCCGAGAAGGAATCAAAGAAAACCGGCCGGAACGGAATGCAAACTGGCAACTTCAGAAAACTGATCCCGTAATAAATTACAGGAAAACCCCGCTACTGCAAATACATGCCCGCATTTGTATTCCCACTGAACACAAATGCAAAGAGACAAAACTACACTATCAAATACTAGAATCCGGCTTAAGCCAAAGCCGGCTAGTAAAAACCGTCCGATCACGATCCGTGCAATACCGCACGTATCTGATCGAACCCTGCCATATCTCCATACGGCCTCTACAGCGTTTCGCCCGAAACCTGAGTAACTGAGTGTGGTGGACTCTAAAGACTCGTCAATACTATGGCTGTGGATTTAACCACTAGCACGTCAGAGGTATAAGCCAATACGTGACGGGCTACCAGGTATTGACCAAAAGGGACGTCGATGAGCGAACTCATCCTGACACCCTACTGAGCCTGTCAGTGACAATATCCGTACAGTCCGGTCCATTCGTCTATGAGTATCGCATGGCGGGCCTTGGGGGTTGGTAAAAGTCAGACCCCCAAAAGCGGTACAAGTCGTGTCGGAGTGTAGCCAAGAACACCCTGAGATACTACTGGAATACCTACCAGCAAATCTCCTGCCTTGGCCAAGGACTTTTCATGTTCTGGCTCTCCTCGACACAGCGCGACCTCACCCCCAATACCGGGAGAGACGAACCCTGCAGATCCGCTCACTGCCTCCATGTGGCTCGGGACTGTACCCAACTAAAACCTGTTTGCATGACTCCTTTGAGCCGTTGTAGGGTAGTAATCAAAGCACAGTGGGAACTCACACGAGACAAATGACGATCTCAGGTCGATGAACTAACCTGTACACATGTCACCAGGGAACTGCTATCTGACGTCAAGTATAATCCTAACTAGCAGGTTCCCAGCGAGTCCTGTCCGGTGTACTCATAACCCAATGAGCACCTGTATACATCTTAGATGAACCAACTGACACCAGTGGCTTGTGAGACCGGCCACCGCCCCTCGTCGGGGTCTCGACTGTATACACTAGTCTACTCTGGAGAATCGATGCCCTGTCTCAAAACTCCCACGACTAGGGACCTTTTAAGGATGTGCTTATAGACTCCAGCTCTCACTTATATGATCGCCCTCATACTGCTGGTAGTCAAGCAAGAATCCTAGGGGCTCTATCAACATGCAATAGTGACCTATAAGGTCACCTAAAGCAGTACACGATGATAAAGGTAAACCAGATAGCATACTATCATCTCGAGTAAGACTGTCCTACTGGGATAGGTCCTCCCTCAATCATTGCAATCATGTGCCTGTGATCCAATAATTGACTCTGAGGGCAGTATCTCCAACAATCTCCCACTTGCACTCAAGGCTAATTATTGCGATGTCGCATACTCACAGCCCGTGTGATACCGAACACCCAACTTCTCTACTAGTCAGTCTCACAAAGCTCGTTTGCGAAACTATTGCGTTCGAGGAATAGCCTTAGTGAGTGGATCCGCTCTGATGTTTCTTTATATGTCTCTCTTTATCTCAAGTTCGCGGAGAAAGCCATCTCCCGAAATGAGCAATACCTGTCTTAGAATGTCTGGATGTCTGATGGGACCTAGCTCATAAATGAACTCCAAATCCAAACTTCTTAGACTGTATCGTCAACTGAACTTAATCAGTATCCTGCGCCATGCCTTCCCTCAGTATCTACCTGGACCATCTGTCCAAAATACTGCCCCTCGTCAGAGGGAAAACTATAACTCTGACAGCCACTCTGCCATCCATATCACCTTGGAAGCCTGGAATGATAACCGTTTCCCGAAGGAGGCTGTTGTTATCATATCCCTAGAACATCTACTTATGTTCTAAAACTGCTTCCGATTGTTTCTCCAGGATTGGATCAATATCAACTTATTGCATCTACTGCAAGAACAACATCTGGTGTGGTACTTGACATCTCATAATTGACTCAATTGCCTAAGCAAATGATCTGCCAATCATGCGCATCCCTCTCCCCTTTAGTCTGTAAGACACCTTTAGAGAGGGTGACTCCATTACCTGCAGGTACACTACCGTGCCAGGAGTCATCCATTCTAAATACTCATAGAATGCGGTCAAAGTACCCAGATTAGGAAACCACCCAAATCTAGATCTAAAACCATAGATCTAGTAACCAGAATGTCTGATATAATATCCAAATCCTGTGTGGAGAAAACACTGTGTGACGACCAAAGTTTAACCGATCGTAGTATAGGAATATCACTTCCTACTCTGTGTATGTCATCAAATACCAGGACATCACACCCTGCTACCTTCTTAACAGATCCATCCCCTATTCTGATGAAGTCAAACCTATGACTGTCACATCAGAAATAGATGATCTATCTCCGCTATATCTGCTTTAGTCTATAAATAGACATAAGCCAACTGTCCACCAATGCTTCCGCTGCTCCCACTGACTACGACAACCCTCTGGCAGAGTAATATAGACAAGCACTTCTAAAGCTAGTTTAGAACGATGCTATATTCATCCTCCTGCCGGGTCTCACAGTCTGGAACAACAGCAATGGCAAGTCTGGGTAAACAAGAACCTCCATGCCACCGTCCTTGAGCATACCGAAGTACCTCTCGAGTGCCTGAGGTTACCCACTATATCTGCGCAGTGGCCAATGGAATGTCATACCAGATTGAATCTTTAGGTTCCTATCAAATCTTCAGTAATCGTTTGTGGTTCTGGAATCGCTTCCAGTTTTACCATACTCCCACTACTGTTTTCTGAAAAAATCCATTTTTAATTAAAACTGTGGCGAGTCAAGAACAATATCATTATTGATCTTCCAGATGGTAGAAAGTCAACCCTCGTCATAGCCTGGGTCAACCCACAAACAGCCATTACAGAAACGTGCCTTGAGTTATCCAGAGTCTGGTTTTAATCATAAGTCAGACAACTCCCCGTATCTTAACATCGTTAAGATATGAACTGTTCTATATCCAATACAGAAACAGAGGCACTGATTTAATTGAACCAGATTCAAATCATGCAGCTGTCTCCAGTGCATGTCTACTAAATGGAAGGAGGCCGATCAGCGTTACTCAACTTAGGAATGCTTCCAATTATGAGTAACCTGAAAGAGAAGCAAGTTCTCTTAACCATTACTATCATCTGAATACCACATACAAGTATCTACATCTTCGATCACCTTGAAGAATCCCGATACTTGCAACACCTGGTTCTCTACTTTATTCATATACCCATAACTTCTCAAAACTTGGACCCTGTGTTTCTACGAAACACCTGTCTAAGAACTAGAGAAGTTATAACTAAACCGAATATAGTACGAGGACCAACCCCTCTGTCCTAATGGACACTGGACAATATACAATACTCTGTATAAGTCCCTTGAGTCTAATAACTCATTCACTGTGTGTCGTAGGTTGAAAACTGTACTTATGGTTAAGAAGAATTACACCGCTGTTCAATGCTCCTTACCTAACCATCCACTGATATAGGTAAATGTCATAGACATAATCTCAAAAAGGTATGTCTCACTCTATAAAAATAGACGTACAGATATATCAATTTGAAATTGGTGCATAACAACGGATATTCAAAACCAAATATTTGCCGACCGGAAAACAACCCAGGTGATTTCCTCAAATATCACTGATTACAACGAATCCCGATATAATGAGGATGATCACCCAATTCCCAACAACTTACTCCCACTCATCATCTGTAAAACCATACAGATGTGAGAATCCAACCTGGTAAATACATACCCTGGAGCAAGTGTCTGATTGGGAAATTAGTTTTCTTTTAACAGTACACAGTGAACCTGAAACATTGAAATGTTTCGATGGGGTATCCTGGTATTTCTAGTAATGCCTCTTCCATTATCCAGATTCACAACTGTAACCGTATAATTCTTTGCCGCTTCTCCAAATCCCTTTTTTTTATGTCTTTAGTCATTACCTTCTGCACACCCCTTTAGGCCAAATGGTTTTCTTTCTTCCCTACCATTCGGCACCAGCCTATGGTTTGGAAGAAGACTATCCAATAAGCATAAAGGGTGTACTGTCCTAATCCTAGGAACACTCGCAATGCGAGAGAAGGTGAAGATAAAAGACAACTGAATAAACCTTAGAAATAGGTGATTTAGGATTGGCGAAGAAATACTTAGTTTGGTCGTGAATAGCAGTTGCAATTTACTTTGCCCTCTTACTAATCCCTTGCTTTGTCTTAACTTAATACCTTCTGTACACCGTTTAGGCTAATTGGTTTTCTTCATTCCCTACCGGTCGGCACCAGCCTAAGGTTTGGAAGAAGACTATCCAATTTGCGTAATAGGTGTACTACTCCTAAACCAAGGAGTACTCGCAACCTGAGAGAAGGTGAAAAGAAAAGACAACTGAATAGTCCTATTCGTTTTCTCCTGAACCAGAAACCATCCTCGAATTTCTTCGAGTTCGTATATAACCATACGATGGTTTTGTCCAATGGAAGTGGACGTTCGTAGTAATACGGGGTGTCATGGAGAAAAGGGTAAAAGTAGGAGTGGCAATGAGGTTTGCAACTCTGACAATCCAAAAGCCAGTGTTAAGAAGGTTCGGTCAACTTGGTCACTGAGTCATAGTCTAGGGTCGGGTCAATGGTCGCTGCCAAAGAGAGAAAGAAAAGAAACACTCAGCGTGCACTCTAACCTAGATCAGAATGGTTATCACTTTATCTAATCTGGAAACCTCCCACTGTAACGTCAAATTCTTCCCCAAACCTGAAAGAAGAATTAGCCGGGATCACCCGAGGAGTAAACCAACTCATCAGTGGGAATCGGGATCCAACTATCATCGCATGATAACGTGACGGAATCCGCTCACGCTATCACACTCCAGAAGGTATGCGCATATCTGGCAAGTTTCAGTTCTTTTGAAACTCCCGATGTGGATTTTTACCCCATGCTCTTATGACCTTGGCGTGAGGTCAAAATATCATAAACCACATGTCAAGTTCTACCCATCATTTTCCTGGTTAATTTGAACCCACCCGTACATACCCTTGACGTAGGCCAAAATAGTAGTACGACTGTCCCAAACCAACGCATCTATCTATGCAGCAGATAAATACCCGGCAGCTACCAAACACTATGCCTTGGCGTGAGGTCAAAATACATAGCTTGAATACTACCGAATATTTAACTGAAATGATGGAGGGCTACGAATGGTTTCTGGCGAAAACCTTTAACGTAATGAACTTGATATCGTTGAAGGAACTGATAGCTTTTAAAAATATAGTTACGAAAACCTTTGCTAAAGAGGTCACTCCCGGTGAAGGGATCTCGGCTCTTTCCCCGTAGAATGAGGTGCAGGATATTCCAACTGAATACCACGATGCAAAGCAAAAGTAATCGGCTATAGTGAAGTTATTTCCCTGACGCAAACTTTTGTCCAAGGGGTCACTCCCGGTGAAGGGATCTCGGCCCTTGCCTCGTCGACTGAGGAGCAGGATATTCCAACTGAATACCATTGTGCAAAACAAAGGTGAACATCCTTGCAATAACAGCTTTTGAAAAAGTGTTCCAACAACATCAGAATAGGCTTGTTTATCTTGTATTGATCCGAATCAACGCAGTCCCATCAATTGATCACACCACAAAGAACGAAAATATACTGACGTACGTATATGTCATCCGCATTCGCCACTGGGTCCCGTCATCACCCGTTGGGTTAGCTAACTAACGACAGAGCGGGGACTGGACTAGCGCGGATGAAAAACATATACAACATATACTAATATATATATGATATATAATTTTCGCTCAAGGCGTGATAAAATGCAGCAACACAGAAATGTATAGCAATACAGATCAATACAGATATCTGGGATCCCCGGGTTTCACAGAGCCGCTGCTGAAACCCGACGTTCCCCTGGTCGTGTGGATAGCCTGTGCAATGAAAACCTAGACCCCTACGGGCGCGGCAAGTTACCCGCCAAAACCTGAAGCGAGGCAGCCCCCTTCAGCAACGTGAATGGACCACCCAACACTTCACGGAATCCGGTAACTTGGGCACCCCTCCTGGGTCAATCCTATACCCCCTATGAGTGCGGCGAATAGCCCGCCAATTCTAGAGTGAAGCCCCCTCCGTCTCAACGCCATGAGATGCGGGCTCGTTGCCCTCTAGAACCCGGCTATCCGTGCACCCCTCCTTGGGATAATCCTAGTACAGAAAGTAAAATATACATACAGCGGGTACAACGACCGCAACCTGGTCGTGCCCTAAAAGAATAATACAAACAGGCAGTGACGGCAGTCCACATGTCGGACGCTCGCCCCTCAATATCAAATGTACATAATACAACAATACTGTACTAACATTGCAACCAGGCTATCTCCACGACCGATCCGCAACAACACAGCAAAACACAGAACATCAACGTGATTGTCACGTTCGCAAATCCGTCTAACCGGGCTATAGTAGTTAGACAGGATTTACCGATCAAGTGACATTCACGGTCGCAGATATAATGTAAATACTGTGAACTGGCATGTTTAAAATATCCGATCGAACAAATTTATCAAAGTGGGCCCCAAACAGTACTGTAGCACTCACAGAAAATCTGGGCCCAAAACGAATATCCCAAAACCCCTATTTTCCAGACTAGGACACACTGAAAAAAATTGGTGCAAAGAGGCAATAATACGGCGGCGGAACCGCGGCCAAAGTAGGGTTAATGCCGCGGTTCCGCGGTCGTATAAACGAATCAGCTCAAAAAAATTTTTCCGTGTTCTTAGAATTCTCTGTACATGTTTCAGAAACCACCTGAAAAATTTTTTGAGCTTGAAAAAAATCGACAGAGAACACATGCACACAAAATCGGGTTTTCGGGATTTTTGTTCGATCGAGCATGTAAACACACTAGAGCAAGCTAGGTACGTTAACGGCGTGGCTCTGATACCAATGTAAGCCCGCGGGGGCGCCCCGGCCGTCGATCCGACGCCGGAAACGCGGAAACAAAAACTTTGCAAAACTTGCAACCGGCACCACCGCGCGCTTTTTACCCGGATCGGGCCATTAACCTAGCTAACTAGCAAATAAGAAAAGAGTAGAGAAGTATACCAAGCGATCCGTGTCCTTCGGTCTTCGTCTCCACTCCAATCTCCTGCGGAAAATCTGGTCTCCACTTCCTCGCCGGAAGGGCACCACGTCGCCTGCTTCTTTTACGGGCTCCCGCCTCTATACCGAGGCAACTCGGGCGCGAAGTTGGCTAGCCGACGCGTCCAAGATTTACTGTAGACAAGTGTAGAATGGTTGTCTCTTTGGGGTTTAGTATAGTTTCCATGATGGAGGAATTTGTGCACAAGAATTTTTCATTGATGCTTGCTGGAAAAAGATGGAGCAAGCTATATCCTTCTGGCTGAGAAAAATGAACTTGGGTAAATTAGCATGGGCTTCTCTCTCTCTGGAAACAATCAGCCCCTTTTTCAAAAACAATTAGCTCATTCTCCCTTTTAAAAACCAAATCAGCCCCAGCTCTCTCCATTAGCTCAATATATCCTTAGAAAAATTAATTCACACTCACAAATGGGGGGGGACCCACGAAAATGGCATGAAGGAATTTTCCCACCAAAAATTATCTCTCTCTCTCTCCTCACAAGATATGGCCGGCCCCATCTTCATGGGTGGAGAAAAGAAAAAAAAAAGAATTAATCAAAAAGGAAAATGAGAGATAAGCATGGAAAAAGGGTCACACTTCATTCTCATCAAAGTCCACTCACAAGATAAGCAAATGAAATGACCATAAAAGAATATCATCATGAAGCTAGTCTCATCATAAAGCCACATATGCAAGAAAGCCCCTCACAACTAAGTTAATTGCAAACTTGCAATTAACCCCCTCCAACGAAAAGTCCGGCCGAGAAGGAATCAAAGAAAACCGGCCGGAACAGAATGCAAACTGGCAATTTCAGAAAACTGATCCCGTAATAAATTACAGGAAAACCCCGCTACTGCAAATACATGCCCGCATTTGTATTCCCACTGAACACAAATGCAAAGAGACAAAACTACACTATCAAATACTAGAATCCGGCTTAAGCCAAAGCCGGCTAGTAAAAACCGTCCGATCACGATCCGTGCAATACCGCACGTATCTGATCGAACCCTGCCATATCTCCATACGGCCTCTACAACGTTTCGCCCGAAACCTGAGTAACTGAGTGTGGTGGACTCTAAAGACTCGTCAATACTATGGCTGTGGATTTAACCACTAGCACGTCAGAGGTATAAGCCAATACGTGACGGGCTACCAGGTATTGACCAAAAGGGACGTCGATGAGCGAACTCATCCTGACACCCTACTGAGCCTGTCAGTGATAATATCCGTACAGTCCGGTCCGTTCGTCTATGAGTATCGCATGGCGGGCCTAGGGGGTTAGTAAAAGTCAGACCCCCAAAAGCGGTACAAGTCGTGTCGGAGTGTAGCCCAGAACACCCTGAGATACTACTGGAATACCTACCAGCAAATCTCCTGCCTTGGCCAAGGACTTTTCATGTTCTGGCTCTCCTCGACACAGCGCGACCTCACCCCCAATACCGGGAGAGACGAACCCTGCAGATCCGCTCACTGCCTCCATGTGGCTCGGGACTGTACCCAACTAAAACCTGTTTGCACGACTCCTTTGAGCCATGGTAGGGTAGTAATCAAAGCACAGTGGGAACTCACACGAGACAAATGACGATCTCAGGTCGATGAACTAACCTGTACACATGTCACCAGGGAACTGCTATCTGACATCAAGTATAATCATAACTAGCAGGTTCCCAGCGAGTCCTGTCCGGTGTACTCATAACCCAATGAGCACCTGTATACATCTTAGGTGAACCAACTGACACCAGTGGCTTGTGAGACCGGCCACCGCCCCTCGTCGGGGTCTCGACTGTATACACTAGTCTACTCTGGAGAATCGATGCCCTGTCTCAAAACTCCCACGACTAGGGACCTTTTAAGGATGTGCTTATAGACTCCAGCTCTCACTTATATGATCGCCCTCATACTGCTGGTAGTCAAGCAAGAATCCTAGGGGCTCTATCAACATGCAATAGTGACCTGTAAGGTCACCTAAAGCAGTACACGATGATAAAGGTAAACCAGATAGCATACTATCATCTCGAGTAAGACTGTCCTACTGGGACAGGTCCTCCCTCAATCATTGCAATCACGTGCCTGTGATCCAATAATTGACTCTGAGGGCAGTATCTCCAACATTAACTTGCTTTAAAATGTCCATAATCTTCTCCATATGTGGACTCGATTTGTTAGCCCTTAACCGATTAGGATAAGGTGTTTTAGCAATAAGCGCTAGGTCCATCATAGGAGAAGGAAGTGTGTGTAGACCCGATCCCAGAATAGAAGTGGGGATCGTCGGTGGTAGACTAGAAGAGATGGGCTGAGGTGGCGAGCCTTGTAGGAAACGAAGAATAGGCTCGCAAGAAGGTGGTGGGGTAGAAGAACTGGGGTCAGAATTAGAAGTAAAAGTGGAAGGAAAGATCTCAGCCGTGGTGTTATTAATTGATTTTTCTGTATCATCAAACTCTTCCCTAACGTGGTTGTCAAGCACTTTTCCAGATCTCAACGTGATTGCACTCACATGATGTGAATAGCCAGGATTATTCAAAGGTTGAGCTGGAAGTTTCCCTTTCTCTCTTGCACTCATTTCGGCTTTTAATCATGCAATTTCTTCTTCCATCGATTTAATACTCTCGCTTTGGGACGCAGAGTTTTTCTCAATTTTATCGACAGAAGACTTCATTTCAGCCGAAACTTGCATGATATTTGTTAAGACCAAATTCATGTATTGTGCAAATGAAGAGGATTCATCAGTCCCGGTTAACTGTAAAGGACTAGACAGTGCAGGTGTGTTGACCGGATATTGGAAGTTTTATGCTTGGAAGGGGTGCTGACTCAATTGTTGTGGTTGCTGTTGTGGTGGAGGGACCCTTTGGAAATTGTTTTGGGTTGGAACCGTGTTTTGAGATTGTGATTGGTTCCAAGCAAAATTAGGGTGATTCCTCCAACCCTGATTATATGTGGAAGAAAATGGATCATTTCTAGGTCTCTGAAATGTGGCATTGGTATGCTCATGACCGTGAAACAGAGAATTTCGTGGACACTCTTCCGTCAAATGAGAAGGATCAGAACAACATCCACACACAGTTTTGGAGAGTGATATTTGACTTAGGGCGGCTAAAAATTTGTTTTCCATAGTCTCGAGTTTCTTTTGCATAGCTGAAATGTCAGCTCTAACTCCTATGGAAATATTATTGCCATCCCTAGACGATTGACTCACACCCTCCCACTGTAAAGATTTTTCAGCGAAATCTTCTAGAAATTTCCAGGCTTCCCCATCATCTTTAGTCATGAAGTTTCCCTGACACATGGATTCAAGGGTCTGTCTTGTGTTAGGATTAATGTCCTCATAAATGATTCTGCACAGTTCCCATCTAGGGATTCCGTGATGTGGACATTGGATTAACAGATCCTTGAAGTGTTCAAGACATTTTGAAAATGGTTCATATAGAAGCTGGGTGAATTGATTGATTTCGCTACGGACTCGAGCTGTCTTATGATGTGGGTAGAATTTCTTAAGGAATGCTTTGAAGAATTCTTCCCAGTTTGAGATGGAATGTGCGGTAGTGTTATACAGCCACTTCTCGGCTATATCGCACAAGGTGAATGGGAGAAGACGTAGACGCATAGCATCCATAGAAAGCTGTGAGGTACCCATCATAGCGCATACATTTTCAAATTTGGTGATAAATGCATATGCGTCTTCAGTCTCGAGACCGTGAAATTTTGGTAGAAGGTTGATGTATTGGGGTTTTATTTGAAAATTTTCCCCGTTGGCTGGTGGAATGGAAAGACAGGTGGAAAGGGGACCTCGTGTTGGATAGCACCTCTCTTGGAGAGAGATGCGAGGTGGATTCTACGCACCAACGGACGGCGGCAGAGTAGTGTTAAAGAAGTTCGATAGAGGTGGATCCATCGATGTGGGTGTGGTGGTGGGTAAAAGAAAGTGTAAATGTAGAAATACCGACTTTTGGGTCGATGAGGGAAACGTGGACTTAACGGGCACTAGAATCCCGTGTCCAGCCTATCTTGCACTAAAAAGGGTTAGTACAAGTGGCAGCGTGAATTTATAATTAGGGGAAATGATATGAATGCGGTGTTTGTTTTGAAAATTGATACGGATTTTTAAAAAAAATGATGCAAATCACAAAATGCAACAAGCAAAACCCTAATTCTAGGGGTCACCTAGGTCAAATCTCTAGACCGCTCCTAACTGCCAGAAGACAAGATGCAGAATAAATCCTCCACTGCCTCTTTGTCTCTCCTGTAGCCAGGTAAGTGCCAGGTAAGTGGGAGGTTCTCCACTACGTAAGTAGTGGGCCTAATTAAGTAACCACTAGCCTTCGACACACTTGCCTTAGACACCACAAGAGAAACGCGGATAAGCAATGAATTACCCATGGCCTTCTTCTGTCCTAAGTGAGCGCGACGGTCCTTAGAGTCATCTCTAGATTTCTTTTAGTTAATGAGGGTCAATGCGGATGCAAATTTTGCGATTTTCGGGGCTTAGGAAGGGTAATGAACTCCCCACCTAATCTGGATTTGGTCTTTGCCCCTTAATGTCCGTAATAATTATGCAAACAACCACAAGAATCAAAACAAGCACACTTTAATTTTTCTTTTTGCGCGGCGCTGCGATTTTTGCAAAGAAACCTGCACAAAATGTTATTTGGAGCAGATTTTAGAGAGAGATAAGAAAGATTGAGATTACCTGAGAATTTTTGCCCAGAGAAGAAGCAAGCCAACCGCGGATCCGCGGCAAATGCACAGTAATGCCACGGAAACACGGTCTAATAAGAGGATCCCTGCACAAAATTTGAGGAGACTGCTTCTATTGCCCCCCTTAGCTCTCTGGAATATTCACAAAAATTTTATCCAAGCTTCAATGATTCCAGATTTCCTCGCACAAATCACAACTCGTATTAGTGTTTGCGCGAATTTTGATCTAAAAATTGTAATGGAATAAATCTTTCAATTCAAATTTCAAATAAAGAACGAATTAGTGCGCGATCCCCGGCAACGGCGCCATTTGATTGCATGAAATTCTTGTTGTGTGTGTAACTCAAATGGTCCCCGGCAACGGCGCCATTTGATTGATCTTACTTTGTGTGTCGGTTTAGAAAATAGAATTCACAATCAAAGCAAACAATTCATGATTTATAGTTGAAGTTCAAGAATCAGAAAATATAGTTCTAATAACAAGAAAACGATAGAATCAAGAATTGAGAGTTTGATGATTTTTCCAACCAAATATCAAGAATCTAAATAAGGCTCGTAAGAATCGATCGGATCTATAAATGTGATGTAATCTTACGATGACGTCTTCTTAACCTTCGATGAATTGATACTAGATCGATGATGATCGATGAGAATTAGGGATTTCTAGTGAAACTAGGGTTTCATCATTTATCCCTTGTTCCTTCGTCGATATCATTCACATTCTAGCCACTAGTAAATTCAAGAAACGATCGTAGATCCCCAATTTCGAGCGATAACAATCAAGAAAATATCGCAACGAAACTAGGTCATCGATTCTTGAACTTACTAGGGTTTACAAAACTCGTAAGACTTAAGAATCGTTTTAAGATTTGTTACATCATCATTCTATTGATCGTCCCGACTCCTTGACGAGCGGAGTTTTACTCAAACATCACAACAAGAACAACAATTACAAATTGAGATCGAATCATGATGCAAGAATTTAAAGAAAGCAAGATTAAAGAATTTCACCTTTTATTTATATCAATAATTTCATTACAATCGCTCAAGAACTACAAGAGGAAGAACTCGATCGTCGATTTGGCTTCGCTCGTCTCCGTGAGTCGCGGATCGGCTTAGATCACTTGCTCGATTGAAGATCGGCTTAGCTCCTAAAAGGTTGAAGGCTTCTCACTTGATTTAGTACTCGGGATCTTGAATTTGGATTGGAATTAGGGTTAGGGTTTCGCACAAGTCTTGTCACTAGACTTGTGGAAGAAGATGGAGATTAATGGTTGAGTGAAGAAGATTAAGCAAGAAGTTTAACCCTTGATCTAGATTCCTATTTATCGACCATCAAAACCCTAGATCTAGGATTTAAATTTTGAATTTCCCTCCAAAAGTTTGTTGAGGAGATTTGAATTTCCCTCCAAAAGTTAGTTAAGGAGAGCCTTCTAGAAGAGGTTTGTTAAGCCGAGCCTTCTAGATATGCCATGTAGCGTTTCTACAATGTTCTGGAAGCTTGGGCCGTTAGCTGAGACACGTGTAGGAAATCTGGGCATCTGAAGCCATCATAGCGCCGCGGAACCGCGGTGCAAGCGCGCTCCCGCCGCGAAACCACGGCGCTTCTGAAGCCTTGGGGCTTGCGTCTTTAACTGTGAACTTGGGCTGACATATGGGCCTTGTTATGGTATGTTGAATTTTATTTGGCCTTCTGTATTGCTACCAGAATTTTAGCTTTTGAGTTGGCGTATTTTTGATCAGCTTCTTTTGGCTTTGTTCATGCAATTTCCTGCACAAATCTCGAAACAAGTGTTGCACAATACAGGGATGATACGATGCCATGATAAACACACAATTTCCTCAGAAATGTCGGTTTTAGAGTATAACACATGCAATCTGGTATTTCAGGACTGTTTTGCTAATATGTGCAATATGAATACCGAACACTTCTAGATGAGTGCAAATGATTGGGAAATTGCCGTGTTAAAAATGCAGGATTTTCGACTGATCAGCAAGCAAGGATCAATGTGAGTAGATGTATATCTACGGGGAAAGTCGGGTGGATGGCATATAGCACCCCCGCAAACGTAGAATAGGGTTATTACCGTATTATTAATATGGGTTTTGGATGTGACATTGGATACTTGGTGAGTAGGGTATTTAGAAGACCTTAGGTTGGATTTGGTTGATTTAGGAAGACCTATTGAGAGGATGATTACCTTGGAGGCGAATCACAGGTTACATATAGTCACACACGCACGCACGCACGCACACTTGTTTTTGTGTGTATATGTTTACATATATATATATTCATGTAAGAGTGTAGGTTTATATACACACACACACACACACACACACACACACACACACATATAACCATGAGATGGGGATTGTATATGATACTTGGAGATGAGTCGATATGATCGGGCATGATGCCGTGAGGTTGGATATGTGTTCGAGTCATGATATGATATGTGACGTGATATTACAGTGGGTCGTTGGGCGATGTGTATTCATACATACGATAATATGTGTTGATGATATTGGAATGTACAAGATTTTAGAACAGTACCCCTGATCATGATATCGTTCGATGATGATCACATATGAATGATGATGAATATATGATAGTTGAACCGTACCTTCAATTTTGGGATGCCGTACGATGGATTTTACAGTACGAGGTATAGATATGATGATTGACCCGCACTCTTGACTCGAGGATGCCGTACTATGTATTATACAGTACGTGACTCTATGAGGCTGGATCGCCGACTACTAGGTATATCGACTCGGAATTTAGGTGGATTTCTTACCCTTTCGACTAGTTTCTTAGTTTAGTCTTTTAGTTGATTAGGAAGATGTTAGACCAGGCTTGAGTCATACCTATATTGAAAAACTAACGAATCCTGAGTATTTTCAAAAGACAACCCGACGGATATTACGGATTTTTCAAAGGACGTACCTTTTCTTAAAAACACCGTAGCCCCTATTTTCTAAAACCACGATTCGTGCTATTTCAAATGTAAAAACTGTATGACTCGTATATAGAAATGTATATTCTTCAATGTTACGTTTACTATTCATTCTCCGTTATATTCATGTTCTCATTGCATTGCATGTTTATACATGTGTTTCCTTAACTATTATGATCTCGTTTGTTAGGACACCAGCACCATTACCGATGATGCGTATGTCCACGAACACTTGCTTACCGGCTCACACACATCATCATCGGTAATTGGCATGTCACATTCACTTTAGATAACATTACTTCATTGATATAACTTGCTAGCTGATAGTCCAATATATCATTACTATGCTAGTTTAGATATTGCATTCTTTACTTAGATACCCATATATGTGTATATTCATTTGTCATGCAATATTATGGGGCTTTATGCAAGTAATTCACTGTTTATTGACTCTCGATTTTTGGATTTCGGATTTTCCATGAGATTTCTCGATTTGGAGAAACTGCAAGAATTTTATAAGCTCATTATCATTTCTAAAAATAGAAATTTGCGATTTTCTCATGATATGATGTGTGTGGTGTTGGAGATAGTGCCCTCAGAGTCAATTATTGGATCACAGGCACGTGATTGCAATGATTGATGGAGGACCTATGACGGTAGGACAGTCTTACTCAAGATGATAGTTTGCTATCTGGTTTATCTTTATCATCGTGTACTACTTCAGGTGATCTTACAGGTCACTATTGCGCGTTGATAGAGCCCCTAGGATTCTTGCTTGACTGCCAGCAGTATGAGGGCGATCATATACGTAGGAGTTGGGGTCTATAAGCACATCCTTAAATGGTCCCTAGTCATGGGAGTTTCGAGACAGGGCATCGATACTCCAGAGTAGACTAGTGTATACAGTCGAGATCCCGACGAGGGGCGGTGGCCGGTCTCACAAGCCACTGGTGTCGGTTGGTTCACCTAAGATGTATACAGGGGCTCATTGGGTTATGAGTACACCGGACAGGACTCGCCGGGAACATGCAAGTTGGTCTTATACCTGACGTCAGATAGCAGTTCCCTGGTGACATGTGTACAGGTTAGTTCATCGACCTGAGATCGTCATTTGTCTCGTGTGAGTTCCCACTGTACTTTGATTACTATCCTACCACGCTCAAAGGAGACGTGCAAACAGGTTTTAGTTGGGTACAGTCCCGAGCCACATGAAGGCAGTGAGCGGATCTGCAGGGGTTCGTCTCTCCCGGTATTGGGGGGGTGA
Organism: Agapanthus africanus; assembly: GCA_030015575.1. NCBI lineage: Eukaryota > Viridiplantae > Streptophyta > Magnoliopsida > Asparagales > Amaryllidaceae > Agapanthus > Agapanthus africanus. The sequence continues at coordinate 285,841,458 of JASDDO010000010.1, read as the reverse complement.
GGTCGCGCTGTGTCTAGGAGAACCATTACACGAAGTCCTTGGCCAAGGCAGGAGATTTACTGGTAGGTATTCCAGTAGTATCTCAGGGTGTTTTGGGCTACACTCCGACATGACTTGTACCGCTTTGGGGGGTCTGACTTTTACCAACCCCCTAGGCCCTCCATACGATGCTCATAGACGAACGGACCGAACTGTATGAATATTGTCACTGACAGGCTCAGTAGGGTGTCAAGATGAGTTCGCTCATCGACGTCCCTTTTGGTCAATACCTGGTAGCCCGTTATGTATGGCTAATACCTCTGACGTTCAAGTGGTTAAATCCACATCCAAAGTATTGACGAGTCTTTAGAGTCCCCCACAGACCGTTTTCTCAAGTTTCGGGCGAAACGCTGTAGAGACCGTATGGAGATATGGCAAGGTTCGATCATGTACGTGCGGTATTGCACAGATCATGATCGTACGGATAATACTAGCGGGCTTTGGTTTAAGCCGGATCCTAGTATTGTACAGTGTAGATTTTGTCTCATTGCATTTGTATTCGGTCGGAATACAAATGCGGGAATGTATATACAGTAGCTGGGTTTTCCTGTAATTTATTATGGGATCAGTTTTCTGAAGTTGCCAGTTTGCATTCCGTTTCGGCCATTTTCCTTTGTATCTTTCCTTGGCTGAAAATTGGTGGAGGAGGACTTATTTGCAATTGTGCAAATTTGCATTGTGGAGGGTGGTCTTTGCATATTGTTGCTTCATGATGGTTGCACCATCATTTGACTTATTCAGTCATCATTGCTTGATTTTGTGTGATGAGATGAGTGATGGGTTTTGGAGTGAGGATTTTATTGTAATCATTTCTTCTCATCATCACCTTTTCTCTCTCTTGCATGATGGCTTCCCCCCTTGACTTTTCTACTCTCCCATTCCTTGGAGGCAAGGGGCCGGCCACAATTTTGTGGGGGGGTCACAATTTTTGGAGAGTGATTTTTGTTCTCTTGATGCTTGCAAAATTCCCAAGTTCATCCAAAAAGGTTTATAGTTCATTTCCTCCACCAAATGGCAACTTCAACCCCAAGAGAGACAAAGAGCACTACACTTATTCTACAGCAATTCTTGGACACGTCGACTCGCCAACTTCGTGCCCGAGTTGCCTCGGACCAGAGGTGGGAGCCCGTAAAAGAACCCGGCGATGTGGTGCCCTTCCGACGAGGAGTTGAAGACCGGAGATTCCGCGGGGAGATCGGGACGACGATGAGAAGACCGAAGGACACGGATCGCTCGGTATATCTCTCTACCCCTTCTCTAGTTAGCTAGGATTAGATTAATGGCCCGATCCGGGTTTTATAGTGCGTGGTGGTGCCGGTTTACAAGTTAAAGAAAAGTATCGTTTTCGCATTTTGGCCTCAGATTGACGGTCGGGGCGCCGCCGTGCACTTACACGTGGTGTCCACCATGAGTTTTCTCGGTTCTTGAGCTGTATCACATACCTGATTCGAGGAGGGGGATGCACCATCTGTGGGTACATGGTGGACTCGGTGCGGTACCCCGGGGCAATATGATCGTATAGAAAGGCGTTGAGCCCGGCAGGGGAGCACTACCGACCGGTGATGTTTGGTTCGGTGGTTGTCCGGAGGAGACCGACCGTAGTCGTGAGATTTGATGATATGGGTCGATCCGGACCGACGGATCCCGAGATATTGAGGATATTGTGTCGATGTTTGACACAGACTTTTCTGTCGATTTCATTGATGATACTTCGGTTTTTACCCTAAAATCTTACTGAGATAAGAAAATAGTTTCCTCGTACAAGATGTATTCTTCTTTCATTCTTAATGCATTCGTACATCATATATGTGACATGTTGCTACCTGAGGCACTGACACGAGCACTTGGTATTACACTTATGTTTAGATGATTACCCTTGCCACTATTAGATGTTTCAGGGTATATTATGAGGACGTTACTGTATGACCTAGGAGATAGTCATACTTTCGATTTCTGCTCAGTGATGTCTTCTACTCACGAGTTGGCAACTCACCCATGTTGTGCCACAGTTTCTTGCAGGTTTTGCCGTACAGGTTTCGTAGCGGCTTGCTGGCACTTTACTTTCTTCCGGGTGATTACTTTGGTGGGTTGGTTCACTTGAATTGTGACCACCGTTGTACTTTTATTTATTTCAGTTGTATCTAGTAAGCTCCATCAATCAGACTTGTATATTTAGTAGACACAGAAAACCACAGTTGTTTATTCTTTCGACCTTAGAGTCACGCTCATGTATTATTATGGTTTTCTGGCTTCCTTGATGATGTTGAGTTCTTTACTTTCTTTCCGAGTCTTGATCCTCGCCCTTCGGCATTGTATATTCATTTTATCTTGCGTGGTTGTTCTGCCATTTGGCGAAGAGCTAGCTCCCTCTTAGGGATGCCTTTTATTATATTGCTTGTGCCGTTTTCGGGTTAAAATATACAAAGGAGGTGCTGCCCAAATTTTCAATAACGAAAATGATTTCAAGTTAGATACAAAGACCGTGTTTTCATATATCATTACTTATGTATTTAAAGAAGGAACCTGATTTCGTTAAACCTTATTTCAAAACTTCACCTCCACTATTTTCACGAAAAGGTTTAGATTTCTGGACTTTTGGCTTACTTGAATTAGGTTAGGGTCCTATAGACTTCACATGATTCATGTGCCAGTCACGTTCCATTTCGGGTCGTGACAGCCCTCCTTGAATTCAGTAATTGCATTCCTACAACTACGATAAGTGCCTTGAGAGCACCTATATCCAATAGTCTTTAGACCTGACATCGTTATTCGTCTCGAGTGTGTTCCTACTATACTTAGATCATTATCCTACCACGATTTTAAAGAGTCGTGCAAATAGGTTTTGGTTGGGTACAGTCCCGAAGCACTTGGGGGCAGTGAGCGATAGAAAGGATTTGTCTCTCCCGGTATTGGGTGTTGATGTCGCACTGTGTTCGATTGATCATCACTATAAGAGCTTGGCTAAGGCGGTTGAGAATTACTGATTGTGAGATCAGTAGTTTCTCGGGATGGTTTTGGGCGACATTGACACTACTTATTGGGTTATTAGGGGTCTGATGTTTTTCACCCGTAGACCCAGTATGCGATACTCTCAGATGAAGAGATCGGACTGTACTAAGATAGTCACTTTCAGGCTCAGTAAGGATACAGACTAGTTTGCTTGTCGGCATTCCTTTCGATCAATACCTGGGCAGCCGTTACGTACAACTAGTGCCGTTGACGTGCTTTTGGTTAAACCCACTACCAGTGCATTGTCGAGTCTTTAGAGTCCCACACAGAGGGTTTCCTGGTTTAGGAGAAACGATATAGTATACGTATTTTGATACGTAACCGGGTTCGATTAAATACGTGTTTTACTACATGAATCTTTAATTGGACAGTTTGTTAATACTAGCAGGGTTTGAAAGATAGCCAGGTTATCATATTTGGATTTAATGTGAGCTAGTATTGCTTATCTCTTTTTAGTATCTCTCTTTTTGTATTCGTATTTTGACTAAATACTGTATTTATACGAATACGGTATTTATACGAATACGGGTATTTGTATAAATACGTGTATTTATATATTAATATAAATACGGGTATTTGTCTCTTTTATACGAATACCGGTTTTCATATTTTATACGAATACGGTATTCGTATTTTGATACGAATATGGGTGCATGTATTTGTACCATATACTTGTATTAGTGTATTTGTATATATATTTATATATATATATATATATATATATACATATGTATAGGTGTGCATAGAGATGGCTATCTCTCTTCTCTTCTAATCTCTTCTTGATTTTTGTGGAATGGTGTGGGCTTGTGACTTACCATGGTGAGTCACAACCCACTCATTCACACAAGAAAAAGAAAAGATAAAAAGAGAAGGATAAGGATGAGGTTAGATTTTTCTCAAGTAGCCATTCTCTAGTTCATCATCATCTTCTTCTTCTCATCTTGAGATTTCTTTAGCTGAGAAAAGAAAACTAAAAGAGAGAAAATATTAGAGATTAGATTACTACATCTTCTAGTGAACCATTCTTATCAAGTCTAGTTTACCAGTTTCTTCACTTAGTTTACTAGCGTGAAGATATAGCCTATTCTTGGGTTCTCTCGGGTGGATCTTCTTCGACATCGAAAGCCGGCTTACAAGCTCGATCCCGGAGACCCCAGAAGAGATAGAAGAGGACTGCACAAGACCCGAAAGACTGAGTTCAAAGGTTGTAGTTCTCACATAGTAGTTAAACTCTTGTAGTTTTATGTTAAGTTTAGTGTTCGGGCTTAGATTCTAGGGTTTTAGTATGTTATGCTCAAGAAAAATTAAAGTTTTTGATTCCGCATAGTCATAGTAGTCACAGCAAGGAGCACCATATACTTAAACTGGTATTAGAGCTACTAGGCGGGGATGCTGACTCATGGGAGTTCTTACTGTGTGGAAGTTGTGGCGAAGCGCAGGTTCTTACCCCCAGGGTGCCCCATGCGGATTGGTCCGGCAGGTTTTAGTCCATCGTGAGGGGACTACGTAAAAAGTAGCTACTGAGGGACCTATGGGCGCCACGGCCAGTTTCCACTTCGTTGAATGACTTACACTGGTAGTAGAGCCTACCCAAACACTTTACTAATGGTTTAGATGAAGTTTAAAGTCTCAAAACCAAAATAGTTCCGTATTCGAAAAACCTAACTCCAAGTCTTTGTTAAAAAAATTTTGATCTCTGAAAATTATTTTGCGTATAGCAGAGAGATCCTTGTTACATTAGAATACCACTGTAGAAACATGAGCCCACATGGTAAATTTTTGGCCGCAATTTTATTCGTTTTTGCCGCAATTTGTGGCTGTACAGTAGGCTATGGTCTCATATTTCGTGCAGTGGTTTGGTCACTTGGAATGAAGATTTTTGTGATACGCAATTTTGGCCCAGATTTCCTATTGTGTTAACTTTGTATTCGGGCTTCATGGAATGTTTCAAAGTCGAGATTTTAGCATCGTTTATTCGCTTTTCATTTGTATATTTGTTTCTAAACGTTGACTAATTGCTATATGCCGATTAGTAGGGGTTGCACATATCTTGCATCTTGTTTGTGATGCGTTGTAGATATGAAGTATTGGATCGTCGTGATTGAATAACCGGGGGATGTGAGAAGAGAGTTATTTTCTTTTCATTCATGTATTTGTAAAAGTGATGTAATATTGTTTTGCGGGACACATCCGGATTGATGTTGTATCCACCATTGTATTATTCTTTTACATTTCTGCACCTAGGATAGGCCAAAGGTGGGGTGCTCAAACTATCGGGTTCTTGATGTGCCAAGTGGCCTACTCATCTCATTGAGGGAGATTGCTTCACTTCGGGGATTTAGCGGGTAGTTTGCCGCACCCGTAGGGGTCTAGGGTGAGGGTTTTGGCTATTCAACACGACTGTGGAATCCATTTTTCGTTCGAGACTAAAACGAAATACAGAAATCCTACTATATCTAATATTTTCATTTGTGTTGCTTTTGCTATGATTTGTGATCAGTGATAACTATTATTGCATGAGACGAATGGCTATATATAGATTATATATAATAAACGTTGTTTATGTTTTGCATCTACTCTAGTCCTGTCCCCGCCCTGCCGTAAGTTAAGTAACCTTACGGTGAAGATCCGGGACCCTGTGGCAAATGCGGATGACATAAGCGTATGTTCTATTTTCGTTTCTTCTGCAATGATAGGGTTAATTGATGGGACCGCATTTATTCTAATTAATGCAAGAAAATAAACCTAAAATAAAAAGATGTTAGAATCAAATTTCGAAACCACTCAGTTCTTTTCAAAACTACTCGGTTTTCCACGAAACCAAAAGTTTTCAAAATTGAGCTTGAACCACTCATTTTGAAATCACTAGTTTCCTTCAACAATATCAAATTCATTACGTGTTATGAATATGTATGCCCTAGATGCCATTATTGTATATTATAGTGGATGCTTGGACACACACGCGCGCGCGCGCGCGCACACACACATATATATAACTTTCTTGCTCGACATGATAGTATGCTATCTGGTTATTCTTTATCTTAACATGTGCACTTGTTTTTGTTTACTATCTCATTGATACATGTTGATAGAGCCCTTAGGATACCATGACTATGATGCAGATCATACTAGTGGGGCTTGTGTAGTCCACAAGCACATCCTTAGCATTTCCTAGTCGAGTGAGTATCGAAACAGGGCATCGATATTCCATAGTAGACTAGTGTGTACGTTTCTTGATCCTGTATGGGGTGATGGTCGATCCCATAACCATTGGTGTTTGACATCAAAGATTGTACACAGATGCTCATTGGAGAATGAGTACACCAAACAAGACTCGTCGAGAACTCCTAGATGGTACCATACCTATCGTCAGAGAGAAGTTCTCTGGTGACACTTGTACAGGTTAGTCTGTAGACCCAAGATCATCATAGTGTCTTGTGTGTTTCCCACTGTGCTTTGATTTCCTCCTTACCATGGCTCAAATGAGTCATGCAAACATGCAGTTTTTGGGTACAATCCCGAATCACATGGAAGCAGTGAGCGATAGGAGGGGTTTCGTCTCTCCCGGTATTGGGAGTTGATATTGCGCTATGCTTGATTGGCTACAACAGCAAGTCCCTGGTCAGGTCTGATGAGATTTACTGATAAGTTTTATCAGTAGTTTCTCGAAAGGTTATAGGCCACACATCAACATGACTTATCGAGTTATTGGAGTCTAAAGATTCCATCCCCCAGACTCGATATGTGACATATCAGACGAAAAGACCGGACTGTACGGTAAGTGTTGTTTATAGGCTCCACGGGAGTTTGAACAAGTTTGCTTGTTGATTTTTTATTCGTTCAATACCTTGGCAGCCGTTACATCCAGCTAGTACCGCTGACGGCTTGTAGGTCTTTGATGTGATCATTACCTACTGCTAGCGTATTGGCGAGTCTTTAGAGACCCATATGGAGGTTTCCTAGCTCAAGAGAAACGAAGTAGGGTATGTATGGAGATATGTGTGGGAGCTTGATTAAATACAAATATATGATACCGTATTCTAATCTAGCGTTATATGTTATAACCGGATTATTGAATCAAGTGTTGATTCAATGATTTGATATATATATATATATATATATATATATATTTGATATTAGCCGGGTTATATATGATAATATATTTATATATATTATATATATATACACACACTATATATATATATATAATATAAATCTATATCAAATCATTAAATCAACACTTGATTTAATAATCCGATTATATCATATATAACCCGGCTAATATCAATTATATATATATATATATTAACTAATATAAAGCTCACATAATTCTTTTCTTTTCATTATATATATTTGATATATATGCTTTTTGTATCATGGTTAATGATATATAGAATATGGATGTGTGAGAATCACATTAGAGAAAAGATAATGGGGTGTGTGTGTGTGTGTGTGTGTCTATATAAAACAAAGGAAGAATGAGTCATTTCTTTAGGTGCTTGGACAAGCAATGAGAAGTCATGACTCATCTTTCATTCTTTTTTTATTCATAGATATTTATCATTCTCTTCATCTCATATAATCCTAATGTTCACACTCATCTCCTAAGTTCATCTTCTTCATCTCCTCTCTAGATTTTTTTAGGGTGAGAAAAAGAAAAAGAAAAAGAAAAAGAAAGAAAGATTTTTTGTGAGCAAAATTCCTACCTCATCAACCTACAGTACTCTAGCATATTAGTATAGCTTGTTCTCTTCACTAATACCTTGATTAGTGAAGTGTGAGCTTGAGTGTGAGTTGCCTCAAGGTGGATTATCTTCGTCAACGAAGAATTCGAGCAAGCTCGTTCCAACCTTCGAGTGGATTCAAAGAAGAGTTCTAGAACTACTACTTGGAGCTTTTGAAGTGAAGGAATAGACTACAAAGGTTGTAGACTCTCTTCACTTTAGCATAGAAACTTGTTTGCTAACTTTGAAATACTAATTCTCTAGTTCGATTCTTGTTTAGTATACTTAGCCCTCTAGATTTTTTAAAATTGCATACTTGATACCTATAGAACCCTAGTAGAGGTGTTAAGACATACTTTCTTGGTATCAGAGACAATTTAGTGGCTTAGGAATAGTTTAGACGAATTTAAAGTGTTTGATCGACGTTTTAAGCACGAACTTTGCAAGTTTCTGTCCATTTTTTGAAACTTTGAGATTTTTGAGATTAAAAATGCTCAGAAAATCGTGCAGGTAATTTTATGGAGGCACAAGAAACACGAGATCCTAACCCCCCCCCCCAAATGGCTGCGGAACCGCCGCCTATACCATGTATTGGTCACGGTTCTACCGCTCACTTGTGGAGTTAGAACTCCATATTTCTTGTGTTGTATCATTTTCACTTTTTGGATTTTCTGGATATTTTTGATGAGGCTCAAGTGGTTGAGATCTTTGTGAATTCTTGTTGTTTGAAACATCGATCGAAATATTAACATCGTCTATATTACTTTGGTTATGTGATGCAATTTTTAGAATCCATATTTAATTTGTTTTGCGAAAACTAGTTATCGATTTGTAAATCTCGCATTTTAGTCTCAAATGATGGATTGCCACAGAGTTTGTATTTGGATCGAAACTCTGTCGTAATCTCGTATCGTACGCGAATACTCGTCGAGAAACACTAGTAGACAGCTACGCCCCTTTTCCCTGACCAAGTGACTATAGGAGAACCCCATAGCCAAGAGCATCCACTCGGGTACTCGCAGCCACGGTGTTCCGCCCAAGTCCACTTCATTGACAACCTCAGGGGTGCGGCCATCCATTAAAGTTCCCGACAAGCCTTCGAATCTTTCATCGGGAATCTTTTTGAATTGCCCGGCTGAATCTTTGAAAAGTGTTTTCAATTCGAGGCTTAAATGTAAGGTTTGTAACATTAGGCATGAAATTCGGAATATATGATAATCTGGGTTTATGATGTCTATAGATGCAGATTCTAATTATTATAGTTTTCATTTCTTTTCTGCCGTCGTAAGTATAATATGTGGCAGTATCCCAGATCTCGTTGCTATACGACAACGATATTAGGGTTACACATATTTACTTACGTTGATTACATATGATGTTATTGTGTTGTTATTGATATGTTATATTGCATCGTCGTGATTGAATAGCCGGGGTTTTTATGTGAGATGCGATTTTTTCAATTTTCATTCATGTAAATAATTGTATATAATATTCTTTTATTGGGACACTTTCGGGTTGAGGTTGTTGTCTCCATTCGATGTATATTATTTACTTTACCTCATTAGGATAGACCTAAGGTGGAGAGCACAAGTAACTAGGTTCTGGAGTCCAGTGAGAGGCCATCTCGAGGAGTCGAGACCGATCGCCTAACTCTAGAATTAGTAGGGTTGCTTTCCGCTCTTGTAGAGATCTAGGGGTGTGGGCTTGGCTATTCATCATCACCGTGGAATCCGTGTTTTTCGTTACAGGCTTAATCTAAAACACGGACCTCCCAGTATATCATATATTTCATATATCTGCTTCTGCCGTTCTGTTCTGTGATGGGATCATATAAGTGCGTGAGATGAATGCTACTTATATATATATGATATATTAGTGGACACTATATATGTTTTGCATCCACGCTAGTCCTGACCCTAACCTGCCGTAAGTTAAGTAACCTTACGGTGAAGACCCGGGTCCTTATAGTGAATGCGGATGGCATATATGTGTGTTTTATTTTCATTTCTTCTGTGATTTAGGAAACATAAATGATGGGACTTCATTAATAAGATCAATGAAAAGAAAAGAAACCAAAAAGATGTTGTAGAATCAAATTTTTCAAAAAGGTAGCTCTCCTTCTTGCTTTGCACAGCGGTATTCTATTATGAATATCCAGCACCTCATTCGATGAGGAAAGAGCCTAAATCCATTCACTGTGAATGAACTCTTTAGCAAAAACTAACATATGCTACAACCTACTCGGTTTGTTTTGAAAACTACTCGATTTTTAAAGCGGAGCTAAAACCACTCCTTTTCAAATCACTAGGTTCTACAATGATATCATGTTCATTACGTTAAAGGTTTTCTTCAAAACCAGTCGTAGCCCTCCGTCATTTTAGATAGGTATTGTTTAATATTCTTGCTGCGTTTGTCGACCTTGTCGAGACGTAGTGTTCAGTAGCTGATTAGAGCTTTTCTGTCGCATGATGATGCGATTGGTTATAGCAGTCGTACGACTTTGTTGATCTTGTCAAGGGTCGTGCGAGTGGGTTTAAATCAGTCATGAAATGACGGGTTGAACTTGACTTGCATGAGCTCGACACCAGATATCTAGTAATGCAAGCCTCACTATCCAATCTCTAGGTCACGTATACAAAATGGTAGATGGTGTATACTAGATACAAAATAAATGTACACCGTGGGAACAAAAGAATATCTTCCCAACCTACCTACAAGTAAAGCCTTCAAGATCTGGAATGAGCCAAAGTAGAAGAAGAAGTACGCCCGCCACTACTATGATGACGGGTCGATCCTGCAAGACACTGAGGCACAACGGGGGTGAGTTGCCAACTCATGAGTAGTAAGTAACATCTAATAAGGCTATCACAAGTATATACGCAAATGCGTCACAACCTATATATACAATTATGATGTGATGCACTAGTATGAATGCGGCATGAATGAATAATCAAATACTAAATCTGGATATATCTAGTATGAGAAAAATCCGTGTTCTTATCTTATTAAAATTTTGGTATTATAAAAACTGGAGTATCATCAAATAAAATCGACAGAAAATCCGTGTCAAGCATTGACACAATATATATATATATATATATATATATATATATATATATATATATCACTAGCCGTTTCTCAGATCGGCCTTCAAATCTGTCACATCCCACGACTCCGATCGGTATCCTCCGGATAACCCCGGGCCAATAATAATCGGTAGGTAGTGCTCTCTTACCGGGCTCATCTTCTACATCTCGAGCTTCTTACCCCGGGTCCACCATGTACCCGCAGACGGTTCATCCTACTCCTTGAATCGGGACTCGAAAACCAAACTCAAATCAAGAAAACTCATGGTGGACGCCATACACATCATATCACAGGAAAACCGCAACTTGTATTTTTAAATGATAATAAGTTTTGTAAAATTTTTGCGGTTTCCCCAAATCCAGAATTCTCATGAATACTGAAATGTCCAAGAAGAATCACAATATATGAACATGTCGATAATGATAAATGTCTATGATATCAATGTTATGCAATGCGATGTATGACTAGAAGCCCATGTATAAACGATGATGCTATGAAGCATATGACTAGAAGACTACATATCATACATGATGCAAATGTACAGATACAGATTATTAAGCAAGTTTAATGTGTTCGTAACATAGCAATTACCAATGGCGTGTGTGTTCGCATGAAATAGTGCACGTGCGGCATGGACCTATAGTAATAGTGCAGGTGTCCTAGGTGATAATATCATATGTAAGAAGATGCAAATGCAATATGGATATGATATACACATATGAATACAAGAACTACCAATAATCCTAACTATCGGGCGCTTCGCGCCATCCATGCGATTCCCCCATAGATGTGTACATCTACTCACCGGAATGGCTCGACTAATCAAATCCGACCACATCTTTTCCTTTCTTTGCCGCGTCCGATGTCTCCGCAACTGATCCTAGAATCGCATAAAACCAATACATAAGACTGACATTCGAATAGACGCGAAGACAAAATAATACGGAGGAACTAACGTCACAAGTTGGACATGTGTGCACTTGGTGCTCAAAACGCGTGTGGCATCGCCAAAAACAAACCCGGATTGGCTGATTAAATAGGAACGCCAAAACAAGATTCGAATCGTACGTAACGCATATTGACACAACACTAATATTTAGGGGAAAAGGGTGCAGATTTTATCTGAAGATGAAATAAGAAAATCAAGCATTAACAAATACCCTAAAATAACCCCAAAGAGCTACCTACAAAATAACAACACCTAATTCCCTTAAGGGGCCGGCGGTGCTGGTCTTTCCAAGGATCTCGCCAGTCGAGATAAGGTGAAAAGAGTCTGGGTTGCAAGGGTAAGGTCAGTGCTCAATAAAATACACTACTATATTGTTTGATTAATTTATAGACTAACATAATGATAGCAGATTTTAAATATCACAAAACTTGATAAAAAAAAAACCGTTTTAAAACACTAAACTAGAACAATATGGTGTTTTAGTGCAAACCGGCTGAATTAGTGAGCCTATTAGATACTAATGTACTCTTAACTACCCTAATAAATGATTAAAATATTAACTTAACCTAATCCTCTCTTAAACACACTAAACTAGCATTAAAAGATACTTAAACACCAATTTAAAACTAATAAAGCAAGGATTAGCAAGGAAATAAGTAAAACTTAATTTTTATACCTCAATTACTTGCAAAAGATCGCACTAGATCAGATTTGTGCCACCAAATGAAAACTTGCCTTAAGAATTCTTAAAAAGGTTTAGAACAAATATGATTTTGTAAAGATTTAGTGCAAAGGTTTATGTAGATTTTGTGTAGGATTTTAGAAAGAAGTAGAAGAGGTTAGCAAGAAGGAAGAAGAAGGAGAGAAGAGGGGGAATGGGGCTGCCATTATGAGGAGGGGAGAGAGAGAGAGAGAAATACAAGCAATGGCACACCATGCTACCCTTAATGCACCATACCTCTTTTTCCTTTTCATTTTCAATTTTTCTTTTATCAAAAATTCTAGAACCCTCTTGAATTAAATTGTGTTAACCATTTTAAACTTTATGTGTGCTTGTGTTATGGCTACCGAAAACATGTTAATATATTGTTGCCCTATGATTAACACTAAATTAGTGTGCAAGTGTAAGTTTAAACAAAATAATTAGTAAATAATAAATAAATAAGGAATTCATTAAGTAAGCGAGTAATTAAATAAATAACTAATAAAAACACAAATAGTTAGGTAATTACATAAGTAAAATAATTACATTTTGAGTCTATTTGGAAAAATAATTATAATTAGGTTTTACGGAAAACACGTGCTAAACCACTAATTAACATATAATTAACCTAAACGATTTCTAAAGCGTTACAATGTTCTCCTCTTAAAGAAATTCGGTCCTCGAATTTAAAATCTAACTACGCGTACCTTCGAAGAGATGGGGATATTTCTTTCTCATCTCATCCTCGGCTTCCCTGGTGACCTCTTCACTGCTCGGGCCATGCCAAAGGACCTTTACGAACGGTAAGACCTTTGACCTCAGTTTCTTCACCTGCCGATCCAGAATGACTATCGGCTGCTTCGTGATGGAAAGATCACGCTCCAGCTGGATCGTCTGATACTGAATCGCATGAGAGGGGTCATGAAGGTACTTGCGGAGTATTGATACATGAAACAAAGGGTGAACATCTGGAAAACTGGGTGGAAGAGCCAAACGATAAGCAACTGCACCTACTCGCTAAGGAATCTCAAAGGGACCTACATATCTGGGACTAAGCTTTCCTTTTTTCCTGAATCTCATCACGCCCTTCATTGGAGAAACCCGCAAGAAAACATGATAACCTCGGCAAACTCAAGTCTGCGGCGACGTCTATCAGCATAAGATTTCTGCCTGCTATGGACCACTCTCATCCTATCCTGAATCAACTGGATCATTTCGGTGGTTTCCTGCACTAGCTGCGGTCCTAAAATACTGCTTTCGCTGAGCTCTGTCCAAAAACTGGTGAACGAAACTTCCTCCCGTACAATGCCTCGAAGGGTGTCATCTGAATCGTCTCCTGGAAGATGTTATTGTAGAAGAACTCTATCAAGGGAAAGTGAGGATCCCAACTGCCACCGAAATCTAGAACGCAAGCTCGGAGTATATCCTTAAGAGTCTGTATGGTCCGCTCTGACTAACCGTCGATCTGCGGATGGAAAGCTGTACTAAAACTCAATCGGGTGCCCAAAGCCTCCTGAAGTTTCTGCCATAGTCGGCAGGTGAACTGAATGCCTCTGTCAGACACAATGCAAGTCGAAACACCGTGTATTCGCACGATATCATATATATATATATATATATATATATATGAGCATACCGAGCGAATCCGAAAGTGGTCTTCACTGGCAGAAAGTGAGCCGCTTTCGTCAACCGGTCTACGACCACCCAAATAGAGTTATACTCTCGATTGGTCCTAGGTAGACCCACCATGAAATCCATAGAAATCTGCTCCCATGTCCACTCCGGAATGGGCAAAGGCTGTAACTCTCCTGTCGGCCTCTGATGCTCGGCCTTGACTTGCTGGCAAGTCAGGCATCTTGATACGAAATCTGCGACATCTCTCTTCATGCCTTCCCACCAGTAGATATCTCTCAAGTCATAATACATCTTGGTGGAACTAGGATGAAAACTGTATGCTTATTGATGCGCCTCCTCTAAGATCTCGCGTCTCAGCCCCTTGGAATCTGGAACACGCAGTCGAGTCCCAAATTGTAGTACTCCCTGGTCATCAATCACGAACTCTGAATCTCTGCCCTGTTGAACCTGCTCCATGATCTTTGACAAACTAGCATCGTTGAACTGTGCCTCCCGAATGCGATCAAGTAACAGTGGATGGGCACGGACATGAGAAAGCTGTCCTCCAGTCGAAGTAAACTTAAACTGTACTCGGCTGTCACATAGAATCTGCCAATTTGCGGAAAACTGTCTTTGGACTACGCTCACATAGGACAAGCTACCTCCGGTCCTCCGACTCAAAGCATCTGCCACAACATTGGCCTTGCACGGATGATAAAGAATCTCGCAGTCATAGTCCTTCATGAGCTCCATCTAACGGCGCAGTCTCAAATTCAGATCTCTCTGCTGAAAAATGTACTTTATGCTCTTATAGTCCGTAAATATCTGGCACGACTCGCCGTATAAGTAATGCCTCCAAATCTTAAGTGCAAAGACCACCACATCCATCTCTAAGTCGTGAGTGGGATAATTCTGCTCGTGCTTCTTCAACTGCCGAGAAGCATAAGCGACGACCCTGCCATGCTGCATCAACACACATCCTAAGCCCACTCGAGAAGCATCGCGATAAACGACAAAGACTTCTGAACCTGAAAGGAAGGATAAAACTGGTGCAGTAGTCAAACGAGTCTTCAACTGCTGAAAACTCTGCTCGCATGCCTCGGTCCAAAGAAAAGGAACTCCATTCCGGGTCAACCCAGTCAGCGGTGCAGCGATACGAGAAAAATCCTGAACAAAGCATCGGTAGTACCCGGCCAAACCCAAGACGATGCGAAGCTCCGTAGCAGATAAAGGTCTGGGCCAATGCTGCACGGCCTCGATCTTCTTTGGGTCCATACGTATGCCATCACTCGTAACCATGTGACCCAAGAAATTAACACTATCCAGCCAGAAGGCACACTTGGAAAATTTGGCGAATAGCTGGTGCTCCCTCAAAGTCTGCAACGTAATCCTCAAGTGCTGCTCATGCTCCTCTCGACTCCGGGAGTATACTAGAATATCATCAATGAACACAATAATAAACTGGTCGAGAAAAGGCCTGAATATGCGGTTCATCAAGTCCATAAATGCTGCTGGGGCATTAGTAAGCCCGAACGACATCACCAAGAACTCATAATGCCCGTAGCGGGTACGAAAAGCAGTCTTCGGAATCTCATGATTCCGAACCTGCAACTGGTGATAACCCGACCGCAAGTCAATCTTCGAAAAATGTCCCGCACCCTGGAGTTGATCAAACAAATCGTCAATGCGAGGTAGGGGATATCTATTCCGCATGGTAACCCGATTCAACTGACGATAATCGATGCATAAACGCATACTACCATCCTTCTTCATGAAGAATAGGACATGAGCTCCCCAAGGCGATATACTCAGTCAAATAAGCCCTTTATCCAGCAAATCTTGCAACTGATCCTTAAGCTTTTTAAGCTCCGCTGGGGCCATCCGATAAGGTGGTATAGAAATAGGCCCTGTGCCAGGGATCAAGTCAATGCAGAACTCGATATCGCGCTCTGGCGGCAATCCAGGTAGCTCGTCAGGAAAGACATCGGGAAACTCCCTCACAATCGGGGCCTGGTCCAACGAGCCCTCTGTGGCTCCTGTATCATGGACATACGCCCAAAATCCCTGACATCCTCTCCTCAAGAGCCGACTAGCGTGAAGGGAAGAAATCAAACTGGGAAGAGTGGCACTACGGTCTCCCTGAATAACAAGAACTGGCTCGTCCGGAAAACAAAATCTGGCCGCCTTCTCACGGCAGTCCACTGACGTATAACAAGTGGCTAACCAATCCATGCCCAGAAGAACATCGAAGTCTAACATGTCGAGGAGGATCAAATCAACAGAATAAACCCTCTCCCCGATACGAACGGAACAAGATAAAAATACATGCCAAGCAATAAAAGACTCTCCTACAGTAGTAATTACGACAAGCAACTAATCCAGCAAAGACGACTCACGGCTCAACCTCGGTGCAAAGTGTGTAGATACATAAGAATGTGTGGAACCTGGATAGAATAATACACGCGTGTCGAAAGAACACACTGGAAGAGTAGGAGTCAAAGAAAACACTCGGGCCTGTCCCCCACCAGTAACCGGCTATCCTCTGCCACCTCGTCCTCTCAGAACAGGACCGCCATGCCCACAGCCTTTAGGAGCATCTTCCTGCCGTGGAACAACAACAGCTGTAAGAGCTAAGGCTCTCGGAGGAGGGGGTGAAGGTGGTAAAGTCACATGTAGAACTGTCACCGTGCCCTGGCGCCTCACAGTACAATCCCTGATGCGATGACACTGACACCCACACCCAAAACATCCCGGTGACGACTGCTAACCCTGTGGATAAGAGACATATACCTGGCCTCGTTTTAATCCTCTACCACCACCATGACCTAGGTAGAATCTGTCGCGGCTTCTACCAAGCTTCCGTCACACCGGTATGAATCAAATTCGGTCCTAGAACGACCGAAGTCTCGGAAATGTGCTCCTCTAACAGTAAGGCCGCGTCCATAGCAGCCGCATAGGTGTCAAAATGCTGGGCGCCTATAGTAAGAAAAAGATGTGTGTCAAGTCCCCGTACGAACCTCTTGATGCACTTTTCTTCAGTGTCCACCAGGTAAGGAGCATATCTGGACAGATGAGTAAACTGAACGTCGTACTCGGATACGGTCATGCCAGGAGTCTTGCGCATAGACACGAAACTACGAGCTCGAGCGTCCCTGATGCTCTCCGGAAGGAAACGAGCAAGAAAAACAGCCGCGAACTCATCCCAGGTCATAGGAGGTAGACCTACAGCTCAACCTTTCTCAACTGACTCGCACCACGTCTGAGCAAGACCCTCCAGACGAAAGCTCGCAAGCTAGACCGATCTCTCATCAGAACATCTCAGTGAACGACAAATCATGGCCATCCTGTCAAGGAATGTCTGTGGATCCTCCGCTGCATCTGTACCTATGAAAACTGGAGGCTTCAGCCTCATAAACTCCTGTAATGATACGGGGATGGTCTCGGTAGTAGCAGGAACAACTATCTGGACAACAGGTACAATCAGAGTCCCCGTAGTAGGAGGAATATCATCGGATCTTAGTGCTTGGCTGGCCTTAACTAAAGATCCAACCATCTAGCGCAAATCCTGAATACTCGCCTCCAGCCTAGCAAACTGTCCTTGAGAAGGGGGATCAGTCTGTCCCTAAGGCATAAGCATACCGCCCTGGTCGGTCATCGTCTCTGGCGGCAGCCCTCTGGGCCCTCGTAGTCTTCGGCGGCATAGTGGCTGAAACAAGAAACAGGATTTGATAAGAATATCGCAATTGAATCAAGGGATATATGGAATCAAGGTAGGAAATACAAGAAATTACATATCCTAAGTCATTTATGTAGAGTACCGTATCTTAAGTACGCCGCGGAACATACACACGCTACGTCACTCTGCTTAAGTCACCTACTCCATCATACCAAGGGTCATCCTACACTCAGAAAGGTAAAACCTAACAAATTGATACCAACTTTTTCACGACTCGAAGGTGAGGAACGTGACTGGCACTTAAATCATGCAACATCTAGAGGCATAGCGTAATCTTAGTAAGCCAAAGCCCAGAAATCTAAACTGTTTAAATGTATTAGAGTGAAGAAAACATAAATTTAAAAGGTTGATTTTTGACTAAAGAACTGCATCAAAATCATTTTAAAAGCATCCAGTTTTTCTGAAAATTTCGGCAGAGTCTCCTTTGTAAAAACTGACCCCAAACGGGTACAAAACATGAATATATATAAAGCAATGTATAAAGGTATCCCCAAGCGGGGGCTAGCTCTTCATCGAAAGGCAGAACACAAGCATATGCAAGATATATCATAGTAATGAGAAAAACCATAAAAGGCAAGAAATAAGAGAAAACATCAAGTCGGCTAGCATGAGCTCGACACCAGGTATCCAGTAATACATGCCTCACTATCCAATCTCTAGGTCACATATACAAAATGGTAGATGGAGTATACTAGGTACAAAATAAATGTACACGGTGGGAACAAAAGAATATCTTCCCAACCCACCTATAAGTAAAGCCCTCAAGAGATGGAATGAGCGAAAGTAGAAGAAGAAGTACGCCCGCCGCTACTATGAAAACGGGTCGGTCCTGCAAGACACTGAGGCACAACGGGGGTGAGTTGCCAACTCATGAGTATTAAGTAACATCTAATAAGTCTATCACAAGCATGTACGCAAATGCGTCACAACATATATATATAATTATGATGCGATGCACTAGTATGAATGCGACATGAATGAATAATCAAATACTAAATCTGGATATATCTGGTATGAGAAAAATCCGTGTTCTTACATTAGTAAAATTTTGGTATTATAGAAACTGGGGTATCAACAAATGAAACCGATAGAAAATCCGTGTCAAGTATCGACACAATATATATATATATATATATATATATATATATATATATATATATATATATAGCCGTCTCTCAGATCGGCCCTCAAATCTATCACATCCAACGATTCCGGTCGGTATACTCCAGATAACCATCGGGCCAATAATAATCGGTAGGTAGTGCTCCCTTGCCAAGCTCATCGTCTACATCTCGAGCTTCTTGCTCCGGGCACCTTATCGGGTCCACCATGTACCCGCAGGCGATTCATCCGACTCCTCGAATCGGATCTCGAAAACCAAACTCAAATCAAGAAAACTCATGGAGGACGCCATACACATCATATCACGCGAAAACCGCAACTTGTATTTTAAAATGATAATAAGTTTTGTAAAATTCTTGTTGTTTCCCCAAATCCAGAAATCTCATGAATACTGAAATCTCCAAGAAGAATCACAATATATGAACATATCGATAATGATATATGTCTATGATATCAATGTTATGCAATGAGATGTATGACTAGAAGCTCATGTATGAACGATGATGCAATGAAGCATATGACTAGAAGACTACATATCATACATGATGCAAATGCACAGATACTGATTATTAAGGATGTCTAAAGTGTTCCTGACATAGCAATTACCAATGGCGTGTACGTTTGCATGAAATAGTGCACGTGCGGCATGGACCATTGGTAATAGTGCAGGTGTCCTAGGTGATAATATCATATGTAAGAAGATGCAAATGCAATATGGATATGATATACACATATGAATACAAGAACTACCAATAATCCTAACTATCGGGCGCTTCGCGCCATCCATGCGATTTCCCCATAGATGTGTACATCTACTCAACGTAACATCTCGGCTAATCAAATTTGACCACTGCTTTTCTTTTCTTTGCCGCGTCCGATGTCTCCACAACTGATCCTAGAATCGTACAAAACCAATACATAAGACTGACATTCGAAAAGATGCGAAGACAAAATAATACGAAGGAACTAACGTCACAAGTTGGACATGTGTGCACTTGGTGCACAAAACGCGTGTGACATCGCCAAAACTAACCCGGATTGGCTGATTACACAAGAACGCCAAACCTAGATTCGAATCGTACGTAACGCACATTGACACAACACTAACATTTAGGGAAAAAGGGTGCAAATTTTATCTAAAGATGAAATAAGAAAATCAAGAAATATCAAATACCCTAAAATAATCCCAAAGAGCTACCTACCAAATAACAACACCTAATTCCCCTGTGAAAGTCCCAACAATATTTTAGATCTCTTACAATAGATCTTAATCCCCAAAATGTACGAGGCATCACCCAGGTCTTTCATAGAGAACTTCTGTGACAAGAATAGCTTGGCCAATTGTAGTATAGGAATATCATTTCCTATCAAGAGAATGTCATCTACGTATAAAACGAGGAATACCACAGTTCTCCTACAATCTTCTTATAAATACAAGGTTGTCATGACCTAAAATTTAGACCCGCAATCGGCACTTAAACTACGTAACGTCAACAAGCGTACGTAACTTAAGAAGCCGAAACCCAGAAATCTAAACCACCCAAAACTGGATAAGCGGAGAAAAACATAGTTAAAAACATTCGGAAAATCTCAAGTAAAATCTTTAACCTTAGTTTACTTTCTTGAAAATTTCGGCAGCACCTCCTTTGTAAAAAGTAGCCCCGAAAACGGGTACAACATAAAAAATAAAGAAAGCATCCTAAACGGGAGCAAATCACACCCAATGTCAGAGACAACCAGCACAAGCATAAATATGAAGCCGTAGTGAAGAAATATATAAATGAAAATAACATAAGGAGGTCACACTATATAACAAGGCCGGCTTCCATGAGCACAGCACCCAAATTCACCAAAATATATACAACACCGAATCCGCACAACTCGTCTCTAAGTCAAATACATGAAGTTGTAGATGGAGAGTACTAGATCTAACAAAAAGATATACAATGAACAGAAATCGGATAACCGCGGAACCCACCTAATAGCAAAGGCCTCACAGCCAATAGTAGTGGTATCCGCAAAAGTAGGGATAAAAAGGCACCCTGCCGTGACTACTCTAAGGGTAAATCCTGCAAAACACTGTGGCACAACGGGGGTGGGTTGCCAACTCGTGAATAGTAAATAACATCATACAGTAATCGCATGTATGCACGAACAGTGATAAATCTATCACATGTAATCTAATAGCATAAGTATGGCAATATGAATATGCAACAATCATGTAAAGGTACATCATCAGGGTACTACAACTACATGAAGCAATACATATCAAAATAGTCCTGAGTGTGGAATGATATAATAAAACCTCATGCAAAATCATCATCATGGAAAAACCCCAGTGTCGCTCACTGACACATCAAATCCCAAAAATCCTCGGCACCGCATCCTCAGATCGGCCCTCATATCATGTAAGTCTCATGTAACCTGAGTGTCAAACATCGACACCCGAAACATCATGAAAACATATACCTGTATGTATGTATATATATATGTGTATATATATATGTATATATATATATGTATAAGGATATCAACCACGTATGTCCATCGACGATACGTAAAAATCATGGAAAGCTGAGTGTCTAACACCAACACTCGAAATATCATGAAACCCGTATCCAGCATCGACATGTAAATCCTCATAACTCAGGCGTCATCACCACGACTGGCCCTGATGTCATGTCCGTACATCACTCCAGTCAGTATCCCCATGATAACCGCCGAGTCCAAATACTATCACCGGTAGCTACTTTCCCAGCCTTTCAAGCTCATCGCCATCATCTGCGATCTTCTTGCCGAGGGGAACCATACCGGGCTCCACCATGTACCCGCATACGGCCCACTCCACTCCTCTCATCAGGTATATATCACAAATCTCAGAACCGAGAAATCTCATGGTGGACGCTGAAATATCATATCAAGAGAAACCGGGTTTTCAAACAATATATAGTTTCTTGAAACACCCCCACGGTTCTCAAATCCATAAATCACATGAAATCCATATCTAAATGCGTAAATCCATGAAAACTGATATATGCAACATAAAACAGCAATATGAGCATAATAAGGGAAAACCGCTCTTTTAAATGAATCAAGCTTTTAAAATATATCATGCGGTTCCCAAATCGTCCGAAATCAAGTGCAGCATCATATGTGGTGTATATGTAACTGTAGCAAGATATAAGTATCTACATGTAAGCAAGTATGTATGATATATTTCATAAGCGCAATAGCACAAAAATCAACGTCTCAATATCACACGTCAATACAATACCACTTAGGGGTATATGTGGCTATAGCAAGATATGTGGGTGTACATGTCAGTATGTATGCATAATGTACATGTAGTTGTAACAAAATATGTGGGTGTACATGTCAGTATGTATGCATGATGTACATGTAGCTATAGCAAGGTATACGTGAAATGGAATAAGAGTCACTACCTCAATCATCCCTATCCAATACAATATCACGTATGTATATATGTCAGCTGTATCTCATATGCACAATAGAATAAGAGCCACTATCACAATTATCCCTATCCATTACAGTATCACGTATGTATATGGGTTGTGCATGTTATGGAAATTACCGACGGTGTGTGTGTACAAATTAGTGCTCGTGCAACATGAACCGTCAGTAATGGTGTTGTGTCCAAAAGGTACAAGTTAAGGTACAACAGGTAATAATATGCAATGACGCTCAAGCGCAATCAACTCATATGCGAATAACATACAACTATCATATCATGTCCAGCTCTTACGCATAATGCCATACGGGCGATTTCCCCATAGATGTTAAATCTACTCACCGATGATCTCAAGCTACGAAAATCCGATCACCTGCTTCACTTTCTTCGCAGCGTCCGAAGTCCCCGCTTGCGATCCTAAAATTTCACAAACATATCACATAAGGCTAAATATCCGGACACAAAGATAATGAAACTCTAGGATAACGCCCAGAAAATTACACTGTGCACCTAGTGCACAAAACGCGTACGACAAATGCACAACCCTAGCTAGGATTGCTAAACTATGCAACCACCAAGTCTAACTCCGATCGTACCGATCGCGCATTCACACAAAAACTCACGAGGAAGATAAAATATATAACATCACAACGCCCATTAGAACCTACGTCCAACTTTTACCGAAACCTAGTAAGTAACTTAATCACATACTAGCTCAAGTCTAAAGGTTAACACAATTCTAGCGATCACAAACATCGCAAAGTAGCTTAACTAAGTTATTCAAACCATTACCACAATTTTAATCTCACCCAAGTATGTTTTGTTCAAACTTAGTTTGCTAATAATCTTAATTAGACAAATTAGGAATTAAACAAATATCATTCTCCCACTAGGTTAAGTGTTCCTAGTCTTCAATTAACAATTAACCATATCATCAACATAAACCCTAACTTGATTTTCACAAAATTATCATGAATCATCTAAACATGAAATTAAGGCTATACTAAACAATAAAATAGCTAGCTTAAAGATTTTAACACAACAAATAAAGATTAGGATTAGAAATTATACCTCCTGAAGAACATAAATTAGCAACGAACTCCAAATTTTACCCACCAAAATGAAGTCTTTCTTGAAGAGTTATGCTAGTTTAGAGATGAAGAATGATGGGTAGTGATTTGTTTATGAGTTCGTGGGATTAATTGAGGATTTGTGAAGAATTATTTGAGCTTGGTGATTAGTGTCAAAACTTGTAATTACCGCAATCAGAAACGGCGTCGCTTCGCAGCTAGCCGGTGAGTGCGGGTCGATCCACAGAGACGGGTAAATTCCTTTTTATGTGTTTTAACGAGTTGATTCTATTTGTCGTTTTGGTTTTATAGAAATCTAAAAATCTAAATTATCCTAGGGCAATTAATTAAAAGTTATAACTAGGGCAGGGAAAATAAATTTACCTAGGGCAAGAAATTTAAATCTTCACTAAGGCAAGAAAATAAATTACTTACAGGTGGCTCTCTCCAAACATCAAATCAGGGTTGTCAGATCTGGATTTCTGAATTGAAGAAAGGCACCGATGCTCTCCAAAAGATTTGTAAATTTTATTCATTAAAAGGAGGCATAGAGTTTACAATGAATTAGAGTCCCTATTTTTAGAAGATAGGAAACCCTAGGGTTACAATGACTTGCATGTTTACAATTACAAAAATAGCCCTAGGTCAACTAGTCAAAGCCACAAATGAATTTTGATAAAATAAAATCTTCTTTTTGTCTTCTTAAAAAGGAAGTATTGGGCCTTTCCTTTATGGGCTCTTCTGTCTTTGGGCTTCCTGGGCTACTTAATTCTTTAATTCTTTCTTTAAAATAGCTTCTGTTCTCTTTCAGATTTTCCAGTGAATAATTGTGGTGGACAAGTTAACCGTGGCTTCGAAATCTTAGACCTTGCATTGCCTTGTACTTTGTGAATTTTATCTTTGATATCGGCTTGATCAAGAGTCTTCTGTTTGTTGGTCAAAGTCCACTTTTGCATCGTCTTTTCATCGTTTTCACTGTTTTCGCTTCAAGAACCTGTAACCTGTAATATGTAGCAGACATGCGTCAAAAGCACCCGTTTATTTGTAAAATATATAAGAATGGGGAATATAATAATGCAATATTATGGTATGAACAAATACCCCCAAACTTATCTTTTGCTCGTCCTCGAGCAAACTTATTTTTTATTCACTACAAAAAACCTAACCGCACTTTCGCAGGGAAACGCGATTGCACTGAGCTCGTGCAACAAGCCGTTAAACCTCTAGGTGTCCCTAGTAGGAGGAGTGTTGTCTCCTGAGGGTTTTCAGCGGATTACACCTACAAAATCCTATCAACTCGGCCCATTGACTTTTGTTCTCCAATTAGGTCTTCTAACAAGGAATTCTATTATCTTTTGACTCACAAATTATCCACCCATATTCTTCACACTTCCTCATCATTTAACTTAAGATTATATATGTTATGTAGACTTACTTAGCTTTCGGCATTTCCTAAGTTTTCCTTCTAGGGTTACATCTCCACTTAGGAATTTCTATCAACTCTATTAAAGATACAAGTTCTATTCTTCATTCCTTTCTCTTATCTAAATTCCAATCACATATCCCTACGTGTGTGTATAAGTCACCCCTACACTTGGAAATTCAAATTAAGCAATCAACCCCTTGTCCGTTGTCCAAACTACTAATTAGTGGTGAATTTAAATAAAATTTGCTTACACATCCTTCATACGACCATTAATACTTCCTGAGGTACCAACGACCGATTACAAAATGCGTTTGCACTTTAAAGCATACTTCCTAGTCTTTGCAACACCCAAGGTTTTAGCAGTGACCCCCAAACTAGTTGGTCTAAGGCACTAGGTGATGAAGCACCCTCGCTAAATATTTTTCTATTTTTTGCAGCCTTAAGTAATCACAAAAACCAGTGTCCATTTTTTTTCTTTATTCACACTTTTTCATACTAGGGACTTTAGACAAGAGCCTTTCAAGGTCTCTTCTACTATTCCAAGTTTCAAGGTGCGTGATTGTGCAAATTGTAGGGTAGACGTTTTCAGAATCTAGACTTAAGCTAGGAACTATTTTTCAAACTTATACTCAAATAAGAACATCAATAATCTTCCCTTGTTTCGACTTAGCCCAAAAAGTGAACCCAAAATATGCCTATTTCTAAATAAACTACAAGGCATATACTTTCTACCGTTAAACTTTAAGGAAGGTTATTTTTAGGGTTTTTAATTTACTAAGTCTAAGATCTAGTTGTTCCTAACCAGTTAACCTATTTGTCAAACTCTAGTCAATTAGCCAAAATTGAATACAATCATTTTTATAATTTTTTAAATTTTCAAATTTTTATGGGTTTTCAAATAAATGTGCAAATGCAAAAATATGTACACATGAATGCGAAGGAAGAAGACGTACCGAGCATACCCCCAAACTTGAACTTGACAGTGTCCTCACTGTCATGCTAAACCAAGAGGGTCAAAACACCGATACTCCCCTGTTTATTTATTTATAATTTTTTATGTTTTGAATTTTTATTTTTTTATTTTTATTTTTTTATAGAAAAAGAAAACAAAAGGATATATACATATATACAAAGGTTCCCCCAAACTTAAGCTTGGCCTTACACAAGCCAAAGATTAGCACCAACCATTCAAAGATCTTATCGTGGTAATGGTATAGTTGGTGCAAGAATAGGGTGCGGAGGAAAGAAATGAGAAACACGCGAGACCGTGTTGGAAGAGGGGTAGAATACGGTCTCGGTGGGGGAGAAGAAAGATGGAAAGAAGAAAGAAGTGAAGTGCGATCTTGAGGGTGTAAATTGAGTGAATAAATTAGCGCAATATGTGATGACCGATGTGTTAAAAACGATTGCGCTAACCTATCAACTCGTCGTGCAATGGGGTCAAATCCCTCAAGATTCGCAAGAAAACATGGGTACGCCGAACTTGGTATAGGAGATGAAAGCGTAACAGTCATTTGTTCGGTCGGAACAATAGGAAGGAGGGAGCGTGATATAACAGTCAAAGGTTCAGGAGGCTGAATTGGAAAATCCGATACATCCAATAAAAACGGTTCAGCCTCGATATTATCCTCAAGACTCTCCTTAGTACTATCCTCAATATTTAATGCATCCATGCCATTATCATCAAAATCTAGACGCATATGAGATTCAGGGAAAACATTTAATAACTCAGGATGATGATTTGAACATAAAATTTCTATTAAATCGACAGGTTCATCATCCGAAATATTCCCGGCATCTATATCCTCAATCAAGTGAAATTCAGTTTCTTTAGACACTTCATCCACAGCATGGATATTTATCAATGTTGGTTCTAGAGTGGAGGCGTAAGTATCGAAAGGATTAGGTACGGTTTCACTCGAAAGGGGTTCCTCACAATTTGGCAAATCAAACACTACAAAATCGCACAACTCATTTTTATTTTCAACTGGTGAATCATTTGGAACAATCGATGGAAAACCGGAGTTGTGGGTTTCAATTTGGTAAGGGTAGGTTTGATTTGAAAATCCTCTCTCATTCTCACTCTGTCCAACTGCCGTCTTATACATTGAAAAATTCGGAGCTAGCGGGACACTAGCTACTGGTTCACTAGGTTGCGTAAGGGCGGCCATGGATGCTTCCATTGTCCTCATCATTTTATTTGTTGCAGCAATATATGCTTCCAACGACTCTTCCAAACTAGACTTAGGTGGTGAGGGGGTTTCAGTAAAAGATTCACAATTGGTTGGGTATGTGAAACTCCCTAATGGCTGTGTCGAAACAGTGTCTAGTGAAGGTGGGAAGGTCGGGTATGATGGGTAGGAAGTGGGTGGTAAGACAGGAGTAGGGTCAACATATGGATAAGAAGGTGAATAATCGTGTGGATCCCTAAAACTAGATGAGTAGAGAGGGGTGAAAGATCGACTGCGAGATTGAGCAATATGCTCAGCAATGGACATCGGCCTAGGAGTTACAGCAGGACTTGGAAAAGTGGTGTCAACATATGTAGGTGGTAAAGGTTGACTCGGTTGACACAACGTGGGTTGAAAAGCCAAACTGTTTCTCCTAGACTCTTCTATGTGATCTTTCAAAGATTTCTTTGGCAAGGAGGGATCGTTTTTAAATTAACCGAACACATTGACGAACGACGCAAAGTTAGGTTCGGGATACCAAGATTCGGCAAGAGATGTATGATATGGGGTACCCATGATAGAAGAATGCAAGGATTTCTTAGCGACAAAATTTTTGCAAGATTTTTAAAAGATTTTTCTTTAATTTTTTATTGAAGAGTTTTGCAAGACGGTTTTTAGAAAATGGACTCATGACACAGAAGTATCAACCACATGCACAATCAGGCCTAGATCTAGGGTCGCCTAGGTCTACTAGACAGCTCCTAACTAGGGCTAGAAATAGACCTCAAACCGCCTCTTCACGGACAAATACGGCCAGGTAAGTGGGAAGGAACCACCACTACAGTGGGCCTAATTAATAACCACTAGCCTAGACACCGCAAAGTCGGTTAGGATAAACGGCCGATGCCTACCCTAGTCCTTTTCCTATCGAGCTCGATGTCCTTAGGTCTGAGTCTAATCTTTTTTAATTAATTGTGGTCGATGCAAAATGCTTAGGTGTTTTCTGGGGTCCTGGGAAAGGTGATGAAATCCCCACCCAATCTGAAATTGTTCAATTAGCCCCTTAGAGTCCGGTTAAATTATGCAAAACAAATAAATTACACTTGCAATCAGAATTTTTTTTTATGCGCGGCGCAAAGAAACCTGCAGAGAATCTGTTATCGAGAAGGGGGAGAAAGATTTTTTTTAGCGCAAGAACCCTGCAGAAGACTTTTACAGAGAAATATATGGGAGGTTGCAGAGGGGAGAGAAAGATATCAAACCAGAAAAATTTTCACGTGCTGACGTGGCCAGAGGAGCGCGGCTCCGCGGCGGGAGAGGCCATTTTGCGGCGGAAGAGCGGTCTACTGGTGGGATCGCGCACTGAAAAAATTTCTGTGGTTCTGAACTTTGAATTCCTCTCTGTTTATATGTACCAAATTTTGATTTGCCCTCTGCAAAATTCCAGATCCACTTTTCTTCGCTGTTCTGCAAGATTCAAACAATACACCCTTCAAACAGATCAAGTTTGATAAATTTTTTTTTATTTTTTATATTTTCAGATTTTTATAATTTTTAAAATTTATATCAACCCGAAAATTCACAAAAAAGAAATATTACGCCGTCCCCGGCAACGGCGCCATTTGATTAGTGTCAAAACTGTAGGGTTCCTAGGCACTCTTGTGAAGGTTCATGAGGCATCAAACATGCCCGGATTAAATTTTAGACGTGCCGAACAACCCAAAGCCGGGATCTTTGCTAGATAATTAGGGTTTAATATGCAACAAGATAACTTTTATCTAAGTGTGAGGGATTACAACCTTTGTAGTCCGCTCCTTCACTTCACAAGCTCCGAGTAGAAGTCCCTTTGCCGCGATCCACGATCTCCCGGACTCATGAGAGGCTCCACGACTCGAACGATCCATTCTAGCTTGTCGTATTCCAAATCACCGATGATCTACGTCGAGGTTTCGAAGAACTCAAGCTATCTCACTCAAAAGAGAAGAACACACTAATCCCATGGGCTAGATGAGATTAGTATGAGAGAGTAGTGATTTTGCTTTCTTTCTATATCATTTTCTCATATTTTATCATCACTTAAGAAAATCAAGAGAGCTTCTTCAAGAGAGAAGAAGAAGAAGATGATAATGGAAAAAGAATAATGATAATTCATTTTCTTTTGTGATGAATAGAAATATAAACATATGATTTAATTATAAACCATGGTCAAGGATGAATGGATGAGAATGTGTAGAGAAACAACTAGGGTTAGGGTTTGGTTAAGTTAAAAAATGTGTCATCCAAAATATCTTTACAAATGACAAAAGAAAATTGCTTCTAGAAAGAACTTGAAGCAACTAAACCCAATCAAACCCTAACCTCAATTAATCATCCTTAAACATGTTTAACAATTAATCATATCATGTCACAATAATATATATCACATATATATTATATATTTGCAACAAAAGAAAATAATACAATTAACATATATCGTATATATATCAATGTATCATCCACTGAGAAAATGAAATAATAAAGTAAGCCAATATTAGTTAATATAATAATATATCATATATATTATTATATATTAAATCTTCGAATCAACACTTGATCCGACGATCCGGCTATATCGAATATAACCGGCTAATATATCATGTACCGATTCATCGAATCAACACTTGATCCGATGACCCGATTCATATCCATAAATCGCGAGAATCTAATACGGTATCCCATATCGCATTATTCTCGCTCCTGCGCATATCACATATGTGCCACTACTCTGTTTCGCCTGAGCCAAGAAACCTCTGTGTAGGACTCTAAAGAATCGTCAATACGCCGGTAGCAGGTGATGATCATATCAAACACCCACAAGCTGCAAGCGGTCAGCTAAACGTAACAGCCACCCAGGTATTGAGCGATCAGAAGATGAACAAGCTAGCCTGTGCGTTCTCCTGTGAATCCAACCAGTAACACTCCCGTACAGTCCGGTCTGTTCGTCTGATATGTCGCATATCAAGTCTAGGGGTGGTATACGTCAGACCCCAGTAACCGATAAGTCGTGTCGATGTGTGGCTCATAACGGGTCGAGAAACTACTAGTAACACTTACCAGTAAATCTCTATATCAGCCCTGGCCAGGGACTTCCAGTTATAGCCAATCGAACACAGCACAACATCAACTCCCTATACCGGGAGAGACGAATCCCCTCCTATCGCTCATTGCCTCCATGTGATTCGGGACTGTACCCAAAAGCCACCGTTTTGCACGCCCTCTTGGACGTGGTAAGGTGGAAATCAAAGCACAGTGGGAATCACACAAGACTCTATGACGATCTCGGGTCTTCAGACTACCCTGTACCTGTGTCACCGGAGAACTGCCATCTGACGTGTGGTATATCACCATCTGGGAGTTCTCGGCGAGTCCGTTCAGTGTACCCAGTCTCCACTGAGCACCCGTACACCATCCTTGATGTCCAACACCGATGGATATGGGATCATCCATCGCCCATCATATGGGTCAAGATGCGTATACGCTAGTCTACTCTGGTGTATCGATGCCCTGTCTCGATATACCCTCGACTAGGAACAGTTATAGGATGTACTCATCGACTACCGCGGCCCCACTAGTATGATCTCATCATAGTCCCAGTAGTCGAGTACAAGTCCTAAGGGCTTTATCAACATGTGAGAGTAAAACAGTAAACCAATACAAGTCAACATGTTAAGATAAAGTGAAACCAAATAGCATACTATCATGACGAGCAAGAAAGTCTTCTCTATATATAACCAAGCATCCATTATAATATACATCATATGTACAACAATGGCCTCTAGGGCATATACATAACTAACAATCTCCCACTTGCACTAAGGCCAGCTGCTGTAGTATCTCATACCTAGCATCCCGAATAATCTCTCAAACTGTATCTGGGGAATAGCCTTCGTGAATGGATCCGCAGTGTTGTCCTTCGTATCTACTCTCCTGACCTCGATCTCCCGGCGATCAACTATCTCCCTGATCAGGTGATACCGCCTCAGAATATGTCTGGACTTCTGATGGGACCTGGGTTCCTTGGCCAAAGCCACAGCTCCATTGTTATCGCAATACAGAGGTATTGGATGCTCAATGGATGGAACCACACCAAGTTCACTAATGAACTTCTTGATCCAGACAGCCTCTTTGGCAGCATCGTTGGCAGCGATGTATTCAGCCTCCATCGTTGAGTCTGCAACGGTATCCTGTTTGGAACTCTTCCAACATACCGCCCCTCCATTGAGGGTAAAGACAAAACCCGAATGCGACTTAGAGTCGTCCTTATCACTTTGGAAGCTGGAATCGGTAAAGGACTCCACCTGGAGTTCTCCGTTACCATACACCAAGAACATCTCCTTAGTCCTTCGTAAGTACTTGAGAATGTTCTTCACTGCTATCCAATGACTCTCTCCAGGATCTGCTTGATACCGACTCACTACACTTAGTGAGTATGCTACATCGGGTCTGGTACATAGCATCGCATACATGATAGAGCCTACTGCCGAAGCATAGGGTATCCCTTGCATGCGAGCTCTCTCCAAATCAGTCTTGGGAGACATCTCTTTGGAGAGAGTGAGTCCAGAGATCGTGGGCTGATTCCCACGCTTGGATTCTTCCATACTAAACCTCTTTAGTATGGTGTCAATGTACCTGGATTGGGACAATCCCAGTATCCGTTTAGATCTATCTCTATAGATCATGATTCCCAATATGCAGGAGGCATCACCTAGATCTTTCATTGAGAATCTCTGTGATAAGAAGAGCTTGACTGATTGCAGCATAGGAATATCATTTCCTATCAAGAGTATGTCATCCACGTACAATACGAGGAAGACTACCTTACCCTCTGCCACCTTTTTATAGATACAAGGTTCATCTATATTTTTGATGAAGTCAAACTCTTTGACTACAACATCAAAACAGATGTTCCAACTCCGCGATGCTTGCTTTAACCCATAAATGGATTTAAGCAGCTTGCACACCTTTCCGCTGCTCCCACTATCTACGAAGCCCTCTGGCTGAGTCATGTACACGCATTCTTCTAAATCACCGTTTAGAAAGGCGGTCTTAACATCCATTTGCCAGATTTCGTAGTCATGATATGCAGCAATGGCAAGTAAGATCCGGATGGACTTAAGCATAGCTACTGGAGAAAAGGTTTCGTCATAGTCCACCCCTGGTCGTTGACGAAATCCCTTTGCTACCAGTCTAGCTTTGAAAGTCTCAACTTTTCCATCTACACCAAATTTCTTTTTAAAGATCCACTTGCTCCCAATGGGTTTTACCCCTTCAGGAGCATTTTCCAAAGTCCATACTTTGTTGGTGTACATGGATTCCATCTCAGATCGCATTGCATCCAGCCATTTCACAGAGTCACCACTCGTGATGGCCTGCTCGAAACTAGTCGGTTCATCATCATCCATGATGCAATCCTCGCTTCCACCATCAATGAGAAAACCGTAGTATCTCTCAGGTGGACGAGAAACCCTACTAGATCGGCGGAGAGGCTGGGGTTCGTCGGGTACTACTGAATCCTCTGGTTCCACTAAATCATCTGTTGTAGTTTGTTCTGCTGGAACTTCTTCCAGTTCTACCTCAGAGCCACTAATTTCTTTTTCAAGAAATTCCTTTTCTAAAAAGGTGGCGTGCCGAGAAACAAACACCTTTTGTTCTTCGGTGTGGTAGAAGATATACCCGCGCGAATGTTTGGGATATCCAACAAACTTGCACAGAATAGACCTTGCGCCGAGTTTGTCCGGATTTTGTGTTTTCACATATGCCGGACAACCCCATATCCTAACATAATTAAGATATGGTCTCTTTCCTTTCCATATCTCATATGGAGTGGTTGGCACAGATTTGGTGGGAACCATATTCAATAGGTCTGCAGCTGTCTCCAGTGCATACCCCCAGAAGGAAATAGGTAACTCAGCTGTACTCATCATAGAGCGCACCATATCTAATAGGGTGCGATTCCTCCGCTCAGATACACCGTTGTGCTGTGGTGTATAAGGAGGAGTACGCTGAGAGAGAATCCCATTCTCTTTTAGATAATCTAGGAACTCACCGCTTAAGTATTCACCTCCTCGATCAGATCGAAGAATCTTAATACTTTTGCCCGTTTGATTCTCTACTTCGTGTTTATATTCCCTGAATTTCTCAAAAGCTTCAGACTTGTGTTTCATCAGGAATACATGTCCGAATCTAGAGAGATCGTCAGTGAATGTAATGAAGTAGGAAGAACCGTTCCTGGCATGCGTAGACATGGGACCGCATACATCACTATGTACCAGTCCTAAAAGTTCGGTAACTCTTTCTCCGTGTCCACTAAACGGAGCTTTGGTCATTTTTCCTTTGAGACATGAATGGCAAGTATCATAAGATGATAATTCGAACGGATTCAAATAACCATCTCTATGTAACTTAGCCAATCGTGTCGCATTGATATGACCAAGTCTACAATGCCACAAGAAGGATTCGTTCATATCTGAACTTTTCCTCTTGTGTGTGTTTTGTATATTCAGGACTGTATTCTGATTTAGAATGAATATGCCATTATGTAACGAGCCTGATGCAATCAACTTTTGATCTAGGAATATGTTCATAACATTATCCTGTACTACAAAATTATATCCTTCTTTACTCAATAAAGAAACTGATATAATGTTGCACATTATGTTCGGTATATAATAGCACTCATTTAGAATCAGTGTATTACGACTTGGCAATACAAGGTGATATTCGCCAACTGCTTTGGCTACAATACTTGCACCGTTCCCTACTTGAACGGAATGATCACCTTTTCCCAGTTCTCTACCTTTACGTAGCCCATGTAACTGTTTACATATGTGGGATCCTGATCCGGTATCTAATACCCAGGACGTAGGGTGAACTGAGAAACAGTTCTCAATAACAAACACACCTGAAGAAGATGCATCAACATGCATGTTCTTTTGGGCGGCGTGAGAATCCAGATATTCTCCTGTTTCCTGTTCAGTCTTATAACTCTTATAAGAAAGAACGGGTCTGACGTTCCCTTGCTCAGTACAATAATCAGGTTCAGTCAATACATCCATATTATTATCTTGATTATGGCCTGAAATGGTCGCTACCTGGAGAGAGAGAGAAGAAAACACTTTAGCGTATGCTCTTGCAAGATTAGATTGGTTATTATCTTATCTAATCAGGATGTCTCCCACTGTTTTTATCAAATCTACCTTAAAACCCAAAAAGGTAAGATTAGCCGGGATTAATTACACCCTACAACTTCGTCAATCTTTCAGCCAGATCAGTATCGGTACTTTGAGGGAGGTTCCCCGTGCTTTCGCACGGACCTAATTAGTAAACCTCGTTTTCCCAGAGGCGTAACCTCGTTAACACTTTTCTAGACACCTTCTTGAATGACTAATTGTCCTGTGTAAAACTCTCCCAGGAGTAACTCTTACTCGCAGTGGGTATCGGGATCCAACTATCTCATAGGAGGTATGCAATCTCATTGCAAATTTCAACACTTGAAATTCCCGATAATGCTTTTACCCCTAGCATCCTATGACCTTGACGCAGGCCAACAAACCATAGTGCGCTAGTCAAGTTCAACCCGTCATTTCTTGATTCAATTAAACCCACCCGCACGACCCTTGACGCAGGCCAACAAAGTCGCACGACTACCCTAATCGAATCTGCATCATATGCATAAACAGATATATACTAGTTAGCTACCGCTCACTACGCCTTGACGCAGGCCAACAAGCGTAGCACGAATACTAAATAATATCTATCTGAAATGACGGAGGGCTACGCAGGTTTTTCAGAAAACCCTAAGCGTAATGAACTTGATATCGTCGTAGAATCATGTAGTTTTTGAAAAGGAGTGTTTTGAGGCTTTTCTTAGTTTCGCTAAAGGGGTCACTCCCGGTGAAGGGATCGTCGGCCCTTTCCTTATCGAATAAGGTGCAGGATATATCGTATATATCGCTGTGCAAAGCAAAACACTTAAAGCAATCAAAAGACAAACCGCGTTTTGTAGCATCTATCAGTTTTGCTAAAGGAGTCACTCCCGGTGAAGGGATCTCGGTCCTTTCCTCATCGAATAAGGTGCAGGATATATCGTATATATCACTGTGCAAAGCAAAACTGTAGCTACCCTTTTTATAAAGTTTTTGATTCTACAACATCTTTAGGTTTCTTTTCTTTTATTAATCTTATTAATAAAAATCCCATCAGCTTATGCTTCCTAAGCATCACAGAAGAAACGAAAGCAATAATATTTATATATCAGCATATATAGTATAAGCATTCGTCTCAGGCAGTAATATGATCTCATCACAGAACATTGCAGCAGAAGAACATATATGAAATATTGGATATACTAGGACGTCCGTGTTTTCAATACGAGCCTGTATAAAACACGGATTCCACGGTCGCGACGAATAGCCAAACCCACATCCCAAGACCCCTACGAGAGCGGCAAGTAACACTGCCAATTCTAGGGTTAGGAGACCCGGTCTCGACTCCTCGAGATGGCCTCCCACTGGACCCTAGAACCCGGTTACTTGTGCTCCCCTTCTTGGGTCTACCTAATGCGGAAAAGTAAATAATATACACTGGTGACAACAACCGCATCCTGGAAGTGCCCCAAATAAAAGAATATTACATTACAAAAGAATTTTACATGAACGAAAATGAAAACCCTCATCTCACATAAAACCCCCGGCTATTCTGATCGCGACGATCCAATATAACATATCACAGCAACACATAATATCTCATATCATCAACGTAAGCAAGTATGCGTATCCCGATTGTCGTTGATGTATAGCAACGAAGCCGGCGATACACCACATACTACGCTTACGGTCACAGAAAAGAAAGTGTAAAACTA
Source organism: Agapanthus africanus (assembly GCA_030015575.1). Taxonomy (NCBI): domain Eukaryota; kingdom Viridiplantae; phylum Streptophyta; class Magnoliopsida; order Asparagales; family Amaryllidaceae; genus Agapanthus; species Agapanthus africanus. Next base: position 285,805,440 of record JASDDO010000010.1, on the reverse strand, counting down.
CAATATTTGGAATCCACAATCACTTTAGACATCGTAAATCCGAAATATCACATACTTCGTATTTCATGCCTAACTCTATGAATTCCACACATTGTATCACATTCCAGATAAATATACGGTATTAAACTATTTGAACAGATAATCAAACACCCAAAATTTCCCGAAGTGCTCAACTCTTGAGCGGAGTTCAAATAATCCCAGAATATGTCACAGTACCAGTGATCCAGCCGTAGAAGGGCCAAGCCAACGCCTCACATGTGGAACGCCGTACTGCCTCAAACCCGAAGGTTCAAAAGGCAGTTCAAGACGGTCACATAATCGAGTTAAGGTTTGTTGTCTTCTAGAGGGTCCACCGCTTAACTTGTACAATTTTCCGAAAGATTTAAACCCAATAAAAATTCAACGCTTGAAAGTTTGCCGTGCCGGAATAAAGTGGGTTAATGATATCCGTTCAACCAGTTTAACAGTTTCTAAATATCCGGAAAGAAATACGAATTTAAATATTCCGATCGAGTCTACTTTTACAAAACAAACCCCAGAATTTTAAACACCTGGAACAGAATAAAAATATCCAGAATACTCAGCAAGCAACTACGGGAATTACCATGAAGCCACGTGTCCTGATTTCACTGTTCCGCCGCGGAAGCGCCGCGCAAGCCATGCTTGCGCCGCGCTTCCGCCGCCGTTTGGTCGAATTAGGGGCTCGGGTTTTATGGTAATTCTTAGATTTCCCTGCTTATTTTTTTACATATTTTTAATTCAGAAAAATCCCAAATTTTAAAAAATTTCCAGAGAAGGGGTTTTTTCCGTCGTTTCGCGTTCGATCGGAGCTTTAACTTCGTAAACACATCGCCTAATGCTCTAGCTAGGCTCTGATACCACTGTAGGGTTCCTAGGCACTCTTGTGAAGGTTCATGAGGCATCAAACATGCCCGGATTAAATTTTAGACGTGCCGAACAACCCAAAGCCGGGATCTTTGCTAGATAATTAGGGTTTAATATGCAACAAGATAACTTTTATCTAAGTGTGAGGGATTACAACCTTTGTAGTCCGCTCCTTCACTTCACAAGCTCCGAGTAGAAGTCCCTTTGCCGCGATCCACGATCTCCCGGACTCATGAGAGGCTCCACGACTCGAACGATCCATTCTAGCTTGTCGTATTCCAAATCTCCGATGATCTACGTCGAGGTTTCGAAGAACTCAAGCTATCTCACTCAGAAGAGAAGAACACACTAATCCCATGGGCTAGATGAGATTAGTATGAGAGAGTAGTGATTTTGCTTTCTTTCTATATCATTTTCTCATATTTTATCATCACTTAAGAAAATCAAGAGAGCTTCTTCAAGAAAGAAGAAGAAGAAGATGATAATGGAAAAAGAATAATGATAATTCATTTTCTTTTGTGATGAATAGAAATATAAACATATGATTTAATTATAAACCATGGTCAAGGATGAATGGATGAGAATGTGTAGAGAAACAACTAGGGTTAGGGTTTGGTTAAGTTAAAAAATGTGTCATCCAAAATATCTTTACAAATGACAAAAGAAAATTGCTTCTAGAAAGAACTTGAAGCAACTAAACCCAATCAAACCCTAACCTCAATTAATCATCCTTAAACATGTTTAACAATTAATCATATCATGTCACAATAATATATATCACATATATATTATATATTTGCAACAAAAGAAAATAATACAATTAACATATATCGTATATATATCAATGTATCATCCACTGAGAAAATGAAATAATAAAGTAAGCCAATATTAGTTAATATAATAATATATCATATATATTATTATATATTAAATCATCGAATCAACACTTGATCCGACGATCCGGCTATATCGAATATAACCGGCTAATATATCATGTACCGATTCATCGAATCAACACTTGATCCGATGACCCGATTCATATCCATAAATCGCGAGAATCTAATACGGTATCCCATATCGCATTATTCTCGCTCCTGCGCATATCACATATGTGCCACTACTCTGTTTCGCCTGAGCCAAGAAACCTCTGTGTAGGACTCTAAAGAATCGTCAATACGCCGGTAGCAGGTGATGATCATATCAAACACCCACAAGCTGCAAGCGGTCAGCTAAACGTAACAGCCACCCAGGTATTGAGCGATCAGAAGATCAACAAGCTAGCCTGTGCGTTCTCCTGTGAATCCAACCAGTAACACTCCCGTACAGTCCGGTCTGTTCGTCTGATATGTCGCATATCAAGTCTAGGGGTGGTATACGTCAGACCCCAGTAACCGATAAGTCGTGTCGATGTGTGGCTCATAACGGGTCGAGAAACTACTAGTAACACTTACCAGTAAATCTCTATATCAGCCCTGGCCAGGGACTTCCAGTTATAGCCAATCGAACACAGCAAAACATCAACTCCCTATACCGGGAGAGACGAATCCCCTCCTATCGCTCATTGCCTCCATGTGATTCGGGACTGTACCCAAAAGCCACCGTTTTGCACGTCCTCTTGGACGTGGTAAGGTGGAAATCAAAGCACAGTGGGAATCACACAAGACTCTATGACGATCTCGGGTCTTCAGACTACCCTGTACCTGTGTCACCGGAGAACTGCCATCTGACGTGTGGTATATCACCATCTGGGAGTTCTCGGCGAGTCCGTTCAGTGTACCCAGTCTCCACTGAGCACCCGTACACCATCCTTGATGTCCAACACCGATGGATATGGGATCATCCATCGCCCATCATATGGGTCAAGATGCGTATACGCTAGTCTACTCTGGTGTATCGATGCCCTGTCTCGATATACCCTCGACTAGGAATAGTTATAGGATGTACTCATCGACTACCGCGGCCCCACTAGTATGATCTCATCATAGTCCCAGTAGTTGAGTACAAGTCCTAAGGGCTTTATCAACATGTGAGAGTAAAACAGTAAACCAATACAAGTCAACATGTTAAGATAAAGTGAAACCAAATAGCATACTATCATGACGAGCAAGAAAGTCTTCTCTATATATAACCAAGCATCCATTATAATATACATCATATGTACAACAATGGCCTCTAGGGCATATACATAACTAACAAAAACTTGTAATTACCGCAATCAGAAACGGCGTCGCTTCGCAGCTAGCCGGTGAGTGTGGGTCGATCCACAGAGACGGGTAAATTCCTTTTTATGTGTTTTAACGAGTTGATTCTATTTGTCGTTTTGGTTTTATAGAAATCTAAAAATCTAAATTATCCTAGGGCAATTAATTAAAAGTTATAACTAGGGCAGGGAAAATAAATTTACCTAGGACAAGAAATTTAAATCTTCACTAAGGCAAGAAAATAAATTACTTACAGGTGGCTCTCTCCAAACATCAAATCAGGGTTGTCAGATCTGGATTTCTGAATTGAAGAAAGGCACCGATGCTCTCCAAAAGATTTGTAAATTTTATTCATTAAAAGGAGGCATAGAGTTTACAATGAATTAGAGTCCCTATTTATAGAAGATAGGAAACCCTAGGGTTACAATGACTTGCATGTTTACAATTACAAAAATAGCCCTAGGTCAACTAGTCAAAGCCACAAATGAATTTTGATAAAATAAAATCTTCTTTTTGTCTTCTTAAAAAGGAAGTATTGGGCCTTTCCTTTATGGGCTCTTCTGTCTTTGGGCTTCCTGGGCTACTTAATTCTTTAATTCTTTCTTTAAAATAGCTTCTGTTCTCTTTCAGATTTTCCAGTGAATAATTGTGGTGGACAAGTTAACCGTGGCTTCGAAATCTTAGACCTTGCATTGCCTTGTACTTTGTGAATTTTATCTTTGATATCGGCTTGATCAAGAGTCTTCTGTTTGTTGGTCAAAGTCCACTTTTGCATCGTCTTTTCATCGTTTTCACTGTTTTCGCTTCAAGAACCTGTAACCTGTAATATGTAGCAGACATGCGTCAAAAGCACCCGTTTATTTGTAAAATATATAAGAATGGAGAATATAATAATGCAATATTATGGTATGAACACTTGGAGATGAAGAAAATGGACAAGGAAAAAGAATGGGTAGAACATGGGAGGCTCGGCCAAAAGGAAAGAGAGGGGGGTTTGTGAAAATTGTGAAGAAAATTCTAGTTAAAATGAAATAAATGCTCATTAATGCACTAAAAATCTTATGCCACCTCTTTCTTTTCTTTTAAATTTTTTTCTTTAACTCACAAATATCTAGATATTTTGGATGGATGGAATTAAGCCTAATCTAGTGATTAGATTAGCATAGATTCACATTAGAAGTAATTAATCCAAGCTGAAATGTAATTACCACTAATTAAGTGCATAATTAACCACTTAAAATAATATTTTAATTAGGGAAAAATCTATGTGAACCAAAATTTTCAATTGACCCCAAAAGCCCGCAAACTAGCACTATTCTAGTTAAACTATGTGCAGTCAAGTCTGTACAGAAATTTGATCAGTTCTGGATTAAAACGGTAAAACGGAAAAATTCGCATAACGATTTCAAAAACGTTACAAAGGTTTATATGCATTTTTGATACAGTCGAATTTCTTGACCGCCTCATCAAAGTTGATGTTCCAACTCTGCGATATCTGCTTTAATCCATAAATAGATTTGAGCAACTTGCACATCTTTCCGCTGCTCCCACAGTCTACGAAACCCTCTGGTTGATCCATAAAAACACACTCTTCTAAACTTCCATTTAGAAAAGCGGTTTCAACATCCATCTGCCAGATGTCATAGTCATGAAAGGCAGCAATGGCAAGTAGGATCCGAATGGACTTAAGCATAGCTACTGGTGAAAAAGTTTCATCATAGTCCAATCCTGGTCTTTGACGAAAACCATTAGCAACAGGTCTAGCTTTGTAGGTTTCTACCTGACCATCTACACCAATCTTCTTTTTGAAGATCTATTTGCATCCTACAGGTTTTATCCCAGTAGGAGAAAAATCCAAAATCCATACTTGGTTTGTGTACATGGATTCCATCTTGGATCTCATAGGATACAGCCACTTCAACGAGTCTCTACTCGTGATGGCTTGCTGAAAACAAGTCGGCTCATCATCTTCGATGATGCAGTCCTCTCGATCCCCGTCTACGAGAAAACCGTAGTATCTCTCGGGCAGATGAAACTGCCTACTAGATCTGCGAAGTGGCGTGGGTACGTCCTGTTCCATTGAAATCTCAGGTTCTACTAAATTTTCAGTAATAGTTTGTGGTTCTGGAATTTCTTCCAGCTCTATTGCGCTCCCACTTATCTCTTTTTCGAGAAATTGAGTTTCCATGAAGCGGGCATGATGAGAAACAAAGATCTTTTGTTCCTCAACGTGATAGAAATAATACCTCCTAGAATTCCTGGGGTATCCTACAAACTTACACAATACTGAACGTGCCTCGAGTTTGTCTAAATGAACCTTTTTGACAAAAGAAGGACAGCCCCATATCTTCAGATACTTAAGACAGGGTTTCTTCCCATCAATATTTCATATAGATTAGTAGGAACAGACTTAGTTGGAACCTTATTCAATAGGAATGCAGAAGATTCTAGTGCATAACCCCTGAAGGAGGGCGGCAACTCAACATTATTCATCATGGAACGCACCATATTTAGTAAGGTGCGATTCCGTCTTTCTGATACACCGTTGTGTTGTGGTGTGTATGGAGGAGTAAGATGAAAGAGAATTCCATTCGCTTTTAGATATTCCAGGAACTTGGTACTTGAGTATTCATCACCCCGATTGGATCGGAGCATCTTGATACTTTTGCCGGTTTTCTTTTCCGCTTCATTCTTATACTCTTGCAATTTCTAAAAGGCCTCGGATTTATGTTTCATTAAGAATACATGTCCATACCTTGAGAAATCATCTGTGAAAGTAATGAAGTAGGAATATCCACTTCTTGCATGTGTAGAGAATGACCCACACGCGTCGCTGTGTATGAGTCCCAGGAGCTCAGTGGCTCTTTCACCGTGTCCAGTGAACGGAATTTTTGTCATCTTTCCTCTGATACATGATTGATATGTTGCATATGATTGATCCTCAAATGGATCTAAGTATCTTTCTTTATGTAACTTAGTCAGTCGTGTTTCATTGATATGACCAAGTCTACAATTCCATACGAAAGCTTGGTTTTATTCTGAAGCCTTTTCTTTTAAGTGTGTTTTGGACATTGAAAACTTGATGTTGATTGAGAATGTATATTCCGTTACTAAGTGTACCCGACCCAACCATTTCATGATTTAAGTGAATGTTGATAACATTGCTTACAAGTGCAAAATTATATCCTTCATTTGATAATAAAGATACAGATATAATATTACACACCATACTAGGTACATAAAAGCTGTTACATAATAAGAAAATATGTCCACACGCCAATCCTAGGTGATATTCACCTACTGCAACAGCGTCCACACTAGCTCCGTTGCCAACCCTGAGGGTCATATTACATTTCCTCAAAACTCTACGGTTTCTCAGCGCTAACAAAGAATTACAGATGTGAGATCCTGATCCGGTATCCAATATCCAGGAAGTAGGGTTTATAGAGAAGCAGTTTTCAATCATGAACACACCTGAAGCCGAAACTACAACTTACTTCGTTTCCTGATTTCTGGCCTATAGGGCCATGCAGTCCATCTTCCAATGTCCATTTCTCCGACAATAGAAGCATTCTTCCATTATGGCTTCCCTCCTTATCTTTTCCTTTCCCTTTCCCTGCACCTTCTGCACACCTTCCCTTGGTTTGGTGGGGGCCTTCTTCTTCTTCCCCTTGGCCTTAGCCATAGATCTAGCAGAAAAAGATTCCCCAATAAATAGAGCGGGTGTTTCTGTAACATTTCAAGAAAATAAAATATTATTTTCGGAATTTAAATAATTAAAATAATAAATTTAATGAATATTTTTAAATATGAGAATTAGTTTTAATGAAAGGGTATAATTATATACCGATAGTTTGGAAAATATTTGGAAATTTATATCAAATATTGATTTTGAAAGAATTTATATGATTTAGATATTTTATAAATTTTTATACAATTAATTATATACAAATTTATTGTTAAAATTGATTAATATTTCGCTAATCATGCATTAATCCGGTTTATGTAATTGACATGCACCATAGCATGTTACATATACTTGTTACATTTTAATTGATATGCACCATGATTCATTTTTATTTAAAATGATTTTTTATTTTCTACTTTAAAAATAATAAGAGAATGGGAATTTAAAATTTGAGATATTTTGGAGAGAGGGGTACAAAGAGTTATGGCTCATGAGAGAGAGAGAGAGGGAGAGGGGTCTTCATTGACCACGACTCATTGTTCTCTCATCTTCATTTCCTTCTCTTCTTCTACTTCTCCTCCTCCTCTTCTTCCACCCTTTACCACCCTCAAGACCACCCCAAATCCACACCAAAACCTTATACTTCCTTCACAAAAATGGTGCAAATGATTTTTTATTTTTTACTTTAAAAATAATAAGAGAATGGGAATTTAAAATTTGAGATATTTTGGAGAGAGGGGTACAAAGAGTTATGGCTCATGAGAGAGAGAGAGGGAGAGGGGTCTTCATTGACCACGACTCATTGTTCTCTCATCTTCATTTCCTTCTCTTCTTCTACTTCTCCTCCTCCTCTTCTTCCACCCTTTACCACCCTCAAGACCACCCCAAATCCACACCAAAACCTTATACTTCCTTCACAAAAATGGTGCACAAGCTCACTAAAAGCATGATGGTATGAACAAGTTGAGGTTTTGAAGACTTTGAGCAACTCAAGAAAAATCTTGAGTTGCCAAATGAGGTATATCCCTACACTTTTGGTTAAGATTTTAGTGTTTCTTATGTTCTAGTGTAGTTTAAAGTTAAACTTGAGAGGTTTGGTGATCATTGAAAATTTATAGTTGAGGTTTAGGTGATATTTTGATGTATGAAAGTGAAATTGAGGATTAGATAGTGTCTAAACCCCTGCAGTGTGGGTATTTCTGGACCAAACCTGAGACTAAACCCCAAAACTTGAACTTTAGATTTTCCGATGTCGGTTTCTTTGTTTGTTGAGGACTACAGGGAATCTGGAGCAACTTAGTGTGTTTCTAAGAAAATTAAACAAGTACTTTGACCTAGTTAGACCACTGGGAGACCACCACAAGAAAACGAGAACCAAACTCCCTCTTTAAACTGGAGGCGCCGGATTTTTGGGCCTTCTCGTTGGCCATGTTCTGGTTATGGGTGTTGGGTTTTGGCCAGTAGCTCTTACTCCTTATGATCTAGCCCCTGTATTGTTAGTTTAGTCTCTAGTTACCTGGGAAAAAATCTGGGAGAATTTTTGTGTTGGTTTTGGCTATGGTTCTCCGATTTCTAAAACTTGGTTTTTGGTGTTTGATTTGGATTTGGTCGTTGGACGTTTGTACGTCAACGACGAGGGTGATTTGATTGTTTTTGCATGCATAGGCTATAGGTTCTAACCTATAAGCACTTTGCATGTCGTGTCGGTTTTTGAATCGGATTTTGATGCGATACGATGTGTTGTGATATGTAGGTACCTTCGCGTGGACTTCGAGACGACAAGGGAGAACAAGCGTCATGGACTTCGCCAAGCGAGCATCGAGGTAAGTAGATGTATATCTACGGGGAAAGTCGGGTGGATGGCATATAGCACCCCCGCAACCGTAAGATAAGTTATATATATAATATATATATGTTCGTACAAGATTTGGACACTTAGAAAATAAGGTTTTAGGAAACCGTAGGATTAGCAAGCATGTTCGTAGAAGGGTTTTACCTTATTCTTGAACTTTAGGATATGTGTAGTCACACACGCGCGCACACACACGCACACACTTGGTTTTGTGTGTGTGTGTGTGTGTGTACATATACACGTGATATAAGGATATTATATGTTATGGATATAAGTCGATATGATCGGGCATGATTCCATGAGGTTATGATCTGTGTTTGAGTCGAGACACCATTTATGATCTGATATAATTAAGGATCGTTGGGCGATATATATGCAAACATGAGAAAACATGTGACTCGATGAAATAATAGATTGTACGAGACCTTAGATCCGTACCCCTGATTATAAATTGTACGACGATTCATACCGTGTGAACTATATGATATACATATGATATTTTGACCCGTACCCTCGATTTTGAGGATGCCGTACGATGGATTTTACCGTATGAGATGTACATAATGATTGATCCGCACTCTTGACTCGAGGATGCCGTATGATGGATATTACCATACGCGATGATATGAGGTTGGATCGCCAACTATTAGATATATCGACTCGGAATATTATAGATTTCTTATCACCATTGACTAGGTACTCAGTTAGTCTTTAGATACTCAGATATATGTTGACTTAGGTTCGAGGCATACCTATTTTCAAAACTGACGAATCGTAGGATTTTGCAAAGAATAAACCGAGGGACGCTATAGATTTTCAAAAAGATATCTCTTTTCTCAAAAACACATAGTCCCTACTTTTCTAAAAACAACGATTTGTGCTATTTAAACATGATAAATGGTATGGCTCGTATATAGGTTTATATACCTTATTTTTTCTTTCACTGTTTACTTTTTGTTATGATCTCATCTGCTAGGATACCTGCACCATTACCGATGATGCGTATGTTGCACGTACACCGCTTGCCGGCTCACACACACATCATCGGTAATTGCCATGTCACGCATATTGTAGTAACCTTTATTATTGTTGACTTAGATATTTTTGTTGAGCATAAGATATTATGCTTAACATTAATTGTGACATGATAATGGTCAAATCTAGGTTGCCATCACAATTATCATAATAAAACTTATTATTTTTTTCCTCATATGAGAGCCCCCTTCATTATTTTTGATACACTCTCTCTCATGGCTCTCTCTCCTTCTTCCTCTCTCAAGACCTTAATATCTCATGAGTTGAGAATCAAAGGTTGTTGAGACTTAGCCACCAAAATCTTTCTCTAGGGTTCTTAGTTTAGCATACCAAGCACCTGTTCATCACATAAAACTGCATTTCAATACCGCTCATTCGTTATTTGTTTTGTTATATATCGGTACTATTAACCAGTGTCTGCTCAGTATTACAGATTACAGGTATCCATGAAAAAATACTGGAAATACACTTAAAATCACGGATATATCATTTGTGAGCCGACACTACAACCAGAACCGCAAACCGACCGATATCCAAGAGTTATTTTGCAAATAAATATCGTGTACACAATTTTGGTCCAACACATAACATGTGCACACACTAACTCTTGGAGCTTGGACCATGGACCTAGGGGCTGCCCAATGCACACAAGTAGGCATGGTGTGATGTGCATTGAATGCAAAAGATTGTGTGTTGACTTTAAGATCCAAGTTTCCCTCCAAGCACTAGGTGCAAAACAAATTCAAATAGACAAATCAAACTGGACCAAAGTGATACTGGGGACAACACATGACCGCACACCAAAAACAAGGCAGAGTGCTCGGAATTGGGCCGAGCACTACACCCCCTTGGCTGGCCCCATCTGCTCCTGTGGGCCCCAGTATCTCACAGTCCCTCCCATGTTGCCACGTCAGCTCATTTTTATTATTTGTTTAATTTTCTTTTGAGCCTATAAATACAGAACCAGTGAGCAAGGGAGAGGGGTCCAAGTTTTCTCATTCTTTTTCATACACTTTGTAACTCTTTTTGTTTCTTCAGTTCTTGTACATAGCTTCCCCTTAAGTTCTTTGCCTTAATTTGATCTAGCAACATCTTCATTGAGCTTGCAAGGTTAAGCTTTGGTTATTGATCTCATGGGTTGTATCATTCTTCAAGTTTAATAAATTTCTCTTTTTTTGCCTTCATTTTACATGAGTTCTTTACCCTTCTCTTGACCTTGCAATCTCTTCATTGAGCTTGCAAGTTTAAGGGTTGGTTATTGATCCCATGGCTTGTCTTGTGCTCTTGGGTTCCTAGTTAATTTCTTACTTACTCTTTATTTACTTGCATTTACTTTCTTGCAATTTTATTCATGTCATTTACATTCCATGCACTTACTTACTTGTAATGTTTTCTTTTCTTTTCTTTGTTCTTTTCTTTTGCTCTCTTTGTTGTTTTGTGAATGGTTGTAAATATGTGTTGTTAGTAAAAGAAACCGATATTATAAGTTAAGGATTTTGTTTCCTAACATTTTCCATTGAACTCCGCCCAAATCTTACACAAGCGCTCCATTAGGCACCTTACCCTACCAAGGTATCGGTGATCCTTAACCGCGACCGGTTGCGTTCGATTTCACCGGAGGCGAAAGCAAGAGACGAGAATGGAAGGACAAGGGTCAATAAGCAGGATTCGACGAATACCATGCTTACATACCCTAATCCACGTTGTTGTCGATTGCTCTAGCTTCAATTGGTCAAGACTCGGCTCAAAGGTTTGAGTACGAATTCACTAGCTTACACTATTGTATCTTTTCCTAACAAGTTTTATACTTTGCATATATACACATAGGATAGATACGAACAATCCGCCCACGTGCATTAACTCGTCAGAACAAGAACATAAAATGCTCCGTCTCCCTGTGGATCGACCCGTGCTCAACTGGGTAGCTGCAAAGTGACACCGTCCTCGATCGTGGTTACACTTTAGAACTTTAAAACTCACGACACGCCAAAAGCGTGCGATCAAATGGCGCCGTTGCCGGGGAGACAGTAACGTTTTTATTTTTGTTATTTCGGGTTAATCATTGTACATCTCATTTATACAACTAACCCTATTTTCAAAACAACATAAAATTTTCAAAAACCAAAATAAAAACTGTTGGATATAGTGCCCTCAGAGTCAATTATTAGATCACAGGCACGTGATTGCAATGATTGAGGGAGGACCCATACCGGTAGGACAATTTTACTCAAGATGATAGTATGCTATCTGGTTTATCTTTATCATCGTGTACTGCTTTAGGTGACCTTACAGGTCGTTATTACACGTTGATAGAGCCCCTATGATTCTTGCTTGACTGCCAGCAGTATGATGGCGATCATATACGCGGGAGCTGGGGTCTATAAGCACATCCTTAAAGTGGTCCCTAGTCGTGGGAGTTTTCGAGACAGGGCATCGATACTCCGGAGGAGACTAGTGTATACAGTCGAGACCCCAATGAGGGGCGGTGGCCAGTCTCACAAGCCATTGGTGTCAGTTGGTTCACCTAAGATGTATACAGGTGCTCATTGGGTTATGAGTACACTGGACAGGACTCGCCGGGAACATGCTAATTGGTATTATACCTGACGTCAGATAGCAGTTCCGTGGTGACATGTGTACATGTTAGTTCATCGACCTGAGATCGTCATTTGTCTCGTGTGAGTCCCACTGTGCTTTGATTACTACCCTACCACGGCTCAAAGGAGTCGTGCAAACAGGTTTTAGTTGGGTACAGTCCCGAGCCACATGGAGGCAAGTGAGCGGATCGGGAGGGGTTTCGTCTCTCCCGGTATTGGGGGTGAGATCGCGTTGTGTCTAGGAGAGCCATTACACGAAGTCCTTGGCTAAGGCAGGAGATTTACTGGTAGGTATTCCTGTAGTATCTCAGGGTGTTCTGGGCTACACTCCGACACGACTTGTACCACTTTTAGGTGTCTGACTTTTACCAACCCCCTAGGCCCGCCATGCGATGCTCATAGACGAACGGACTGGACTGTATGAATATTGTCACTGACAGGCTCAGTAGGGTGTCAGGATGAGTTCTCTCATCGACCTCCCTATTGGTCAATACCTGGTAGCCGGTTACGTACGGCTAGTACCTATGACGTGCTAGTGGTTAAATCCACAGCCAATGTATTGACGAGTCTTTAGACTCCCCCACAGACAACTTCTTAAGTTTCGGGCGAAACGTTGTAGAGGCCGTATGGATTTATGGCAGGGTTCGAACGTACGCGTGCACTTGTACACGTCTCGTGTTTAAGACGGATAATACTAGCGGGCTTTGGTTTGAGTTGTGCACGTGTCGTGTTTCGGACGGATAATACTAGCGGGCTTTGGTTTGAGTCGGATCCTAGTATTATACAGTGTAGATTTAGTCTTATTGCATTTGTATTCGGTCGGAATACAAATGCGGGTATGTATATATAATCGCAGGGTTTTCCTGTAATTTATTACGGGATCACTATTTGAAGTTGTCATTTTGCATCCCGTATCGACCATTTTTCTTTATTCCTTCTTGGCTGAAATTCCTTTGATAAAAAGGGGGTCTTTTTTGCAAATTGGAGATTTACTAAATGGAGGGGTTTTTTGTGGCCACTGGCGCTCCATCAGCACATGGAGGCTTCATGAGGTTTCTAGAAAGCTTGGCATCATTTCTTATGCCTCCTTTTTGCATTTATGAGATAGGATTTGTAAAAGACTTGGGTGTGACATCTTTTCCTTGTGATCATACATTTTTCTTTTGTTTTTGGCTCACCTCTTTTCCTCGAAAATGCACATGGCCAGCCACTAGAATAGCAGCCCCATTTCTTTTTGGTGAGAGGGATTTTTTGATTCATTTCATGGCAAAGAAAACTCCTAACCTCCATTTTTCCATTGCTCATTTCATCTCCACCCAAAGGAAACTTCATTAACCCTCGAGACAAAGCATTCTACACTTAGTCTACAGCAATCTTGGACACGTCGGCTAGCAAACTTCGTGTCCGAGTTGCCTCGGTTCAGAGGTGGGAGCCCGTAAAAAGAATCGATGATGTGGTGCCCTTTCCGACGAGAAGATCGAGACCGGAGATGCCGCGAGGAGCTTGGGATGGTGGCCAAAGACCGAAGGACACGGATCGATCGGTATAGCTTTCCAACCCTCTCTCTAGATAGCTAGTTGTAGGTTAATGGTTCGATCCGGGAAAAAGTATACGATAGCGCCAGTTTCAAGTTAAGAAAAAGTTATTGTTTCCGCATTTTGGCCTCGGACAGACGGCCCGGGCGCTACCGTAGACTTACATGGTATCAGAGCCACGCCATTAACCTTTACTAGCTTGTTCTAACGTATTTAAAATATCGATCGGCCGAATTTTCCGAAACCGTGTTTTCAAATTCTGTGTTTCTGTCGAATTATTTTTGTGGTCTAAAAATTATTTGGAGTATTGCAGAAATACGTGCAGGGTTTTTTAAGACATCTGGGAAAATTTGGATGCAAGATGCTAAGTATAGTCGCGGAACCGTGGCCATACCCATGTTTTGGCCGCGGTTCCACTGCCATTTAGTGGTCTCTCTGCTCCAAAGTTTCTACAGTGATCTTAATCTTGGAAATATGGTTTCTGGAATATTTTGTTTGGGCCCAGATTATTTTGAGTGCTGTAGTTGTACTTGGGGCCCACTTCGGAGAATTTTGTCGATCGAAAATTTTAAATATGTTAGTTCACAGTATTTACATTATTGAAAGTCATTCGAGCGGTAAATCCTGTCTAATTGCTATAGCCCTTTTAGACGGATTTGCGAACGTGACATTCACGTTGATGTTCTGTGTTGTGCTGTGATGTTGCGGATTTTTCGTAGTGGATATCCTGGATGCAATGGTAGTACAGTTTGGTTGTATTTGTACATTTGATATTGCGGGGTGAGCGTCCGACATGTGGACTGCCGTCACTGCCTGTTTGTATATTATTCTTTTGGGGCACGACCGGGCTGAGGTTGATGTACCCGTTGTATATTTTACTTTCTGTACTAGGATTACCCTGCGGTGGCGTGCACGGATAGCCGGGTTCTAGAGGGCAACGGGCCCGCATCTCTTGGCTTTGAGACGGAGGGGGCTTTACTCTAGAATTGGCGGGCTATTCTCCTCACTCGTTGGGGGTATAGGTTGACCCAATGAAGGGTGCTCATGTTACCGGATTCCGTGAAGTGCTTGGTGGTCCATTCACGTTGTTGAAAGGGGCTGCCTCGCTTCATGTTTTGGTGGGTAACTTGCCGCACCCGTAGGGGTCTAGGATTTCATTGCATAGGCTATCCACACGACCATGGGAACGTCGGGTTTCAGTAGCGGCTCTATGAAACCCGGGGATCCCAGATTATCTGTATTATTCTGTGATGCTTATTACATTTCTGTGATGTTGCATTTTATCATGCCTTGAGCGATTATTATATATTGATATATATACTAGTAGATGTTGTATATGTTTTACACCCCCGCTAGTCCTGTCCCTGCTCTGTCGTTAGTTAAGTAACCTAACGGGTGATGACGGGACCCAGTGGCGAATGCGGATGGCATATACGTACATCGTATTTTCATTCTTTATTGGTGTGATCAATTGATGGGACTGCATTGATTCAGATCAATGCAAGCTAAACAAACCTGTTTGACGTTGTTGGAACAATTTTCAAAAAGCTGTTATTGCAAGGACGTTCTCTTTTGTTTTGCACAGTGGTATTCGGTTATGAATATCCAGCACCTCAGTCGACGAGGCAAGAGCCGAGATCCCTTCACCGGGAGTGACCCCTTGGACAGAAGTTTGCGTCAGGGTAATAACTTCACTATAGCTGATTACTTTTTGCTTTGCATCGTGGTATTCAGTTGGAATATCCTGCACCTCATTCTACGGGGAAAGTGCCGAGATCCCTTCACCGGGAGTGACCTCTTTAGCAAAGGTTTTCGCCACTATATTTTTATAAAAAGCTATCCGGTTCCTTCAACGATATCAAGTTCATTACGTTAAAGGTTTTTGCCAAAAAGCATTCGTATCCCTCCATAATTTCAGACGGGTAGCACTTAGTATTCATGCTTTGTTTGTTGACCTTTGTCAAGGCATAGTGAATGGTAGATGCTTGTTACCTTTCTGCTGCATAGATAGATGCGTTGGTTTAGGACAGTCGTATAGCCTTGTTAACCTTCGTCAAGGGCTTGTACGGGTGGGTTCAAATTAACCTGTACAATGACAGGTAGAACTTGACATGTGACTTATGATTTGTTGACCTTCGTCAAGGTCATAAGAGCATGGGGTAAAAATCACATCGGGAGTTTCTAAAGAAACTGAAACTTTCTATATATGCACATACCTTCTGGAGTGTGATAACATGAGTAGATTCCATCACGTTATCATGCGATGATAGTTGGATCCCGATTCCCACTGATGAGTTGGTTTACTCCTCGGGTGATCCCGACTAATTCTTCTTTCAGGTTTGGAGGAGAATTTGAGGTGACAGTAGGAGGTTTCCTGATTAGATAAAGTGATAACCATTCTGATCTAGGTTAGAATGCACGCTGAGTGTTTCTTTTCTCTCTCTCTTTGGCAGCGACCATGATCTGACCCTTGACTATAACTCAGTGACCAAGTTAACCGAACCTTCTTAAAACACTGGCTTTTGGATTGTCAGAGTTGCATACCTCATTGCCGCTCCTACTTTAATCCTTTTCTCCAGAACACCCTGTATTACTACGAACATCCACTTCCATTGGATAAAACCAACGTATAGTTATATACGAACTCGAAGGAACTTGTTCCAGATTCGAGGATGGTTTCCGGTTCTGGAGAAAACGAATATGACTATTCAGTTGTCTTTTCCTTTTACCTTCTCTCAGGTTGCGAGTGCTCCTTGGATTAGGACGGTACACCTATTATGCTAATTGGATAGTCTTCTTCCAAACCATCGGCAGGTGCCGAACGGTAGGGAATGAAGAAAACCAATTAGCCTAACGATGGTGTACAGAAGGTATTAAGTAAAGACAAATAAAGGGATTAGAAAGAGGGCAAAGTAAATTGCGACTGCTATTGACGACCAAACCAAGTATTTCATTACCACTCCTACTTCACCTTTATATTTCTCCAGAACACTCCGTATCACTACGAAGATCCACAGTTATTTGGATACTCTATCGTATGGTTATATACGAACTAGAAGGAACTTGTTCCAGTTCGAGGATGAATTCTGGTTCGGGAGAAATAGGAATAAGATTTATTCAGTTGTCTTTTATCTTTACCTTCTCTCGCGTTGCGAGTGCTCTTAGGATTAAGATAGTACACCTATTACGCTTATTGGATAGTCTTCTTCCAAACCATAGGCTGGTGCTGAACGGTAGGGAAGGAAGAAAACCATTTAGCCTAACTGTCACGACCCAAAGTTTGGCCCATGACCGGCACTTTACCACGTAACGTCTACAGGCGTAACGCGACTAAGTAAGCCAAAACCCAGAAATCAAACCCGTAAAAGTATAGAGTGTTTAAAACATTTAATAGAAACATTTGCCAAACTGCTAAGAAAACTTCAAGTAGACAATCACCATGATAACAGTATACGACGCCGTAGCGAAGAAATGAGCAATAAGTGGAAAACATCACAGATAGAATAAACTGCATAAGTAAAGTCGGCTCACAACGAGCTCGACACCAGAATACAAAATAATATACATCGTCCTCACAACTGGTCTCTAAGTCAATACATAAGTGGTAGATGGAGAGTACTAGATACAACAATGTACATAATTGAAAGATAAACAGATACCGCTCAAAACCCACCTATCAGCAAAAGAGCTAGTACGCAAACTGTAGGGGTATCTGTGTCAAAAGATGCAAGAAAGCAGCCCGCCGCTACTACTACGAAGGGCGACCTGCAAACACTGTGGCACAACGGGTGTGAGTTGCCAACTCATGAGTAGTAGATAACATATAAATGTAATCGCGAGTATGCACGTGCTGCGATACTCTAACCAATGGTAATAGATAACATCTAGATGATGAACCATATGAGCAGTAATCAAGCATCAAGTACGCTCTAACAACATCTCTAAATGATAAGCAGGGTATGCAATAATCATGCATAGCAAATGCAATCTAATGACATCTATATAGGATGAGCAGGGTATGCAATAATCGTGCATAGCATGTGAAATCTAATGACATCCATATAGGATGAGCAGGGTATGCAATAATCGTGCATAGTATATGTACTCTATCAGGTACAACAGATACAGGATGAGATATAAAACACTGAATGCTGAGCATGGGAATAATAATATCTACACGGAATATCAACGTGGAAAATAATCGGTGTCCATCCATATGCCCAAATCATGTAAATCTCATAGAATCATGGGTGCCCAGCATCGGCACCCTAAATATCATGAATCATCGTGTCTAGCATCGACACGCAAATACTCAAGTATCGGGCTCCGTCCATCAGATCAGCCCACGGGCTCCGTCTGCGGAATCGACCCTCAGCCCCGGCAGTACGCGTCGTCCCGTATCCATCTCTCATCACTGGTCAGTATCCTCCGGGTCTAACCAATCACCGGTAGGTAGTAGTCCCTCCGCCGGGCTCACCGTCTAACAATATGAGTCTTCTCGCCCCGGGGTACCGTACCGAGTCCACCATGTACCCGCAATCGGTGCTTACCGCTCCTCGAATCGGGTATACTCACACAAGCTCTCTGGAACCGAGAAAACTCATGGTGGACGCACTGAAATATCATATCAAGGGTAACCGGGTTTTTAAAACAATGACATATTCTCTTTTGAAATATCCACGGTTCTCAAATCCAGAAATATCATGGAAACAACATATCTCAATGCGTAAATCCATCCAAGTATGAAGATATCACTATATGTGTGCACTGGTAAGAATATACAGTGTGCATGTGCGCAAGTATGAAGATATCAATATATGTGTGCACGGGTATGAATATACAGTGTGCATGTGCGCAGGTATGAAGATATCAATATATATGTGCACTGGTATGAATATACAGTGTGCATGTGCGCAGGTATGAAGATATCAATATATATGTGCACTGGTATGAATATACAGTGTGCATGTGCGCAGGTATGAAGATATCAATATATATGTGCAATGGTATGAATATACAGTGTGCATGTACGCAGGTATGAAGATATCAATATATGTATGCACTGGTATGAATATACAGTGTGCATGTGCGCAGGTATGAAGATATCAGTATATGTGTGCACTGGTATGAATATACAGTGTGCATGTGCGCAGGTATGAAGATATCAATATATATGTGTGCACTGGCATGAATATACAGTGTGCATATGCGCAGGTATGAAGATATCAATATATATGTGCTCTGGTATGTATATACAGTGTGCATGTGCGCACGTATGAAGATATCAATATATATGTGCACTGGTATGAATATACAGTGTGCATGTTCGCAAGTATGAAGATATCAATATATGTGTGCACTGGTATGAATATACAGTGTGCATGTACGCAAGTATGAAGATATCAATATATGTGTCAATATGCGACAAGTCATGACAATCAGCAATGATGCGGCACACAAATCGATATGTATAATGCGTAGCAATCCTATAGTGCAAGTGTCATAGCAATCACTAACGGTGTGGCTGTAACATACAAATAGTGCTCGTGCAGCTTGAACTGTTAGTGACAGTGCAGTGTTCTATGCTATCATTTCTATATGCAACAATAAGGTATGCTACTATAGTCCATATGAACATCTACGACTAAATATCCTAACACACCCTGATGCTTAACGCCATATGGGCGATTTCCCCATAGATGTTAAATCTACTCACCTGGTCGCGTGCTACACGTAGCCGACCACTTGCTTCCCTTTCTTGGCGGCGTCCGACGTACCCGCCTGCGAACCTGGAATTTACACAAAGATTCCATATAGAAGCAAATATCTCGCAAAACACGATATCGAAACAAGACGAGAAACTCACGCCGCGAACTAAACGCGCGTGTGTACGATACGCTGAAACGTGTGTATACGCGTCTAAAACTAACCCGACACGTCGCAGTACGCTGGATCACAGAACCCACTCACGTATCGCGCGTATCGCGCAAACTAAACGTACTTAAAAAACGATATATCACCCCAGATTTTACCTGTTGGAGATAGTGCCCTCAGAGTCAATTATTGGATCACAGGCACGTGATTGCAATGATTGAGGGAGGACCTATCCCGGTAGGACAGTCTTACTCGAAATGATAGTATGCTATCTGGTTTACCTTTATCATCGTGTACTGCTTTAGGTGACCTGACAGGTCGCTATTGCACGTTGATAGAGCCCCTAGGATTCTTGCTTGACTGCCAGCAGTATGAGGGCGATCATATAAGTGAGAGCTGGAGTCTGTAAGCACATCCTTAAAAGGTCCCTAGTCGTAGGAGTTTCGAGACAGGGCATCGATTCTTCAGAGTAGACTAGTGTATACAGTCGAGACCCCGATGAGGGGCGGTGGCCGGTCTCACAAGCCACTGGTGTCAGTTGGTTCACCTAAGATGTATGCAGGTGCTCATTAGGTTATGAGTACACCGGACAGGACTCGCCGGGAACATGCTAGTTGGTCTTATACCTGACGTCAGATAGCAGTTCCCAGGTGACATGTGTACAGGTTAGTTCATCGACCTGGGGATCGTCATTTGTCTCGTGTGAGTTCCCACTGTGCTTTGATTACTACCCTACCACGGCTCAAAAGAGTCGTGCAAACAGGTTTTAGTTGGGTACAGTCCCGAGCCACGTGGAGGCAGTGAGCGGATCTTCAGGGGTTCGTTTCTCCCGGTATTGGGGGTGAGGTCGCGCTGTGTCTAGGAGAGCCATTACACGAAGTCCTTGGCCAAGGCAGGAGATTTACTGGTAGGTATTCCAGTAGTATCTCAGGGTGTTCTGGGCTACACTCCGACACGACTTGTACCGCTTTTGGGGGTCTGACTTTTACCAACCCCCTAGGCCCGACATGCGATGCTCATAGACGAACGGACCGGACTGTACGGATATTGTCACTGACAGGCTCAGTAGGGTGTCAGGATGAGTTCACTCATCGACGTTCCTTTTTGGTCAATAGCTGGTGGCCCGTCACGTATTGGCTTATACTTCTGACGTGCTAGTGGTTAAATCCACAGCCAAAGTATTGACGAGTCTTTAGAGTCCACCACACTCAGTTACTCAGGTTTCGGGCGAAACGCTGTAGAGGCCGTATGGAGATATGGCAGGGTTCGATCAGATACGTGCGGTATTGCACGGATCGTGATCGGACGGTTTTTACTAGCCGGCTTTGGCTTAAGCCGGATTCTAGTATTTGATAGTGTAGTTTTGTCTCTTTGTATTTGTGTTCAGTGGGAATACAAATGCGGGCATGTATTTGCAGTAGCGGGGTTTTCCTGTAATTTATTACGGGATCGGTTTTCTGGGGTTGCCAGTTTGCATTCCGTTCCGACCGGTTTTCCTTTGTTCTTTCCCGGCCGGACTTTTTCGATGGAGGGTGTTATTTGCAAGTTTGCAAATAACACTTTGTGGAGGGGTTTATTGCATAAGGATTGATTATGAAAGCATCTTTGCTTTTCATGCATTTATTGTGAAGTGAATGGATTTGATATGGATTTGAGTTTTATGATCATTATGTTTAGGATATGGTTACCCCTTGCTTTTTCCCTACCATCACCTCCCTCTTGCATTATGTTTTCACCCCACCACCATTTCCCACTTGAATGGCCGGCCACATTTGGATGAGGGGAGAAAAATGAGAGTGTTTCATTTTGATGAGGATAATTTGGTTCATCTCATTTTTCCTTGCTACACACATTCTAGCTCCACTTGAAAATTCCATTCCTCCATCAAGGCAACTACAAACCCCAAAGTGAGACATGCACTCTACACTACATTCTACAGCAAATCTTGGGCGCGTCGGCTAGCCAACTTCGCGCCCGAGTTGCCTCGGTATTGAGGTGGGAGCCCGTAAAAGATACAGGCGATGTGGTGCCCTTCCGGCGAGGAGGCGACGACCGGAGTTTCCGCAGGAGATCGGGACGACGAGGAGAAGACCGAAGGACTCGGATCATTTGGTATATCACTTCCCCTTCTTGTAGTTAGCTTAGACTAGTTAATGGTTCGATCCGGGTGGTTAGTGCGCGGTGGTGCCGGTTTGCTAAGTTCGCAAAATTAAAGTTTATCACCGTTTCCGCATTTGGCCGTCGGATTGACGGCCGGGGCACCGCCGTGCACTTACAGTGGTATCAGAGCCTCGCCATTAACTTCGTCTAGCTTCGTTTAATGTGTTTTGAATTTCCGATCGACCAAAATTCCAAAATCTACATTTTAGTTCACATCAGTTTTCTGTTAAAATTTTTTGGTGTCCAAAAATTTTTCAGGTTGTAAAATAGTGATGTACTGGAAGTTATAAGCACACTGTAGAAATTCGACACTGCAACTCGACCACCCAAGCGAGGAAACGCGGCAAAACCCCCCTTATGCCGCGGTTCCGTCGCCTAACAGTGTCCTTGCTGTGTCAAATTTCTTCAGTAGCTTTCTGGGGTGAAAATAGGGGTTTTGGAATATTAAACTTGGGCCCAGAATTTCTGTGAGTGCTACAGTATTGCTTGGGGGCCCACTTGTTAATTTTTGATCGATCGGATATTTTAAACACATTATTTCACAGTATTTACATTATATCTGCGACCGTGAATGTCACTCGATCGGTAAATCCGGTCTAACTACTATAGCGCGGTTAGACGGATTTGCGAACGTGACTTTCACGTTGATGTTTTGTGATTTTGCTGTGACGTTGCGGATCGGTCGTGGGGGATAGCCTGGACGCGGTGCTAGTTCTGTTTTGTTGTATTATGTACATTTGATATTGCGGGGCGAGCGTACGACATGTGGACTGCCGTCACTGCCTGATTGTATTATTCTTTTGGGGCATGACCTGGTTGCGGTCGATGTACCCGTTGTATGTATATTTTACTTTCTGTACTAGGATTACCCCGCGGAGGGGTGCACGGATAGCCGGGTTCTAGAGGGCAACAAGCCCGCATCTCATGGCATTGAGACGGAGGGGGCTTCACTCTAGAATTGGCGGGCTATTCGCCGCACTCGGAAGGGGTACAGGTTGACCCAGGAGGGGTGCCCAAGTTACCGGATTCCGTGAAGTGCTGGGTGGTCCATTCATGGCGCTGAAGGGGGCTGTCTCGCTTCAGGTTTTGGCGGGTAACTTGCCGCGCCCGTAAGGGTCTAGGATTTCATTGCACAGGCTATCCACACGACCAGGGGAACGTCGGGTTTCAGTAGTGGCTCTGTGAAACCCGGGGATCCCAGATATCTGTATTGTTCTGTGATGCTGTACATTTCTATGATGTTGCATTTCTTATCACGCCTTGAGCGAATATAATATATTGGTATATATATTAGTAGATGTTGTATATGTTTAACATCCGCGCTAGTCCAGTCCCCGCTCTGTCGTTAGTTAGCTAACCTAACGGGTAATGGCGGGACCCAGTGGCGAATGCGGATGGCATATACGTACATCAGTATATTTTTGTTCTTTATGGTGTGATCAATTGATGGGACTGCGTTGATTCGGATCGATGCAAGTTAAAACAAACCTATTCTGATGTTGTTGGAACACTTTTCAAAAAGCTGTTATTGCAAGGGCGTTCTCTTTTGTTTTGCATCGTGGTATTCAGTTGGAATATCCTGCTCCTCAGTCGACGAGGCAAGGGCCGAGATCCCTTCACCGGGAGTGACCCCTTGGACAAAAGTTTGCGTCAGGGCAGTAACTTCATTATAGCCGATTACTTTTGCTTTGCATCGTGGTATTCATTTGGAATATCCTGCACCCTATTCTACGGGGAAAGAGCCGAGATCCCTTCACCGGGAGTGACCTCTTTAGTAAAGGTTTTCGTCACTATATTTTCTAAAAAGCTATCCGTTCCTTCAACGATATCAAGTTCATTACGTTAAAGGTTTTTGCCAGAAACCATTCGTAGCCCTCCGTCGTTTCATATGGGTAGTCAATAGTATTCAAGCTGTGTATGTTGGCCAAAGTCAAGGCACAGTGTTTGGTAGCTGTTGGTTATTCATATGTAGCATAGATAGATGCGTTGGTTTGGGACAGTCGTACTGCCATTTTGGCCAAAGTCAAGGGTATGTACGGGTGGGTTCAAATTAACCTGGAAAATGACAGGTAGAACTTGACATGTGACTTATGATATGTTGGCCAAAGTCATGGTCATAAGAGCATGGGGCAGAAATCACATCGGGAGTTTCAAAAGAACTGAAACTTGCCAGATATGCGCATACCTTCTGGAGTGTGATGACGTGAGCGGATTCCGTCACGTTATCATGCAATGATAGTTAGATCCTGATTCTCACTGATGAGTTGGTTTACTCCTCGGGTGACCCCGACTAATTCTTCTTTTAGGTTTGGAGGAGAATTTGAGGTACAGTGGGAGGTTTCCAGATTAGATAAATTAGTAACCATTCTGATCTAGGATAGAGTGCACGCTGAGTGTTTCTTTTCTCTCTCTCTCTGGCAGCGACCATTGACCCGACCCTAGACTATGACTCAGTGACCAAGTTGACCGAACCTTCTTAACACTGGCTTTTGGATTGTCAGAGTCGCTAACCTCATTGCCACTCCTACTTTTACCCTTTTCTCCAGGACACCCCGTATTACTGCGAACGTCTACTTCCATTGGACAAAACCATCGTATGGTTAGATACGGACTCGAAGGAATTCGGGGATGGTTTCCGGTTCTGGAGAAAACGGATAGGATTATTCAGTTGTCTTTTCTTTTCACCCTCTCTCAGGTTGCGAGTACTCCTTGGTTTAGGAGTAGTACACCTATTACGCAAATTGGATAGTCTTCTTCCAAACCAAAGGCTGGTGCCGACCGGTAGGGAATGAAGAAAACCAATTAGCCTAAACGGTGTACAGAAGGTATTAAGATTAAGACGAAGCAAGGGATTAGTAAGTAGGGCAAAGTAAATTGCGACTGATATTCACGACCAAACCAAATATTTCTTCGCCAATCCTAAATCACCTTTGTATTTCTCCAGGACACTCCGTATCACTACGAAGATCCACAGTTTCTTGGATACTCCATCGTATGGTTATATATGAACTCGAAAGGAACTTGTTCCAGTTCGGGGATGGATTCTGGTCCAGGAGAAATAGGAATAAAGTACATTCAGGTGTCTTTTATCTTCACCTTCTCTCGCGTTGCGAGTGCTCCTAGGATTAGGACAGTACACCCTTTATGCTTATTGGATAGTCTTCTTCCAAACCATAGGCTGGTGCCGAACGGTAGGGAAAGAAGAAAACCATTTGGCCTAAGGGGTGTGCAGAAGGTAATGACTAAAGACATATAAAGGGATTTGGAGAGGTGGCAAAGAATTATACGGTTATAGTTGTGAATCTGGATAATGGAAGAGGCATTACTAAGAATACCGGGATACCCCACCGAAACATTTCAATGTTTCAGTTTCACTGTGTAATGTTAAAAGAAAACCGATTTCCCGATTAGACACTTGCTCCGGGGTATGTATTTACCAGGTTTGATTCTCACATCTGTATGGCTTTTACAGATGATGAGTGGGAGTAAGTTATTGGGAATAGGGTAATCATCCTCATTATATCGGGATTCGTTGTAATCGGTGATATTTGAGGAGATCACCTGGGCTGTTTTCCGGTTGGCAAATATTTGGTTTTGAATATCCGCTGTTGTGCACCAATTTCAAATTGATATATCTGTACGTCTATTTCATAGAGTGAGATATACCTTTTGATATTATATCGATGACATTTACCTATATCAATGGATGGTTAGGTAAGGAGCATTAAACAGCGGTGTAATTCTTCTTAACCATAAGTACAGTTTTCAACCTACGACACACAGTGAAAGAGTTGTTAGACTCAGCGGACTTATACAGAGTATTGTATGTTGTCCAGTGTCCATTAGGACAGAGGGGTTGGTCCTCATACTATATTCTGTTTACTTTTAACTTCTCTAGTTCTTAGACATGCGTTTCGTAGAAACACAGGGTCTAAGTTTTGAGGAGTTATAGGTATTTGAATAGAGTAGAGAACCAGGTGTAGCAAGTATCGGGATTCTTCAAAGTGATCGAAGATGTAGATACTTGTGTATGGTATTCAGTTGATAGTAATGATAAAGAGAAATTGCTTCTCTTTCAGGTACTCATAATTGGAAGCATTCCTAAGTTGAGTAACGCTGATCGGCCTCTCTCCATTTAGTTGACATGCACTGGAGACAGCTGCATGATTTGAATCTGGTTCAATTAAATCAGTGCCTCTGGTTCTATATTGGATATAGAACAGTTCATATCTTAACGTTGTTAAGGTACGGGGAGTTGTCCGGCTTATGATTAAAACCAGACACTGGACAACTCAAGGCACGTTTCTGTAATGGCTGTTTGTGGGTTGACCCAGGCCATGACGAGGGTTGACTTTCTACCATCTGGCAGATCAATAGAAATATTGTTCTAGACTTGCCACAGTTTTATTAAAAATGGATTTTTTTTTCAAAAACAGTAGTGGGAGTATGGTAGAACTGGAAGTGATTCCAGAACCGCAAACGATTACCGAAGATATGATAAGGAACCTAAAGATTCAATCTGATTTGACATTCCAATGGCCACTCCGCAGATAAGGTGGGTAACTTCAGGCACCCGAGAGGTACTCCGGTAGCCTCAAGGACGGTGACTGGGAAGTTCTTGTTTACCCACATTTGTCATTGTTGTTGTTCCAGGCTGCGAGACCCGGCAGGAGGATGAGTATAGCGTCGTTCTAAACTTGCTTTAGAAGTCCACGTCTATATGACTCTGCTAGAGGGTTGTCGTAGTCAGTGGGAGCAGCGGAAGCATTGGTGGACATCAGGCTTATGTCTATTTATAGACTAAAGCAGATGTAGCGGAGATAGATCATCTATTTCTGATGTGACAGTCATAGGTTTGACGTCATCAGAATAAGGGATGGATCTGTTGAGAAGGTAGTAGGATGTGATATCCGGGTTTTGGATGACATACACAAAGTAGGAAGTGACATTCCTATACTACGATCGGTTATACTTTGGTCGTCACACAGTGGTTTCTCCACATGGGACTTGGACATTATATCAGACATACTGGTTACTAGATCTATGGTTTTAGATCTAGATTTGGGTGGTTTCCCAATCAGGGTATTTTGACAGCATTCTAAGAGTATTTAGAGTGGATGACTCCTGGCATGGTAGTGTACCTGCAGGTAATGGAGTCACCCTCTCTAAAGGTATCTTACAGACTAAAGGGGAGAGGGATGTGCATGATTGGCAGATCACTTGCTCAGGCAATTGAGTCAATCATGAGATGTCAGGTACCACACCAGATGTTGTTCTTGCAGTAAGTGCAATAAGTTGATATTGATCCAATCCTGGGGAAACAGTCGGAAGCAGTTTTAGAACATAAGTGAATGTTCTAGGGATATGATAACGGCTGCCTCCTTTAGGAGACGGTTATCACTCCAGGCTTCCAAGGTGACATGGACGACAGGGTGATTGTCAGAGTTATACTTTTCCTTCCGACGAGGGGCAGTATTTTGGACAGGTGGTCCAAGGCAATACTGAGGGTGGCTTGGCGCAGGATACTGATTAAGTTCAGTTGACGATACAGTCTAAGAAGTTTAGATTTAGAGTTCATTCATGAGCTAGGTCCCATCAGACATCCAGACATTCTAAGACAGGTATTGCTCATTTCGGGAGATGGCTTTCTCCGCGAACTTGAGATATAGAGAGAGACATAGAAAGAAACCTCAAGGAGGATCCACTCACTGAGGCTATTCCTCGAACGCAATAGTTTAACAAACGGATTTTATGAGACTGACTAGTAGGGGAGTTGGGTGTTCGGTATCACACAGGCTGTGAATATGCGACATCGCAATAATTAGCCTTGAGTGCAAGTGGGAGATTGTTGGAGATAGTGCCCTCAGAGTCAATTATTGGATCACAGGCACGTGATTGCAATGATTGAGGGAGGACCTATCCCGGTAGGACAGTCTTACTCGAAATGATAGTATGCTATCTGGTTTACCTTTATCATCGTGTACTGCTTTAGGTGACCTGACATGTCGCTATTGCACGTTGATAGAGCCCCTAGGATGCTTGCTTGACTGCCAGCAGTATGAGGGCGATCATATAAGTGAGAGCTGGAGTCTGTAAGCACATCCTTAAAAGGTCCCTAGTCGTAGGAGTTTCGAGACAGGGCATCGATTCTTCAGAGTAGACTAGTGTATACAGTCGAGACCCCGACGAGGGGCGGTGGCCGGTCTCACAAGCCACTGGTTTCAGTTGGTTCACCTAAGATGTATGCAGGTGCTCATTAGATTATGAGTACACTGGACAGGACTCGCCGGGAACATGCTAGTTGGTCTTATACCTGACGTCAGATAGCAGTTCCCAGGTGACATGTGTACAGGTTAGTTCATCGACCTGGGGATCGTCATTTTTCTCGTGTGAGTTCCCACTGTGCTTTGATTACTACCCTACCACGGCTCAAAGGAGTCGTGCAAACAGGTTTTAGTTGGGTACAGTCCCGAGCCACGTGGAGGCAGTGAGCGGATCTTCAGGGGTTCGTCTCTCCCGGTATTGGGGGTGAGGTCGCGCTGTGTCTAGGAGAGCCATTACACGAAGACCTTGGCCAAGGCAGGAGATTTACTGGTAGGTATTCCAGTAGTATCTCAGGGTGTTCTGGGCTACACTCCGACACGACTTGTACCGCTTTTGGGGGTCTGACTTTTACCAACCCCCTAGGCCCGACATGCGATGCTCATAGACGAACGGACCGAACTGTACGGATATTGTCATTGACAGGCTCAGTAGGGTGTCAGGATGAGTTCACTCATCGACGTTCCTTTTTGGTCAATAGCTGGTGGCCCGTCACGTATTGGCTTATACCTCTGACGTGCTAGTGGTTAAATCCACAGCCAAAGTATTGACGAGTCTTTAGAGTCCACCACACTCAGTTACTCAGGTTTCGGGCGAAACGCTGTAGAGGCCGTATGGAGATATGGCAGGGTTCGATCAGATACGTGCGGTATTGCACGGATCGTGATCGGACGGTTTTTACTAGCCGGCTTTGGCTTAAGCCGGATTCTAGTATTTGATAGTGTAGTTTTGTCTCTTTGTATTTGTGTTCAGTGGGAATACAAATGCGGGCATGTATTTGCAGTAGCGGGGTTTTCCTGTAATTTATTACGGGATCGGTTTTCTGGGGTTGCCAGTTTGCATTCCGTTCCGGCCGGTTTTCCTTTGTTCTTTCCCGGCCGGACTTTTTCGATGGAGGGTGTTATTTGCAAGTTTGCAAATAACACTTTGTGGAGGGGTTTATTGCATAAGGATTGATTATGAAAGCATCTTTGCTTTTCATGCATTTATTGTGAAGTGAATGGATTTGATATAGATTTGAGTTTTATGATCATTATGTTTAGGATGTGGTTACCCCTTGCTTTTTCCCTACCATCACCTCCCTCTTGCATTATGTTTTCACCCCACCACCATTTCCCACTTGAATGGCCGGCCACATTTGGATGAGGGGAGAAAAATGAGAGTGTTTCATTTTGATGAGGATAATTTGGTTCATCTCATTTTTCCTTGCTACACACATTCTAGCTCTACTTGAAAATTCCATTCCTCCATCAAGGCAACTTCAAACCCCAAAGTGAGACATGCACTCTACACTACATTCTACAGCAAATCTTGGGCGCGTCGGCTAGCCAACTTCGCGCCCGAGTTGCCTCGGTATTGAGGTGGGAGCCCGTAAAAGATACAGGCGATGTGGTGCCCTTCCGGCGAGGAGGCGACGACCGGAGTTTCCGCAGGAGATCGGGACGACGAGGAGAAGACCGGAGGACTCGGATCATTCGGTATATCACTTCCCCTTCTTGTAGTTAGCTCAAACTAGTTAATGGTTCGATCCGGGTGGTTAGTGAGCGGTGGTGCCGGTTTGCTAAGTTCGCAAAATTAAAGTTTATCACCGTTTCCGCATTTGGCCGTCGGATTGACGGCCAGGGCGCCGCCGTGCACTTACATTACCCAGCTTAGAAACCTACAAAATTGCATATACCATAGACCTTAGAAATGTAGCAGACACCTACAGAACAAATCCTAGCACCTATCTCCCAAGTCTGGTCGCAATTTGCGGCCAGAACGATTATTCCGGCGGCCTAAAGGTGGGGTGGGGGTCTCGTGCTCTAGGGGTGTGGTCAGGGTCTCCCAAGTAAGCTACAGTCAACTCATATTTTATCTGAAGTGCCCGGGTCTATAGCAGATTTCAGAAAGGTTAAGTTTTGCTTTAAAAAGTCAAATTTTGCACAAATTGAAAACTTAGGGTATTTTAGTGCAATCTGGGGTTTACCTAGGTTTACTTGGCCCTAATAACACTTAATTAGGCTAGTTTACCCAAAACTAACCTCACTTAATCGAAGTTCACACCAATTTCCATATTTAGCACCAAAAACGCATAATTATCGCTAATCGAAGATAAACTACACAAACTAAGCGAACAAGGAAAGAGTTTAGAGATTATACCCCCTAGGAATCTTACAAGCAAGGAGAAGGAGAAGGAGAAGAAGAAGAGGGGAAGGAGCTGCTGCTGGGTTGCTGCTGCTGCTGCTGCTGCTGCTGCTGATGCTGCCTGTGCTGCTGCTGCTGATGCTGAGGCTGCTGCTGCTGTGAGAGTGAGTGTGTGTGTGTATGAGTGAGTGAGAGTTGAGAGAAAAATGAGAACAAAGTAAAGGAATGAGAGCTAAGGTTAGTCAACCCCCCTCTCTCTCTCCTCATTTAATGAAGCATGGTAAGGCCAGCATGCCCCATCATGCACCCCCTCTCTCTCTCTCTCCCTCCCTCCAAGTCAAACCCAAAACAAATTCAAAATAAAACAACCCTTGAATAAAATTACCAAATAACTTAATTAAAACCCCTTAACCTAATTTCCTTGTTTAACCCACCATGGTTGCTTATCATGGTTTAGCCCATTTTAACCCTAGTTTACATGCACAAGTGTGTAAGCCTAGGAAAAATCTAATAAAATATTCATTAAATTTGGAAAATTATTTGAAACTCAATTTGGTAAACATTTTTATTAAAAACCATATATTAACATATAATTAGCCACTAAACACATCCTAAGGTATTACAATCCCCCCCTTAAAGAAATTCGTCCCCGAATTTAAAATATAAAGCTACGCATACCATCAAAAAGATGAGGGAATTTCTTCCGCATCTCGCCCTCGGCCTCCCAAGTGGTCTCTTCACCATTCGGGCTGCGCCAAATCACCTTCACTGATGGCAAGACCTTCGATCTAAGTTTCTTCACCTGCCGGTCCAATATCACGACTGGCTGCTCGGTGAACGAAAGATCGTGCTCGAGCTGAACGGTCTGATGTTGAATCATGTGCGAAGGGTCATGTAGGTATCTGCGAAGCATCGACACGTGGAATACGGGGTGAACATCTGGGAAATCAGGTGGAAGAGCCAAACAATATGTTACTGCGCCCACACGCTCGAGGATCTCGAAGGGACCTATGAATCTGGGGCTAAGCTTCCTCTTCCGTCCAAACCTCATCACTCCCTTCATCGGAGAGACCCTCAGAAAAACGCGATCTCCAACTGCGAACTCTAATCTGCGGCGGCGCCTGTCAGCATACGATCTCTACCTGCTTTGAGCTGTCCCCATCCTGTCTCGAATCAGCTGTATCTTCTCGGTCGTCTCCTGTACGAGCTGTGGCCCCAAAATACTGCTCTCACTGAGCTCTGTCCAACAGATGGGCAATCTACATCTCCTCCCATTCAAAGCCTCGAAAGGTGCCATCTGAATAGTATCCTGGAAATTATTGTTGTAGGAGAACTCTACCAAGGGTAAATAATGATCCCAGCTACCACCAAAGTCTAAGACGCACGCTCGGAGCATGTCCTCGAGAGTCTGAATAGTCCGCTCTGACTGGCCGTCGGTCTGCGGATGAAATGATGTGCTGAAACTCAAGCGTGTGCCCAACGTCTCCTGAAGTCTCTGCCATAGTCGGCTGGTAAACTGGGTGCCTCTGTCGGACACGATACACGTCGGGAATCCATGCAGTCGTACAATCTCGTCGATGTATATCTGGGCATACTGAGCAAATCCGAAAGTCGTCTTCACTGGGAGGAAGTGAGCCGCTTTCGTCAAACGATCCATGATCACCCTAATAGAGTCATACCCTCGCCTAGTCCTGGGTAGACCCACAACGAAATCCATCGAAATCTGTTCCCATTTCCACTCCGGAATGGGTAACGACTGTAGCTCACCCACTGGTCTCTGGTGCTCGACCTTGACTTGCTGACAAGTCAGGCATCTCGACATGAAATCTGCGATGTCCCTCTTCATTCCGTCCCACCAGCAAACATCTCTCATATCATGGTACATCTTGGTGGAACCCGGATGAACACTGTACACCGATCGATGTACCTCCTCAAGAATCTCACGCCGCAGTCCCTCAGCATCTGGTACGCACAGTCTAGTCCTAAATCGCAGTATCCCCTGATCATCAATCACGAACTCGAAAAATCTGCCATGTCCAATCTGTGCCATGATCTCTGAACATCGGTCATCACTGTGCTGTGCCTCATGTATATGGTCAAGCAACTGTGGGCGTGCACAAACATGCGCAAGCTGTCCCCCGATCAGCATGAACTCGAACTGCACTCGGCTGTCGCATAATATCTGCCGATCTGCCGACGACTGCCTCTGCACTGCGCACAAACAAGATAGACTGCTCCCGGGCCTCCTGCTCAAATCATCCGCCACTACATTTGCCTTGCCCAGGTGATACACGATCTCGCAATCGTAGTCCTTCACTAGTTCTATCCAACGACGCTGTCGGAGATTCAAGTCCCGCTGCTGAAATATATACTTTAAGCTCTTGTGATCAGTGAATATCTGGCACGACTCGCCGTATAGGTAATGTCGTCGGATCTTAAGTGCAAAGACTACTGCAGCCATCTACAAATTGTGAGTAGGGTAGTTCTGTTCATGTTTCTTCAGTTGTCGTGAAGTGATTGAATGTTTTCCGGTGTGTGTCGGTAGAAAAGTGTATAGAAATCACAACCAAAAATATTTTGACCGCAATCAATAACGGTGTCGATTTGTAGCGCGTTAGCGAGTGCGGATCGTCCACAGGGAAAGTGTAATCCGTTCGTATTTCGAATTAGATTAATTGAAAATTAAAGAAAAGAAAAATGACAATTCAATTCAAGATTTGTAAAATGAATTCAAGAATCATCTAGATCTAATCTAATTAACAAGAAAACATTAAAAATCAAGAATTAAGAATTGATGATTTCAAATCCAAATATCAAGAATCGAAGTGAGGCTCGTAGGAATCGATCGGATCTATAGATGTGATGAAATCTATTGATTACGTATTCTTATCCATCGATGAATTGATACTAGATCGATGATGATAAACGAGAATTGGGGATTTCTTGCGAAACTAGGGTTTCATCTTCTATCCCTTTGTCCTTTCCTCGATATCATTCACATTGTAGCCTCTAGTAAATTCGAGAATCCATCGTGGATCCCTAATTTCGAGCGAACACAATCAAGAAAGCATCGCATCGAAACTAGGTCGTCGATTCTTCAATTTGCTAGGGTTTACAAACTCGTAGGACTTAAGAATTGTAAAAGAATCTATTCATCATCATCTATTGATCGTCTCGACTCCTTTACGAGCGGAGTTTTACTCAAACATCATAATAACAAACACAATCAAGAATCGAGATTGAATCATGACGCAAGAATGTAAAAGAAAGCAAGATAAAAGAATTTCACCTTTATTTATCAACAATTTCGTTACAATTCTCTCAAGATTTACAAGAGGAAAGAACTTGATCGTCGATTTCGGCTTCGCTCGTCTCCTTGAGTGGCGGATCTCCTTGGATCACTTGCGCCGATGAAGTCCGGCGTCGCTTTCTAAAGGATCGAAGGCTTCATACTTGATTTGGTACTAGAAGTTCTTGATCTTGGCTTTGGAATTGGAATTAGGGTTAGGGTTTGGAGGTACAAGTTGTGTCACTCAACTTGTGGGGGGAGATGGATGTAGGAATCAACCACCTTAGAAGTGAAGCTTTAGGGTTCCTTTTATAGCCTTCCACTAGCTTTGGCTTCCTTTAGAAGCTATGTTTAGGTTAGCTTAGCTTGTAAGCTAGGTAGTTAGGTAGAAGCCTCTAGAAGTAGTTAGTTAGGCTTTAGCTTCCTTCTTAAGCTTGGAGGTTAGGGAGAAACTTCTAGGCTTAGTTTGTTAAATGAGAAGCTTGCTTTGGAAGCTTGGAAGTTTAGCTTGAATAAGGAGCTTGCTGATCTGGCAAAAGACTCTGGAGATTTCCGAAAATTGCCATAGTTTTATGAGGTGTAGGCCTTAAGAGAAGTAGTCTGCAGCTGAGAAGAAGTGATGACATGGCGGTTCAACTCCGGATCCGCGGCGGGAGTGGGTATTGGGCCGCGGTTCCGCGGTCCTGTGATGCCCACTTTGCATTAAATTCTCTGGTAATTCTTCTGCTGACTTTGGGGTTATTTTCTGATGTGCTGAATCTTGTAATGCTTTTCAGTTCATTGCCAGATCTCAAGTCTTTGAGTTGGCGTATTTTTAACAGCACTTTTAACTGATTTGGCTTTTCTCCTGGAATTTCCTGCACAGATTCTCGAAACAAGTGTTGCGCTATACAAAGATGATGTGATTCCATGATAAACACTCAATTTCCCTCAAAATGTCGGTTTAAAAGTATAACACAGGTAATTTGGTATTTTACGGCCAATTTGCTAATATGTGCTATATTAATACCGAACACCTCTAGATGAGTGCAAATGGTAGGGAAATTGACGTGTTAAAAATGCAATATTTTCGACTGATCATGAAGCATACGCGATCACCCTGTCATGCTGCATCAATACGCACCTTAGCCCCACTCGTGAAGCATCACAATAGACCACAAATCCGCCTGATCCTGAAGGCAATGATAACACTGGCGCCGTAGTCAAACAAGTCCGTAGCTGCTGAAAGATGTGCTCGCACTCCTCCATCCAATTGAAAGGAACTCCTTTCCGGGTCAATCTGGTCAAAGTTGCAGCAATACGGGAGAAATCCTGTACAAATCACCTGTAGTAGCCGGCCGGCCCTAGAAAGCTGCGAATCTCCGTAACTGATGTGGGTCTGGGCCAACTCCGAACTGCCTCGATCTTCCTTGGGTCTACACATATACCATCCCGTGTAATTACGTGGACCAAGAAGTCTACGCTGTCAAGCCAGAATGCACACTTGGAGAATTTTACGAAAATCCGGTGCTCCCTCAAGGTCTGCAGTGTGATCCACAGATGCTGCTCGTGCTCCTCTCTGCTCCGGGAATACACCAATATATCTTCAATGAATACGATGATGAACAAGTCCAAATACGGCCTGAATATACGGTTCATCAAGTCCATGAATGCTGCTGGTACGTTGGTGAGTCCGAACGACATCACCAAAAACTCATAATGGCCGTAGCGCGTGCGGAAAGCTGTCCTCGGTATGTCCTCCTGTCGAACACGCAGCTGATGGTAGCCTGATCGCAAATCGATCCTCGAAAAATATCCTGCCCCCTGAAGCTGGTCGAACAAGTTGTCGATGCGTGGCAATGGATATCTGTTCCGCACGGTAACCCGGTTCAGCTGGCGGTAATTGATACACAAACGTAAACTGCCGTCCTTCTTCTTGACAAACAGGACCGGAGCACCATAAAGAGAAACAATGGGTCGAATAAGTCCCTTATCTATCAAATCTTGCAACTGACCCTTCAACTCACTAAGCTCCGCCGGGGCCATCCGATAAGGCGGTATAGAAATAGGCCGCGTGCCGGGAATCAAATCAATACAGAAGGCAATGTTGCGCTCAGGCAGTAGCCTAGGAAGCTCGTCAGGGAAAACATCAGGGAACTCACATACAATCCGAACCTAGTCCAATGGAACATCTGTAGCTCTGGTATCGCAAACATAGGCTAGAAATCCTTGGCATCCCTTCCTCAACAGCTGTCCAGCGCGAAGAGAAGAAATAAAAATGTGAGGGTCGGCACCACGGTCCCCCTGCACAACAAGAGCCGACTCGCCGGGAAAACAAAATCTAACTGTCATCTCGCGGCAGTCCACAGACGCATAGCATGTGACTAACCAATCCATGCCCAAAAGAACGTCGAAGTCCAACATCTCAAGAAGGATCAAGTCGACAGGAAGCTCTCTCTTGCCAATACGGACAACACAGGATCGGAACACGTGCCTAGCAACAAACGACGCTCATACAGGAGTGGTCACAACAAGCGGTTGATCAATCAAACCGGACTCTCTACCCAAACTCGGCACGAAGTGTGTGGAAACGTACAAGTGCGTGGATCCGGGATCAAATAACACGTGTGCGTCAAAAGAACATACTGATAGGGTGCCTGAGACCACAGCATTGGACGCCTGCGCGTCCTGATCCGTCAACGCGAAAACCCGTGCCTGTCCTCCACCTGCGACTGGCGGTCCCCTACTAGTAACTGGCTGCACTCTACCGGTAGCTGGCTATCCTCTACCTCGGCCACTTCGCCTTCTAGTAACAAACCCTCCGCGACCACGGCCTCTCTGTGCATGAGTCTGACGCGGAGCAACAATAGGTACAACAGGCAACGCCCTCTGAGGTGGTGAAGGTGGTAATGTGACATGCGGTACTGCTGCCTCCTTCCGCCGTATCTCGGTACAATCTCTGACGCGGTGATGGGGACTACCACATCCGAAGCATCCACGTGATGACTGCTGACCCTCCTGGGCATATGAGCTAAACATATGGCCTCGCCCCGTGTCTCTGCTACCTGTGCGACGTCTATCACGGCGTCCGAATGGATGTCTCTGTGCTACTGTATCAGTATGAACCCTCTTCGGCCCTGGAACTACCGAAGTCTCTACAAGGCGCTCCTCGACCAATAGGGCTGCGTCTACAGCTGCTGCATACGTCTCGCAATGCTGGGCACTGATCGTAAGGAACAGTGGTGTAAGCAAGCCTCGAACAAATCTCTTGACTCGCATCTCCTCAGTCGCCACTAGGTATGGGGCATAAACTAATAGCTCGGTAAATAGCACATCTACTCTGCCACTGTCATCTCTGGCGTCTGGCGCAATGACTCGAATCTGCCTGCTCGGGCATCCCTGACAATATGGGGAAGGAAGCGGGCAAGAAATACCATCACGAACTCGGTCCAGGTCATCGGAGGAAGACCGGCTGCTCTGCCTTTCTCAACCGATTCACACCATTTCTGCGCAAGACCTTCCAGGCGAAAGCTCGTGAACTCTACCCATCGCGCATCTGAGCATCTGAGCGAACGGCATATCTGGGCCATCCTATCAATGAAAGACTGTGGGTCCTCGGCTGCATCGGTGCCTGTGAAGACCGGAAGCTTCAGCCTCATGAACTCTGCTAACGATACTGTAATCACCTCCGTGGCTGCAGGGGCAACTATATGTACGGTAGGTACCATCGCGGTCCCCATGACGGGTGGAGCTACCACTGGTCGCTGTGCTCGAAGCGTCTCAACTAGCGATCCTATCATCTGGCGCATCTCCTTTATATTAGATCCCATCATCTGGCGCATCTCCTGCATAACGGATCCCATCGTCTGGTCTGTCGAAGGAGGAACAGTCTGCTCTGGTGCAACAGGGGTACTACCCGGATCAGTCTTTGTATCGGACGAGTCAACTCGAATCTCGGCCCTCGCAGCCGCTCTCTGCGCCCTCATAGTCTTTGGCGGGATAATGGCTGAAAAGGAAAGTAGGATTCGATAAGGATACGGAAATCGAATCACATAAAAGTATACAATCATGGAGGAATTTCAATCAGTAAGTCCTAAGGTCGCTTAGGCGGAGTACAGTGTCGTGAGTATGCCGCGGAACATACGTACGCTACGCCACTCTGCTTCAGCTACCTACTCCATCATACCAGGGTCATTCTACACTCCGAAGGTAAAACCTACTCTCTGATACCAACTTTGTCACGACCCAAAGTTTGGCCCGTGACCGGCACTTAACCACGTAACGTCTAGTACGCCAACTGTAAGGGTATCTGTGTCAAATGAGCAATAAGTGGAAAACATCACAGATAGAATAAACTGCATAAGTAAAGTCGGCTCACAACGAGCTCGACACCAGAATACAAAATAATATACATCGTCCTCACAACTGGTCTCTAAGTCAATACATAAGTGGTAGATGGAGAGTACTAGATACAACAATGTACATAACTGAAAGATAAACAGATACCGCTCAAAACCCACCTATCAGCAAAAGAGCTAGTACGCCAACTGTAGGGGTATCTGTGTCAAAAGATGCAAGAAAGAAGCCCGCCGCGACTACTCCGAAGGGCGACCAGCAAACACTGTGGCACAACGGAAGTGGGTTGCCAACTCGTGAGTAGTAGATAACATATAAAGGTAATCGCGAGTATGCACGTGCTGCGATACTCTAACATATGCCAACAGATAACATCTAGACGATGAACCATATGAGCAGTAATTATGCATCAAGTACGCTCTAACAACATCTCTAAATGATAAGCAGGGTATGCAATAATCGTGCATAGCAAATGCAATCTAATGACATTTATATAGGATGAGCAGGGTATGCAATAATCATGCATAGCATGTGAAATCTAATGACATCTATATAGGATGAGCAGGGTATGCAATAATCGTGCATAGCATATGTACTCTATCAGGTACAACAGATACAGGATGAGATATAAAACACGGAATGCTGAGCATGGTAATAATAATATCTACACGGAATATCAACGTGGAAAATAATCGGTGTCCATCCATATGCCCAAATCATGTAAATCTCATAGAATCATGGGTGCCCAGCATCGGCACCCTAAATATCATGAATCATCGTGTCTAGCATCGACACGCAAATCCTCAAGTATCGGGCTCCGTCCATCGGATCGGCCCACGGGCTCCATCTGCCGAATCGGCCCTCGGCCCCGGCAGTACGCGTCGTCCCGTATCCATCTCTCATCACTGGTCAGTATCCTCCGGATAACCGCCAGGTCTAACCAATCACCGGTAGTTAGTAGTCCCTCCGCCGGGCTCACCGTCTAACAATACGAGTCATCTAGCCCCGGGGTACCATACCGGGTCTACCTTGTACCCGCAATCGGTGCCTACCGCTCCTCGAATCGGGTATACTCACACAAGCTCTCTAGAACCAAGAAAACTCATGGTGGACGCACTGAAATATCATATCAAGGGTAACCGGGTTTTTAAAATAATGACATATTCTCTTTTGAAATATCCACGGTTCTCAAATCCAGAAATATCATGGAAACAACATATCTCAATGCGTAAATCCATGCAAGTATGAAGATATCACTATATGTGTGCACTGGTAAGAATATACAGTGTGCATGTGCGCAAGTATGAAGATATCAATATATGTGTGCACCGGTATGAATATACAATGTGCATGTGCGCAAGTATGAAGATATCAATATATGTGTGCACTGGTATGAATATACAGTGTGCATGTGCGCAGGTATGAAGATATCAATATATATGTGCACTGGCATGAATATACAGTGTGCATGTGCGCAGGTATGAAGATATCAATATATATGTGTACAGTGTGCATGTGCGCACGTATGAAGATATCAATATATATGTGCATTTGTATGAATATACAGTGTGCATGTGCGCAGGTATGAAGATATCAATATATGTGTGCACCGGTATGAATATACGGTGTGCATGTGCGCAGGTATGAAGATATCAATATATGTGTGCACTGACATTAATATACAGTGTGCATGTGCGCAGGTATAAAGATATCAATATATGTGCACTGGTATGAATATACAGTGTGCATGTGCGCAAGTATGAAGATATCAATATATATGTGCACTGGTATGAATATACAGTGTGCATGTGCGCAAGTATGAAGATATCAATATATGTGTGCACTGGTATCAATATACAGTGTGCATGTGCGCAAGTATGAAGATATCAATATATGTGTCAATATGCGACAAGTCATGACAATCAGCAATGATGCAGCACTCAAATCGATATGTATAATGCGTAGCAATCCTATAGTGCAAGTGTCATGGCAATCACTAACGGTGTGGGTGCAACATACAAATAGTGTTCGTGCAGCTTGAACCGTTAGTGACAGTGCAGTGTTCTATGCTATCATTTCTATATGCAACAATAAGGTATGCTACTATAGTCTATATGACATCTACGACTAAATATCCTAACACGCCCTGACGCTTAACGCCATACGGGCGATTTCCTCGTAGATGTTAAATCTACTCACATGGTCGCGTGCTACACGTAGCCGACCACTTGCTTCCTTTTCTTGGCGGCGTCTGACGTACCCGCCTGCAAACCTGGAATTTACACAAAGATTCCATATAGAAGAAAATATCTCGCAAAACGCGATATCGAAACAAGACGAGAAACTCGCGTCGCGAACTAAACGCGCGTGTGTACGATATGCTGAAACGTGTGTATACGCGTCTAAAACTAACCCGACACGCCGCAACACGCTGGATCACAGAACCCACTCACGTATCCCGCGTATCGCGCAAACTAAACGTACTTAAAAAATGATATATCGCCCCAGACTTTACCCAACTTAGAAACATACAAAATTGCATATACCATAGACCTTAGAAATGTAGCAGACACCTACATAACAAATCCTATCACCTATCTCCTAAGTCTTGCCGCAATTTGCGGCCAGAACGATTATTCCGGCGGCCTAAATGTGGGGTGGGGGTCTCATGCTCTGGGGTGTGGTCGGGGTCTCCCAAGTAAGCTACAGTCAACTTAGATTTTATCTGAAGTGCCCGGGTCTATAGCAGATTTCAGAAAGGTTAAGTTTTGCTTAAAAAAGTCAAATTTTGCACAAATTGAAAACTTAAGGAATTTATTGCAATCTGGGATTTACCTAGGTTTACTTGGCCCTAATAACACTTAATTAGGCTTGTCTACCCAATACTAACCTCACTTAACAAAAGTTTACACCAATTTCCATATTTAGCACTAAAAACGCATAATTATCGCTAATCGAAGCTAAACTACACAAACTAAGCGAACAAGGAAAGAGTTTAGAGATTATACCCCCTAGGAATCCTACAAGCAAGGAGAAGGAGAAGAAGAAGAGGGGAAGGAGCTGCTGCTGCTGCTGCCTGGAGCTGCTGCTGGTGCTGCCTGGAGCTGCTGCTGTTGCTGTCTGTGCTAGTGCTGCAGATGCTGCCTATGCTGCTGCTGCTGATGCTGGGGCTGCTGCTGCTGTGAGAGTGTGTGTGTGTGTATGAGTGAGTGAGAGTTGAGAGAAAAATGAGAACAAAGTAAAGGAATGAGAGCTAAGGTTAGTTAACCCCCCTCTCTCTCCTCATTTAATGAAGCTTGGCAAGGCCATCATGCCCCATCATGCACCCTCTCTCTTTCTCGCCCCTCCTGTTAGTTATATGTATGACCTAGAGGCCATTATTGTACATACGATATATATTGTACTGGATGCTTGGACATATATAGGGAGGACTTTCTTGCTCGACATGATAGTATGCTATCTGGTTGTACTTTATCTTAACATGTACTCTTATTGTCTCTATATTACATGTTGATAAAGCCCTTAAGATATGTACTCGACTACAGGGACTATGATGAGATCATACTAGTGGGGCCACTGTAGTCGACGAGTACATCCTATAACTGTTCCTAGTCGAGGGTGTATCGAGACAGGGCATCGATACACCAGAGTAGACTAGCGTATACGCATCTTGACCCATATGATGGGCGATGGATGATCCCATATCCATCGGTGTTTGACATCAAGGATGGTGTACGGGTGCTCAGTGGAGACTGGGTACACTGGACGGACTCGCCGAGAACTCCCAGATGGTATTATACCTCACGTCATATGGCAGTTCTCCGGTGACACTCGTACAGAGTAATCTGTTGACCCGAGATCGTCATAGAGTCTTGTGTGATTCCCACTGTGCTTTGATTTCCATCATACCACGTCCAAGAGGGCGTGCAAAAAAGTGGCTTTTGGGTACAGTCCCGAATCACATGGAGGCAATGAGCGATAGGAGGGGATTCGTCTCTCCCGGTATAGGGAGTTGATTTTGTGCTGTGTTTGATTGGCTATAACCGGAAATCCCTGGCCAGGGTTGTTGAGATTTACTGGTAAGTGTTATCAGTAGTTTCTCGAACTGTTATAGACCTCATATAGATACGACTTATCGAGCTACTGGGGTCTGACGTTTACCACCCCTAGGCGAGATATACGACATATCAGACGACGAGACCGGACTGTACGGAGTGTTACTGTTTGGATTCACAGGAGAATGTACAGGCTTGCTTGTTGATCTTCTGAGCGCTCAATACCTGGGTGGCTGTTACGTTTAGCTGACCGCTTGCAGCTTGTAGGTGTTTGATATGATCATCACCTACTGCCGGCGTATTGACGATTCTTTAGAGTCCTACACAGAGGTTTCTTGGCTCAAGCAAAATGGAGTAGGAGCACATATGTGATATGTGTGGGACCGAGGATAATACGATATGAGATACCGTATTCTATTCTCGCGATATTTGATATCAGCCGGGTCATCGGATCAAGTGTTGATTCGATGAATCGGTACGGATAAATATTAGTCGGTTATATGCGATATAGCCGGATTGTCGGATCAAGTGTTGATTCGATAATTTAATGTATAATAATATATATGATATATTAAATTACATTAACTAATATTAGCTCACTAAAAGATTCTTTTTCTCACTCGGGTAATACATTGATATATATGCGATATATGTTAATTGTATTATTTTATTTTGTTACAATAAATATTATATATATGATATATAATATTGTAACATGATATGGTTATTAATGCAACTTGTTTAGTGGAGATTAAACATGGTTAGGGTTTGATTAGGGTTAAGGTTTTCTAGAAGCTTTCTTTTTTTGTTTTGGAAAAGATATTTTGCAAGATATTTCCTTAACCTAACCAAACCTTTAAGCTTAGTCAAATCTCTACAAGGGTTAGTTTGACCATGGTTGCATTATTCATCATTATTATCCTTTCATTATTCATCACAAAAGGTTTAACAATTCATTTATTCATTCTTCTTCTTCTTCCTCCTTTGCAAAGCTTTCTTGCTTTGATATTTGTGATGAAAGTGAGTGAGAAATAGAAAACAAAAGAAAGCAAAAATCATGCTTCATCATCTTCATCTATCCTTGCCATTTAGATGAGGGTGTTCACTTCATATTATGAGTGTTAGCTTGTGTTAACAAAACTTCGAGGTAGATCATCTATGTTATCGAAGATCGGAAGCAAGGTTGCATCATTCTCTTCGCGAACCCTCTCGAGAGTCCGGAACACGATGATCGCAGCGAAGGGACCTCAACACGGAGCTTAAGAAGTGAAGGACCGGATTTGTAAAGGTTGTAATCCCTCTCACTTAGTGTTAAAGAGTTTAACTTGTTAGTTTTCGCCTAAACCCTAGTTTAAAGATCCGGCTTCGGGTTGTTCGGCACGGCTAAAATTTTAATCGGGCATGGTTGAAGCCTAGTAGACCCTTGTGCGCGTGCCTAGCAACCCTACAGTGGTATCAATGCCAAGAATGTGTTTTTTTATGAATTAAAAATGCTCAGAAAAATAAGCAGGAAAAACTAAGAATTACTGTGAAGTACAGACCTCTAATTCGCAAATATAACCGCGGAACCGCGGCCAAACCAAGGGTTTGGCGGCGGTTCCGCGGCCCAAATTGTGACTTAGTCCCTGGAATTTCATGTAATTATTCTTAGGTCCTTTCGTGTTATTTTTTCTGGGAATTTTTTAATTCCACTCAAGTGTTGAGTTTTCAAGGGTTGTATTGGGGACTCGTTGATTCGATCGGATAATTTAACTTTGTTTAGTTTTGTCCGGATAATTTTTAGAAACTGTTGAAAAGTTCGAACGTATATCAATAACTCACTTTTTCCCCTGTCGGAAAATTTTTCAAAAGTTGGATTTTTCCTCGAGTTTAAAAACGTTCTAAGTCATGCAAGTAAGACAACAAACCTTAACTCGATTATGTGACCGTCTTGAACTGCCTCTAAACCTTAGGGTTTGCGGCAGTACGGCGTGCCACATGTGAAGCGTTGGCTTGACCCTTCTACGGCTGGACCATTGGTACTGTGGCATGTGATGGATGTTTTTAAACTGATTTCAAGTGTTGACATATATTGGGGAAATCTTGGGTGTTTGATTATTCGATCGGAAAGTTTAACATTGTCTATTTATCTGGATTGTGATACAATATTTGGAATCCCCAGGTAGTTATGAGATAACTAATTTGAATGTTATAAACCTAGAAGTTTAGTCTCAAATGATCGGTTGCCACGGGATTATGATGCGATCAAAAGTCCGTCGCAATCACTTAGCGTACGCGGATACTCGCCGGGTAAACTTAATAGACAGACACGTCCCAAAGCCCCGACCAAGTGACTGTAGGAGAACCCTGTCACCAAAAGCATCCGTTCGGGTACTCGCGGCAGCGGTGTTCCGCCTTAGTGCACTTCATCGACGACATCCGGGGGTGCGGCCGTCTACTAAAGTTTGCGACGAGCATTCGATCAGAATATCGGGAATCTTGTTGAATTGCCCGACTTGATATTGAAAAGAGTTTTCGATAATGAGACTAAAA
Organism: Agapanthus africanus; assembly: GCA_030015575.1. NCBI lineage: Eukaryota > Viridiplantae > Streptophyta > Magnoliopsida > Asparagales > Amaryllidaceae > Agapanthus > Agapanthus africanus. Next base: position 285,760,954 of record JASDDO010000010.1, on the reverse strand, counting down.
TGCGGAGTTTATAATTGTTAGGCATGCGATGTCTAAGGAATTCATTTGGTTAGGCATGCGATGTCTAAGGAGGTTGCGGATTCCAACTGTTGTAGTTTTACACTTTCTTTTATGTGACCGTAAGCGTAGTATATGGTGTATCGCCGGCTTCGTTGCTATACATCAACGACAATCGGGATACGCATACTTGCTTACGTTGATGATATGGGATATTATGTGTTGCTGTGATATGTTATATTGGATCGTCGTGTTTTGAATAGCCAGGGGTTTTATGTGAGATGAGAGTTTTTTTCTTTTTCATTCATGTAAAATTCATTTGTATGTAATATTCTTTTATTGGGGCACTTCCGGACTGAGGATGATGTCACCATTGTATATTATTTACTTTTCCGCATTAGGTAGACCCAAGGCGGGGAGCACAAGTAACCGGGTTCTAGGGTCCAGTGGGAGACCATCTCGAGGAGTTGAGACCGGGTCTCCTAACCCTAGAATTGGCAGTGTTGCTTGCCGCTCTTGTAGGGGTCTAGGGATGTAGGTTTGGCTATTCATCGCGACCGTGGAATCCGTGTTTTATACAGACTCGTATTGAAAACACGGACATCCTAGTATATCCAATATTTCATATATGTTCTTCTGCTGCAATGTTCTGTGATGAGATCATATTACTGCCTGAGACGAATGTTTATATTATATATATGAGATATATGTTATATTACAGATTTCGTTTCAAATCTGATGCTTGTGAAGCATATTAAAATGGGACTTCATTAATGAGATTAATGAAACTAAAAGAAACCTAAGATGTTGTAGGAACTTGTTTAAAAAACTGGTAGCTCTAGTGCTTGCTTTGCATAGCGGTGTTCCTTGTAGAACATCCAACACCTTATTCGATAAGGAAAGAGCCGAGATCCCTTGACCGGGAGTGACCTCTTTAGTGAAACTAGCAGATGCTACAAACTCGGTTTGTCTTTTGATTGCTTCTATAGTTCTTGCTTTGCATAGTGGTATATATGATATATCCTGTACCTTATTCGATGAGGAAAGGGCCGACGATCCCTTCACCGGGAGTGACCCCTTTAGCAAAACTAGAAAAGCCTCAAAAACACTCCATTTAAAATCACTCGATTCTACAACGATATAAAGTTCATTACGCAAAGGGTTTTCTTAAAAAACCTGTCGTAGCCCTCCGTCATTTCAGATAAGTAATAGTTAGTATTCGTGCTGTGTTTGTTGACTCAGTCAAGGCGTAGTGTGCGGTAGCTGATTAGTGCTTATCTGCAAAGCATATGATGCGATTGGATTAGGGTAGTCGTGCGGCCTTGTTGACTCAGTCAAGGGTCGTGCGGGTGGGTTTAATTCAATCAAGAATTGACGGGTTGAACTTTACTTGCGGTCTATGGTTTGTTGACTCAGTCAAGGTCATAGATCGCTTGGGGAAAAATATTATTGGGAATTTCAAGTGTTGAAATTTGCAATGAGATTGCATACCTTCTATAAGATAGTTGGATCCCGATACCCGCTGCGAGTAAGAGTTACTCCTGGGAGAGTTTTACACATTACAATTAGCCGATCAAGTAGGTTTCTAGAAAGGTGTTAATGGGGTTACGCCTCTGGGAAAACGAGGTTTACATTAATTAGGTTCGTGTGAAAGCACTGGGGACCTCCCTCAAAGTACCGACACTGGCCTGGCTAAAAGATTGGCGAACATGTAGCGTGTAATTAATCCCGGCTAGTCTTTCCTTTTAGGGTTTGATGGAAGATTTGATTAAAACAGAGGGAGACATCCTGATTAGATATATATTAGATAACCAATCTAATATTGCAAGAGCATACGCTGAGTGTTTTCTTCTCTCTCTCCAGGTAGCGACCATATCACGCCTTAATCAAGATAATAAAACGGATGAATTAACCGAACCCGCTTGTTATACTGAGCTGGAGAACGTTGGTCCCGCTCCAACTTATAATTGTTATAAGACAGAGCAGGAAATTGGGGAATACCAGATTTCCCGTGCCGCCCAAACGAAGAAAGTGCATGCTGATGCATCATCTTCGGGTGTGTTCATTACATAGAACTGTTTCTCAGTATCTTTTACGTCCTGGGTATGAGATACCGGATCAGGATCCCGCATATGTAATCTGTTACATGGGCTACATATAGGTAGAGAACTGAGAACGGGTGATATGTTTCATGAGATAGAAACGGTGCAAGTGTTGCAGCCAAGTCTGTTGGTCACTGTCACCCAGTATTACCAAAATACATTGATTCTGAACGAATGTTATTAGATACCGAACCCGATATACAACATCATATCAGTCTCTTTATTAGTAAAGAAAGGATATAATTTTGTATTGTTGGATAATGTTTTGAACATTTCCTATATCAAGAGTTGATCGGTTCAGGCACGTTATCTAAAAGCATAGACGTTCTAAATCAAACCACAGTTCTTAACGTATAGAACACACACAAGAGGAAGAGTTCAGAAATGAACGAATCCTTCTTGAGGCATTGTAGACTAGGTCATATCAATGCGACCCGACTAGCTGAAGTTACATATAGATGCATATTTAAATTAGTTTGAATTTACATCTTGTGAAACTTGACGGTCATGTCACAGAGATAAGATGACCACAGCTCTGTTTATTAAAAACAGAGAAAGAGTTAGTGAACTCTTGGGATTGATACATGCTGATGTATGAAAGTCTCCTGTCTACACATGCCAAGACCGGTTCTTTGTACTTCATTACATTCTCTGATGATCTCTTAAGATTCAGACATATGTTCATGTTGAAACACAAGTCCGAAACTTTTGAGATATTCACGGAATATAAGTTAGAAGTAGAGAACCAGAAAAACGGGTATAAGTATTATGTCCTTTGATGAGATCAAGGAGGAGAATACTTGAGCACGGAATTCCTGAACTATTCTAAAGGAGAATGAGATTCTCTCTCAGCATTACTCCTCCGTATACACCATAGCACGATGGTATATCGGGGCAGAGCAATAGCACCCTATGTGATATGGTGTGCTCTATGATGAGTACTGCTGAGTTTCCTATTTCTTTTTGGGAGTTATGCACTTGAGAAGCTGCATACCTATTGAATAGGGTTCAAATCAAATCAGTTGCCTACCACTTCATATGTGATATGGAAAGGGAAGAGCCCATATCTTAAATTTGTTAAGATTTAGGGTCGTCCGGCCTATGTCTAAAAAGCAAAATCCGGACAAGCTCGAGGCAAAGTCAGTTCTGTAGATGTTTGTTGGATATCCCAAGCATTCGCAAGGAAATATCTTCTACCTGACCGAGGAACAAAAATGTTTTGTTTCTCAACATGCCACCTTTGTAAAAGGGAATTTCTTGTGAAGAAATTAGTGGAAATGAGGTAGAACTGGAAGGAGTTCCAGCTATACAAACTACAGTTGATGATTTGGTAGAACTAAAGGATTCGATAGTAACCAACGAACATCAGCCTCTCCGCCGATCTAGCAGGGTTCCTCACCCACCTGAGTGATACTTCGGTTTCTCTATGACAGTGGGAGCGAGGATTGCATCATGAGATGATGACCCAATTAGTTTCGAGCTGGCCATCAGGAGTGGGACTCTATAAGAATGGCTGGACGCTTAGCGATCTGAGATGGAATCCTTATACACCAACAAAGTATGGACTTTGGTTGCTTTATCTGAAGGGTTAAATCCCCATCAGAAGAAAGTATATCTTGAGAAGATTACTTGGTGTACATGCAAAAGTTGAGACTTTCAAAGCTAGACTTGTTAAAGGTTTGCATCATTGACCAGGTACGGATTATGATGAAACCTTTTCTAAGTAGCTATGCTTAAGTCCATCCAGATCCTACTTGCCACGGCTACATACCATGACTACGATATCTGGTGGTTGGGTGTCATGACTGCTTTTCTAAATGATGTTTTAGAAGAAAGCGTCTATAAGTACACAGCCAGAGGGCTTCGTAGACAGTGGGAGCAGCGGAAACGTGTGTGCGAGATGTTTTATGTGATAAAGCAGGCATCGCGGAGTTGGAACATCTGTTTTGATGTGGTAGTCAAAGAGTTTGACTTCATCAAAATAGTAGATGAACCTTATATATACAAAAAGGTAGTAGGGAGTATGGTGGTGATCCTCGTAGAGTACGTGGATGACATACTCTTGATAGGGAAGTAGTTTCCTATGCTACGCTTGGTCAATCTCCGCTTATCACAATGATTCTCCATATAGGATCAAACTGATACCTACTAAATCCTGGGTTTTGGATCTATGAGATAGATCTAATTGGATGTTAGGATACTCACTAGTCGTAGTGAGATGGTATCAATTGATCCTGAGGAGAATCACAGGAAAGGTTCCAGAGTGATAAGGATGACTGAATGTCAGTCACAGGCATTGTCTTTACCCTCAGTCAAGGGACGGTATGTTGGAAGGGTTCCAAGCTATATACCGTGGCATACTAGACGATAAAGGCTGGATACATCGCTACCAAAGATACTACCAAAGAGGCAGTCAGGGTGTATATTAGTTCATGAGATGAACTTCGTTCCTACCATTGTGTGACAATGGAGTTGTGGCTTTAGCCAAGGAACTACCGTCCCATCAGAAATCCAGATGTAATTCTTAGGCAGTATCACCTGATCATGGAGATGGTTGATCTCCAGGGAGATCGAGGTTAGGAGAGTAGACACAGAGGACAACAACGCGGATCCACTCACGAAGGCCTTTTTCCCAGTAGAGAATTTTATGGGATGGTTGAGTATGAGATACTTCAACCGCAGCTAATTGTTGGGTATGTGATACCACAACAGATGGCCCTAATACAAGTGGGAGATTGTTAGTTATATGTATGCCCTAGAGGCCATTACTGTACATACGATGTATATTGTACTGGATGCTTGGACATATATAGGGAGGACTTTCTTGCTCGACATGATAGTATGCTATCTGGTTGTACTTTATCTTAACATGTACTCTTATTGTCTCTATATTACATATTGATAAAGCCCTTAGGATATGTACTCGACTACTGGGACTATGATGAGATCAAACAAGTGGGGCCACGGTAGTCGACGAGTACATCCTATAACTATTCCTAGTCGAGGGTGTATCGAGACAGGGCATCGATACACCAGAGTAGACTAGCGTATACGCATCTTGACCCATATGATGGGCGATGGATGATCCCATATCCATCGGTGTTTGACATCAAGGATGGTGTACGGGTGCTCAGTGGAGACTGGGTACACTGGACGGACTCGCCGAGAACTCCCAGATGGTATTATACCTCACGTCAGACGGCAGTTCTCCGGTGACACTGGTACAGAGTAGTCTGTTGACCCGAGATCGTCATAGAGTCTTGTGTGATTCCCACTGTGCTTTGATTTCCATCATACCACGTCCAAGAGAGCGTGCAAAAAGGTGGTTTTGGGTACAGTCCCGAATCACATGGAGGCAATGAGCGATAGGAGGGGATTCGTCTCTCCCGGTATAGGGAGTTGATGTTGTGCTGTGTTTTATTGGCTATAACCGGAAATCCCTGGCCAGGGTTGTTGAGATTTACTGGTAAATGTTATCAGTAGTTTCTCGAACTGTTATAGACCTCATATCGACACGACTTATCGAGCTACTGGGGTCTGACGTTTACCACCCCTAGGCGAGATATGCGACATATCAGACGACGAGACCGGACTGTACGGGAGTGTTACTGTTTGGATTCACAGGAGAATGTACAGGCTTGCTTGTTGATCTTCTGAGCGCTCAATACCTGGGTGGCTGTTACATTTAGCTGACCGCTTGCAGCTTGTAGGTGTTTGATATGATCATCACCTACTGCCGGCGTATTGACGATTCTTTAGAGTCCTACACAGAGGTTTCTTGGCTCAAGCCAAACGGAGTAGGAGCACATATGTGATATGTGCGGGACCGAGGATAATACGATATGAGATACCGTATTCTATTCTCACGATATTTGATATCAGCCGGGTCATCGGATCAAGTGTTGATTCGATGAATCGGTACGGATAAATATTAGTCGGTTATATGCGATATAGCCGGATTGTCGGATCAAGTGTTGATTCGATAATTTAATGTATAATAATATATATGATATATTAAATTATATTAACTGATATTAGCTCACTAAAAGATTCTTTTTCTCACTCGGGTAATACATTGATATATATGCGATATATGTTAATTGTATTATTTTATTTTGTTACAATAAATATTATATATATGATATATAATATTGTAACATGATATGGTTATTAATGCAACTTGTTTAGTGGAGATTAAACATGGTTAGGGTTTGATTAGGGTTAAGGTTTTCTAGAAGTTTCTAGAAGCTTTCATTTTTTGTTCTGGAAAAGATATTTTGCAAGATATTTCCTTAACCTAACCAAACCTTTAAGCTTAGTCAAATCTTTACAAGGGTTAGTTTGACCATGGTTGCATTATTCATCATTATTATCCTTTCATTATTCATCACAAAAGGTTTAACAATTCATTTATTCATTCTTCTTCTTCTTCCTCCTTTGCAAAGCTTTCTTGCTTTGATATTTGTGATGAAAGTGAGTGAGAAATAGAAAACAAAAGAGAGCAAAAATCCTACTTCATCATCTTCATCTATCCTTGCCATTTAGATGAGGGTATTCACTTCATATTATGAGTGTTAGCTTGTGTTAACAAAACTTCGAGGTAGATCATCTATGTTATCGAAGATCGGAAGCAAGGTTGCATCATTCTCTTCGTAAACCCTCTCGAGAGTCCGGAACACGATGATCGCAGCGAAGGGATCTCAACACGGAGCTTAAGAAGTGAAGGACCTGATCTGCAAAGGTTGTAATCCCTCTCACTTAGTGTTAAAGATTTTAACATGTTAGTTCGCCTAAACCCTAGTTTAAAGATCCGGCTTCGGGTTGTTCGGCACGGCTAAAATTTTAATCGGGCATGGTTGATGCCTAGTAGACCCTTGTGCGTGTGCCTAGCAACTCTACACCTCCAAGTCAAACCCAAAACAAATTCAAAATAAAACAACCCTTAAATAAAATAACCAAATAACTTAATTAAAACCCCTTAACCTAATTTGCATGTTTAACCCACCATGGTTGCTAATAATGGTTTATCCCGTTTTAACCTTAGTTTACATGCACAAGTGTGTGCAAGCCAAGGAAAAATCTAATAAAATATTCATTAAATTTGGAAAAATATTTGAAACTCAATTTGGTAAAATTTTTATTAAAAACCATATATTAACAAATAATTAGCCACTAAACACATCCTAAGGTGTTACACTAACGAAGGTGTACAGAAGGTAACGACTAAAGACATATAAAGGGATTTGGAGAGATGGCAAAGAAATATACGGTTACAGTTGTGAATCTGATAATGGAAGAGTCATTACTAGGAATACCCGGATACCCCTTTCGAAATATTTACATGTTTCATTTTCACTGTGTATTGTTAAAAGAAAACCGATTTCCCAAGGAGTCCTTGCTCCGGGGTATGTATTTACCTGGTTTGATTCTCACATATGTATGGTTTTACAGATGATGAGTGGGAGTAAGTTATTGGGAATTAGGTGATCATCCTCATTATATCAGGATTCGTTGTAATTGGTGATATTTGAGGAAATCACCTGTGTTGTTTGCCGGACGGCAAATATTTGGTTTTGAATATCCGTTGTTATGCACCAATTTCAAATTGATATATCTGTACGTTTATTTTAATAAAGTGAGATATGACTTTTTGAAATTATGTCGATGACATTTACCTATATCAGTTGATGGTTAGGTAAGGAGAATTAAACAGCGGTGTAATTCTTTATAACCATAGTACAGTTTTCAACCTACGACTTACAGGGTTTGAGTTATTCAACTCAGGGGACTTATACAGAGTATTGTATGTTTTCCAGTGTCCATTAGGATAGAGGGGTTGGTCCTCGTACTATATTTTGTTTACTTATGACTTCTCTAGTTCTTAGATAAGTGTTTCGTAGAAACACAAGGTCTAAGTTTTGAGATTTTATAGGTATAAGAGTAAAGTAGAGAACCAGATGTTGCAAGTATCGGGATTCTTCAAGGTGATCGAAGATGTAGATACTTGTGTATAGTATTCAGTTGATAGTAATGATTAAGAGAACTTGTTTCTCTTTCAGGTTACTCATAATTGGATGTATTCCTAAGTTGAGTAATGCTGATCGACCTCTCTCCATTTAGTTGACATGCACTGGAGACAGCTGCATGATCTGAATCTAGTTCCAATTAAATCAGTGCCTCTGTTTCTATATTGGATATAGAATAGTTCATATCTTAACAATGTTAAGGTACTGGGAGTTGTCCGTCTTATGCTTAAAACCAGACTCTGGATAACTCAAGGCACGTTTCTGTAATGGCAGTTTGTGGGTTGACCCGGGCTATGAAGAGGGTTGACTTTCTACCATCTGGAAGATCAATAGTGATATTGTTCTAGACTCGCCACAGTTTTAGTAAAATGGATTTTTTCAGAAAACAGTAGTGGGAGAATGGTAGAACTGGAAGTGATTCCAGAACCACAAACGATTACTGAAAATTTGATAACAACCTAAACATTCAATCTGGTTTGACATTCCATTGGCCACTCCGCAGATAAGGTGGGTAACCTCAGGCACCCGAGAGGTACTCCGGTAGCCTCAAGGACGGTGGCAGGGAGGTTCTTGTTTACCCAGACTTGTCATTGCTGTTGTTCCAGGCTATGAGACCCGGCAGGAGGATGTGTATAGCGTCGTTCTGAACTAGCTTTAGAAGTGTACGTGAATATGATTCTGCCAGAGGGTTGTCATAGTTAGTGGGAGCAGCGGAAGCATTGGTTGAAAAGTAGCTTATGTCTATTTATAGACTAAACCAGATATAGAGAAGATAGATCATCTATTTCTGATGTGGCAGTCATAGGTTTGACTTCATCAGAATAGGGGATGGATCTGTTAAGAAGGTAGTAGGGTGTGATGTCCTGGTATATGGATGACACACACAGAGTAGGAAGTGAAATTCCTATACTGCGATCGGTTATACTTTGGTTGTCACACAGTGGTTTCTCCACATAGGAATTGGATATTATGTCAGACATTCTGGTTACTAGATCTATGGTTTTAGATCTAGATTTGGGAAGTGTCCCAATCAGGGTACTTAAACAGCATTCTGAAGGTGTTTTAGAATGGACGACTCCTAGCATGGTAGTGTACCTGCAGGTGATGGAGTCACCCTCTCTAAAAGGTTTCTTACAGACTAAAGGGGAGAAGGATGTGCATGATTGGCAGATCACTTGCTTAGGAAATTGAGTTGATCATGAGATGTCAAGTACCACACCAGATGTTTTTGCACTAGATGCAATAAGTTGATATTGATCCAATCCTGGAGAAACATTCGGAAGCAGTTTTAGAACATAAGTGGATGTTCTAGGGGTATGATAACGACAACCTCATTCGGGAGACAGTTATCATTCCAGGCTTCTAAGGTGACCTGGATGATAGAGTGACTATCACAGTTATAGTTTTCCCTCTGACGAGGGGCAGTATTTTGGACAGGTGGTCCAAGCGGATACTGAGGGAGGTATGGCGCAGGATACTGATTAAGTTCAGTTGACGATACAGTCTAAGAAGTTTGGATTTGGAGTTCATTTATGAACTAGGTCCCATCAGATATCCAGACATATTCTAAGACAGGTATTGCTCATTTCGGGAGATGGTTTTCTCCGTGAACTTGAGATAAAGAGAGACATAGAAAGAAACATCAGAGCGAATCCACACACTGAGGCTATTCCTCGAATATAGTTTCGCAAACGGGTTTTGTGAGACTGATTAGTAGAGGAGTTGGGTGTTCGGTATCACACGGGCTGTGAGTATGCGACATAGCAATAATTAGCCTTGAGTGCAAGTGGGAGATTGTTGGATATAGTGCCCTCAGAGTCAATTATTGGATCACAGGCACGTGATTGCAATGATTGAGGGATGACCCATACCGGTAGGACAGTCTTACTCAAGATGATAGTATGCTATCTGGTTTATCTTTATCATCGTGTACTGCTTTAGGTGACCTTACAGGTCGCTATTACACGTTGATAGAGCCCCTAGGATTCTTGCTTGACTGCCAGCAGTATGATGGCGATCATATACGTGGGAGCTGGGGTTTATAAGAACATCCTTAAAATGGTCCCTAGTCGTGGGAGTTTTCGAGACAGGGCATCGATACTCCGGAGTAGACTAGTGTATACAGTCGAAACCACGACGATGGGCGGTGGCCGGTCTCACAAGCCATTGGTGTCATTTGGTTCACCTAATATGTATACAGGTGCTCATTGGGTTATAAGTACACTGGACAGGACTCGCCGGGAACATGCTAGTTGGTATTATACCTGACGTCAGATAGCAGTTCCCTGGTGACATGTACATGTTAGTTCATCGACCTGAGATCCTCATTTGTCTCGTGTGAGTTCCCACTGTGCTTTGATTACTACCCTACCATGGCTCAAAGGAGTCGTGCAAACAGGTTTTAGTTGGGTACAGTCCCGAGCCACATGGAGGCAAGTGAGCGGATCGGCAGGGGTTTCGTCTCTCCCGGTATTGGTGGTGAATCGCGCTATATCTAGGAGAGCCATTACACAAAGTTCTTGGCCAAGGCAGGAGATTTACTGGTAGGTATTCCAGTAGTATCTCAGGTTGTTCTGGGCTACACTTCGATACGACTTGTACCGCTTTTGGGGGTCTGACTTTTACCAACCCATAGGCCCGCCATGCGATGCTTATAGACGAATGGACCGGACTGTATGGATATTGTCACTGACAGGCTCAGTAGGGTGTTAGGATGAGTTCGCTCATCGACCTCCCTTTTGGTCAAAACCTGGTTGCCCGTTACGTACGGCTAGTACCTCTGACGTGCTAATGGTTAAATCTACAGCCAATGTATTGACGAGTCTTTAGAGTCCCCCACAGACAGTTTCTCAAGTTTTGGGCAAAACGTTGTAGAGGCCGTATAGATTTATGGCAGGGTTCGAACGTACGCGTGCACTTGTGCACGTGTCGTGTTTCGGACGGATAATACTAGCGGGCTTTGGTTTAAGCCGGATCCTAGTATTATACAGTGTATATTTTGTCTCATTGCATTTGTATTCGGTCGGAATACAAATGCGGGTATGTATATACAGTCGCGGGGTTTTCCTGTAATTTATTACGGGATCGCTTTTTGAAGTTGCCGTTTTGCATTCTGTTTCTGCCATTTTTCTTTATTCCTTCTTAGCTGAAATTCTTTTGATAAAAAGGGGGTCTTTTTTGCAAAGCGGAGATTTACTAAATGGAGGGCTTTTTTGTGGTCACTGGGGATCCAGTAGCACATGGAGGCTTCATGAGGTTTCTAGAAAGTTTGGCATCATTTCTTGTGCCTTCGTTTTGCATTTATGAACTAGGATTTGTAAAAGACTTGGGAGTGACATCTTTTCCTTGTAATCATACATTTTTCTTTTGCTTTTGGCTTACCTCTTTTCCTCAACAATGCACATGGCCGGCCACTAGAAGAGCAGCCCCATTTCTTTTTGGTGAGAGGGATTTTTTGATTCATTTCATGGCAAAGAAAACTCCTAACCTCGATTTTTCCATTGCTCATTTCATCTCCACCCAAAGGCAACTTCATTAACCCTCGAGACAAAGCGTTCTACACTTAATCTACAGCAATCATGGACACGTCGGCTAACAAACTTCGTGTCCGAGTTGCCTCGGTTCAGAGGTGGGAGCCCGTAAAAATAATCGATGATGTGGTGCACTTTCCGACGAGGAGATCGAGACCGGAGATGCAGCAAGGAGTTTGGGATGGTGGCCAAAGACCGAAGGACACGGATCGAACGGTATAGCTTTCCAACCCTCTCTCTATATAGCTAGTTGTAGGTTAATGGTTCGATCCGGGAAAAAGTATACGATAGAGCCAGTTTCAAGTTAAGAAAAAGTTATTGTTTCCGTGTTTTGGCCTCGGACAGACGGCCGGGGCGCTACCGTAGACTTACAAAAACTAACTAAACTAACCATTTTTTTCTCTGGAAATTGGACCTGCTTGCACTCTATAAATCAACTGAAGAAACAAACAATACCAGTGAGATACCTATATAACAGTGGGAACACAGAACAAGTTTGGAGCCCATCTGATACAAAGGGGCCGGCGACATCCCTCATTCATCCGAGCTCGCCGACTAAGTTGCTTCCTTCTGCCTCCAATTTCTCCTCTGTGCTCCAGTGTTTTATTTTTGTCCTATTTTTATTGTTTGTTTTTTATAATTTTTAGTGTGCAGGTATTTGGACATTTGTATCGCTTTTCCGCACTATTATCCATTTTTCCGACATTTGTATATTTTGCGGAATTGCGAATGGCGATTGTGGGGAGCAAAGTATACATTCAAAGTTATGGTGATTGCAAAGTACAGTGCCAAAGATCCGGGTAGTTTGATCCGCGCAAGCGAACTTTTCAAGCTACTTGGATTTAACTTCAACGGGGGTTTTCTAAACCCAAAAATTTATCGATACGTGCTTTATTAATATCTTCTTCTCAAATCCGACGCATCCACTATTCTATCTTTACAGGATTTTTTGCAAGTTCGCTACCAGATGCAAGAAATTGACTAACCCGTATTTGTTGCAGTGCCGAGCTTAAACATAAAAAATGATTGTTTGAAATTTTGAACAAATTTTTTCATTGAATTGCGCATTGCATACATTAATACGGACATAAGGGCAAGCGAACCCCACAACATACGGTAAAGGATTTGATCCCCTTTTCCATGGCCCACAAATCAAGAACTTGAGCATAACGATTACCCGCACAAATTTTAAAACAAAAGTAGACTTTAAGCCTTAAGGACTTCACGCTCATTACGAGAGGTTAATTGTGTTTAGAACACCTCTTAACGGTATATCGTTTACGGGGTGTCTAGAAAAGTGTTCACGGCGAAACCGCCAAAAGAGAAAGGGTTATTTAATTAAGGATCTTCGCGATGTCGGAAAACCTCCCCTTATCTCTGCACTTACCTGTCCTCGTGATCGGTAGCTTGTTTCTCGACACAGTTTTACTTTGACAATCAAGTTCTTGAGCAGGTCTAGTTGACCTAAGTGAACCTTAGACCGATTAGGTGCATGATATTTTTGTGTCGTCATTGTTTTTGTCCAGATTTTTGTGTGTGTATATTTCATTCTTTTGTTAATAACTAACTAAAAAAATATATAAAAAAAACCCACATTCTTTTTCTTCTTCTTCTTATCTTCATATCATGGGTACTCCACCACGAAAAACTCTTGCCGAACTTTGGTACCTGCATCCAGACATCACTTCTTACAGTTCATGCTTTGGTCGAATTTCGAACGACCCCTCCATACCCAAAATTTCTTTGAAAGATCGGATAGACGCGTCTAAGACTACCAACTGGACTCCGCAATCCACTTTGTATCAACCGTTTCAACCTTCATCGCCTTCTTTCGTTGATACCCCTTTTGAGAGTCTTGTTGTAACTCCAAGACCTATATCTATTGCTGAACGTATTGAACAATACCGTAGCCGATCTTTCACTCTTTTCACCACTTCCAATTCTTTGGATCAACAATTCTATTCAACTTCATATCCAAATGTTGATCCTACTCCTGTCCAACCATTCAATTCCTATCAATCCTACCAGACTTTTGCACCTTCCCTAGACATTGCTTCTCCACGGCCATTTGGGAGTTTCTAGTATCCAAACGAGTTTGAATTTTTTACTGAAACCCCTTCACAACCCATGTCTAGTCTGGAACAGTCGTTGGAAGATTTTCGGGTAGCGTCGTACCAACAGATGCTGGATTTGAATGCGTCCATGGCTGCCATCATACAACCTAGTAACCCGGTAGCTAGTTCCCAACTAGCTCCAAATTTTCCAAGGTATGATGAGGCGGTAGGACAGATTGAGAATTTGAGTGGAGAGAGTGAGTTGTACACCCTTCCAAATCAAACCTACTCATTGCAAATTGAATCCCACAACTCCGGTTTTGAATGTCTATCAAGTGTCCTAAATGATTTACCAATTGAAGATAGAATGTTTAATGAGTTGTGCGACTTTTTAGTGTTTGATTTACCTGATTATGAAGGGTCCATTCCAAGTGAAACCAATCCCAAACCTTTTGACCTCTAAACCTCCATCTTAGAACCTGAATTGATTGAAATCCATGCTTTTGATGAGCTGTCTGAGAAATTTGATTTTCACTTGATTGAGGATATCGACGTTGGGAATATTTTGGATGATGAACCCACAGATTTGGATGAGTTTTTCTATCCAATTCATCATCTCGAGTCATTAACTGTTTTTCTCGAATTTCATATGCGTCTTAATTTTGATGATAAATGCATGGATAAGCTGAATTTTGAGGAGAATTTTGAGGATAGTTTTGAGGATGAACCAGTTTTACTTGAAGAGTCGGATTTTCCAATTCATCTTGTTCCTTTCATTGACTGTGTACACCCTCCTGAACCTTTAACTGTTACCCTTTCTCAATCACTTCCCTCCATCCTTTCCATCGTTCCGACCTTGCAAGACACCGTATCACTTTCATTTCTTGTGTCCGGTTTACCATGTTCGGCGTACCCATGTTTTCACATGAATCTTGAAGGATTTGAAGCCATTTCTCGATGGGTTAATAGATTAGTACAATCGCTTGTTACACATCGGTCATCACAAATTGTGCTAGTCTATTCACTCCATTTTCACCCTCAAGTTCATATTCCACTTCTTTCTCCCCTCCGTCATTCTTCTTCTCATATACCGAGACCGTAACCCACATCTATCCCCATACGGTCTCGGGTATTCTCCATTTCTTTCATCTCCGCATTCTTTCACCAACCGCTGCATTATAGCGATAAAATTTTTGAATGGTTGGTGTTAACCTTTGGCCTGTGTAAGGCCTTGTATAGCTTGATACTGTTCTCTTTCCCCCCTAATCCTAAACTTCACCGCTTAACAATGGAAACACTGTTTCACTTAAGTTTGGGGGGGATCTTTTTGTATATATATTTTTTGTTTTTGTTTTTTATATAATTTGTTTTTGGGGAGGCACCGACAATTTTGACCCTCTTGGTGCAGCCTGACAGTGAGGGCACTGTCAGGTTTAAGTTTGGGGGTGTGCTCGGTAAGCTTTTTTCTTTCTTATTCATATATATATTTTGCATTTGCATACTTATTTTAAAACCCATAAAAATCGAAATTTTTTCCAAAATATAAAAACTTTGTCGTCAAGTTTGCTAATAGGGTAACTTAGATTTTTATTCCGATAGTTTAGTTGATACGTTAGAAATAACTAAATCCTAACCTTAGGAATTGAAAACCCTAAAAATAACCCCCATTCGGTTTAATCTTGTTGATTATACGTCCTTACAGTTTTTTAGAAGTAGGTAATCTTGAGTCCAGTTCTTAAGTTAAGTCGAGATGAAGGGAAAGTATTGAAACTTTACTGAAAGATAAGTCTGAAAAATAGTTTCTATTCTTGAGTTCAAATTTAGAAAGTATATACCCTACAAACTGCACATACACGCACCTTGAAACTTGGGATAGTAGAGGATACCTAGAAATACTCTTGCGTGAAAACCTAGTATGAAAAAAAACGGTAATTAAAGCTAAACACCAAAAGAGCATCATTAAAAAATATATCCGGTCTTGAAAAAGAAAAATAAAGAAAAGGAAAAAAAAGAAATAAAGTCAAGACCTGGAAAATGCTATTTACGCTTTAGGCTTACACATTCAGTAATCGGCCGTTAGTGCCTCAAGAAGCATTAATAGTCGCATGAAAGGTGTGTGAGCAACACCGTCCATCATTAATGAAAAGAAGTAGTATTAAGTATTAGGGCAAGGGTACTATAGCTTTAATTGAATTCTTAAGTGTAGGGGTGAAATTTTACACACACGTAGGGCTATACGATCGATGTTCAGAGGAGAGATAGAAATGAAGAATAAGACTTATGTTTTCTATAAAGTTGATAAAAATCCCTGATTTAAGACGCACTTTAGAAGGAAAACTCAGGAGATACCAATATCTTTCTAATCTTTTTTGGAACGTATAGGATCTAAGGTTAAATAGATAGGAGGTGTGAAATATAAGGGTGGGATATTTCTAACTTAGGATAAGAGAATTTCTAACCTAGATACTAAACTGTAGGATTAGAATCGACGTTAACTTATGAAACTAGCTTGACGGAATTTTGTGGGTAGAATCCGCTGAAAACCCTCAGGAGACAACACTCCTCCTACTAGGGACACCTAGAGATTTAACGGCTTGTTGCACGTGCTTAGTGCAATCACGTTCCCTGCGAAAGTGAGGCTAGGATTTTGTTTTGCTCGGGACGAGCAAAATATAAGTTTGGGGGTATTTATTCATCACAGAAAACTGCATTTCAATACCGCTCATTCGTTATCTGTTTTGTTATATATAGTACTATTAACCAGTGTCTGCTCAGTATTACAGATTACATGTATCCATGACAAAATCCTGGAAATACACTTAAAATCATGGATATATCATTTATGAGCCGACACTGCAATCAGAACCGCAAACCGACCGATATCCAAGAGTTATTTTGCAAATAAATATTGTGTACACACTTTTGCTCCAACACATAACATGTGTACACACTAACTCTTAAAGCTTGGACCATCGACCTAGGGGGCTGCCCAATGCACACAAGTGGGCATGGTGTGATGTGCATTGAATGCAAAAGACTGTGTGTTGACTTTAAGATCCAAGTTTCCCTCCAAGCACTGGGTGCAAACCAAATTCAAATAGACAAATAAAACTGGAACAAAGTGATACTGGGGACAACACATGACCATACACCAAAAACGAGGCAAAGAGCTCGGAATTGGGCCGAGCACCACACCCCTTGGCTGTCCCCATCTGCTCCTGTGGGCCTCAGTCCCTCCCTTGTTTCCACGTCAGCTCATTTTTATTGTTTGTTTAATTTTCTTTTGAGCCTATAAATAAAGAACCAGTGAGCAAGGGTGAGGGGTCAAAGTTTTCTCATTCTTTTTCATACACTTTGTAACTCTTTTTGTTTCTTTAGTTATTGTACATAGCTTCCCCTTAAATTCTTTGCCTTAACTTGATCTTGCAACCTTTTCATTGAGCCTGCAAGGTTAAGCTTTGGTTATTGATCTCAAGGGTTGTATCATTCTTCAAGTTTAATAAAGTTCTATATTTGTGCCTTCATTTTACATGAGTTCTTTACCCTTCTCTGGATCTTGCAATCTCTTCATTGAGCTTGCAAATTTAAGGGTTGGTTATTGATCCCATGGCTTGTCTTGTGCTCTTGGGTTCCTAGTTAATTTCCTACTTGCTCTTTATTTACATGCATTTACTTTCTTGCAATTATAATCATGTCATTTAAATTCCATGCACTTACTTATTTGTAATGTTTTCTTTTTGTAACGTTTTAAAAATAAATAAATAAAATTCTTTAGGTGAATTTTCTGATAATCGGTAAAATAAACCGTATTTTCCGTAAAACTTAACTATAATTATTTTTCAATATAGATTTAAATATGCCTATTTTAACTATGTAATTGCTAGTATTTAGTATTTATTTAGTCACTTATAAATTAATAGTTTACTTAATATTTTTCCTTAATTAATTATTTCTAATATTAATATAAGCTTTTCATTATACCTTAAATTAGTGAAAATAATAAATTGGAGTGGGTTAATTTTACAAAAGTGAACCATGACATATTAGAATTATGTTTTTAGCATGCTCTTCTCTTCTTGGATTTGTCTTCAAAATTCTAGACTTTTCTAGGATTGTTTAGAAAAGAAAATTAATTAAATAAAGAAATTATTGAAAAGACTTAAAAGAGGTAATTATTTGGGAAGTTTCTACACAAAATCACACACCCATACCTCTCTCTCTCCCTCTTCTAAACTGGCCGAGCCCTCTTCCTTGATGCCCAAAAATTTTCCCACTTCAATTCTTCTAAAAAACTCTTCAAAAATTCATGAAAAATCCAAAATAAAACACCACAAATTTCTAATTTAAATCCTACCCATTATTTTTTGGCCTATCTAGCATGGATCTTGGAGCAAAGTTAGCATTTTTGGAAGGCTTGGGTGCATGTTTGATCTCATGTTTATAATCCTAATCATAGTGTTAATTGTAGGTTAATTACTTTAATTTAATGGATTTCGGTGTTTAATTATGGATATAATTGCTAAATTAAAAATTCAAGAAAGGGTTTGTGATCAAGTTAGGGTTTTTATCAATTACTCATGATTTTAATGGGTAGATTAACATGTTAATGAAATGCAAAACCTAAGCTAGTTACTAGTTGCTAATTGTTAGTTTAAAATTATGCTAATTATGCTAATGTTGCAAACTAGGTTTTTAGAAATTGATTAATTAATTGAGATTAAAATCTAATTAGCGTTTTCATGAAATTATTAACATTTTAATTTGTTGTTTAGCAACTTAAATCATGCAAAACTTAGTTTAGTTGATGATTTGTGAATTTTTGCTTTAAAAGTGTTAAAATTGGATAATTTTGCAAAAAAGAATTTTTGATTTAATGAAAATTGATGAGATTAAATTTAAGTAATGGTTTGTTTGATCTACTTATGATATTTAATGAATATTATGGCCACTAGTTTTGTTAAAACATCATGTTTCGAATTAAAACGGTTATTTGATGCTTTCTAGGTTTTCGGAAATAAATTGATTTGATTTATTTTGAGGTTTTGATGAGTTACAATCTATTTCATATTATAATTAGTGATTTTTGAAACCACTATTGGTACTTTTGGATTTTTCTCGATCAATTGGTGTTCGTACGCCGATTTCAAGGGTTATTTGGTTCTTTTGCATGAGCGATTCATAGATTTTAAACTATGCGCGTTTCGTTTGCCGTTTTCGGTTTTATCCACGATTTCAGTTTACGATATATATATATATGTGTGTGTTTGCATATAGGTACCTCTCACGTGGACTTCGGACGATGAAGAAGAGGATGGAGGTATCGACTTCGGCAAGCGAGGACCAGGTGAGTAGATGTATATCTACGGGGGAAGTCAGCTGGATGGCGTATAGCACCCCCGCAACTTCGTAGGATTTGACGTGGTCTTGAGATAGTTATATATAGATATGTTATTGCAAGACACGAATACGGAGCAAGAAAGGTTTTAGGAGACCACGGATCGGAAGTTGTGTAAGTGGGATAATAGTGTTTTGGTCTATTTCTTAGTCGTGAGACCCTAGAGTATAGGTTGACACACACACACACGCACACACATACACTTGACTTGGGGTATGTGTGTGTGTGTGTGTGTATGAATGTGAGTAGGTTTCTATATATATGTGTGTGTGTGTGTGTATGAATGTGTGTAGGTTTCTATATATATATATATATATATATATATACGCGTGACATAAGGATGTTATATGATACTTAGGGATGAGTTGATATGGCTGGGCATGATGTCGTGAGATATTTGATATGGAGTTGCCAGAATCTTCTAGATTCTGTACTTGCCCGACGAACAGCACGCGGTGTTTACCGTATTCCCGGAAAGCCCCACCGTTCGAACACCCTTAGAGGATTTGTATCTACTTGGTGCGGTTGTTCTTCGGTCTTTGCGCAGAATCGTCCCGAAGTGGGTAAGCGTGTCTTCTAACTGCGGAATGGGATGGGCGTTGACTCGTGAATTAACATAGTCATATGCTTCCGCACGAATGTTATGATATGAGATTTGGTATGATAATATCGCGGATCGTTGGACAATGATACCATGTGATTGATGATATATATATGATAGTTGACATATGATTAAGATATGATATGAGATAAGTTATGATATTTATAATGGATCGCCTGTGCAATACAACAACAACTGAGCCTTTTATCCCAAGCATATGGGGTAGGCTACATGAACCAACATGATAATCATGCCGGGTCCAGCACATGAATCCTCTGCCTCCACTCACTCCTATCGAACAATATACTTTCATTGAGTCCTTTGGCAACCATATCGTTTCGTATCACCTCCATCCATGTTTTCTTCGGTCTCCCTTTTGCCCTTTTGCCATTGCCCATATCGAGAGTATCAATTCGTCGGACCGGTGCTTCCATAGGTCTGCGTCGCACATGACCAAACCATCTTAGCCGGTTTTCCCGCGTCTTCTCCTCCACAGGTGCGACACCAACTTCCATAGGCCTGTGCAATGTATACTCATATATGATAATATGTATTGATGACATAGGATTGCACGAGACTTTAGGTCAATAACTAGATCATGATATTGTTTAATGATGATACGTTATGAATGATGATGTATAGATATGATAGTTAACCCGTACCCCGATTTTGGGATGTCGTACGATGGATTTTACCGTATGAGGTATAGATGCGATGATTGATCCACACTCTTGACTCATGGAATTCGTATTATGTACGTGACTCTATTGAGGCTGGATCGCCAACTACTAGTGATATCGACTCGGATTGTACGTGGATTCTTCATACCTATCGACTAGTTCTTTAGTTTAGTCCCTTAGTTGGTTAGGTAGATGTTAGTTTAGGCTCGAGTCATACTTATTTTTTCAAAATTAACGAATCGTGTGCATTTTTAAAAACAGCCTAAGGGATACTACGTATTTTATCAAAGGTCGTATCTTTTCTCAAAAACACCGTAGCCCCTATTTTTCTAAAAACTACGATTCGTGCTTTTTTTCAAACACCAAAACTGTATGACTCGTATTGTAGAAAAGTATATTCTTCGGTATTGCGGTTATTACTCCTCTGTTATATTCATGTTATTCTCATTATACTGCATGTTTATACATATATTCCCTAACTGTTATGATTCCATCTATTATGACACCAGCACCATTACCGATGATGCGCATGTTCCACATACACATATTTGCCGGCTCATACACATCATCATTGGTAATTACCATGTCACGTACACTTTAGAAAATATTATCTCATTGATATAGTCAGCTAAATGATAGTTACCACATAATACTTGTGTGATTGCTCTCATGTGTTAATTAGAGATTGCATTCTTTACATAGATACTTCATGCATTCATATAATCATTCATGTACTACTCTGGGGATTTATGCCGATATTCACTGTTTACTTACTCTTGAATCTTGGATTTCGGATTTCCATGAGATTTCTGGATTTGGCGGAAAACCGCAAGAATTTATAATAACATATCTCTCTCTATCTCTTATTTAAAATACCAATTGCGGTTTTCTCGTGATGTATGTGTCGTCCACCATGAGTTTTCATGATTGCTGTTGGATTTCAAGACCCGATTTGAGGAGTAGGATGAACCGTTTCGGATACATGGTGGGCCCGGTAAGGTACCCCGGGGCAAGAAGCTCGAGTTGTAGACGATGAGCCTGGCAGGGGAAGACTACCTACCGGTGATGTCTGGCGCGGAGGATATCTGGAGGATACCGACCGTTGTCGTGAGATTTGATGATATGGGCCGATCCGGACTGACGGAGCCCGAGATATTAAGACATTGAGACTTTGAGATATTGAGATATTGTGTCGATACTTAACACGGGCTTTCTGTTGATTCACTGATGATGTTTCAGTTTTATTATACAAGTTTTACTGATGATTTCTTTATATCAGATTTTTCAGATTTCGTGGTGGATTTCCTCATTCATGATGCATTCATACATCAGATATATGATTCAGTACTGTTTAGTGACACTGACACGAGCACTAAGTATTGCACTTATGCATAGATTATTACCCTGTCACTACTAGATGTCTAGTGTTATGTTAAGTATATTATTATGGCCTAGGAGATCATCGTGTATGTGATTTTTACCCGTAGATGTCTTCTACTCATGAGTTAGAAACTCAACCCCGTTGTACCAAAATTTTCTTTCAGGTTCAGATGTACAGGTTTCCTTTGCGGCTTGTTGGCACACCACTTCATTCAGGGTGATTGCTTGGTAGGTTGGTTCACTTGTATCGTGACCGCCGTTGTACTTTTATTTATTTCAGTTGTATCTAGTAATCTCCATCAACCAGACTTGTATTATTTGGTAGATTTCTAAGACCAGTTGTTTTTCTTTCGACCTTAGAGTCGCGCTTGTATTATTATGGTTTTTTGGTGGATTTTGGTTTTCCTCTGAGTTTTGTTCCTCGCCCTTCGGCGTTATATATTATTTTGCTTATGTGGTTGTTTCCGCCAATTGGCGTAGAGCTAGCTCCCGCTTGAGGATGCCTTTATTACTGCTTGTGTATATATTTCTTGTTTGTACCCGTTTGGGGCCAATTTTTACAAAGGAGACTCTGCCGAATTTTTTGAGAAAATTTGATGTTGCTTTTAAACATGTTTTCCTACACCTCTTCTTTTAAATGGTTTAGATTTCTGGGCTTCGGTTTGCTTAGATTACGTTACGCCTCTAGACGTTTCGTAATTTAAATGCCGGTCGCGTTCTTTACCTTCGAGTCGTGACAAAGTTGGTATCAGAGCGTTAAATTTTACCTTCTACGTGTACGATGACCCTTGGTTGATGGAGTAGGTGACTAAAGTAGAGTGACGTACCGTGAGTATGTTCCGCGGTATACTTACAATACGCTACTCCGCTTAAGGAGACTTAGGATGTACATTTCTTTGCACCGTATTTCTATTCGTTCATTTGATCTATCTTGGTCAATGTCAGATGATGGTTTCTGTTACCACGGTCGCACGGGAAGATAGAGCAGCGGCTAGAGTTACGGTCAGCATGAGCATTTAGATATGTCGTTTACTATGTTTTCTTGTAGACGCGAGCGTTGATATCTGCATTGGGTGATCGGGCCACTGCTAGAGACTGGTTAGAATGTGATGACCGTTAGTGTATAGTCTATTCTTGATGATCGAGGCATTGTTTAGCGTGTGGACGAAGGATATTCACATGTCGTCTAGGCGAAGTTAAAAGGTTCAAACGATTGTCAGAAACCCATTTTCCCAAGTTTAAGGTATTCGGAAGAACATGCAGATAATTCTATAGACCCTCTAGAAGAATGAAACCCTAACTCGACATAATGACCCTGAGAATGCTTTTGAACCTTAGGTTTTGCGGCCGTTCCGCGGTGCCATTAGTGAGGCTTGGGTTTGCCCTTCTACGGCTGGTCTGCAGGTGCTGTGGCATGTACTGGATATTTTTAAACTGTACTCGAGTGTTGAGCTCTCGGGGAATTTTGGGACTTTGATGAATCGATCGAAAATTTTAACGTAGTCCGGGTATCATGTGATGGGATACATTACTTGGGAGACTCTAAATATGAGTATAGCCGTTTGTAGCGCCATTCATACAGCTACGAAGAGACGAGTTCGAATCAGTCGACACCAAAGGAAAGAGGAGCACATTGACGTCGGTTTTATGATTTGCGATTTGGTGATTTGAATTTCACATTTCCGTTGTTTGGATTTTGGTATTTTAAGGATTTCGTTTATGATTGGTATTTCCTACGTGCACATTCATTGCACTCGATTAGTGTTCCATGTATCAGTTGTATTGATGTTCGTTTTGTGCATACCCATTTCACTTGATTTTGATTTTTATGCTTTCTGAGATACTGATTTGATTTCGTGTATATGGGTTGCACATGATTTTGGACTTATGTTTTCGGTATAGTTTTCTTGCATTCTTCGTACTTCGATTTGGTTTTGTGCACACTGATGCATGTAGTTGTGAGTTTATCCATCGCGGTATACTTGATTTTGATTCGGTGTTTGTCGTATATCGCTGATTTCGATTTTGATATATGATATACGTTTTCGTGCACCATGTGCACTTGATTGAGATTCTTGCACACACTTGGCGCGTGTGATGCGATTTTGTGCACACCAGATGCACTAAATCAGGATTTGTGCAGATTAGATGCACCTGATATTATTGTCGTGCACGCCCGTTGCACTTGACAGATGTTTTTGGTGCACACCCGTTGCACTCAGTTTTGTTTCTGTGCGTATTCGTGGCATATGTGTTTGATTTCTATTTCCGTGCGCACCAGATGCATGTGGTACCTTGTATACTGTATTTGAGATTGATTTCATTTTGAGCAGTACATTTTTATGATATTTACTATTTGGTTTAATAATCGAACAAGACCATTCTGAGACCAGTTCCTAGGTGTTTTTGCATGCTTCTCTATTCAGATTTTTGGACGATTTTACTACGATGCGCACTATATATAAGTTATAGTTTTGATATATATCATGTTGGTTTTCGTATTAGACTTTGACATTGTATTTTTACCATAACTCCGATGATTGCGTTATCCTTGACGGAGTTTTGATTTTGAGTAATGTACTTGTTTTTCATGCGCATGCATTGCGCTAAGATGTGTTTTATGTATTGATGATTTCGGAGCCTCGACGATTTGAGTGTTTTGCTAAATGTTTTAGTATTTATGGGGAGTTTTAATTTATATTCGGGGACCGAATTTCTTTAAGGGGGGAAGATTGTAACGTTTTAAAAATAAATAAATAAGTAAGTAAATAAAATCCTTTAGGTGAATTTTCTAATAATCGGTAAACTAAACCGTATTTTCCGTAAAACTTAACTATAATTATTTTTCAATATAGATTTAAATATGCTTATTTTAACTATGTAATTGCTAGTATTTGGTATTTAGTTAGCCGCTTATAAATTATTAGTTTACTTAAATATTTTTCCTTAATTAATTATTTCTAATATTAATATAAGCTTTTAATTATACATTAAATTAGTGCAAATTATAAATTGGAGTGGGTTAATTTTACAAAAGTGAACCATGACATATTAGAATTAGGTTTGTAGCATTCTCTTCTCTTCTTAGATTTGTCTTCAAAATTCTAGACTTTTCTAGAATTGTTTAGAAAATAAAATTAAATAAATAAAGAAATTATTAAAAAGGCTTAAAAGAGGTAATTATTTGGGAAGTTTCCACACAAAATCACACACACCCACACCTCTCTCTCTCCTTCTTCTAAACTTGCCGAGCCCTCCTCCTTGATGCCCAAAAATTTTCCCACTTCAATTCTTCTCAAAAATTCATGAAAAATCCAAAATAAAACACCACAAATTCCTAATTTAAATCCTACCCATTATTCTTTGGCCTATCTAGCATGGATCTTGGAGCAAAGTTAGCATTTTTTGGAGGCTTGGGTGCATGTTTGATCTCATGTTTATTGAGGTATAATCCTAACCCTAGTGTTAATTGTAGGTTAATTACTTTAATTTAATGGATTTCAGTGTTTAATTATGAATCTAATTGCTAAATTAAAAATTCAAGAAAGGGTTTGTAATCAACTTAGGGCTTTTACCAATTATTCATGGTTTTAGTGGGTAGATTAATATATTAATGGAATGCAAAACCTAATCGAGTTACTAGTTGCTAATTGTTAGTTTAAAATTATGCTAATTATACTAATGTTGCAAACTAGGTTTTTAAAAATTGATTAATTAATTGAGATTAAAATCTAATTAGGGTTTTAATAACATTATTAAAATTTTAATTTTTTGTTTAGCATCTTAAATCATGCAAAACTTAGTTTAGCTGATGATTTGTGAATTTTTGCTTTAAAATTGTTAAAACTAGATAATTTTGCAAACTAGAATTTTAGAATGAAAATTGATGAGATTAAATTTAAGTAATGGTTTGTATGATCTACTTATGATATTTAGTGAATATTATGGCCATTGGTTTTGTTAAAACATCATGTTTCGAATTAAAACGGTTATTTGATGCTTTCTAGGTTTTCGGAAATAAATCGATTTGATTTATTTTGAGGTTTTGATGAGTTACAATCTATTTCATATTATAATTAGTGATTTGTGAAACCACAATTGATACGTTTGGGTTTTTCTCAATCAATTGGTGTTCGTACGCCGATGTCGAGGGTAATTTGGTTCTTTTGCATGAGCGGGTCATAGGTTTAACCTATGCGCGTTTCGTTTGCCGTTTTAGGTTTTATCCGCGATTTCGGTTTACGATATATACATATATATATATACATATATATATAGGTACCTCTCATGTGGACTTCGGATGATGAAGAAGAGGATGGCGGAATCGACTTCGGCAAGCGAGGACCAGGTGAGTAGATGTATATCTACAAGGGAAGTCGGGTGGATGGCGTATAGCACCCCCGAAACTTGATAGGATTTAATGTGCTCTTGAGATAGTTATATATAGATATGTTATTGCAAGACATGAATACGGAGCAAGAAAGGTTTTAGGAGACCATGGATCAGAAATTGTGTATGTGGGATAATAGTGTTTTAGTCTAGTTCTTAGTCGCGAGACCTTAGAGTATAGGTTGACACACAGACACACGCACACACATACACTTGACTTGGGGTATGTGTGTGTGTATGAATGTGTGTAGGTTTCTATATATATCTATCTATATATATATATATATATATACGCGTGATATGAGGATGTTATATGATACTTAGGGATGAGTCGATATGGCTTGGGCATGATCCCGTGAGATATTTGATATGTGATCGAGTTATGATATGAGATATGTTATGATATTATCGCGGATCGTTGGACGATGATACCATGTGATTGATGATATATATATGATAGTTGACGTATGATTGAGATATGATATGAGATATGTTATGATATTTATAATGGATCGCTTGTGCAATGTATACTCATATATGATAATATGTGTTGATGACATCGGATTGCACGAGACTTTAGGGCTGTAACCAGATCATGATATTGTTTGATGATGATACCTTATGAATGATGATGTATAGATATGATAGTTGACCCGTACCCCGATTTTGGGATGCCGTACGATGGATTTTACCGTACGAGGTATAGATGTTATGATTGATCCGCACTCTTGACTCGAGGAAGTCGTACGATGTACGTGACGCTATTGAGGATGGATCGCCGACTACTAGAGATATCGACTCGGACTGTAGGTGGATTCTTCTTACCTAACGACTGGTTCTTTAGTTTAGTCCCTTAGTTGGTTAGGTAGATGTTAGTTTAAGCTCGAGTCATACTTATTTTTTCAAAACTAACGAATCTTGCGCAGTTTTAAAATCAGCCTGAGAGATACTACGGATTTTTTCAAAGGTCGTATCTTTTCTCAAAAACACCGTAGCTCCTATTTTTCTAAAAACCACGATCCGTGCTTTTTTTCAAACACCAAAACGGTATGACTCGTATTGTAAAATAGTATATTCTTCGGTATTGCGGTTATTACTCCTTCTCTGTTATATTTATGGTATTCTCATTATACTGCATGTTTATACATATGTTCCCTAACTGTTATGATTCCATATGTTAGGATACCAGCACCATTACCGATGATGCGCATGTTCCACGTACACATATTTGTCGGCTCACACACATCATCATCGGTAATTTCCATGTTACGTACACTTTAGAAAATATTATCTCATTGATATAGTCATCTCAATGCTAGTTACCACATAATACTAGTTTGATTGCTCTCATGTGTTAACTTAGAGATTGCATTCTTTACATAGATACTTCATGCATTCATATAATCATTCATGTACTATTCTGGGGCTTTATGCCGATATTCACTTTTTATTTACTCTTGATTCTTGGATTTCGGATTTCCATGAGATTTCTGGATTTGGCGAAAAACCGCTAGAATTTATAATAACTTCTCTCTCTCTCTTATTTAAAATATCAGTTGTGGTTTTCTCGTGATGTATGTGTCGTCCACCGTGAGTTTTCATGATTGTTGTTGGATTTCGAGACCCGATTCGAGGAGTAGGATGAACCGTTTCGGGTACATGGTGGGCCCAGTAAGGCACCCCGGGGCAAGATGCTCGAGTTGTAGACGATGAGCCTGGCAGAGGAAACTACCTACCGGTGATTTCTGGCACGGCTGATATCTGGAGGATACCGACCGTTGTCGTGAGATTTGATGATATGGGTCGATCCGGACTGACGGAGCCCGAGATATTGAGACATTGAGATATTGAGATATTGTGTCGATACTTGACACGGGCTTTCTGTCGATTTCACTGATGATGTTTCAGTTTTATTATACAAGTTTTACTGATGATTTATTTATATCATATTTTTCAGATTTCGTTGTGGATTTCCTCACTCGTGATGCATTCATAAATCAGATATATGATTTAGTACTATTTAGTGAAACTGACACGAGCACTGAGTATTGCATTTATGCATAGATTATTACCCTGTCACTACTAGATGTCTAGTGTTATGTTAAGTATATTATTATGGCCTAGGAGATCGTCGTGCATGCGATTTCTACCCGTAGATGTCTTCTACCCACGAGTTGGCAACTCACCCCCGTTGTGCCAAATTTTCTTTCAGGTTCAGATGAACAGGTTTCCTTGGCGGCTTGTTGGAACACCACTTCATTCAGGGTGATTGCTTGGTAGGTTGGTTCACTTGTATCGTGACCGCTGTTGTATTTTTATTTATTTCAGTTGTATCTAGTAAGCTCCATCAACCAGACTTGTATTATTTGGTAGATTTAGAAGACCAGTTGTTTTTCTTTCGACCTTAGGGTCGCGCTTGTATTATTATGGTTTTCTGCTGGATTTTGGTTTTCCTCTGAGTTTTGTTCCTCGCCCTTCGGCGTTGTATATTATTTTGCTTGCGTGGTTGTTTCCGCCAATTGGCGTAGAGCTAGCTCCCGCTTGGGGATGCCTTTAATACTGCTTGTGTATATATTTCTTGTTTGTACCCGTTTGGGGCCGGTTTTTACAAAGGAGACTCTGCCGAAATTTTTGAGAAAATTTAATGTTGCTTTTAAACATGTTTTCCTACACTTCTTCTTTTAAATGGTTTAGATTTCTGGGCTTCGGCTTGCTTAGATTACGTTACATCTCTAAACGTTTTGTAATTTAAGTGTTGGTCACGTTCTGTACCTTCGGGTCGTGACACTTTTCTTTTCTTTGTTCTTTTCTTTTGCTCTCTTTGTTGTTTTGTGAATGGTTGTAAATATGTGTTGTTAGAAAAAAAACTGATATTGTAAGTTAATGATTTCGTTTCCCATTCCTTTTCCCGATATTTTCCATTGAACTCCGCTCAAACCTTACGCAAGCGCTCCGTTAGGCACCCTACCCTACCAAGGTATCGGTGATCCCTAACCGCGACCGGTTGCGTTCGGTTTCGCCGGAGGCGAAAGCAAGAGACGAGAACGGAAGGACAAGGGTCAATAAGACGGATTTCACGAATACCGTGCTTAAATACCCTAATCCACGTTGTTGCCGATTGCTCTAGTTTCAATTGGTCAAGGCTCGGCTCAAAGGTTTGAGTATGAATTCACTAGCTTACACTATTGTATCTTTTCCTAACAAGCTTTATACTTTGCATATATACACATAGGATAGATACGGACAATCCGCCCACACATATTAACTCGTCAGAACAAGAATATAAAACGCTCCGTCTCCCTATGGAGCGACCCGTGCTCAACCGGCTAGCTGCAAAGCGACACCGACCTTGATTGCGGTTACACTTTAGAACATTAAAACTCACGACAGACCAAAAGCGTGCGATCAGCTGTAACATTTCAAAAAAAATTAATAATAAAATATTGTTTTTGGGAATTTTTATAATTTAATATTAATTTTTAATGAATATTTTAATATGTCGGTATGATTAAATACCGATAAATGGGGAAAAATTAGGGAAAATTCTAAAATAGGATATTTTGTGGAATTATGCCATGTTTAAGTTTTTATGGTTAGTTATATGCTAATTTGGTGCTAATCGCGATTAAAAATCGCTAGTTGGATTTTAGCATTTTTGGTGCAAAACATGCACATATCATTTTCCACACTTGTCACATTTTCTTACATGTTGTGGGTGTATGCTTGCCTAGGGTTACCATTATGAGGAGAAGGAAATAAAGAAAAAGGAAAAGAAAAGAAAAAGGCAACAATGATTAAGAAAGAGAAAGAGTGGGTGAGGGTTACTTTTGACTTGTTGAACCATGCTCACCATCATTTCTTCTTCTCATTTTCTCTCCCCTCATTCCTTGAGCTGCTGCTGCTGCCTCCCTTTCCTCTTCCTCCTCCATCTTCAAAGCCCCATTACACCATGAAATTCACCCCAAAACCCTATTCCTATTTCACAAATATTGTTCCCAAGCTCACTAGCTATACATTGGACTAAGAAAGAGATGGTTTTGAGGACTTTGAGCAACTCAAGAAAATTCTTGAGTTGCCAAAGGAGGTAACTTCTGCACTCTTAGAGTAGTATTTCGATTCCTTACGCATCTATACTTGTTTCATGTCGTTATGGTGTGGTTTTGAGGACTTTGGAAATTTCAAGTTAGGGTTTGATTTGAAATCAAAGGTGATTTGAGGTGTAATTAGAGACTACAACCCCTGGTGTGATGTTACACTGGACCAAAACTGAGAGTAAAACCGAGAATACGGATTTATAGAAACGATATTGGGGAAAACTGTAATTCTGCGAGTGTTTTTGGAAATCTGCTATCACCCGAGCCACCTAAAAATAATTTTGGTTTGACAGTGAGATGTGCAGGCACCCAGGAACCATCACCCAAAGCCCTAGCACCTCTCCCGTCTTCCAGGCCGCCAATTAATCCCTTCTGGCCGCAATTTGCGGCCAGAGCATAGGTTCTGGGGTCCGTTCTTGTTTTGTGGCTTCATACCCTATAAAATAAACCCTTGGCATATGCAATTTTGACTGATTCCATCTAGGATAGAATCTGGGGTAGTTTTCTTGTGTTGGCGCATGGTTTACGACTTGTTTTAGCATGGATTTTGGTATTTGGTGATTCGTTTCTGTCGGGTGGCGTTTGAACGTCAACGGCAAAGGGTTATTGATCGTGTTTGCATGCGAGAAAATAGGTTTTTACTTATGAGCGTAGCGTATGCCGTTTTGGTTTCCGATGTGATTTTCATGTGCTTTAGCATTTGTGATATCCTTGCAGGTACCCACGTAACGTCGAGGCGTTGAAGATAAAGATGGCGACATCGACATCGGCACGCATGAAGCAATGTGAGTAGATCTATATCTATCGAGGAAGTCGGGTGGATGGCGTATAGCACCCCCGCAAAACTTTTGATGGGAAACAGATTTATAGAATATGGTTAGGAAACCTAGATTAGGAAACTAGGGTTAGAATGAGATAGCTACGAAACCATATTAGGAACTAGAGGATAGTTAGAATGATACCTTACGACTATCATAGGATGTCGTTTAGCGATATTACCGTTTAGGGTACTGTAGGAATAGATGTGTATGTTATATTAGATACTTATACTTGTAGTGATTGAATGTTTATGCAATTTTATTTGATAGGTGAATTAAAAGCGATGGAAGAATATAAGACTGATATGATGATATGATGGTATACGGATGCGAGTCGATCGAGTTGATTTATAGCCTGCCGGTCCCCTGGTATGAGATTATTACGGATGTGACCTGGGACATAGATATATATACATTTATAGAATGTTGTGAATCATGGATGATAGGCCGTATGTGATATTAGGCCGTACCCTCATTTGTCGTATAGGATGATAGGATCCCTATTAGTATAAAGCCGCCGCACGATGATATTCCGTGTGTGATGAGTTTGACTTGATGATTGATCATTACCCTTGACTAGAGGTTTCCGTACGATGGATTATACCGTATGCGATGTTTTTGGGCAAGATGCCGATTGATAGATTCACCGACTCGGACATATGATAGTTATGTATACCTTATACCCTGTTAGCTGATGATTTACCTTATGCGGCATTCATATCATTTCCAATGCATTGCTTATACCTGTGCTAGTACACTTGCACCATTATCGATGATGCGTATGTTACACGTACACAGATTTTCCGGCTCACACACTTCATCATCGATAATTTCCATGTCACTACACAGTAAGGTTGCTGCATCATGACATATACATTGATACACCCATACTTGTGCACATACACATTGTATATTCATATTTGTGCACACATACATTGGTACATCTATACTTGCGCGCATACATATTGTACCTGCATAGATAACTGGATTTATTGTAAAATTGGGGACCGCATGTTATATTTTAAAAACTGAAATCATTTTAAAAGAGCGGTTTTCCCTTAATATGTTATATCACTATTCCGCGTTGCATGATACACGATATGCTTACATTTTGATTATATGTCGCACACATCATGCTCTATTATTGTACGCATTGAGATATGCTGTTTTCATGAGATTTCTGGATTTGAGAACCGTGGACATTTTAAAAGAGATTATGTGTTGTTTCAAAAACCCGGTTTCTCTTGATATGATATTTCAGTGCGTCCACCATGTGTTTTCTCGGTTTTTAGAGCGACATGTGAAACCCAATTCGAGGAGGCGGATGAGGCCGATTGCGGGTACATGGTGGACCCGGTATGGTACCCCGGAGCAAGAAAGGGATGCTGTGTATACAGACGGTGAGCCTGGCAGAGGGACTACGACCTACCGGTGATTGGTTGGACCTGGCGGTTATCCGGAGGATACTGACCAGAGTCGATAGATGGATACGGGACGATCCGTACTGCCGGGGCCGAGGGACGATTCCGCAGACGGAGCCCGTGGGCCGATCCGGACTGACGGAGCCCAAGATATGAGGATTTGCGTGCCGATGCTGGGCACGGTTTTCATGATGTTTTCGAGTGTCGATGCTAGGCACTCAGGTTCCATGATTTTGATGTGTCGGGAGGGACACCGTTGATATATATATCCTCATACTTTCATGCACACTCCCTTATGATATTTACGTGCATACAGACCCTGATTATGGTTGGAAGAGATCCATATACATGCATTGATTATTACTGTTGGATATTATCCGCATGCATTTAGGTATTGACTACCTTGTTGGCACATATACGACCCGGTCACCCTAGATATCATAGTATTACCTTTATGATATAGTGACATAGGAGTCGTTGTTTATTCGATTTCTACTTATCGATATATTTCTATTCACGAGTTGGCAACTCACCCCCGTTGTGCCACAGTTCTTGCAGGTTGACCGCTTGGATCAGTAGCGGATTCGCTGGAACACAGCTTCATTTGGGTGTTTTGGATTGGTAGGTGGGACATTTGTATCGTACTCACTCTTGTATTATATTTCATATTGTATCTAGTTAACTCCATCAATCAATTAAAATTAGAATTTGTATAAGTAATGAGACTTAGTGGGATTGTGGTTGCGAGACTTAGAGTGAGGGGTTTTCCGCTACTTGTGATTTATATGTCTTGCTTTTCCTTTATTCTTTTGTGTTGAACTTCGCCGTTGGGCGTCGTATTCTTATTTTATTATCTTGCGTGGTTGTGATCCGACGGTTGGCGAAGAGCTAGCTCCCGCTTGGGAATTCCATTATTCTTATTATGTATTTATGGTTTTGGATCAAAATATACAAAGGAGGTGCTGCCAAAATTTTTAAAAGACGAAACCTGTTTTCAAACTAGTAAATTTCACTTGCATCATTCATGTTCCTTTTCTATGCATTAAGAAAACTTGATTTCATATACCTTTATTTCAAAACCTTACCTCCTTTATTTTACTTAAAAGGTTTAGATTTCTGGGTTTCAGCTTACTTGAATTCCGTTACGCCTTTAGACGTGGCGTGATTCAAGTGCTGGTCACGAGCTAATATTTCGGGTCGTGACAAAGTTGGTATCAGAGTGCTAGGTTTAACCTTTGTTCGAGTCTATGTTTGACTATGCGGAGTCTAGGGCCGGTATGTATTTCGAAACCTAGGCTTGACCTTACGGAACTTAGACTTGAACGGGGGGGGGGGGGGTATTAGACTCGAACTTTCGTTTCATAGGCTAATCCTGATTGATGAAGTAGGTGGCTTGAGTAGAGTGACATACCGTACGTATGTTCCGTGGCATATTTAAGATACGATACTCCACTTAAGAAACCATAGGATGTATATATTTTTGAGATCAGTGATTCTCTTCATAGCCATGATTATACATCCATTTGAGAACCTCGATTCTATTAGTTCCATGATCATACTTTCATTGATGTTGTTCCTTCTTATGATCATGTACCCAGTATGGATCTGTCGTTTTCTTTCTTACCGTTGATCTGCTCTCTTCGATACTCGATTGAGGTACCTGTCACCATAGTTTGAGCGCAGTTTGAGCTGCTACTAGTGTTGCGGTCAGGGCGAGCTCGTCTGATACGAGGGCTGACCATTGTGTTTTCTGGTGACATGGGAACGTCTCGAGTTAGCATTTTGTTGTGACCTCTTATGGAGGCGAGTGCTTGGTTTTATACCGGATGATCGGGCCATTGTTAGAGCTGCCAGTTGTGAGAGGACTGTTGATGTACAACATAGCTCAGGGATTTTGATGTCGCCTACCGTGCAGACAGGTGACCCAGCTGTTGCTGAGATGATGGGATGTCGCTTCCAGAGCTTGCGAGCTAAGATCGTCGGAGCTCCCAGGCAGAAATGCGACAGATGATAGCTAGTCTACCCCGATTTGAGAGACGAAGGTGATTCGTCAGATTGATGTGCCGGAGCAGGCCCAATTGAGTTGAAGATCTCCAGTATGGAGAGTCTTACTCAGATCTAGAGCAGACCGATTTAGAGATGACTGCCAATATATCGCCTTTCCTGAAGGATTGAGGCATTGTTCAGCGTACAGACGAATGAGCCAGTTGCTGCTGCAAATGACGAGGTATCGCCCAGAGGTTGGAGCTACTGCAGTATAAGTATATACTTAGAGATATGATGGAAGGTCGCTAGCCACCCAAGGGTGAAGGACTAGGACATGTGGTTCGTTCGCTTACCCGATGCGAGGTCATCAGATAGATTGATTCCAGCTAGAGACGACTTCACGCAGATTCGTTGAGAGTCGATAGAGACGATCGAATGTCAGGAAACCATATTCCAAGTTTAAAGTATTCGGAAAGACGTGCAAGCAATTCTATGGACCCTCTAGAAGAATGAAACCCTAACTCGACATAATGACCGTGTGAAAGCCTTTGAACCTTAGGGTTTGCGGCAGTTCCACGGCGCCATTAGTGAGGCTTGGGTTTGCCCTTCTACGGCTGGACCACTGATGCTGTGGCATGTACTCAATACTATTAAATTGTACCCAAGATGTTGATCTTTTGAGGGATTATGAGGTTTTGACATATCGATCGGACGGTTCGACATCATTCGGATATCTTGTGATGGGATACATTGCTTGGGAGACTCCAGATACGAGCATAGCCGTCGGAGCGCAGTCCATGCAGCCACAAGAAGACTAGTCCGAATCAGTTGACATTGGAGCCGAGTGAAGTGAAGAGTTCGCATGAGAATTCGACGAGGTGATGTTCCACTCCGCTGACATCAGAGATGCGATACGTATGCAGAGGCGTAGTATATAGATATACCTTCCAGAAGGAGTCGCGAGGAGTATGCAGCCGTTCCGGAATAAAAAATAGATATAGAAAAGATAATAACTTCTGGGAAATTCGGAAGAAATGATATTTGAGAGAGACCTCGACAGAACCTTTCTGGAATACTATACGAGAAGACCTGGACCCAGGAGTGGTCATATTGAACACACCCAGCAGGCCAGGGTTCGACATCGTCGACGAGTTAGTTGACCAGGTTCGGATAGAGGACCTCACCCAGATGCGTTCTGAATTGATCAGGAATGGACGAGTATGGAGTATATCTACGATGGTTGGGGCGAGTTTCCGAGGACGTGTTCGGCCAGATATCTTCTACCGAGTGATGAAGATACCGAGTTCGTGACTTCGAGTCCGTGTGAGAGACCTCGGGTCGACCGTGGCCGAGAACAGTTGCAGTGCGCAGATAGCATGGCTTGACGTCATAGTGGACGACGATAAAGACAAGTGGAACCAGAGGTTCGTGCGAGACGCTGACAAACTGTCATTACTTCCCGTCGAGACTAGAGACCTGATATGCTTACAGAGGCATTGGGATATGACCAGTTTCCGAGGAAATGTGTGCGGAACACGCAGATGTCCAGAAAACGAGGAGAGATTATGTAAGAATACCAGCCTCCGTACAGTTCGGCATAGGCGAGATCGGAAGAGACCCTGAGCAGGATTCCTTCCGGGACACTGCTGCAATGAGATTTGCACCCAGGATCAGATGTGTCACGTGCATTCAGAGAGCCAGAGGCCGACGCCAGTGACATGCTGCTTTGCGAGTGGTCATGATGATTGCCCGAGAGATGACCAGAGAAGTGCCAAAATAGAATCGTCCCCGTTAGCACACCGGACAGGGCCGATGAGCCGATTGATTGCGAGATAGGTAATCCACAGAGAAGATAAGGGCCCAGAGATAGAGGACGTCATACCGTGAGCAAGAGGCAAGTAGATATCTTGCGCCGCTAGC
The DNA here is from genome assembly GCA_030015575.1 of Agapanthus africanus. Taxonomy (NCBI): domain Eukaryota; kingdom Viridiplantae; phylum Streptophyta; class Magnoliopsida; order Asparagales; family Amaryllidaceae; genus Agapanthus; species Agapanthus africanus. The sequence goes on along the minus strand of JASDDO010000010.1, from coordinate 285,724,561 downwards.
ATTGGATGCACCGACAACTTCTCGACTTTGAAGGAGGGACTACCGACGATGGTATTTATGAATTGTGATTCTGTGATTCAATTATCACGTATCCGTCACCTTGGATTTCAGTATTTTGGGCGATCTATTCGCATGATTTAGTTTTGATGGCTGAGCATCATGATATTTGTTTTCGCGCACCATGGTTGCACCTACTGGGTATTTATACTTTGCGCATAGTTATTACTCTTGAGGTATTGATTGTGATTTCATGCCTATTTTATGCCGGTGATTTGATTTACGCTTCCAGCATAGTTTTCAAGCACTTTTAGTGTTTTGATTTGATTTGTGCACGCTGATGCATATGATTGTGAGCTTATGCACTGCGGTATACCTGATTTGGATTGAGCCGTATAGTATACCGTCGATTTTGATTCTGATATTGATGTTGAGTTCTTGCACTCCATGATTTTGATTTGGATTTTTGCGCGTGATGAGCGCATGTTTTGAGATACGATTTTGGTGCACACCAGATGCACTAAATCGGGATTCTTCGTGCATGTCAGATGCACCTGATTTTACCGTCGGGCACATACGTTGCCTATGACAGATGCTTTCGTGCACACCCGTTGAACCTAGATTTACCTTGTGCTTATTGTGGCACCTGTATTTGGATTTGATTTCTATGCGCACCAGATGCATATGATTATTGGATACGCCTTTTGTGGCTGATGTTGCTTTTGAGCACTTTGTTTTTATGTTGGGCTCTATATTGTGTAGTAGCCAAACAGGACTGATCAGAGGACGGTACCTGAATATATTTTGCATGCATTGATAGTTACCGAAGGGATTTCCAAAAAGCGAGCTATAGTCTCAGTATTTATCTAAGCGTCCGATATGACACGAAACGTTTAAAACAAGGAACCCTTCTAAATTGTTTCCAAACAGCGGAACGTACACGTTAAACAAAAGCAATATATGTATATGGTTATTTTCTTATGATAGACGTCCGCCACTGTGCAGTGTTATGCGCATTGCACAACAACTTTAAAAGATTTGGCATGCATTTCCTTCAGATATTTACATGTATAGCTCTGATTTATATCATATTGGTTTTGCTTTCGTTTTGGTATTCGTGTCTTTACCATGACTCCGATGATTGCAGGATGCTTGACGGAGTTTCGATGTTGAGTTATCCGCTCATTACTCATACGCATGTATTGCGCTATAATGCGTTTTATGTATTGATGATTTCGGAGCCCCGACGACTTGGACTTTTATTGAAATGTTTTAGAATCTGGCGGTTTAAATTTAAATTCGGGGACCGAATTTCTTTAAGGGGGGAAGATTGTAACATTTCAAAAAAATAATAACAATAAAAAATTATTTTTGGGAATTTTTATAATTTAATATTAATTTTTAATGAATATTTTAATATGTCGGTATGATTAAATACCGATAAATGGGGAAAATTTTGGAAAAATTAGGGAAAATTCTAAAATAGGGTATTTTGTGGAATTATGCCATTTTAAGTTTTTATGGTTAGTTATATGCTAATTTGGTGCTAATCGCGATTAAAAATTGCTAGTTGGATTTTAGCATTTTTGGTGCAAAACATGCACATATCATTTTTCCACACTTGTCACATTTTCTTACATGTTGTGGGTGTATGCTTGCCTAGGGTTACCATTGTGAGGAGAAGGAAATAAAGAAAAAGGAAAAGAAAAGAAATAGGTAAGAATGATTAAGAGAGAGAAAGAGTGGGTGAGGATTACTTTTGACCTGTTGAACCATGCTCACCATCATTTCTTCTTATCATTTTCTCTCTCCTCATTCCTTGAGCTGCTGCTGCTGCCTCCTTTCCCTCTTCCTCCTCCATCTTCAAAGCCCCATAACACCTTGAAATTCACCCTAAAACCCTATTCCCATTTCACAAATATTGTTCCCAAGCTCACTAGCTATACATTGGACTAAGAAAAAGATGGTTTTGAGGACTTTTAGCAACTCAAGAAAATTCTTGAGTTTCCAAAGGAGGTAATTTCTACACTCTTAGAGTATTATTTCGATTCCTTACGCATCTATACTTGTTTCATGTCGTTATGGTGTGGTTTTGAGGAATTTGGAAATTTCAAGTTAGGGTTTAGGGTTTGATTTGAAATCAAAGGTGATTTGAGGTGTAATTAGAGACTACAACCTGTTCATATCAGATTTTTGCATTTTTATACCGCCCAATTTTTGTCACATTGCATATCAGTAGATACTCTTGAGCCGTGTTTGCTAGTCAATTGCAGGATACAGGTTCTCGGTTCTAAAACGGTGAAATTCATGGAAAACACGACAAAATCCGGGTTCCTGCCAACCACAGATAAAACACGGTCTCCGCTCTTCATCCGTATGTTGCCAGATACCAGTTTAGGAAGACAAAAGGTCAAATCAATGTCACTCTCATGCACAAGGCTCAATGGTAGCACAAAATCCAAGAGATCTACGCGGAGCTCGAGGCAATCATGACAAAATCTTGACAAAAAGTCCACCTTTCCCTCAACAGAAATTCTGGAAGAAATAAGGAAGTATTTTCAGAAAATATATGAACCAGAGAACCAAACCAGGGGACCACAAGAAAACGCATGCCCTAACTCACCTATACGGCCGCGGATCCGCGGCCAAAGTGGGGTCCAGGCCGCGGATCCGCGGCCGTACTGGCGCCGCGTGCGCAGGGTTTTTGGGGGGTATTTTGGTCATTGTACAAGTGTCTGGTGGTTGTCCTAGATCTCCATTCTCCAGCCTATAAATAGCCCAGAAGTTTGAGAAGGAAAGGGTCAATTCTTGTATTTTCATTTTGCCTAGTTTTAGTGTTTCTCTTCTTCCTCTTCTCACCTCTTCTTCATTAAACTTGTAGTGAGCTTTTGAGTGAAGAGTGATGAATAAAGAAGACCATTTTATTATCATGCTTGTCTCCTTATCTTTATGCTTGTTGTAATTTTAATTTTTAAGTAGTTGTTGTTATTTCCTTGTTGTTTATTTCTTCTCTCTTTTTCTTTATCATTCATACGACAATGATACTTACGCTCGATCCTCGCCAAGGTGAGGTCGCAAATAGTTAGTCGTATTCTCCTAATCTCCTTCTTTCTATCTTCCTTCTTTGTTTTGTTTTGTTTTACCTTATCATAAAGTGTGAGTAGTTAATACTTGTTAGGGTAGGATAAGGGAAGTTTGAGAGAAGGAAATCTCTCTCACTCTTTCCTTGCCCAACAGCTTAAATCAACTCCCGTTAATTGAACCACAATCCGCTCCTTACGGCACCCTATCCTACATGATAGCGGTGATTCCGTAGTGAGACCGGTTGTGGTTGAATTAACCGGAGGTTATGGCTAAGAGCCAAGAACGGACGGACAAGCACTAAAAGGAAGACTTATGCGTTGGAAAGCCTAGCTTATACTCGCAAAGTCCTTCCTAGTCGTGCTAATCCCCGTTGTTGCCGATTACCGTAACACCGATATTAAGAGGGGCAACGAAAGATGTGGAGACTCCTAACTCAAACTAACCTAATCCTAACCCTAACATACTCTCTTTAAATATCAACTTAACACTTAGATAACCACAACAAAATCTAAACTTCCGGACTTAACTCGTTAAAACACTTTGAAAAAGACTCCCATCTCCCTGCGGACGACCCGTACTCAACCGGCTAGCTACAAGCGAAACCGTCATGATTGCGGTATTTAAAACTAAACTTGAACACGCACGTATCCTAACAATCAAATGGCGCCGTTGCCGGGGAGACGGTAGTTTATTTCCTTGTGTAATTTCGGGTTAATTTGTAAGTAAAAAAAAAACGAAAAAAATACATACATTGTAAAAAAAAAACCATCTTGTTGTTTTTTATTAGCTTTTGTGCAAGTGTGCAGGAAAATACAAAGTTCAAGATCGACGCCAAAGACGTCGGATAATACGGAGTTCAAGTACAGTGCCAAAGACGTGGGAAGATAGACCCACATTTTGCGGCTACACCGTGACGGATCAAAACCAAGCAAACGGTCTACTGTAAAAATCTGGAGTAGATACAGTGAGTAAGTTAAAATTCAGGACATCCAGACAAGCAGAGGACACCTAACAGAGGACACCCAAACTTTTTCAGAGCTCCAATTCATCTACCTAGCCGCGGATCCACGGCCTAATCAGGTGTTTGGCCGCGGAACCGCGGCCATTCATTGCAGTCAGGGTCTCCAATTTTCTGTAAGTCCTCCTTTCTCCTTCCCCGCTCCTCTGAACTCCAATAAACTGTGTTTTCTGCAGCCTTCTTTGCGCAAATTCTTCTCCCCCTTCCAATAAACTGTTCTTGTGCAGGATTCTTTGCGCCGCAAATAAAAATTGTTTGCAGTTGATTTGTTACTGTTTTGCATTCTTTAATACGGACTTAAGGGGCTTGAAACCAATCCAGATTGGGTGGGGATTTCATCACCCTTCCCAGGACCCCAAAAATCACTAAAGCATATGCATTGTCCATTGTAAATTAAAAAATACTAGACTTCAGCCCTAAGGACTTCGCGCTCATTAGGAGAAGATAAGCCGTGTTTAGAACCTCGCTTAACCGTATATTATTTACGGGGTGTCTAGGAAAGTGTTAAAGGCGCAACCGCCGAAAGAGAAAAGGTTATTTAATTAAGGAACTTCGCGAAAGCGTTGGACAACCTCCCCTTATCTCTGCACTTACCTGGCCTCGTGATCAGTGTATTTTTAAGCCTGTTTCTCGACACTGTTTAACTTCGAAAATCAAGTTCAGGAGCAGGTCTAGTAGACCTAGGTTACCCTAGATCTAGGTGTGATTGTGCATAACTTGCTTGTGATTGCTTAAGCAGTATTTCCATACATATTTCTGTAAATCTCTTTCTAAAAACAAAAAAGAAAAAAAAATCAAAAACTTTTATAAAAACTTGCCCTTTTGTCGCCAAATCCATTTTCACCCACCACCCATCGCCTTTATCCATTGACGTTTTCTTACCCTCACCTTCTCCGCTTTGACTATACTAAACTCGTTTAGTGTATGTCCGCTTGGACTCGGGACACTAGCGCCCGTCTAGTCCGCGTTACGTTAGTCGCGACCGACTACGCGATCGACTCCGAAGTCGATACTCCGTCCACTCCTCTTTCACCCCTTCCTTTGCCGGCCAACTCCGACGTTGACCGGAATTCTGTTCATACATCTTCACCTTCACCTTCACCTTCACCAACCTCTTCTTCCGCGATGTAGGGATTTAATCCGAACATCTCTTTGACCACCGCTGGATTGGCTCCACCTCCTACGGAGACCAATCTCCCACCACCTCCGCCTGTTGTAGCGCCACAGCGAATTGCGCTCCAGGATCGTTTCTACCCCACCCGTTCTGCACTTCCCACCTGCCTTTCTCTTCCTCCGGCCAATGGGGACAACTTTGAAATTAAGCCCCATTTCATCAACATGCTTCCACGTTTTCATGGGCTTGAATCTGAAGATGCCTATATCTTCATAAACAAATTTCAAAATGTCTGTGCCATGATGAAAACAACCCAGCTGTCGGACGATGCTATACGTCTACGGGTCATTCCGTTCACTTTATGCGATCTCGCTGAAAAATGGCTGTATAGCACCGCTTCCCACTCAATCACCAGCTGGGACGAGTTTGTTAAAGAGTTTCTGAAAAAATTCTATCCAAATCATAAGACCGCAAGAATTCGAAATGAAATCAACCAATTCTCCCAGCTTCCTTCTGATCCCTTCTGGAAGTGCTTTGACCGATACAAAGACCTTCTTGTTCAGTGTCCTCACCACGGTATAGAGAAATGGCAACTCTGCCAAACCTTATACGAGGGACTGAACCCAGCAACGAAGCAGTTGCTGGAAACCATCTGTCAGGGCCACTTCCTATCGAAATCTGACGAGGAAGCGTGGCAGTTCTTTGACGATCTTGCGGAGCAAACGCTACAGTGGGAGAGCACCAGACCGACTTCTTCTTCTTCTACCTCCACTTCTACCGGTCAGTCTAGGGTAGGAATCCACCAACTTGATGTCTCTATTGCGATGAAAGCTGAAATGGCTGCAATAACACGAAAGCTTGAAGCGATAGAGAGCAAATTTTCTGCTCCTGCTCCTGCCCCTGTTCTCCCCCTTCGTACCATCTGCGCTTGTTGTTCCGATCCTTCCCACTTGACCGAAGAGTGTCCTTACAATCCACCCTCGCAAGGACAGGATCAGGTTAATGCTGCCTTCCAGCAAAGACCGAGGAATGATCCATACTGTTCCACCTACAATCCCGGTTGGAGGAACCACCCCAATTTCGTCTGGAATCAGAATCAGAATCAATTCCAAGGCAACAATTTCCAAAGGGCCCCTCCGCCGCAACAACAAGCGCAACAACAAACTCAGTATCAGTAGCCCTTCCAACCCCAACCTTTCCAAAACCAGACGAACAACTTTGCACCCAACAACTCTTTTCCACCAAACAACTTTGTTCCGTCGAACAACGATAAGGTTTCCTCGCTCGAGCGAAGTCTGGAGGCGTTTGTTAAACAATCGACTCAATCCACCGCCAACATCCAGTCTTCGATTCAATCTTTAGTGCAACACACCGCCGCTCACGGGCAAAGCATCAAGACCATCGAGGCCCAGATTGCACAGCTGAACGCGGCCTTGAGCGAGCGAGAGAAGGGGAAGCTCCCGTCCCAGCCACTTCCAAATCCCGGTCACCCACATAATGCACATGTTGCTCTTGAACAACAAAACCATAATGTGAGTGCCGTGACTACACTGAGATCGGGAAGGATGCTGCAAAACAACATTGGCAAGCGAATCAACGATGACACCCCGGCCGCTGCTTCTTCTTCTTCTTCGTCTTCCGAGCCTATTCTCCGTTCTTCAATAGGCTCTCCTTCCTCTTCTTCTGCTCTGAACGGACCTACTTCTCACTCCATGAAAACACCTATTCTGGGATCCGTTCCAACTCCAAAATCTCCTCCTCCAGCATTAGACTCAACCAATTTTCAAAATGTTCCATTTCCAAACCGGTTGAGGTCTAACAAACAAAATCCACAAATGGAGAAGATTCTGGAGTTATTCAAGCAGGTTAACATTAACATTCCTCTTTTAGATGCTGTCGAACAAGTCCCGTCCTACGCGAAAATCTTAAACGACTTGTGCACGAAAAAGAGGAAGTGTCAGGTACCCAAGAAAGTTTTCTTGGCTAGTGCTGTGAGTGATGCCCTTACCCAATCTTTACAACAAAAACGGAAGGACCCTGGCTGTCCTACGATTTCAATTACCATTGGGGATAAGAACATCAACCGCGCACTATTAGATCTTGGTGCCAGTGTTAACTTGCTTCCGTATTCAGTATACGAGCAATTAGGCGTCGGAGAGTTGAAACCCACACACTGCACTCTCCAAATGGCCGACCGATCGATCACCCACCCTAGGGGTGAGCTAGAGGATGTGTTGATAAGAGTCGGGGACTTCATATTCCCCGTCGACTTCATTGTATTAGATACACAGCCTGTAGCTAACCCCCGGAATCAAATTTCGGTGATACTCGGTCACCCATTTCTCGCAACCTCAAATGCTGTGATCAATTGTCGCAACGGTTCGATGAACCTCTCTTTTGGAAATATGACGATTGAACTCAACATTTTTAGGTTGGGGAATCAGCCAGCCGAACCTAATGCTCATATACTGGACGTCAGCTCGATCTAGGAGATCACACCAGAAGAGTGTGAATTCGAGGAGTTTCTGTTTGATCACGATAATCTTGACGCCACTAGTGCGTTTCTCTTTTAACCTGCTGCTGTTTCTGCGCCCGATAACGAATACGAGTGTTTCACGTTCTCGAACGATCTTAGCCGCGCACAACCCGAGTTTGAATCTTTCGACTTTCCGGATGAGTTACCTGAACCATCCGACTCGGTTGCCTACACTCGTTTTGAACCTTTGCTGGAATCCTTTGAGTTCGAGACCTTTGCACCAGTCTTGCCTTCCATCATTTCACCTCCAACGCTCGAACTCAAGCCGTTGCCGTCTCACCTTAAGTATGCTTACTTAGGTGAGAACGAGACCCTCCCTGCCATCATTTCAGCTTCTCTAGCTCCAGAGCAAGAGAAAGCCCTTCTCGCGGTCTTGCACAGCAACAGGCAAGCTTTTGGCTGGTCCATGGCGGACATCAAGGGGATTAGTCCCCTGATCGTTGAGCATCACATTCATCTGATGGATGATGCCATACCAGCCCGGGATCCACAAAGACGTCTTAATCCAGTCATGAAGGAGGCTGTGAAGAAGGAGATCGTCAAATGTCTAGATAGTGGTATCATTTACCCTATCTCTGATAGCCAGTGGGTTAGCCCCATTCACGTTGTCCCCAAGAAGTCGGGCATCACGGTCATAACCAACGAGGCGAACGAGTTAATCCCTACTCGCACCCAAACTGGGTGGCGAGTTTGCATTGATTACAGAAAACTCAACGCCGCAACGCGGAAATACCACTTTCCGCTACCTTTCATTGACCAGATGCTGGAACGATTGGCCGGACATGAGTACTATTGTTTTCTTGATGGCTACTCTGGCTATAATCAAATTCCCATCGCCGAAAAAGACCAGGACAAGACCACTTTCACTTGTCCTTTCGGCACGTTTTCATATCGACGCATGCCCTTTGGGTTATGCAATGCGCCCGCTACCTTCCAGCGGTGTATGATGGGAATTTTCTCTGACATGGTGGAAAAATTTCTGGAGATTTTCATGGATGACTTCTCCATCTTCGGCGATTCCTTTGACGAGTGTTTGCTGCATCTTGACGCTGTCCTTACCCGATGTAAGGACAAGAATCTCACTTTGAACTGGGAGAAATGCCACTTCATGGTGCGCGAAGGTATTGTCTTAGGACATATCATCTCGCAAAATGGCATAGAGGTTGACAAAGCAAAGATTGAGGTCATTTCCAATCTGCCTCCTCCCCGATGCGTCAGAGATATCCGAGCCTTCCTTGGCCATGCCGGTTTTTATAGACGGTTTATTAAGGACTTTAGCAAGATTGCTAGGCCCTTGACGCTTTTGCTGGCCAAGGACACGCCTTTCGACTTCAACTCGAGCTGTGTGACTGCATTCGAGTCACTGAAACGCTCACTCACTTCTGCTCCCGTTCTTTCTTCCCCTGACTGGACGCACCCATTCGAGATTATGTGCGATGCATCCGACTTTGCCATCGGTGCTGTCCTTGGACAGCACATCAACAAGATGCCGCACGTAATCTATTACGCGAGCCGGACCCTGAACGACGCCCAACTCAATTATACAACAACTGAGAAGGAATTCTTGGCTGTTTTATTTGCTCTAGAAAAGTTCAGGCCCTACCTCATCGGCTCTCCAGTCATTGTCTACACGGACCATTCAGCTCTGCGCCATCTTTTTGCGAAGAAAGATGCAAAATCTCGGTTAATACGTTGGATCCTCTTGCTTCAAGAGTTTGACCTTGTCATTAAGGACAAACGAGGATGTGAAAACGTAGTTGCCGACCATCTCTCACGGCTTCCTTCTTCGCCTTCGCTTCCAATTCCGATTAATGACGTTTTCCCGGATGAACAACTCTTGACAGTATCGTGCGAACCCTGGTTCGCAGATATTGTGAACTATTTGGCCACGGGATTACTACCGACCGAATGGTCTAGTCAGGACAGACTTCGCTTCTTATCCCAAGTAAAACACTTTTACTGGGACGAACCCTACTTGTTCAAGTACTGTCCCGACCAGATTATTCGTCGGTGTGTCCCTGATGAGGAATTCAAGAGTGTGCTGTCATTTTGCCACGATCAAGCGTGTGGCGGGCATTTTGGGCCCAGAAAGACAGCTGAGAAGATCTTGCAATGTGGTTTCTACTGACCGCAACTTTTCAAAGACGCTCACGACTATTGCAAGACTTGCTCCCGGTGCCAACACATGGGCCGGATATCCCGGAGGAACGAGATGCCGCTCCAACCGATCTTGGTTGTGGAGATTTTCGATGTTTGGGGGATAGACTTCATAGGGCCGTTTCCCAGCTCTTTTGGGAACTTGTACATCCTTCTAGCTGTTGATTACGTCTCTAAATGGGTCGAGGCTGTGCCCAGCCGAACTAACGACAACAAGGTTGTCGTTAGGTTCCTTAAAGAAAACATTTTCTCACGGTTTGGGCACCCCCGAGCGATCATTAGCGACAATGGAAGTCATTTCTGCAATAAAACTTTCGAAGCCTTGATGCGGAAATACTCCATTAATCATAAGCTTTCTACGCCCTACCACCCCAAAACCTGCGGGCAGGCCGAAGTTTCAAATCGGCAAATCAAGCAGATACTGGAGAAGATGGTTTCCAAGAACCGTAAGGATTGGTCTCTGAAACTCACTGATGCCCTTTGGGCATTTAGAACCGCTTATAAGACCGACCTTGGCATGTCTCCCTATCGGCTTGTGTACGGAAAAGCCTGCCACCTACCTGTCGAAATCGAGCATCGCGCATTTTGGACGATAAAGGAGCTGAATCTGTCTATCGAGGACGCGGGCAGCCATCGGAAGCTGCAGTTGAACGAACTGAACGAGCTTAGGGATGAGGCTTACGATAACGCGGTTGTCGTTAAGAATCGAACGAAGGTGTTTCACGATAAACACCTTTTGCGCAAAACCTTCATACCTGGTCAGCAGGTACTGCTTTACGACACCCGACTTCACTTCCATCCAGGAAAGCTCCGATCTCGCTGGAAAGGGCCGTATTTTGTGCGGAATGTGTATCCGCAGGGCGCTGTGGATTTGGAAAATCCAAAGGACGGTTCACTCTTCAAGGTAAACGGACACCGATGCAAACCGTACCTTAGCGCCGAACCAACAGAGGAGCTCCTGTTCTTACAGGAGCCGGTTTACCCTGCATGATCTTCCTCTGCCTACCTCCAAACTTCGGTTATCCAGCCAAGAACAGCGGACACTGTTCCAAATAAGTTTGGGGGTATGTACAAACCATTTTGTATATATTTGTGTATATTCTTTTTCTTTTCTTTAAAAACAAAAACAAATAAAGATTTGTGTATCGCTAACCGACAATTTTGACCCTTCAAATGATCTCTTCATGCAATGACGGTGAGGACACTGTCCAGTTTAAGTTTGGGGGTACGCTCGGTACGCATTTCTTACCTTCGCATTCATATGTATATTTTGCATCTGCATATTAATATCCATAAAATCCATAAAAATTTGAAAATTTTCTTAAAAAATATAAAAACTTTTTTGTCAAGTTAGCTTGTGGAAGAACTCTGATTCAACATTCGACGGTTTTTGTTTGAAAAAAATAGGAATAACTAGATCTTATGTTTGGATTTTGAAAACCTGAAAGATAACTCTCCTTTGAAGTTAACTATAACTGATATACGTCTTTACATCACACTACACGTGTCGTAAGATTTTGGGAATTAGATGACAAGTCTTTCATGTTTAAACTTTTAAACAGATAAATGATTTTCTGAGGATCAAATAGGTTTGTTCTGAAATAAGTAATGTCAAGAATAGTTTATGAAGTAAAGCGAATATGAAGGAATGTTATTGATGCCGTAATTGGAGCTAAGTCTGAAAAATAACCCATCTAAAACTTGATTGGAATGATTACACACCAAACACACCAAACACGTCTTTTATCCAAAAAAATATTTGAACTGCCAGTTATATCTCCGTTCGTATTAAATCATCTGATTTTCACGACAAACTGTCTTTTGTTTTTGGACCTAGGTAACTTGAGTAATTAAGTCCGCTGGGGTGTTTTTACACCTAATGCCCTAAAACCAACTGGTTTGGGTGCATTGGCCCAAAGCTCGCTAAGAAGCCTAGAAAGTCCAGTTTAAAACAAAGTCAAGCAAGTGTTCTCTCCGAGTTAAAATTCCTAACGGTTCTTTGTGTGAGAATAATCTTGATAAAAGACAGGCTTTTATAAAAAATTTAGCGGAGATATGAAGGTTTTATTCTATGATAAAGATTATTGCACGTTCACAAAGGTGTGTATGAAATGAAAACAAGAAAAAGGTGGAGTGAAAAATACAACTTAGTTTCCTGTTATGGAAGATAGAAATTCTGAAGTTGAAACCTTACTGGGAAACGAAACTTGAAAAATGCTTAACTCTTTATAAAACTTATGTGATCCTTTTTAAATTGTTATCTGGGCTTTATTGTGCGACATGATGACTTTATTCGACCTTTCGGGAACTTAACGACACTATTTGCACTACACGTAAAGACATATAAAATCTGTAGTTAAATAAGAAGCGAGGTGTGAAAAATAAAGGTTCGATGGTCTAGACTTAGGATTATAGAATTGTTATTTTCTAAAACAAAACTTTAGGGTTTGAAGCTTAGTTATTTTTACAAAACCAACTTGACCGGATTTTGTGGGTAGTATCCGCTGAAAACCCTCAGGAGACAACACTCCTCCTACTAGGGACACCTAGAGGTTTAACGGCTTGTTGCACATGCTCAGTGCAATCGCATTCCCTGCGAAAGTGAGGTTAGGAAATTTTTTGTGAATAAATGGGCTTTGCTCGGGACGAGCAAATGATAAGTTTGGGGGTGTTTGTTCATATCAGATTTTTGCATTTTTATACCGCCCAATTTTTGTCACATTGCATATCAGTAGATACTCTTGAGCCGTGTTTGCTAGTCAATTGCAGGATACAGGTTCTCGGTTCTAAAACGGTGAAATTCATGGAAAACACGACAAAATCCGGGTTCCTGCCAACCACAGATAAAACACGGTCTCCGCTCTTCATCCGTATGTTGCCAGATACCAGTTTAGGAAGACAAAAGGTCAAATCAATGTCACTCTCATGCACAAGGCTCAATGGTAGCACAAAATCCAAGAGATCTACGCGTAGCTCGAGGCAATCATGACAAAATCTTGACAAAAAGTCCACCTTTCCCTCAACAGAAATTCTGGAAGAAATATGGAAGTATTTTCAGAAAATATATGAACCAGAGAACAGAGCACAGCAAACCAGGGGACCACAAGAAAACGCATGCCCTAACTCACCTATACGGCCGCGGATCCGCGGCCAAAGTGGGGTCCAGGCCGCGGATCCGCGGCCGTACTGGCGCCGCGTGCGCAGGGTTTTTGGGGGGTATTTTGGTCATTGTACAAGTGTCTGGTGGTTGCCCTAGATCTCCATTCTCCAGCCTATAAATAGCCCAGAAGTTTGAGAAGGAAAGGGTCAATTCTTGTATTTTCATTTTGCCTAGTTTTAGTGTTTCTCTTCTTCCTCTTCTCACCTCTTCTCCATTAAACTTGTATTGAGCTTTTGAGTGAAGAGTGATGAATAAAGAAGACCATTTTATTATCATGCTTGTCTCCTTATCTTTATGCTTGTTGTAATTTTAATTTTTAAGTAGTTGTTGTTATTTTCTTGTTGTTTATTTCTTCTCTCTTTTTCTTTATCATTCATACGACAATGATACTTACGCTCGATCCTCGCCAAGGTGAGGTCGCAAATAGTTAGTCGTATTCTCCTAATCTCCTTCTTTCTATCTTCCTCCTTTGTTTTGTTTTGTTTTACCTTATCATGAAGTGTGAGTAGTTAATACTTGTTAGGGTAGTATAAGGGAAGTTTGAGAGAAGGAAATCTCTCTCACTCTTTCCTTGCCCAACAGCTTAAATCAACTCCCGTTAATTGAACCACAATCCGCTCCTTACGGCACCCTATCCTACATGATAGCGGTGATTCCGTAGTGAGACCGGTTGTGGTTGAATTAACCGGAGGTTATGGCTAAGAGCCAAGAACGGACGGACAAGCACCAAAAGGAAGACTTATGCGTTGGAAAGCCTAGCTTATACTCGCAAAGTCCTTCCTAGTCGTGCTAATCCCCGTTGTTGCCGATTACCGTAACACCGATATTAAGAGGGGCAACGAAAGATGTGGAGACTCCTAACTCAAACTAACCTAATCCTAACCCTAACATACTCTCTTTAAATATCAACTTAACACTTAGATAACCACAACAAAATCTAAACTTCCGGAGTTAACTCGATAAAACACTTTGAAAAAGACTCCCATCTCCCTGCGGACGACCCGTACTCAACCGGCTAGCTACAAGCGAAACCGTCTTGATTGCGGTATTTAAAACTAAACTTGAACACGCACGTATCCTAACAATCACAACCCCTGGTGTGATGTTACACTGGACCAAAACTGAGAGTAAAACCCAGAATACGGATTTATAGAAACGATATCGGGGAAAACTGTAATTCTGCGAGTGTTTTTGGAAATCTTCTATCACCCGAGCCACCTGAAAATAATTTTGGTTTAACAGTGAGATGTGCAGGCACCCAGGAACCATCACCCAAAGCCCTAGCAACTCTCCCCTCTTCCAAGCCGCCAATTAATCCCTTCTAGCCGCAATTTGCGGCCAGAGCATAGGTTCTGGGGTCCGTTCTTGTTCTGTGGCTTCATACCCTATAAAATAGACCCTTGCCATATTCAATTTTGACTGATTCCATCTAGGATAGAATCTGGGGTAGTTTTCTTGTGTTGGTGCATGGTTTACGACTTGTTTTAGCATGGATTTTGGTATTTGGTGATTCGTTTCTGTCGGGTGGCGTTTGAACGTCAATGGCAAAGGGTTATTGATCGTGTTTGCATGCGAGAAAATAGGTTTTTACCTATGGGCGTAGCGTATGCCGTTTTGGTTTCCGATGTGATTTTCATGTGCTTTAGCGTTTGTGATATCCTTATAGGTACCCTACGTGACGTCGAGGCGTTGAAGATAAAGATGGCGACATCGACATCGGCACGCATGAATCAAGGTGAGTAGATCTATATCTACCGGGGAATTCGGGTGGATGGCGTATAGCACCCCCGCAAAACTTTTGATGGGAAACCGATTTATAGAATATGGTTAGGAAACCTAGATTAGGAAACTAGGGTTAGAATGAGATAGCTACAAAACCATATTAGGAACTAGAGGATAGTTAGAATGATACCTTACGACTATCATAGGATGTCGTTTAGCGATATTACCGTTTAGGGTACTGTAGGAATAGATGTGTATGTTAGATTAGATACTTATACTTGTAGTGATTGAATGTTTATGCAATTCGATTTGATAGGTGAATTAAAAGCGATGAAAGAATATAAGACTGATATGATGATATGATGGTATACGGATGCGAGTCGATCGAGTTGATTTATACCCTGTCGGTCCCCTGATATGAGATTATTACGGATATGACCTGGGACATAGATATATATACATTTATAGAATGTTGTGAATCATGGATGATAGGTCGTATGTGATATTAGGCCGTACCCTCATTTGTCGTATAGGATGATAGGATCTCTATTAGTATAAAGTCGTCGCACGATGATATTCCGTGCGTGATGAGTTTGACTTGATGATTGATCCTTACCCTTGACTAGAGGTTTCCGTATGATGGATTATACCGTACGCGATGTTTTTGGGCTAGATGCCGATTGATAGATTCACCGACTCGGACATATGATAGTTATGTAAACCTTATAGCCGGTTAGCTGATGATTTACCTTATGCTGCATTCATATCATTTCCATTGCATTGCGTATGCCTATGCTAGTACACTTGCACCATTATCGATGATGCGTATGTTACACGTACACAGATTTTCCGGCTCATACACTTCATCATCGATAATTGCCATGTCACTACACAGTAAGATTGCTGCATCATGACATATACCTTGATACACCCATACTTGTGCACATACACATTGTATATTCATATTTGTGCACACATACATTGGTACATCTATACTTGCGCGCATACATATTGTACCTGCATAGATAACTGGATTTATTGTAAAATTGGGGACCACATGTTATATTTTAAAAACTGAAATCATTTTAAAAGAACGGTTTTCCCTTAATATGTTATATCACTATTCCGTGTTGCATGATACACGATATGCTTACATTTCGATTATATGTCGCACACATCATGCTCTATTATTATACGAGATATGCTGTTTTCATGAGATTTCTTGATTTGAGAACCGTGGACATTTTAAAAGAGATTATGTGTTGTTTTAAAAACCCGGTTTCTCTTGATATGATATTTCAGTGCGTCCACCATGTGTTTTCTCGGTTCTTAGAGCGACATGTGAAACCCAATTCGAGAAGGCGGATGAGGCCGATTGCGTGTACGTGGTGGACCCGGTATGGTACCCCGGAGCAAGAAAGGGATGCTGTGTATACAGACGGTGAGCCTGGCAGAGGGACTACGACCTACCGGTGATTGGTTGGACCTGGCGGTTATCCGGAGGATACTGACCAGAGTCGATAGATGGATACGGGAAGATCCGTACTGCCGGGGCCGAGGGCCGATTCCGCAGACGGAGCCCGTGGGCCGATCCGGACTGATGGAGCCCGAGATATGAGGATTTGCGTGCCGATGCTGGGCACGGTTTTCATGATGTTTTCGAGTGTCGATGCTAGGCACTCAGGTTCCATGATTTTGATGTGTCGGGAGGGACACCGTTGATATATATATCCTCATACTTTCATGCAGACCGCCTTATGATATTTACGTGCATACAGACCCTGATTATGGTTGGAAGAGATCCATATACATGCATTGATTATTACTGTTGGATATTATCCGCATGCATTTAGGTATTGACTACCTTGTTGGCACATATACGACCCGGTCACCCTAGATATCATGGTATTACCTTTATGATATAGTTGACCTAGGAGTCGTTGTTTATTCGATTTCTACTTGTAGATATATTTCTATTCACGAGTTGGCAACTCACCCCCGTTGTGCCACAATTCTTGCAGGTTGACCGCTTGGATCAGTAGCGGATTCGCTGGCACACAGCTTCATTTGGGTGTTTTGCATTGGTAGGTGGGACATTTGTATCGTACCCACTCTTGTATTATATTTCATATTGTATCTAGTTAACTCCATCAATCAATTAAAATTAGAATTTTTATAAGTAATGAGACTTAGTAGGATTGTGGTTGCGCGACTTAGAGCGAGGGGTTTTCCGTTACTTGTGATTTATATATCTTGCTTTTTATTTATTCTTTTGTGGTGAACTTCACCGTTGGGCGTCGTATACTTATTTTATTATCTTGCGTGGTTGTGATCCGCCGGTTGGCGAAGTGCTAGCTCCCGCTTGGGGATGCCATTATTCTTATTATGTATTTATGGTTTTGGACCAAAATATACGAAGGAGGTGCTGCCAAAATTTGTAAAAGACGAAACCTGTTTTCAAACTAGTAAATTTCACTTGCATCATTCATGTTCCTTTTCTATGCATTAAGAAAACTTGATTTCATATACCTTTATTTCAATACTTTACCTCCTTTATTTTACTTAAAAGGTTTAGATTTCTGCGTTTTAGCTTACTTGAATTCCGTTACGCCTTTAGACGTGGCGTGATTCAAGTGCTGGTCACGAGCTAATATTTCGGGTCGTGACATCAGCACCCTAGTTATTTCATTATAGAGGTTGGAGCTCAAGATAGAGACCTTCGGATGGATCATCTTTGACGAGGAGAAGCTAGTGAGGAGGTGTTGGAGATAGTGCCCTCAGAGTCAATTATTGGATCACAGGCACGTGATTGCAATGATTGAGGGAGGACCTATCCTAGGAGGACAGTCTTACTCTTGATGATAGTATGCTATCTGATTTATCTTTATCATCGTGTACTGCTTTAGGTGACCTGACAGGTCGCTATTACACGTTGATAGAGCCCCTAGGATTCTTGCTTGACTGCCAGCTGTATGAGGGCGATCATATACGTAGGAGCTGGTAGTCTATAAACACATCCTTAAAAGGTCCCTAGTCGTAGGAGTTTCGAGACAGGGCATCGATACTCCATTAGTAGACTAGTGTATACAGTCGAGACCCCGACGAGGGGCGGTGGCCGGTCTCACAAGCCACTGGTGTCAGTTGGTTCACCTAAGATGTATACAGGTGCTCATTGGGTTATGAGTACACCGGACAGGACTCGCCGGGAACATGCTAGTTGGTCTTATACCAGATGTCAGATAGCAGTTCCCTGGTGAAATGTGTACAGGTTAGTTCATCGACCTGAGATCGTCATTTGTCTCGTGTGAGTTCCCACTGTGCTTTGATTACTACCCTACCACGGCTCAAAGGAGTCGTGCAAACAGGTTTTAGTTGGGTACAGTCCCGAGCCATATGGAGGCAGTGAGCGGATGTGCAGGGGTTGTTCTCTCCCGGTATTGGGGGTGAGGTCGCGCTGTGTCTAGGAAAGCCATTACACAAAGCCCTCGGCCGAGGCAGGAGATTTACTGGTAGGTATTCCAGTAGTATCTCAGGGTGTTCTGGGCTACGCTCCGACACGACTTGTACCGCTTTTGGGGGTCTGACTTTTACCAACCCCTAGGCCCGCCATGCGATGCTCATAGACGAACGGACCGGACTGTACGGATATTGTCACTGACAGGCTCAGTAGGGTGTCAGGATAAGTTCGCTCATCGACGTCCCTTTTGGTCAATAGCTGGTGGCCCGTCACGTATGGCTAATACCTCTGACGTGCTAGTGGTTAAATCCACAGCCATAGTATTGACGAGTATTTAGAGTCCACCACACATTCAGTTACTCAAGTTTCGGGCGAAACGCTGTAGAGGCCGTATGGAGATATGGCAGGGTCCGATCAGATACGTGCGGTATTGCACGGATCAGGATCGGACGGTTTGTACTAGTGGCCGTATGGATATATGGCAGGGTTCGATCAGATACGTGCGGTATTGCACGGATCAGGATCAGACGGATATTACTAGCCGGCTTTGGTTTAAGCCGGATCCTAGTATAGTACAGTGTAGATTTTGTCTCATTGCATTTGTATCCGGTCGGAATACAGATGCGGGTGTGTATGCACAGTATCGGGGTTTTCCTGTAATTTATTATGGGATCAGTTTTCTGAAGTTGCCAGTTTGCATTCCGTTCCGGCCGTTTTTCCTTTGTTGCTTCGCGGCCGGATTTTTCCGATGGAGGGACTAATTTGCAATTGTGCAAATTAGTTTTTGTGGAGGGGGTCCTTTGTAAATGTGTGGCTTCATGATGAGATTCTTTATTAGTCTTTTCCTTTGCTTTTTGAGATTAGAAAGGATTTGAGGTTGATATGATATTGTTATCATGATCTTTGGATGTGGTCACCCATTCTCTTTTCCTACACTCACCTTCCTTCTTGTGTTGGTATTATTCCTCCACCATTTTGAGATATGAAGAGGAGGGGCCGGCCACATGAGTTGAAGAGGGAGAGGTTCATTTCATTTTTGGTGTGGGAAATTTATCATTCATCTCATTTTAGCTTGCCACCAAAAATTCCCAAGTTCATATCTTGTTCATTCCTCCATCACCAAAGGCAACTTCATAAACCCAAAGAGACAAGGTTCTACACTACAACCTACAGTACCCTTGGACGCGTCGGCTAGCCAACTTCGCGCCCGAGTTACCTCGGTCCAGAGGTGGGAGCCCGTAAAAGATATCGGCTACGTGGTGCCTTTCCGACGAGGACGTGATGGACGGAGATTCCGCGGGAGATCGGGACGACGACGAGAAGACCGGAGGACACGGATCACTCGGTATATCTCTCACCCCATCTCTAGTTAGCTAGTATCGGTTAATGGTAACGATCCGGGTTTATTTTCCGCGGTAGCGCCAGTTTAAAAGTTAAGAAAATTTTTGATTCCGCATTTTGGCCTTGGATAGACGGCCGGGGCGCTGCCGTGGCGCTGCCGTGGCGCAACATGGTATCAGAGCCATGCCATTAACATTGTCTAGCTTTGTCTAATGTGTTTTACATTTCCGATCGACCAAAATTCCAAAAACCCGCGTTTTCTTCACATCAGTTTTCTGTCGAATTTTTTCTGGCTCTAAAAATTTTTCAGGTTGTAGAAAACTGATGTATTGGAAGTCCTAAGAATTCTGGAGAAATTCGAGACATTGACCCTTCAAGGAGAGCGTGGAACCGCGGCCAAACCCTACTTGTCACCGCGGTTCCGCCGCAGTATGGAGGGATCAATGCGTCAAATTTTTCCAGTGGGCCTCTGGGGTGAAAATAGGGTTTCTGGAATATTATTTTTGGGCCCAGAATTTCTTGATGTTCTACAGTAGTACTTGGGGGCCCATTTGGTAAATTTGATCGATCGGATATTTTAAACACATTGGTTCACAGTATTTACATTATATCTGCGACCGTGAATGTCACTTGATCGGTAAATCCTGTCTAACTGCTATAGCCCGGTTAGAAGGTTTTGCGAACGTGACTTTCACGTTGATGTTCTATGTATTGCTGTGATGTTGTGGATCGGTCGTGGGGGATAGCCAGGATGCAATGCTAGTACAGTTTTTGTTGTATTATGTACATTTGATATTGCGGGGCGAGCGTCCGACATGTGGACTGCCGTCACTGCCTGATTGTATTATTCTTTTGGGGCACGACCTGGTTGCGGTCGATGTACCCGGTGTATGTATATTTTACTTTCTGTACTAGGATTACCCTAAGGTGGGGTGCACGGATAGCCGGGTTCTAGAGGGCAACGGGCCCGCATCTCATGGCATTGAGACGGAGGGGGCTTCACTCTAGGATTGGCAGGCTATTCGCCGCACTCGTAGGGGGTACAGGTTGACCCAGGAGGGGTGCCCAAGTTACCGGATTCCGTGAAGTGCTGGGTGGTCCATTCACGGTGCTGAAGGGGACTGCCTCGCTTCAGATCTTGGCGGGTGACTTGCCGCGCCCGTAGGGGTCTAGGATTTCATTGCACAGGCTATCCACATGACCAGGGGAACGTCGGGTTTCAGTAGCGGCTCTATGAAACCCGGGGATCCCAGATATCTGTATTGTTCTGTGATGTTGTACATTTATGTGATGTTGCTTTTTATCACGCCTTGAGCGAAAATTATATATTGATATATATATTAGTAGATGTTGTATATGTTTTGCATCCGCGCTAGTCCAGTCCCCGCTCTGTCGTTAGTTAGCTAACCTAACGAGTAATGACGGGACCAAGTGGAAAATGCGGATGGCATATACGTACGTCATATTATTTTCGTTCTTTGTGGTGTGATTAATTGATGGGACTGCGTTGATTCGGATCAACGCAAGTTTTAAAAAAACCTATTCTGATGTTGTTGGAACAATTTTTCAAAAAGCTGTTATTGCAAGGACGTTCACTTTTGTTTTGCACAGTGGTATTCGGTTATGAATATCCAGCACCTCAGTCGACGAGGCAAGGGCCGAGATCCCTTCACTGGGAGTGACCCCTTGGACAGAAGTTTGTGTCGGGGTAATAACTTCACTATAGCCGATTGCCTTTTGCTTTGCATCGTGGTATTCAGTTGGAATATCCTGCACCTCATTCTACGGGGAAAGAGCCGAGATCCCTTCACCGGTAGTGACCTCTTTAGCAATGGTTTTCGTCACTATAATTTTATAAAAAGATATCCAGTTCCTTCAACGATATCAAGTTCGTTACGGTAAAAGGTTTTTCGCCAAAAACCATCCGTAACCCTCCGTCATTTCAGATTAGTATTGCTTAGTATTCGTGCTACGTATGTCGTGCATTGCCGAGGCGTAGTGTTCGGAAGCTGTGTAATACTTTTCTGTCGCATGGATAAGTGGATTGGTTAGGACAGTCGTACGGTTATGTTGGCATTGTCAAGGACTCGTATGGGTGGGTTTAACGCAATCAAGATAATGACGGGTTTAACTTGACTAGGACTCTTTGATATGTTGGCATTGTCAAGGTCACTTGGGTCCTAGGGGTAAAAATCACATCGGGAGTTTCTAAAGAAACAGAAACTTGCCAGGCATGCGCATACCTTCTGGAGTGTGGTGACGTGAGCGGATTCCGTCACGTTATCATGCGATGAGAGTTGGATCTCGATTCCCACTGATGAGTTGGTTTACTCCTCGGGTCACCCCGACTAATTCTTCTTTCAGGTTTGGAGAAGAATTTGACGTTACAGTGGGAGGTTTCCAGATTAGACAAAGTGATAACCATTCTGATCTAGGTTAGAGTGCACGCCGAGTGTTTCTTTTCTCTCTTTCTTTGGCAGCGACCATTGACCCGACCTTAAGACTATGACTCAGTGACCAAGTTAACCGAACCTTCTTAACACTGGCTTTTGGATTGTCAGAGTTGCAGACCTCATTGCCACTCCTACTTTTACCCTTTTCTCCGGGACACCCCGTATTACTACGAACGTCCACTTCCATTGGACAAAACCATCGTATGGTTATATACGAACTCGAAGGAATTCGAGGATGGTTTCCGGTTCTGGAGAAAACGGATAGGACTATTCAGTTGTCTTTTCCTTTTATCTTCTCTCAGGTTGCGAGTACTCCTTGGTTTAGGAGTAGTACACCTATTACGCAAATTGGATAGTCTTCTTCGAAACCTTAGGCTGGTGCCGAACGGTGGGGAATGAAGAAAACCAATTAGCATAACGATGGTGTGCAGAAGGTATTAAGTTAAGACAGAGCAAGGGATTAGTAGGAGGGCAAAGTAAATTGCGACTGATATTCACGACCAAACCAAGTATGTTTTCGCCAATCCTAAATCACCTTTGTATTTCTCCAGGACACTCCGTATCACTACGAAGATCCACAGTTTATTGGATACTCCATCGTATGGTTATATACGAACTCGAAAGGAACTTGTTCCAGTTCGGGGATGGATCCTGGTTCAGGAGAAATAGGAATAAGGTTTATTCGGTTGTCTTTTATCTTCACCTTCTCTCACGTTGCGAGTGCTCCTAGGATTAGGACAGTACACCCATTATGCTTATTGGATAGTCTTCTTCCAAACCATAGGCTGGTGCCGAACGGTAGGGAAGGAAGAAAACCATTTGGCCTAAAGGGGTGTACAGAAGGTAATGACTAAAGACATAGAAAGGGATTTAGAAAGATGGCAAAGAATTACAAGGTTACAGTTGTGAATCTGGATAATGGAAGAGGCATTACTAGGAATACCAGGATACCCCATCGAAACATTTTAATGTTTCAGTTTCACTGTGTACTGTTAATGGAAAACTGATTTCCCGATTAGACACTTACTCCAAGGTATGTATTTACGAGGTATGATTCTCACATCTGTATGGTTTTACAGATGATGAGTGGGAGTAAGTTATTGGAAATTGGATGATCATCCTCATTATATCGGGATTCGTTGTAATCGGTGATATTTGAGGAAGTCACCTGGGTTGTTTGCCGGACGGCAATTATTTGGTTTTGAATATCCGCTTTTATGCACCAATTTCAAATTAATATATATGTACGTCTATTTTTATAGAGTGAGATATACCTTTTTGAAATTATGTCTACGACATTTACCTATATCAGTGGATGGTTAGGTAAGGAGCATTAAACAGCGGTATAATTCTTCTTAACCATAAGTACAGTTTTCAACCTACGACACACAGTGAATGAGTTATCAGACTCAAGGGACTTATACAGAGTATTGTATGTTGTCCAGGGTCCATCAGGACAGAGGGGTTGGTCCTCGTACCATATTTGGTTTACTTATGACTTCTCTAGTTTTTAGACAGGTGTTTCGTGGAAACACAGGGTCCGAATTTTGAGAAGTTATAGGTATTTGGATAAAGTAGAGAACCAGGTATTGCAAGTATCGGGATTCTTCAAAGTGATCGAAGATGTAGATACTTGTATATGGTATTCAGTTGATAGTAATGATTAAGAGAACTTGCTTCTCTTTCAGGTTACTCATAATTGGAAGCATTCCTAAGTTGAGTAACGCTGATCGGCATCCTTCTATTTAGTTGACATGCACTGGAGACAGCTGCATGATTTGAATCTAGTTCAATTAAATCAGTGCCTCTGGTTCTATATTGGATATAGAACAGTTCATATCTTAACGATGTTAAGGTACGGGGAGTTGTCCGGCTTATGATTAAAACCAGACACTGGACAACTCAAGGCACGTTTCTGTAATGGCTGTTTGTGGGTTGACCCAGGCTATGACGAGAGTTGACTTTCTACCATCTGGAAGATCAATAGTGATATTGTTCTTGACTCGCCACAATTTTAATAAAAATGGATTTTTTCAGAAAACAGTAGTGGGAGTATGGTAGAACTGGAAGTAATTCCAGAACCACAAACGATTACTGAAGATTTGATAAGGAACCTAAAGATTCAATCTGGATTGACATTCCATTAGCCACTCTGCAGATATGGTGGGTAACCTCAGGCACTCGAAAGGTACTTCGGTATGCTCAAGGACGGTGGCAGGGAGGTTCTTGTTTACACAGACTTGCCATTGCTGTTGTTCCAGACTGTGAGACCCGGCAGGAGGATGAGTATAGCGTCGTTCTAAACTAGCTTTAGAAGTGTACGTGTATATGACTCTGCCAGAGGGTTATCGTAGTCAGTGGGAGCAGCGGAAGCATTGGTGGACATGTGGCTTATGTCTATTTATAGACTAAAGCAGATGTAGCGGAGAAAGATCATCTATTTCTGACGTGACAGTCATAGGTTTGACTTCATCAGAATAGGGGATGGATCTGTTGAGAAGATAGTAGGGTGTGATGTCCTGGTATTTGGATGACATACACAGAGTAGGAAGTGATATTCCTATACTACGATCGGTTACGCTTTGGTCGTCACACAGTGGTTTCTCCACATGGGACTTGGACATTATATCAAACATACTGGTTACTAGATCTATGGTTTTAGATCTAGATTTGGGTGGTTTCCCAATCAGGGTACTTAGACAGCATTCTAAGAGTATTTAGAATGGACGACTCCTGGCACGGTAGTGTACCTGCAGGTGATGGAGTCACCCTCTCTAAAGGTGTCTTACAGACTAAAGGGGAGAGGGATGTGCATGATTGGCAGATCACTTGCTCAGGCAATTGAGTCAATCATGAGATGTCAAGTACCACACCAGATGTTGTTCTTGCACTAGATGCAATAAGTTGACATTGATCCAATCCTGGAGAAACAGTCAGAAGCAGTTTTAGAACATAAGTGTATGTTCTAGGAATTTGATAACGGCAGCCTCCTTCGGGAGACGGTTATCATTCCAGGCTTCCAAGGTGACCTGGATGGCAGAATGGCTGTCAGAGTTATAGTTTTTCCTTCTGACGAGGGGCAGTATTTTGGACAGGTGGTCCAGGTGGATACTGAGGGAAGGCATGGCGCGTGATACTGATTAAGTTCAGTTGATGATACAGTCTAAGAAGTTTGGATTTGGAGTTCATTTATGAGCTAGGTCCCATCAGACATCCAGACACATTCTACGACAGGTATTGCTCATTTCGGGAGATGGCATTCTCCACGAACTTGAGATATAGAGAGACATAGAAAGAAACATCCTAGCGGATCCACTCACTGAGGCTATTCCTCGAACACAATAGTTTCGCAAATGGGTTTTGTGAGATTGACTAGTAGAGGAGTTGGGTGTTCGGTATCACACGGGCTGTGAGTATGCGACATCGCAATAATTAGCCTTGAGTGCAAGTGGGAGATTGTTGGAGATAGTTCCCTCAGAGTCAATTATTGGATCACAGGCACGTGATTGCAATGATTGAGGGAGGACCTATCCCAGGAGGACAGTCTTACTCGAGATGATAGTATGCTATCTGGTTTATCTTTATCATCGTGTACTGCTTTAGGTGACCTGACAGGTCGCTATTACACGTTGATAGAGCCCCTAGGATTCTTGCTTACTGCCAGCAGTATGAGGGCGATCATATACGTGGGAGCTGGTAGTCTATAAGCACATCCTTAAAAGGTCCCTAGTCGTAGGAGTTTCGAGACAGGGCATCGATACTCCATTAGTAGACTAGTGTATACAGTCGAGACCCCGACGAGGGGCGGTGGCCGGTCTCACAAGCCACTGGTGTCAGTTGGTTCACCTAAGATGTATACAGGTGCTCATTGGGTTATGAATACACCGGACAGGACTCGCCGGGAACATGCTAGTTGGTCTTATACCAGATGTCAGATAGCAGTTCCCTGGTGACATGTGTACAGGTTAGTTCATCGACCTGAGATCGTCATTTGTCTCGTGTGAGTTCCCACTGTGCTTTGATTACTACCCTACCACGGCTCAAAGGAGTCGTGCAAACAGGTTTTAGTTGGGTACAGTCCCGAGCCACATGGAGGCAGTGAGCGGATGTGCAGGGGTTCTTCTCTCCCGGTATTGGGGGTGAGGTCGCGCTGTGTCTAGGAAAGCCATTACACAAAGCCCTCGGCCGAGGCAGGAGATTTACTGGTAGGTATTCCAGTAGTATCTCAGGGTGTTCTGGGCTACGCTCCGACACGACTTGTACCGCTTTTGGGGGTCTGACTTTTACCAACCCCCTAGGCCCGCCATGCGATGCTCATAGACGAACGGACCGGACTGTACGGATATTGTCACTGACAGGCTCAGTAGGGTGTCAGGATAAGTTCGCTCATCGACGTCCCTTTTGGTCAATAGCTGGTGGCCCGTCACGTATGGCTAATACCTCTGACGTGCTAGTGGTTAAATCCACAGCCATAGTATTGACGAGTATTTAGAGTCCACCACACATTCAGTTACTCATGTTTCGGGCGAAACGCTGTAGAGGCCGTAAGGAGATATGGCAGGGTCCGATCAGATACGTGCGGTATTGCACGGATCAGGATCGGACGGTTTGTACTAGTGGCCGTATGGATATATGGCAGGGTTCGATCAGATACGTGCGGTATTGCACGGATCAGGATCAGACGGATATTACTAGCCGGTTTTGGTTTAAGCCGGATCCTAGTATAGTACAGTGTAGATTTTGTCTCATTGCATTTGTATCCGGTCGGAATACAGATGCGGGTGTGTATGCACAGTATCGGGGTTTTCCTGTAATTTATTACGGGATCAGTTTTCTGAAGTTGCCAGTTTGCATTCCGTTCCGGCCGTTTTTCCTTTGTTGCTTCGCGGCCGGATTTTTCCGCTGGAGGGACTAATTTGCAATTGTGCAAATTAGTTTTTGTGGAGGGGGTCCTTTGTAAATGTGTGGCTTCATGATGAGATTCTTTATTAGTCTTTTCCTTTGCTTTTTGAGATTAGAAAGGATTTGAGGTTGATATGATATTGTTATCATGATCTTTGGATGTGGTCACCCATTCTTTTTTCCTACACTCACCTTCCTTCTTGTGTTGGTATTATTCCTCCTCCATTTTGAGATATGAAGAGGAGGGGCCGACCACATGAGTTGAAGAGGGAGAGGTTCATTTCATTTTTGGTGTGGGAAATTTATCATTCATCTCATTTTAGCTTGCCACCAAAAATTCCCAAGTTCATATCTTGTTCATTCCTCCATCACCAAAGGCAACTTCATAAACCCCAAGAGACAAGGTTCTACACTACAACCTACAGTACCCTTGGACGCGTCGGCTAGCCAACTTCGTGCCCGAGTTGCCTCGGTCCAGAGGTGGGAGCCCGTAAAAGATATCGGCTACGTGGTACCTTTCCGATGAGGACGTGATGGACGGAGATTCCGCGGGAGATCGGGACGACGACAAGAAGACCGGAGGACACGGATCGCTCGGTATATCTCTTACCCTATCTCTAGTTAGATAGTATCGGTTAATGGTTACTATCCGGGTTTATTGTCCGCGGTAGGGCCAGTTTAAAAGTTAAGAAAATTTTTGATTCCGCATTTTGGCCTCGGATAGACGGCCGGGGCGCTGCCGTGGCGCAACAGGAGGAACCATCCACAACCACTCCATGGAGCTCACAACAAGGAGAAGAACAACAATGAGAAGCACAACAAGGAGAAGAAGGACTTCAAGCTTGTGGTATAATCATCTAACATAGTAGTTAGCACTCCTAGTTTGTTAGTTAATGTTTAGCAAAGATCCTCATAGCTAGTCTATGTTACATTGTAAAGAAAATTTTGATTTTTACCTATTCCGCCTCCGTGCAAACTACCGGGCCGTGTAACATGGTCCAACAGTGGTATCAAAGCCTAGGTAAATCATAACTAACATGTTAGCAAAGCCTTTAGAACTTCGATCACGGAAAAATCCCGAAAACACGATAAAAACTTGCACTTTCTGTCGAATTTTAAAATATGTCTAAAAATATTTTCAGAGACCTGAAAAATACGTGCAGGCTTTTTCTAGAACATTGGAGAAATTTGGGCGCCTAACTCTGTTAGACCACCACGGAACCGAGGCTGAACCATGCATTCCGCCGCGGATCCGCCGCTCAGTAAACTCCAAGTTGGTCCAAATTTTTTCTGGTGCTCTCTGTGGTTGTTTTGTGTTTTCTGGGATATTTTGTTTCTGCTCAGGATTTATTGTGTACAGTGTTGTACTTGGTGTAGATTCAAATATGGTTATTGATCGAAATTCTATAAACTTTAGCTAATCGGGTTATATCTGTGATGTGTTATGTGTGCTGAACATCTGCTAATCGCTATACGTCAATTAGTGGGGGCTGCACATATCTGTGAAATGTGTTATTGGTTTGTGTATATGAACTTGTTGGATTGTCGTGGATGAATAGCCGGGGATGTGAGATGAGCGTTTATCTTTCATTTGATGTAAATTGTAAATTGATGTAATATTATTTTATGGTCGTACATCCGGGTTGAGGTTGTAGCCACCATTGTATATTATTTCTTTTACTGTTTTCTGCTCCTACGATAGACCCAAGCTGGGGTGCATAAACTACTGGGTAGTTTGAAGTACTGAGTGGCCTACTCACTTTGTTGAGGAAGGTTGCTTCACTTCGGGTATTTGGCGGGTAGTTTGACGCACCCGTAGGGGTCTAGGGTGGGGTTTTGGCTATTCATCACGACCGTGTAATCCGTCTTTCGTTGCAGGCTCAAACGAAACGCGGATTCCTAGCATATCCAATGTGTTCATCTGTGATATGGAATGACTATCATTGCGTCTGACGAATGTATATATCTATATATGATATCTAGCAAACGTTGCTTATGTTTTGCATCCGTGCTAGTCCAGCCCCCGCTCTGTCGTTAGTTAAGTAACCTAACGGGTGATGACGGGGCCCCGTGGAAAATGCGGATGGCAAATGCGGATGGCATAAGCGTACGTTTTATTTTCGTTATTTTCTGCAATGGTAGAATTAGTTGATGGGACCGCATTAATTTTGATTAATGCAAGAAAATAAACCTAAAAGATATTGTTGGAACAAATTTCGAAAAACTATAGTTATATTCTTTTGCTTTGCATAGTGGTATTCGGTCATGAATATCGAGCACCTCATTCTACGAGGCAAGAGCCGAGATCCCTTCATAGGGAGTGACCTCTTGAGCAAAAGTCTATACTATAGAATACTCGGTTTTTTCAAAACCAGAAATTTTCAAAGAAAAGGCGGAGCTCAAATCACTCCTTTTCAAAAGCTATTAGGTTCCTTCAACGATATCAAGTTCATTACGTTAACGGGTTTTTCTTCAAAATCCCTGCCGTAGCCCTCCGTCATTTCTTACAAGTAATACTTAATATTCATGATGTGTATGTTGTCCTCTGTTAAGGCATAGTGAATGGTAGCTAAGCAATGCTCGTATGCTGCATAGATAGATGCGATTATTTAGGACGGTCGCACGGTCATTTTGACCTCTGTCAAGAACTTGTGTGGGTGGGTCTAAATCAATCCAGGATAATGACGGGTTGAACTTGACTTGCGACTTATGACATGTTGACCTCTGTCAAGGTTATGAAGCCGTTTGGTGAAAAAACCACATCGGGAGTTTCGAACATACAGGAAACTTGCAGATTCAGCATACCTTCTGGAGTGTAGTGACTAGAGTGGATTCCATCTAGGTCATCACACAATAATAGTTGTATCCCGATCCCACTGATGATTTGGATTACTCTCGGGAGATTATTTCACTTAACAATCAATGCTATAAACCAAGTAGGTGTCTAGAACGGTGTTAGCGGGGCTACGCCTTCAGGGAAAAGAGGTTATGTAATTAAGAAACTTCGTAAAAGCGTTGGAAAACCTCCATCAAAGTACTAACACTAGCCTGGCTGAAAGGATAAGCAAGTATTATAAAGTGCGATTAATCCTGACTAGTTCTTCTTTTAAGGTTTCAAGAAGAATTCGAGGAAACAGTGGGAGCCATCCTGATTAGATAAATCAATAACCAATCTAATCTTGCAAGAGCGCACGCTGAGTGTTTCTTTTCTCTCTCTCCAGGTAGCAACCATTTCACGCCTTAATCAAGATAATAAAATGTATCGCTTGACCGATCTAAATTCTTATTCGGGGCTGGGATATGTCGGTTTGGCTCTAACTTATGATGGCGATCGTAAGTATGAGCAGGGGAAAGAGGATAGTTTGAATTCTAAGGAAACCCCATTGAAGAAGAAGCACACTATTGCATCTACTTCAGGTGTTCTAGTAATTGAGAAATGCTTTTCGGTCAGTCCTACCTCCTAGGTACTAGATACTGGATCAGGATCTCATATCTGTAATTTATTACAGGGACTGAGAAAAAGTAGGATAGTTGGACCTGGTGATATGTCCCTCAGGGTAGGGAACGGAGCACAAGTTAATGCTGCAGACGTCTGTGAATATCACCTAGTGTTGCCAAATGGAAATACTATGATTTTGAACAATTGCTACTATGTACATTCCATGGTTTGCAACATCATATCAGTTTCTTTACTTAATAAAGTTAGATATTGTTGGCTATAGTGCCCTCAAGGCAATTATCATAGTCGCGGACAGATGATTATGATGATTGAGGCAGGACCTATACCGATAAAACAGTCTTACTCAAGATGATAGTATGCTATCTGGTTTGTCTTTATCATGATGTTGATAGAGCCCATAAGATTTTTTGCTTGACTGCCAGCATTATGATGGCGATCATATATGTGGGAGCTAGGGTCTATAAGTACATCCTTAAATGTCCCTGGTCGTAGGAGTATCGAGACCGGGCATCGATACTCCAGTGTAGACTAGTGTATACTGATCGAGACCCCGACGAGGGGCGGTGGCCAGGTCTTATAAGCCATTGGTGTTAGTTTGCCCACCTAATATAGTATGCAGGTGCTCATTGGGTTATGAATACACTGGACGGACTCGCCGGGAACCTCCTAGTTGGTATTATACCTATTGTCAGATAGCAGTTCCCAAGTGACATGTGTACAGGTTAGTCTGTCCACCTGAGATCGTCATTTGTCTCGTGTGAGTTCCCACTGTGCTTTGATTACTACCCTACCACGGCTAAAAGGAGTCGTGCAAACAGGTTTTAGTTGGGTACAGTCCCGAGCCACATGGAGGCAGTGATCGGATCGTCGGGGATTCATCTCTCCCGGTATTAGGGGTTGATGTCACGTTGTGTACGGATGGCCATCACCATAAATCCGTAGCCACGGTGAACGAGAATTATCGATCCAGGATCGATAGTTTCTCAGGTGGTGATGGGGTTTCATCCCGACACTAAATATTGCGTTGTTGGGGGTCTGACTTTATCCACCCCCCCTAGACTCGATATGCGATACTCTTAGACGAACAGACCGGACTATACGGATATTGTCACTGTCTGGCTCAGTAGGGGTTCTGCATGAGTTTGCTCGTCGGCCTCCCTTTCGCTCAATATCTGGGTAGCCGTTACGTACAGCAAGTGCCGCTGACGTGCTTGTGGTTAAACTCACTGCCAGCGTATTGATGAGTCTTTAGAGTCCCATACAGAGGGTTTTCACGGTTCAGGCGATATGGTGTACATGTTGTATGTTGATACATACGGGTGTCCGATTAAATATGTGCACTTGCTGCGCAGACTTTAATCGGACGGTTGATAATACTAGCGGATTAGGATTAAGCCAGATTATTAAATCGGATTTTGATTTAATAATTTATATATGTATTTGTATATACGTTTTCTATTATTATTCACTATTCATTTTCTCTCTTGGCTATTCGTATTTTTGTACGAATACGCGTATATGTATTTCGATACATGTACCGGGAAGTATTCCGTATTTTATACGGAATAGCTTCTAGAAGTGTTTTTTGCCACCCCATTATTTGATTTTTCATTTATGAAAATTCATTTTGTTTAATGATGAGGTGGAGGGTGTGAGGTGGCATGAACATGACCTAGGTATGGGTTTAAAGTATGGTTATGATTTGTTTATTGTTTTAATTGGAAAAAGAAATGTGAAATTTTGTGTGGGAATGAGAAGGGGGTTCGGCCACTTCATTGGGGAGATGGAGATTATTTCTTTTCGATTATTACACTAGCATTCCTCCTCTCTCTCATGCTCACACAAAAAGACTTAGCCCATTTCCTTAGTTGTTCATGCCAAAAGCTTTCTCACCTCCATTCTTCTTCTTGAGTTTCTCCATGGAGCATATGGATGAGAGAAAAATTACAGTGACACTTACATACACCCCCACTCTTCATTGCTAGCGACTTTGGAGCGTTGGTTGCCTCGCTCGACGAGGTTGGAGCTTGCGCCGTTTCCCTCGGGTGGATCATCGGAGATGAGGAAGACCGACAACCAAACATCATCAAAGGATCACTAGGAGCTTGGAATGAAGACCGAAGGACACAGATCAACTCGGTATAATGATTCTAACACTTAGTTAGTTTGCAAGTTTAGAGTTTAAGGTCGATCCGGGATTCGGGTAGCGGTAGCGCCGGTTTCAGAAATTTTTGTTCCGCATTTTGGCCACGTTTCGACGGCCGGGGCACTGCCGTGACCCTTCATGGTATCAGAGCCACCCTTTAAACCCCTTACTAGCTTGTTTAAACGTGCTTGAAAGATCGATCGACGGAAATTTCCAAAAAAAACGATTCCATTTTTCTGTTTGCTGTCGATTTTCAAAAGTGGTCAAAAAATTTATTCCAGAGGCTTAAAAATCTATGCAGGCTTTTTTAGGAGTACACCAAAAATTTAGGCCCATGATTCCTCTAAAGCGCCGCGGAACCGCCGCACTTAGGCCCTATTGGCGGCGGTTCCGCGGCTATTTCGTGGCAACAGGCGTCCAAATTTTTTCTATAGCTCACACACTTGGAATTGTGATTTTTGTGATATTCTATTTTGGCCCAGTTTTCTGTTCGGTGATGTTATTGCTGTTGGGGTCAATTTGGAACTTAGTCGATCGATATTTTAAGTGTGTGTTTATCAGTACATACATTATAATCTGCGACCGTGAATTTAATTTGATCGGTTGTCACGACCCGAAAGAGCATATGACTGGCCCTTGAATCCTATGAGGTCTATAGGACTCCATCTGATCCAAGTAAGCCAAAAGCCCAGAAATGTAAAACCATTTAAGGAGTAAATAAAGGAACTAGTTTTTAATAAGTAGAGAAAGCATGTTTGAAATCAAAGTTTTTCAAATAACTAAGCCGAAAATGCATTTTTGAAAAAGTGTAACCTTTCCTGAAAATTTCGGCAGAGTTTCCTTTGTAAAAACTGGCCCCGAACGGGGTACAACAAGAATAATATATATGAAATGATAAAAGGCATCCCCAAGCGGGAGCTAGCTCTTCGTCAATCGACGGTCACAACCACGCAAGCAATAATAATATACAACGTCAAAGGGCGAGGATCAAAACCCAAAAAGAAACTCAAAACAACCAGAAAACCATAATACTACAAGCGCGACTCTAAGGTCAAAATAATACACACTGGGTCTATGTCTGAAACAATATACAAGTTTTGGTTGATGGAATTTCTACATACAACTGAAAAGTATAAGTACAAGGGTGGTTCTGATGCAAAAGAACCCACCTACCAAAGCAAGTCACCCGTATGGAAGCAGTGTGCCAGAAAAGCCGCTATGGAATCTGTACGGCAAAAACCTGCAAGAACTGTGGCACAACGGGGGTGAGTTGCCAACTCGTGAATAGAAAATATCTACAAGCATAGATCGAATGTATGACCCATCCTAGGTCAATACAATCAGATATAAATAAACCTCAATATGAATAAGTCTGAAGCATGCTAAACTGGCAATGTAATCTCTATACATGAGTGTAGTGCTAAGTGCTCGGGCCAGTGCCTCAGGTAATATCATATCATAAATGTGAGGTATGATCAATGTAATCAAATCTGCATGTACGTAGATCCCGTCCACTCGTCACCCAATGACAATAATCATCATGCATGTAAATATCATCAGCATATGCATGGAAATATGAGGATATAAACCACCTGTGTCCCTCGCGACACCTCAAATTATGGAACCAGAGTGTCCAGCATCGACACTCGAAAACATCATGAAAACTGTGCCCAGCATCGGCACGTAAATCCTCATATATCGGGCTCCGTCTGGGGAATCGGCCCTCGGCCCCAGCAGTACGCCCATATCCATCTATCGACTCTGGTCGGTATCCTCCGGATAACCGCCAGGTCCAACCAATCACCGGTAGGTACTCGCCCACCTCCAGGCTCAATCGGCAAAGTCCTTCGATCATCTTGCCGAGGGGAACCATACCGGGTCCACCGTGTACCCGCAATTGGCTCGTCCACTCCTCGAATTGGGTTTCACATGTCGCTCTCAGCACCGAGAAAACACATGGTGGACGCACTGAAATATCATATCAAGGGTAACCGGGTTTTTAAAGCAATGACATATTCTCTTTTGAAATACCCACGGTTCCCAAAATCCAGAAATATCATGGAAACAGCAACTCTCAATGCGTATAATCAGAAAGCATGATGTATGTGACATGTAAAAGAAATGTAAGCATATCAGTCTTGTAAGTCCATGCTACCTCTCCCGGTACTTTCGGGAATGCGAAATTTGGTAAAAAACGATTTTTACGGAGGTGGTAACATGGACCTAAAACCCGGATCTTGGTTAAACATCTATCTAACAACTTAACTACGAGTTTCTAGCTACTCGGTTAGGGGGTTATACCTTGTTTGTCTCGAACTCCTTCGTCTTCAAGCTCCGATGGTGGTCCGGATTGGCTTCTTCCCGTCGTCTCCGTACGCCGAAGATAGATCCACCTGAAAGCTCCAACCTTTAGCTCCTTCTTCGTTCTTTGAAGAAACTAGTTCACTCGGTTTGCTAAACCTTGT
The DNA here is from genome assembly GCA_030015575.1 of Agapanthus africanus. Lineage (NCBI taxonomy): Eukaryota > Viridiplantae > Streptophyta > Magnoliopsida > Asparagales > Amaryllidaceae > Agapanthus > Agapanthus africanus. Next base: position 285,689,549 of record JASDDO010000010.1, on the reverse strand, counting down.
GAACTAGAATGAGTAGAGAATAGTTTGTGTGGGATTTTATCTATGGTTCTTGATTCTCAACTCATGAGACAAGAGAACCATAGATTAAAGAGAGAGAGCAAGAGCAAGAGGGTGAGAGCAAAAGGAGAGCTCAAGAACAAGAGAGAGAATGAGCAAGAAAGAATGAGCAAGTCTTTTGTCTCTCACCCTCTCATAATCCAAAGTCATGATAACTCATCATACGAAATAAGTCTTATGTGATGGTTGAAGCAACCATAACCATATCATTTCATGCACTCATTTTACACAAATGAGCAAGCAAGTAAAAGTCTTTGCCATGAAATGATGGCTATGGTTATCATGATGGTCAACTAGTCAAGTCTAGTCAACCGGTCAACAAAGTCAACAAGTCAACAAAGTCAACAAAAGTCAACAGCCATGTCACCATAATACTTAATTAATATAATAGTTAATCACATATCATATTCTCATTTGGGTTGAGCAAAAAGTCAAATAGTCAACGGTCAACTGTCAACAACCCTAATGAGAATCCGCTGCCTCTGCCTCCCTGTCAACTGTGCATACACACCCGCATCCGCGTTCCGAGGAACATGAATGCATACTGGATAAATCCAATCCCAAAAGGTACACTAGGATCTGGCTTAAACCAAAGCCTGCTAGTGTAAACTGTCCGGACACTGTACGTGCACAAGTGCACGGATGTGACCGAACCCTGCCGCAAAACCATGCGACCTGTCGCAATACCATGCGACCTCTACTCTTTTGCCTAAAGGCGAAAAGCTTTCTGTGTGGGACTCTAAAGACTAGACACTACGCTGGCAGTGGGTTTAACCACAGACCGCAAGCGGCACTAGCTGTGCGTAACGGTCCCCAGGTAGTGCCGACAAGAAGACCGACGAGGCGAAACCCATCTGAACTCCTACTGAGCCTGAATGTGACATTCTCCGTACAGTCCGGTCTGTTCGTCTGATACATCGCATGGCGGGCCTAGGGGGCGGTAAACGTCAGTCCCCCAATAGCGGTACAAGTCGTGTCGGAGCGAAGCCCAAAACACCCTGAGATAACACTGGAAGCCTACCAGTATATCTCGTTTGCCCTGGCCAGGGACTACTCGTGTAATGGCTCTCCTAGACACAGCGCGATGTCAACCCCCAATACCGGGAGAGACGAATCCTGTCTAACCGTCACTGCCTCCAAGTGCTTCGGGACTGCACCCAACTACTATCTGTTTGCACGACTCCTTTGAGCCGTGGTAGGGTAGTGATCAAAGTACAGTGGGAACACACTCGAGGCGAAGTGACAGTGTCAAGTCAGCGGACTAAGCTGTACTCATGTCATCTGGGAACTGATAACTGACGATAGGCATAATACCAACTAGTCAGTTCCCGACGAGTCCTGTCCAGTGTACCCGTAACCTAACGAGCACCCGCATACTATCTCAAGTACGACGTACTGACGGCTGTGGGACAGACCGTCTCCCACACTGTGATGAGAAGCGCATGCGCTGGTCTACTCCGGAGTATCGATGCCCTGTCTCGATAGTCCTGCGACCAGGGACCTGCATAAGGATGTGCTTAGAGATTACCCAGCCCCACTGGTGTGACGGCCATCACATCGCTGGTAATCAAGCAAAGATCCTAAGGGCTCCACTAATGTGTATAGGCGATATACAAAAATAAACACATGTACACATTGAAGTAGAAACAAACCAAGTAGCATACTACTATTTTGAGTAAGATTGTATATACAAGGTGAATATCCCAAGCTTCCATTAAGTAATATACAAACTAGTATGATACAGTAATGGCCTCTAGGGCATATACACTAACAATCTCCCACTTGCACTAAGGCCATGTACTGGCTTATCGAAGACCTATCATCTCGATCAGCCGCTCGAACTGAGTCTGGGGCAGCGCCTTGGTGAATGGATCTGCAGTGTTATCTTCTGAAGCGACTCTCCGAACCTCGATCTCCTGGCGATCTACGATCTCCCTGATCAGGTGATACCGCCTCAAGATGTGCCTGGATCTCTGATGGGACCTGGGTTCCTTCGCTAAAGCTATAGCCCCGTTGTTGTCGCAATACAGAGGTATTGGATCAACAATGGACGGAACCACCTGAAGTTCTTTCAAGAACTTCCTCATCCAGACAGCTTCTTTTGCGGCATCAGATGCAGCGATGTATTCCGCTTCCATCGTCGAGTCTGCAACGGTTTCTTGTTTGGAACTCTTCCAACACACCGCCCCTCCATTGAGGGTAAAGACAAAACCCGACATGGACTTGGAATCATCCTTGTCACTCTGGAAGCTGGAGTCAGCAAAGGCCTCGATCTGGAGGTCTTTTCCGCCATACACCAAGAACATCTCCTTAGTCCTTCTCAGATACTTGAGAATGTTCTTTACCGCTATCCAGTGTTTCTCCCCAGGGTTTGACTGATACCGGCTTACCACACTCAGTGCATAAGCTACATCCGGTCTGGTACACAACATCGCATACATTATAGAGCCTACCGCAGAAGCGTAGGGTATAATAGACATGCGATCCCTCTCCAAATCAGTCTTGGGAGACATCTCTTTAGAGAGGGTGATCCCGTGACAAGCCGGTAGGTTACCGCGCTTGGAATCTTCCATACTGAATCTTTTCAGTACGGTGTCGATGTACCTGGACTGAGAAAGTCCTAATATCCTCTTGGATCTATCACGATGGATCGGGATCCCCAGGATGTATGAGGCATCACCCAGGTCTTTCATGGAGAACCTGTGTGACAAGAACCCCTTGACAGATTGTAGCATATGAATGTCATTTCCTATTAAGAGAATGTCATCCACGTATAAAACGAGGAATACTACAGTTCTCGCTACAAATCTACTATAGATGCATGGTTCATCTGGATTTTTGATAAAGCCAAATTCTTTGACCGTCTCATCCAAGCAGATGTTCCAACTCCGCGATGCCTGCTTTAGTCCATAGATGGACTTAAGCAACTTGCACACCTTTCCGCTGCTCCCACTCTAAATGAAACCCTCTGGTTGGTCCATATAGACACACTCCTCTAAATTTCCATTTAGAAAAGCGGTCTTTACGTCCATTTGCCAGATCTCATAATCGTGGAAGGAAGCAATGGCAAGAAGGATCCGAATGGATTTCAGCATGGCTACTGGAGAGAAGGTTTCGTCATAGTCCAAGCCAGGTCTTTGACGAAAACCCATTGCTACCAGCCAAGCTTTATAGGTCTCAACCTGTCCATCTACACCAATCTTCCTTTTGAAGATCCACTTGCATCCTACGGGTTTTACCCCGTCTGGAGCAATGTCCAACGTCCATACCTTGTTGGTGTACATGGACTCCATTTCGGTCCGTATTGCATCCAGCCATTTCACTGAGTCAAAGCTCTGAACGGCCTGCTGGAAGCTAGTAGGCTCATCATAATCTATGATGCAATCCTCTCTATCCCCGTCTATGAGAAAACCGTAGTATCTCTCGGGCGGATGAGTCTGCCTACTATTCCTGCGGAGCGGCGTAGGAATGTCCTGCTCTTTCGAACCCTCTGGTTCCGCTAAACTTTCAGTAACAGTCCGTGGTTCTGGAATTTCTTCCAGTTCTACTGTGCTCCCACTTATCTGGTTTTCCAAAAACTCAGTTTCCAAGAAGTAGGCATGACGAGAAACAAGAACTTTTTGTTCCTCTTCACAGTAGAAGAAATATCCTTTGGAGTTCTTTGGATACCCCACAAACTTGCACTGTACTGAACGTGCCTCGAGCTTGTCCGCATGCTGCTTTTTGACAAAAGCTGGACATCCCCATGTCTTAATGTGCTTAAGATAGGGTCTCTTCCCACACCACATCTCATACGGTGTAGTAGGCACAGTCTTAGTAGGAACTCGGTTCAAAAGGTATGCGGCTAATTCTAGCGCATATCCCCAGAATGATCGCGGCAACTCAGAGTTACCCATAATGGACCGCACCATATCCAATAGGGTGCGGTTCCGTCTCTCCGATATACCGTTATGTTGCGGGGTGTATGGAGGAGTAAGCTGAGAGAGAATTTCGTTCTCTTTTAAATAGTCCAGGAACTCGGCACTTAAGTATTCTCCACCTCGATCCGATCTTAGAATCTTAATACTTTTGCCGGTCTGGTTTTCTACTTCATTCTTATACTCCTGGAATTTTCCAAAGGCTTCGGACTTATGTTTCATTAAGAAGACATAACCGTACCTTGAGAAGTCATCCGTAAAAGTAATGAAGTAAGAATAACCGCTTCGCGCATGTGTAGACATTGGACCGCACACGTCACTGTGTACGAGTCCCAAGAGCTCGCTCGCTCTTACTCCATGTCCAGTAAACAGAGTCTTTGTCATCTTTCCTTTGAGACAGGATTGACAAGTGGCATACGACAGATATTCGAACACATTCAAATACCCTTCTGTATGTAACTTCGTTAACCTTCTCTCATTGATGTGACCCAGTCTACAATGCCACAAGAAAGTCTGATTTATTTATGGAGACTTTCTTTTGTGTGTATTCTGGACATTGAAAATCTGTGGTTGGTTTAATACGTATATACCATTACTCAATGTACCTGACCCAATCAGAACTTGATTAAGGTGAATGTTTACAACATTACTTACAAACGCAAATTCATAACCTTCTTTAGAAACTAAAGATACAGAAATGATATTACAAGTTGCGTTGGGTACAAAAAAGCAATTACGCAAAACCAAAACATGTCCATCTGACATTCCCAGGTGGTAGTCCCCCACGGCTTTATCATCCATGCCAGCTCCGTTCGCAACTCTGAGGGTCATATCACCTGCCTTCAAAACCCTACGGTTTCTCAACGCCTGCAAAGAATTATAGATATGAGATCCTGATCCGGTATCTAATACCCAGGAAGTAGAGTTTATTGAAAGACAGTTTTCAATAACATACACACCTGAAGCTGAAGCTGCAACCTGCTTCAATTCCTGTGTCCTGGCTTTCCAAGCCCTGCAATCATTCTTCCAGTGACCTTTCTTATGACAAAAGAAGCATTCTTCCTTATCCACTAGCTTCCCCGCATTCTTTGTTGCTTTTGTTTTTCCCTTCGTATCCACTTTACTAACACCGCCCCTTGGTTTGGCGGGGGCTTTCTTCTTCTTTCCCTTGGCTTTCGCCTTGGACCTAGAAGAAGATGATCCTCCTACAAACAAAGTGGATGTTTCCCTACCTTTCTGTAGGGTGCCCTCTGCGCTCCTCAGCATGTTGAGGAGCTCTGAAAGTTCAACTTCTTTCTCTTGTAAGTTGAAGTTCTGTATAAACTGGGCGTAAGTGGAAGGAAGGGACTGGAGAACTATGTCCGTATAGAGTTCACTCTCCAATATGGTCCCTAGGTCCGCGAGCTCCTCAATGTAGCCGATCATCTTTAGCACGTGCTCGGCTACTGATGATCCGACAGCCATCTTTGCCGAAAACAACTTTTTCGACGCTTCGTATCTTGCGATACGAGATTGCTCTCCATACAGTTCTTTTGTATGGAGAAATATGGATTCAAGGTCCATATTCTCGTGCCTCCTCTGATGTTCGTTGTCCATCGAGGAAAGTACGAGGCACTTGGCCTTCGCGCTATCAATCTCCCAAGTCTTGCGGATTTCCTTATCCGCGACGCTGGAAGTGGGACCAGGGACAGGGGGAGCTTTGGTGGTAAGAAGATACCCCAGCTTGTCGTAAGTGATTGCCATTTTGACATTTCTGAGCCAATCTTTGTAGTTTGGCCCTGTCAGTATGTTTTTATCTAGAAGTAACTTAAGTCCAGTCATGTTGATTGGTCGCTGCAATTAGGAGAGAGAAGAAGAAACACTCAGCATGATGCTCTTGCAAGTTTTGAGTGGTTTTTAGTTTGTCTAAACAGGATGGCTCCCACTGTTTCTCGAATCCCTCCTCAAACCATAAAGGAAGAATTAGTCGGGATCAATCCCAATGCACAATACTTGCTTAACCGTTCAGCCAGGCCGGTGTCGGTACTTCGAGGGAGGTTTTCCAACTCTTTCGCGAAGTTCCTTAATTAAAGAACCTCTTTTCCCTGGGGGCGTAGCCCCGCTAACACCTTTCTAGGCACCTACTAGGTTTATAGCATTGATCGATTAGTGAGAAATTTCCCAAGGAGTAGCATATACTCACAGTAGGATCGGGATCCAAATATCATCGCGTGACGAAACTGAAGGAATCCTACCAGAATCATTACACTCCAAATGGTATTCAAATCTAGCAAGTTTCAGTACTTATGAAACTCCCGATGTGGATTTTTGCCCCATTCTCTTATGACCTTGACTTTGGCCAACAAATCATAAGTCACATGTCAAGTTCTACCCGTCGTTCTCCAGGTTAGTTTGAATCCACCCGCACCTACCCTTGACTTTGGCCAACAAGGCAGTACGACTGTTCCAAACCAACGCATCTATCTATGCTGCACATGAATACCCAATAGCTACCAATCACTATGCCTTGACTTTGGCCAACAAACACAGCTTGAATACTATTGACTATTCATGTGAAACGACGGAGGGCTACGAATGGTTTTGGCAAAACCGTGAACGTAGTGAACTTGATTTGGTCGATGGAACGAGATAGCTTTTAAAAGGAGTGGCTCAAGCTCCGCATTTAAAAGTTGGTTTTGAAAAGAACCGAGTGGTTTTTCGAAAGTGTTCCAACGACTTTAACTTGGTTTATTATCTTGCATTAGTTCTTTTAATGCGTGATATTCTTGCATTAGTTCTTTTAATGCGTCCCATCATTTAATCCTACCATTGCAGAAAACAACCAAAATATGACGTACGCTTATGCCATTCGCATTCGCCACTGGGCCCCGTCATTACCCGTTAGGTTACTTAACTAACGACAGAGCGGGGGCTGGGCTAGCGCGTCTGTAAAACATAAGCAACGCCTAAATAATATCATATATAGATATACTGCAATGATAAACATTTTAGATCACAGATGAATACATTGGATATATTAGGAATCTGTAATTCGTACGAGCCTGTAACGAAAAGCAGATTACACGGTCGCGGTGAATAGCCAATACCCCACCCAAGACCCCTACGGGTGCGGCAAACTACCCGCCAAGTACCCGAAGCGTAGCAACCTCCCTCATCTCCATGAGTAAGCCACACGACACTTCGGCATACCCGGTAGTTTGTGCACCCCCTCCATGGGTCTATCCTAGGAGCAAAAACAGTAAAAAGAAATTATACAATGACGGCTACAACCCCGACCCGGTTGTGCGGCCATACAAATAATTATTACATCAATTTACAAATTTACATGAATTGAAAGAAAAGAAAACTCTCGTCTCACAACCCCCGGCTATTCACCCGCGACAATCCAACATATTCATATACACAATCCAGCAACATTACAGATCACAGATTTGTATAACCCCCACTAATCGACTTATAACGATTAGTAGACGTTCAATACAAATATCACATTACAGAAAAAACTCGTTAGCTTAAGTCTTTTAGAAGTTCGATCAAAAATACGGATTTTCGGGACCCCAAAAATAACATTTTCGTTCTGGAAAATCTGGGCAGAAAATATATATTCTAAAAATCCCAAAATACCCCTGCAAGTACACTGTAGCAAAGAAACACAAGAGAGGGGCCAAGGAGGCCGCGGAACCGCGGCAATACCAAGCTATTGCCGAGTTTCCGCGGTCGTTTAGGGGGATCTCTTGGTCATTTTTCTACAGTGGCTTTTAAAAACCCTGAGCCGATTTTAGGTGTTAAAATAATCAACTTTTGAACAGTAAAAAAATCGACAGAAACTCGAATTTTTGGGGTTCGTTTTCGGGACTTTTTCTTTGATCGATCTTCTAGTTACTTGCTAACATGTTAGATAGAGTTTAACTAGGCTCTGATACCACTGTAAGTCCATGCTACCTCTCCCGGTACTTTCGGGAATGCGGAATTTGGTAAAAAATGATTTTTACGGAGGTGGTAACATGGACCTAAAACCCGGATCTTGGTTAAACAACTATCTAACAACCTAACTACGAGTTTCTAGCTACTCGGTTAGGGGGTTATACCTTGTTTGTCTCGAACTCCTTCGTCTTCAAGCTCCGATGGTGGTCCGGATTGGCTTCTTCCCGTCGTCTCCGTACGCCGAAGATAGATCCACCTGAAAGCTCCAACCTTTGGCTCCTTCTTCGTTCTTTGAAGAAACTAGTTCACTCGGTTTGCTAAACCTTGTGAACTAGAATGAGTAGAGAATAGTTTGTGTGGGATTTTATCTATGGTTCTTGATTCTCAACTCATGAGACAAGAGAACCATAGATTAAAGAGAGGGAGCAAGAGCAAGAGGGTGAGAGCAAAAGGAGAGCTCAAGAACAAGAGAGAGAATGAGCAAGTCTTTTGTCTCTCACCCTCTCATAATCCAAAATCATGATAACTCATCATACCAAATAAGTCTTATGTGATGGTTGAAGCAACCATAACCATATCATTTCATGCACTCATTTTACACAAATGAGCAAGCAAGCAAAAGTCTTTGCCATGAAATGATGGCTATGGTTATCATGATGGTCAACTAGTCAAGTCTAGTCAACCGGTCCACAAAGTCAACAAGTCAACAAAAGTCAACCGGTCAACAAAGTCAACAAGTCAACAAAAGTCAACAAGTCAACAAAGTCAACAAAAGTCAACAACCATGTCACCATAATACTTAATTAATATAATAGTTAATCACATATCATATTCTCATTAGGGTTGAGCAAAAAGTCAAATAGTCAACGGTCAACTGTCAACAACCCTAATGAGAATCCGCTGCCTTTGCCTCCCTGTCAACTGTGCATACACACCCGCATCCGCGTTCCGAGGAACATGGATGCATACTGGATAAATCCAATCCCAAAAGGTACACTAGGATCTGGCTTAAACCAAAGCCTGCTAGTGTAAACTGTCCGGACACTGTACGTGCACAAGTGCACGGATGTGACCGAACCCTGCCGCAAAACCATGCAACCTGTCGCAATACCATGCGACCTCTACTCTTTTGCCTAAAGGCGAAAAGCTTTCTGTGTGGGACTCTAAAGACTCGACACTACGCTGGCAGTGGGTTTAACCACAGACCGCAAGCGGCACTAGCTGTGCGTAACGGTCCCCAGGTAGTGCCGACCAGAAGACCGACGAGGCGAAACCCATCTGAACTCCTACTGAGCCTGAATGTGACATTCTCCGTACAGTCCGGTCTGTTCGTCTGATACATCGCATGGCGGGCCTAGGGGGCGGTAAACGTCAGTCCCCCAATAGCGGTACAAGTCGTGCCGGAGCGAAGCCCAAAACACCCTGAGATAACACTGGAAGCCTACCAGTATATCTCGTTTGCCCTGGCCAGGGACTACTCGTGTAATGGCTCTCCTAGACACAGCGCGATGTCAACCCCCAATACCGGGAGAGACGAATCCTGTCTAACCGTCACTGCCTCCAAGTGCTTCAGGACTGCACCCAACTACTACCTGTTTGCATGACCCCTTTGAGCCGTGGTAGGGTAGTGATCAAAGTACAGTGGGAACACACTCGAGGCGAAGTGACAGTGTCAAGTCAGCGGACTAAGCTGTACTCATGTCACCTGGAAACTGATAACTGACGATAGGCATAATACCAACTAGTCAGTTCCCGACGAGTCCTGTCCAGTGTACCCGTAACCTAACGAGCACCCGCATACTATCTCAAGTACGACGTACTGACGGCTGTGGGACAGACCGTCTCCCACACTGGGATGAGAAGCGCATGCGCTGGTCTACTCCGGAGTATCGATGCCCTGTCTCGATAGTCCTGCGACCAGGGACCTGCATAAGGATGTGCTTATAGATTACCCAACCCCACTGGTGTGACGGCCATCACATCGCTGGTAATCAAGCAAAGATCCTAAGGGCTCCACTAATGTGTATAGGCGATATACAAAAATAAACACATGTACACATTGAAGTAGAAAAAAACCAAGTAGCATACTACTATTTTGAGCAAGATTGTATATACAAGGTGAATATCCCAAGCTTCCATTAAGTAATATACAAACTAGTATGATACAGTAATGGCCTCTAGGGCATATACACTAACAAGTCTGTCATGAAAGAATCATATCCTGAATGCAACAGTACTACAGTGTAGTGACATGGCAATTATCGATGATGAAGTGTGTGAGCCGGCAACAAGTGTACGTGGAACATACGCATCATCGATAATGGTGCTGGTGTCCTAGCAGCATGACTGTAATATATCAATAAACACAAGCAATGCAATGCAAATAGCATGAGTATGCGGAATCGAATAATCAACGCAACAGTAAACCGATCCGGGGGCGACTTTCTATATTTTTTCAATAGGCGGTCATCTCCCGAAGCCCTTTCTGCAGTCCCCCTAAGCCCAACTTCGGCCTTATCGACGCCATCGCGTGTCACTCCGCCCCCGGTTAAGCGGGAATCTATCTCAATAAATATATCATGCAGCCTTTCCTTTTGAAATAAGACGAATCAGGATTTTTGGTAAAATAAGGGCTACGGTGTTTTAAGAAAAGATGTGTCGTTTGAAAATATCCGTAGAATCCCTTTTTCCTATCTTTAAAATATTCCCGATTCGTTAGTTTTGAAATAGGTATGATTCGGGTCTAGTCTAACGCCTACTATGCGAACTACGGACCCAACAATCAAGTCAATTGGGAGGGGTATGAAAAACACCTAAATCTGAGTCAATATCACATTATCTCATCACATAACAGGTATCACTACCATCATATCACATAATTTAGGATACAACTCTAAGTCTAGTACCATCGATGCTATCTATATAAATATGAATGTGGGGTAAAACACATGCCCAAAGGCCGCTAAAACCATCATGTCGCATCTCAAATACGAACTCTGTCATATCGCCGAATCTCACGGCCTCAATCAAACCTCATCGACTCATCTCAATCCCACGTATCATCCTCAATCCCGTATATGAACACATAGTCCCATACCCATGTGTAGATATACACACCTCCATATGCGCACAGATAAATGAAAGAATGTATGCAAGTATATGTGTACGTGTATGTGTGGGTGCAACCACTACTCTAGGGTTTCGCACTATACTAAACCAATACATCCTTATCATCAATAATTCCATTATTACCATCAATAATCCTAAACAACACATAATAAATATATATGTGTATACGTATTCGTATACATCACCACGGACTGCGGGGGTGCTATACGCCATCCACCCGACTTCTCCCCGTAGATATAAATCTACTCACCTTGCTTCTCGTGTGCCGATGTCGATGTCGCCATCTTCATCTTCTTCGTCTCAACACCACGTCGGGTACCTATACGTATATCACAAACGCTAAAGCACATGAAAATCGCATCGGAAATCCAAAACAGCACAGCTACTCGCATAGGTAAAAACCTATCGTCTCGCATGTAGATACGATCAATATCCACTTGTCGTTGACGTCCAAACGCCACCCGACAGAAACGAATCACCAAATACCAAAATCCACGCTAAAACAAATCATAAATCATGTGCCAACATAGGAAAATCAACCCAGATTTTACCCTAGATGGAACCAGACAAAATTGCACATGCCATGGGTCAAGACTACTGGAAATAGGGACACAGAACAAAAACGAGGGGGTTCCAACCTGCTCTGGCCGCAATTTGCGGCCAGAGGGATTAAATCTGCGGCCTCAAGAAGGAATTAGGGTCTAGGGCTTGGTGTGGTGGTTCCATGGTGCATGCACATCTCACTGTCAACTCAGTTTTATTTTAGGGGTCTCGGGGTGATAGCAGATTCCTAAATACGATCACAGATTCACAGTTTTCCCCCGACATCGTCTCATAAATCCGTATTCTGTGTTTTAGCTTCAGGTTTGGTCCAATCTATCATCACACCAGGCATTCTAGGGTCACCACAAGCTTCAATTTCACTTTTAATTTCAGGTCTAACCCTAAACCCTAACTTGAAGTTTCACAAATCCACCAAACGACACCATATCGACATGAAACTAGAATTGATGCACAAGAAATGAAATACTACTCTAATAGGTCCAGAATTTACCTCCTTTGGCAACTCAAGAAAATTCTTGAGTTGCTCAAAGTCCTCCAAATCCAATCTCGCTAGGTTCAATGTGTAGCTAGTGAGCTCAGGAACATTTTTTGTGAAATAGGAATAGGGTTTTGGGGTTGATTTCATGGTGGATCTAGGGTTTTTGTGAAGAGGGATAGGGAGAAGGAGCAGCAGCAGCTCATGGAGAGGGGAGAGAGAAAATGAGAAGCAAAATGATGGGAGTATGGTTCAAAAAGGTGAAGGTTGACTTGGTCTCTCTCTCTCTCATCATGAAACCTTTATCTTTTCTTTTTATTTTCCTTTTCTCTTCCTTCTCACTCAAGGCAAAACCTTAAGCAACCATATCCCCAAAACATGTAACAAGTGTGGAAAATGATATGTGCACATTTTTGCACAAAAATGCTAAAAATCCGATTAGCGATTTTTAATCGCGATTAGCACTAAATTAGCACATAAATAATCATAAAAACTTAAAAATGGCATAATTCCATAAAAAACCCTATTTTAGAATTTTCCATAATTTTTCCCCATTTATTTGTATTTAATTATACCAGAATATTAAAATATTCATTAAAATAATATTAAATTATAAAAATTCCCAAAAATAATATTTTATTATTTTGAAACGTTACATCGGTAAATCCGTCTAACTGCTATATGTCTTTTAGACGGGTTTGCGAACGTGACATTCACGTTGATGTTCTGTGTTGTGCTGTGATGTTGGTTGGATCGTCATGGTGGATAGCAATGGTGCAATGTTAGTAAAGTTTTATTTCATTTGTACATTTGATATTGCGGGGAGAGCGTCTGACATGTGGACTGCCGTCACTGCCAGTTTGTATATTATTCTTTTGGGGCACGACCGGGCTGAGGTCGATGTCACACTTGTATATTATTTTATTTTCTGTACTAGGATTACCCCTCGGTGGAGTGCACGAATAGCCGGGTTCTAGAGGGCAGCGGGTCCGAATCTCATGGCGTTGGGACGGAGGGGACCTTACTCTAGAATTGGCGGGCTATTCGCCGCACTCGTAGGGGGTATAGGTTGACCCAGGAGGGGGTGCTCAAGTTACCGGATTCCGTGAAGTGCTGGGTTGCCCATTCACGTTGTTGAAGGGGGCCGCCTCGCTTCTGGTTTTGCGGGTAGATTGCCGCGGTCGTAGGGGTCTAGGTTTCATTGCACATGCTATCCACACGACAGAGAACGCCATGTCTCACTTGCGTCTCAAGTGAAACCCGGGGCTCCAGACTATCCACCATTCTGTGTTGTTTCTGTGATGCTTCTGTGATGTTGCTTTATATCATGCCTGGGACGATTGTTATACACACACACACACACACACTAGTAGATGTTGTATATGTTTTGCACCCGTGCTAGCCCAGTCCCCGCTCTGTTGTTAGTTAAGTAACCATACGGGTGATGACGGGACCCAGTGGCGAATGCGGATGGCATATACGTACATTTTATTTTCGTTCTTTTCTGTTATGATTAATTGATGGGGCTGCATTGATTCTTATCAATGCAAGGATAAAACAAAACTATTTAAGATGTTGTTGGAACAAAGTTTTTAAAACTGACATTACAGACGTTCTCTTTTGCTTTGCACAGTGGTATTCGATTGGGAATATTCTGCACCTCATTCGACGAGGCAAGAGCCGAGATCCCTTCATCGGGAGTGCCCCCTTGAGTAAAAGTCTGCGTCAACGTAATAACTTCACTATAGTCGATTACTTTTGCTTTGCATCGTGGTATTCAGTTTGGGATATCCTCCACCCCATTCGACGGGGAAAGAGCTGAGATCCCTTCACCGGGAGTGACCTCTTTAGCAAACGTTTTCGCAACTATATATTTATAAAACCACTTGGATTCCTTCAACGATATCAAGTTCATTACGTTAAAGGTTATTTGCCAAAAACCAGCCGTAGCCCTCCGTCATTTCAGATTAGTATTGCTTAGTATTCGTGCTACGTTTGTCGTTGCTATTCGCCGAGCCATAGTGTGTGGTAGCTCTGTAATGCTTTTCTGTCGCATAGATATGTGGATTGGTTAGGACAGTCGTACAACTTTGTTGATTATTCGTCAAGGGTCATGCGGGTGGGTTTAATGCAATCAAGATAATGACGGGTTGAACTTAACTAGGACCTTTTGATTTGTTGATTATTCGTCAAGTTCACTTGGGTCCTAGGGGTAAAAATCATATCTGGAGTTTCAAACATACAGGAAACTTGCCATGCTTGCCCATACCTTCTGTAGTGTGGTGACTTGAGTGGCTTCCATCAAGTTATCATGCGATGATAGTTGGATCCCGATTCCCACTGTTGAGTAGGTCTACTCCTCGGTTAATTCCGACTAATTCTCCTTTTGGGTTTGGAGGAGAATTTAAGAAAAGAGTGGGAGCCGTCCAGATTAGATAAAATGATTAACCATTCTGATCTAGGTTAGAGTGGACACTGAGTGTTTCTTCTCTCTCTCTCTCTCTGGCTGCGACTATGACCCGACCTTTGACTAAAACTCATGAAACCAAGTTAACCGAACCTTCTTAAAACACTTTGACTTTTGGAATGTCACAGTGTCGCATAGATCATTGCCATTTCTATATCACCTTTTGCATTTCTCCAGAATACCCCGTATTATTACGAACATCCACTTCCATTAGATAAATCCATCGTATGGTTATATACGAACTCGAAAGAACTTTTTCGAGGATGGATTCTGGTTCTGGAGAGATTGAATAGGATTATTTGGTTGTCTTTTCCCTTTACCTTCTCTCAGGTTGTGAGGGCTCCTAGGATAAGGAGAGGGTACACCTATTGAGCCTATTGGATAATCTTCTTCCAGCCATAGGCAGGTGCCGAACGGTAGGGAAGGAAGAAAACTAACAAGCTTAACTGTGGTGTACAGAAGGTAATAAGTAAAGACATAAAAAAAAGGGATTAGAATAATGGCAAAGAAAATTACGACCACCATCATTCACGACTAAAACCATGTATACCCCTGCCACTCCTACATCACCTTTTCTTATCTCCAGAACACCTCGTATCACTACGAACATCCACTTCCATTGGATAAATCCATCGTATGGTTATATACGAACTCGAAGGAACATTTTCGAGGATGGATTCAGGTTCTGGAGAGATTGGATAGGATTATTCAGATGTCTTTTCACATTACCTTCTCTCAGGTTGCGAGGGCTCCTAGGATTAGGAGAGTACACCTATTACTCTTATTGGATATTCTTCTTCCAAATCTTAGGCTGGTGTCGAAGGGTAGGGAAAGAAGAAAACCAGTTAGCCTAAAGAAGGTATACAGAAGGTAATAAGTAAAGACATAATAAAGGGATTGCAGTGAGGGCAGGTATAGTATATGGTTAGTGTCGTGAATCAGGATAGTGGAAGAGGCGTTACTAGGAATACCAGTAAACCCCTTCGAAACATTTTCATGTTTCAGTTTCACTGTGCGATGTTAATTGATAACTGTTTTCCCAGTTGGAATCTAACTCCAGGGTATGTATTTACCAGATCAGTTTCTCACATCTGCATGTTATTACAGATGGTGAGTGGGAGTAAGATATTGGGAATTGGGTGATTAGACCCTCATTATATTTGAATTCGTTGTAATTGGTGACATTTGAGGAAATCATCTGGTTTTTGCCGGATGGCAAATATTTGGTTTTGAATATCCATTGTTATGCACCAATTTCAAACTGATTTATCTGTACGTTTATTTTATAAAGTGAGATATAACTTTTTGATATTATGTCTGTGGCATTTACCTATATCAGTTGGTGATTATGTAAGGTGCATTTAACAGCGGTGTAATTCTTCTTAACCATAGTATAGTTTTTCAACCTACGACGCACAGAGTTTGAGTTATTGAACTCGGGGAACTTGTACAAAGTATTGTATGTTGTCCAGTATCCATTAGGACAATAGGGTTGGTACTCGTACTATATTCTTTTTACTTGTGACTTCTCCAGTTCTGGACAAGTTTTTCGTAGAAATGCAAAGTCTTGATATTGAGAAGTTATAAGTATAAGAATAAAGTAGAGAACCATTTGTTGGAAGTATCAGGACTCTTCGAGGAAGTCGAAGATGTAGATACTTGTGTTTGGTATTCCGTTGATAGTAATGGATTTAAGAACTTGCTTCACTTTCAGGTTACTCTTATATGGATGCACTCCTAGATGAGTAATGATGAATGGCCTCCTTCTATTTGGTTGATATGAACTGGAGACAGCTGCATGATTTTGAATCTGGTTCCAATTAAATTAGTTCTTTTGTTTCTATATTAGATATATATAGAATCAATTTATATCTTAACGATGTTAAGGTATAAGGAGTTGTCCGGCTGATGCTTAAAACCAGAATCCGGATAAACTAAAGGCATGTTTCAGTAATGGCTGTTTGTGGGTTACCCCGGCTTTGACGAGGGTTAACTTTCTACCATCAGGAAGATCAATATTTATATTGTTCTTAACTCGCCACAGTTTTAGTAAAATAGAATTTTTCAGAAAAACAAAAGTGGGAGTATGGTAGAACTGGAAGTGATTCCAGAACCACAAACGATGACTGAAGATTTAATAGAACCTAAGAATTCAATTGTTTTTGACGTTCCATTAGCCACTCCGCAAATTTTGGTGGGTAACCTCATGCACCCGAGAGGTACTTCGGTCTTCTCAGAGACGGTGACAGGGAGGTTCTTGTTTACCCAGACTTGCCATTGCTACTTTTCTAGACTATAAGACCCGGCAGGAGGATGTGTATAGCGTCGTTCTAAACTAGCTTTAGAAGTGCATGTGTATATGACTCTGCTAGAGGGTTGTTGTAGTCAGTGGGAGCAGCGGAAGCATAGTGGGAAAGTTGCTTATGTCTATTTATAGACTAAAGCAGGTATAGCGGAAAAAGATCATCTATTTTTGATGTGACAGGCATAGGTCTTGACCTCATCAGAATAGGAGATGGATCTGGTAAGAAGGTAGTAGAGAGTGATGTCTGGATATTTGGATGACATGCACTTGTTAGGAAGATATATTCCTATACTACAATCGGTTATACTGTGGTTATCACAAATTTGTTTCTCCACATAGGATATAGAATATAATATCAGGTTTTCTGGTTACTAGGTCTATGGTTTTAGATCTAGATTTGGGAAGTATCCCAATCTGGGTACTTTGACATTTTTCTAAAGAAATTTTAGAATGGACGACTCCTGGTATAGTGGTGTGTACCTGCAGATGATGGAGTCACCCTCTCTGAAGGTGTCTTATAGACTAAAGTGGAGAGGGGTCTGCATGATTAGCATACCACTTGCTTAGGCAATTGAGTTAATCATGAAATGTCAAGTACCATATCAGATATTGCTTTTGCACTAGATGCAATAAGCAGATATATTAATCCAATCCTGGAGAAACATTGGAAAGCAGTTATTGATCATAAGTGCATGTTCTAGGGAAATGATTACGGCAGCCTCCTTCAGGAGACGGTTATCATTTCAGGATTCCAAGGTGACCTGGATGACAGAGTGACTGTCGGAGTTATAGTTTTTCCCCCTTTTGAGGGACAATATGTTGGACAGATGGTCCAAGCGGATACTGAGGAAAGGATGGCGCATGTTACTGATTAAATTCAGTGGACGATACAGTCTAAGTAGTTTGCTGGATTTGGAGTTCATTTGTGAACTGGGTCCCATCAGATATCCAGACAAATTCTAAGACAAGTATTGCTTGTTTCGGGAGATAAGTCTTCTCCGCGAAGTTGAGATATAGAGAGATACAGAAAGAAACATTGTAGCGGATCCACTCACTGAGGCTATTTCTCGAACGCAATCATTTTCGCAAACGGGCTCTGCGAAACTGATTAGTAGAGAAGTTGGGTGTTCGGTATCACACGGGCTGTGAGTATCCGACATCGCAATAATTGGCCTTAAGTGCAAGTGGGAGATTGTTGGCTGTAGTGCCCTCAAGGAAATTATCATAGTCGCGGACAGATGATTATGATGATTGAGGCAGGACCTATACCGATAAAACAGTCTTACTCAAGATGATAGTATGCTATCCGGTTTGTCTTTATCATCATGTTGATAGAGCCCATAGGATTTTTTGCTTGACTGCCAGCATTATGATGGTGATCATATATGTGGGAGCTGGGGTCTATAAGCACATCCTTAAATGTCCCTAGTCGTAGGAGTATCGAGACCGGGCATCAATACTCCAGTGTAGACTAGTGTATACTAATCGAGACCCCAACGAGGGGCGGTGGCCAGGTCTCACAAGCCATTGGTGTTAGTTTGCTCACCTAAGATAGTATGCAGGTGCTCATTGGGTTATGAGTACACTGGACGGACTCGCCGGGAACCTGCTAGTTGGTATTATATCTATTGTCAGATAGCAGTTTCCAGGTGACATGTGTACAGGTTAGTCTGTCGACCTGAGATCGTCATTTGTCTCGTGTGAGTTCCCACTATGCTTTGATTACTACCCTACAACGGCTAAAATGAGTCGTACAAACAGGTTTTAGTTGGGTACAGTCCCGAGCCATATGGGGCAGTGAGCGGATCGTCGGGTATTCGTCTCTCCCGGTATTGGTGGTTGATGTCGCGTTGTGTACGGATGGCCATCACCATAAATCCGTGGCCATGGTGAACGAGAATTATCGATCCCGGATCGATAGTTTCTCATGTGGTGATAGGGTTTCATCCCGCACTAAATATCGCGTTGTTGGGGGTCTGACTTTATCCACCCCCCAACCAAGAATAGGTTTACACCTACACGCACACACATGCTTATTGTTATACTTATACCTGGATGATGAGGATAATGGATGATATTTGGAGATGAGTCGATGAGTTTGGGCGTAGTGCCATGAGATCGGTGATATGTTGTGGTTCGTATTTGGGATACGATATGAGATTTTAGCAGGCCTTTGGACGTGTGTTTTACACACGCATTTATATTTATAGATGGTATCAGTTTGTACTAGACTTAGATCAGTACCCCAGTTCATGAGATATGATGATAAGAATACCAGATAAATGATGAGATGAATGTGATATTTGACCCATACCCAGATTTGGGATGACGTACGATGGATTTAACGTACGAGCTTTATATTGATGATAGATCCGCACTCTTGACTCGAGAATGTCATATTGTATATTGTATCGTATGTGATACTATTAAGGCGGGATCACCGACTATTATATATATATATGATATATATATATATATATATATATTATATATATATCGACTCAGATTTCGATGGTTTCCATACCCCTCCCGATTAGCTTGTTAGTTAGATCTGTATTTTGCTTAATAGATGTTCGGCTAGACCCGAGTCATACCTATTTTAAAACTAACAAATCGGGAGTATTTTAAAGACAGGCAAAGGGATTCTACGGATATTTTCAAAAGACGCACCTTTTCTTAAAAACACCGTAGCCCTTATTTTACTAAAAACCCAGATTCGTCTTATTTCAAATGGAAAAACTGTATGACATTTTTATATGGATGTAGATTCTTCACTGTTGTGTTATTAGTCAATTTCTGCATATTCTTGCTATTCGCACCGCATTGCATGTGTAAATGTATTTATTGTTATATTAAAACCATGCTGTCAGGACACCAGCACCATTATCGATGATGCGTATGTTCTACGTACACCTGCTTGCCGGCTCACACACTTCATCATCGATAATTGCCATGTCACTACACAGTAGGATTAT
Organism: Agapanthus africanus; assembly: GCA_030015575.1. Classification (NCBI taxonomy): domain Eukaryota; kingdom Viridiplantae; phylum Streptophyta; class Magnoliopsida; order Asparagales; family Amaryllidaceae; genus Agapanthus; species Agapanthus africanus. The sequence goes on along the minus strand of JASDDO010000010.1, from coordinate 285,669,736 downwards.
TGCATCTGGATATGACCCCTTGCATGGCATACTTGTGTACATACATATTGTACACTCATACTTGTCTACATGCCTATTGTACACTCATACTTGTGTACATACATATTGTACACTCATACTTGCGTACATACATATTGTACACTCATACTTGTGCACATACCTATTGTACACTCATACTTTTGCACATACCTATTGTACACTCATACTTGCGTACATACATATTGTACACTCATACTTGTACACATACCTGTTGTACACTCATACTTGTGTACATACCTATTGTACACTCATACTTGTGCACATACCTATTGTACACTCATACTTGGGTACATACATATTGTACACTCATAATTATGCACATGCCTATTGTACACTCATACTTGCGTACACACATATTGTACACCCATTCTTGCATAAATACATATTTGCACATACATAGATGATTCTGGCTTGATTTGGAGATTTGGGGACCGCAAGATATTTTTTAAAAACTGATTCATTTTAAAGGAGCGGTCTTCCCTCGATATGTGGATATTACTGTTTTATGTTGCATGATATACTGATATGCTTACATTTCTTTTATATGTCGCATACATCATGCTTTATGATTATACACATTGAGATATGTTGTTTCCATGATATTTCTTGATTTGGGAACCGTGGTTATTTCAAAATAAAGTATGTATTGTTTTAAAAACTCGGTTACCATTGATATGATATTTCAGTGCGTCCACTATGTGTTTTCTCGGTTCTGAGAGTGGCATGTGAAACCCGATTCGAGGAGCGGTAGGCACCATCTGCGGGTACATGGTGGACCCGGTGAGGTACCCCAGGGCAAGAAGACTCGTATATGTTGGACGGTGAGCCTGGCAGGGGAGTACTACCTACCGGTGATTGTATTTGAGCTCGGCAGATATCCGAAGGATACCGACCGGAGTCGAGAGATGGTATGGGCCGATCCGGACTGACAGAGCCCGTGGGCCGATCCGGACTGACGGAGCCCTATATATATATATATATATATATATATATATACATATATATATATACACACACATATATATAAGGATTTACGTGCCGATGCTGGGCACAGGTTTCATGATGTTTTCGAGTGTCGATGCTAGACACTCGGGTTCCATGATTTTGATGTGTCGCGAGGGACACACGCTGATTTATATCCTCATACTTCCATGCATTTGCATTTATGATATCTACATGCATGATGTTTTATGTCATTGGGTGACACGTGGATGAGATCCACATACATACAGACATTGATTACATAATTGGATGATATCCATATCTTATAGACTTCATTATATAGTTGATATTGATTCATGTTGATTACATTGATCATACCTCATATTTATGATATGTCATTACCTGAGGCACTGACACGAGCACATGGGAGTACACTTATGTATAGATGTTTACCCTGGCCACCTTTTCATGCTTCAGACTTATTCATATTGAGGATATATTATTATTGATCGTATTGACCTAGGATTGTGTCATACATACGATTTATGCTCTGTGATGTTTTCTATTCGCGAGTTGGTAACTCACCCCTTTGTGCCACAGTTCTTGCAAGTTTTGCCGTACAGGTTTCATTGCGGCTTTTCTGGCACACTGCTTCCTTTCTGGGTGATTGCTTTGGTAGGTGGGTTCACTCGCATCGTGACCACCCTTGTATTTATTTTAATCGTTTGTATCTAGTAATTCCATCAACCAAATTTGTATATTGTTTAAGACTTAGAAAACCAGTTGTGTATTATTTTGACCTTAGAGTCGCGCATTGTAGTATTATGGTTTTCATGATGTTCTTGAGTTTCCTTTGAGTTTTGATCCTCGCCCTCCAGCGTTGTATATTATTTTTCTTGCGTGGTTGTGACCGTCGATTGACGAAGAGCTAGCTCCCGCTTGGGGATGCCTTTTATCATTATACATATATTATTTTTGTTGTACCCCGTTTGGGCCAGTATTTAAAAAGGAAACTCTGCCGAAATTTTCAGAAAAGACTTAAGGATTTAAAAATGCATATTCGGCTTACTTATTTAAAAACCTTGTTTTTAAAACAAGTTTTCTTCACTTCTTTAAAACTAGTTTTCCTTTATTTATTATTTAAAATGGTTTTAGATTTCTGGGCTTTTGGCTTACTTGAATTAGATGGAGTCCTATAGACTTGATATGATTTAAGGGCCAGTCGCGTGCTTTTTCGGGTCGTGACATCTCCTAACCCTGGAATTGATAGCGTTACTTGCCGCTCTCTTAGGGGTCTAGGGATGTGGATTTGGCTATTCATCGCGACCGTAGAATCCGTGTTTTATACAGGCTCGATATAAAACACGGACCTCCTAGTATATCCAATATTTCATATGTTTCTTCTGCTGCTGATATATTGTAATGTGATCATATTATATGTGTGAGACGAATACTTTATTGTTGTATATATGATATATAATAAACGTTGCTTATGTTTTGCACCTGCGCTAGTCCCGTCCCGGTATGCCGTTAGTTAAGTAACCTGACGGTGCATAACGGAACATTGTAGCGAATGCGGATGGCATAAGCATACGTTATATTTTCGTTTCTTCTGTGATGCTTAGGAAGCATAAATGATGGGATTTATTAATAAGATTAATAAAAGAAAAGAAACCTAAAATATATTTTAGAATCAAATTTTCAAAAAGGGTAGCTACAGTTTTTGCTTTGCATAGTGGTATATGAGATATACCCTGCACCTTATTCGATGAGGAAAGAGCCGAGATCTCTTCATCGGGAGTGACCTCTTTAGCAAAACTTGCAGATGCTACAAACTCACGATTTAGTTTTTTGACTGCTTCTATAGTTCTTGCTTTGCACAGCGGTATTTGTGAAATATCCTGCACCTTATTCGATAAGGAAAGAGCCGAGATCCCTTCACCGGGAGTGACCTCTTTAGCAAAACTAGAAAAGCATCAAAAACACTCCTTTTCAAAATCACTTGTTTCTACAACGATATCAAGTTCATTACGCTCGTGGTTTTCTGAAAAACCTGCGTAGCCCTCCGTCATTTCAGATAAGTATTAATTAGTATTCGTGCTACGGTAGTTTGGCATTCGCCAAGGTGTAGTGTACGGTAGCTATTTACTACTTATCTGCAGCATATGATGCGATTGGATTAAAGTAATCGTACGGCGTTGTTTGGCATTCGTCAAGGGTCGTGCAGGTGGGTTTAATTCAATCAAGAAATGTACGGGTTGAACTTGACTAGCGGACTATGGGTTGTTTGGCATTCATCAAGGTCATAGCACGTTAGGGGCAGAAGCATTATCGGGAATTTCAAGTGTTAAAATTTGCAATGAGATTGCATACCTCCAATGAGATAGTTGGATCCTGATACCACTGTGAGTAAAAGTTACTCTTGAGAGAATTTTACACAGGATAATTAGCCGATCAAGTAGGTGTCTAGACAGGTGTTAACGGGGTTATGCCTCTAGGAAAACAAGGTTTATTCTAATTAGGTTCGTGCGAAAGCAGGGGGAACCTCCCTCAAAGTACTAACACTAGCCTGGTCGAAAGATTGGCAAACTTGTAAGGTGTAATTAATCCCGACTAATCTTACCTTTTAGGGTTTTAAGGAAGATTTGATCAAAAGCAATGGGAGCCATCCTGATTAGATAAGATAATAACCAATCTAATCTTGCAAGGGCATACGCTAAAGTGTTTTCTTCTCTCTCTCTCCAGGTTGCGACCATATCAGGCCCTAATCAATATAATAATATGGATGTATTGATTGAACTCGCTTTTTATACTGAGCAGGGGTACGTTGGTCCCGCTCCAACTTATAATTGTTATAAGTCCAAGCAGGGAATAGGAGAATATCTGGATTCTCATACCGCCCAGACGAAGAACAAGCATGCTGATGCATCTTCTTCGGGTGTGTTAGTTATCGAGAACTGTTTCTCAGCTCACTCTACGTCCTGGGTATTAGATACCGGATCGGGATCCCATATATGTAATATGTTACATGGGCTACGTAAAGGTAGGGAACTGGGAGCGGGTGATCATTCCGTAAGAGTTGGGAATGGTGGAAATGTTGCAGCCAAAGTAGTTGGCGAATATCACCTTGTGTTGCCAAATGGTAATACACTGATTCTGAACTAATGCTATTACATTCTGAGCATGATATGCCATATTATATCAGTTTCTTTATTGAGTAAAGAAGGATGTAATCTTGTAGTACAGGATAATGTTATGAACATCTTCCTGAATCAAAATTTGATTGGATCAGGCTCGTTATTTTATGGCATATACATTCTCAATTAAACTGCAGTACCTAATGTACAACACACACAAGAGGAAGAGTTCAGAAATGAACGAATCGTTCTTGTGGCATTGTAGACTAGGTCATATCAATGCGACATGACTAGCTAAGTTGCATAAGGATGGATATTTGAATCCGTTCGAACTTTCATCTTATGACACTTGCCAATCATGTCTCAAAGGAAAGATGACCAAAACTCCGTTTAGTGGACACTGAGAATGATTTACAGAACTCTTGGGACTGATAAATAGTGATGTATATAGTCTCATGTCTACACAGGCCAGGAACGGATCTTCCTACTTCATTACATTCACTGGCGATCTCTCAAGATACGAACATGTGTTTCTGTTGAAACAAAAGTCTGAAGCTTTTGAGAAATTCAGAGAATATAAGAATGAAGTAGAGAACCAAACGGGCAAAAGTATTAAGATCCTTCGACCTGATCAAGGAGGAGAATACTTGAGCAATGAGTTCCTAGATTATCTAAAAGAGAATGGGATTCTCTCTCAGCTTACTCCTCCTTATACACCACAGCACAACGGTGTATCGGAGTAGAGGAATCGCACCCTATTAGATATGATGCGCTCTATGATGATCACTGCTGAGCTGCCTATTTCCTTCTGGGGGTATGCGCTTAAGACAGCCATACTGTAAGTCGATGTTCAACACCCCAATACTTATGGGGAGGCGGAAATATGAATAACAATCTTGTTCTATGGCTAAACATCGAATAACCGTATGAATCGTTTGCTAAACAAGTTTTAACAAAAGCTAGAGAGTTCTAAACTACTATGTTAAGAGATTATACCAAATGGTTCTAGTCCTTCGTCTTAATGTTATCTACGGCCTCTTTGGATCTCCACGTCCTCTTCGGCTTTCCTCCGTGATAGACGATCCACCCGAGAACCCTAATCCAAGCTATAACCTCTAAACTTGAGGTTACTTAGTTTCTCTAGTTGCTAAATAGAGTAGCTAAGGTGATGTAGAGATAGGTTATGGAGTAATTAGTCTTTCCTAATCCTTGTTCTCAACTCATGAGGGTAGGATTAGGGTTTGGTGAAGGAGAGAGAACTTGAAGAAAGAGAGTGAGAAGATGATAATGATAATAAATAATAATAATGAAATAGCTTCTCACTTGATATATGAAACATAATGAATTAAAAAGAAATGAATAATATGAGATTATTCATCATGTTTCATTAATGCAAGTGGGTGATTCATTATGTGAGTCATTATGCATTTAATAATGCATTAATGACATGATGAATCACTCACAATGAGTCACTAAATCATTAAATGAAAATGCCACCTCTCCCTCCAAGTCACATCCTTCTAGAAGTTTCTCGGAAAATTACGAGAACGCCCCTCTCATCCGTGAAAACACGGAAAAACTTTAGACTGTATAAATCCAATAACCTGATACTAGAATCTGGCTTAAACCAAAGCCGGCTAGTAAAAACTGTCCGAATGTCGTACGTGCGTTCAAACACGTATGCGTCCGAACCTTTGTCGTAAAACCATACGACCTCTATATCTTTTCGCCTGGGTTTAGGAAATCTCTGTGTGGGACTCTAAAGACTCGACTACTACGCTGGCAGTGGGTTTAACCACAGACCGCAAGCGGCACTAGCTGTACATAACGGTCCCCAGGTAGTTGTCGATAAGAAAGCTGATGAAGTAACCCATCTGAAATCCTACTGAGCCTGTCTGTGACAATATCCGTGCAGTCCGGTCTATTCGTCTAAGAGTATCGCATGTATGGTCTAGGGAGGTGGTGGACGTCAGACCCCTAATAACCGTACAAGTCGTGTCGGTATGGCTCAAGACCACCCGAGAATCTACTGATCAGTCCATCAGTAATTCTCAATCAGCCCTGGCCAGGGACTTATGGTAATGACCAACCGACCACAGTGCTATATCAACTCCCTATACCGGGAGAGACGAATCCCTAATAGTCGCTCACTGCCTCCACGTGGCTCGGGACTGTGCCCAACTAAAACCTGTTTGCACGACTCCTTTGAGCCGCGGTAGGGTAATAATCAAAGCACAGTGGGAACTCACACGAGACAAATGATGAACTTAAGTCAACGGACTATCTGCACACATGTCACCTGAGAACTGCTATCTGACGTTAGGTATAATACCATCCAGTCAGTTCTCGGCGAGTCCTGTCCGGTGTACTCACACCCAGTGAGCATCTGTATACAATCTTAGGTGAACACCACCAATGGTTGCGGGACAAATCCATCGCCCCTCGTCAGGGTCTAGATATGTATACACTAGTCTACTCCGAAGTATCGATGCCCAATCTCGATACTCCTGCGACCAGGGACATCTAAGGGTGTGCCTATTGACTATCCAGCTCCCACTAGTATGACTGCCATCACAACGCCGGTAGTCAGACAAAATACCCTATGGGCTTTATCAACATATATATATAAGTCCAAGTAAAATATATCATACGTTAAGATAAAGTCAAACCAAATAGCGTACTATCATATCAAGCAAGACTGTTATTTACATACATATCCCAAGCATCCTATACAATGTAGGCCTCTAGGGCATATATATCCAACAATCTCCCACTTGCACTAAGGCCTATAATTGGTGCAATGAGTACCCACTGTCTCTACCAGATCCAGTTGCTTGCGTACCGCATGCCCAACATCTCAAATAGCCTCTCGAACTGTACTTGAGGAATGGCCTTGGTGAATGGATCTGCCGTGTTGTCTTTTGTGTCCACTCTCCGTATCTCGATCTCCCGACGATCCACGATCTCCCTGATCAGGTGAAAACGCCTTAAGATATGCCTGGATTTCTGATGGGACCTTGGTTCCTTCGCTAAAGCTACAGCGCCATTGTTATCGCAATACAAAGGTATTGGATTGGCAATGGACGGAACCACCTGAAGTTCAGAAATGAACTTCCTCATCCAGACAGCCTCTTTTGCGGCTTCACTAGCAGCTATATACTCAGCCTCCATAGTTGAGTCTGCGACGGTATCTTGTTTGGAACTCTTCCAACATACCGCCCCTCCATTGAGGGTAAACACAAAACCTGAAATGGATTTAGAATCATCCTTGTCACTTTGGAAGCCGGAGTCGGTAAAAGCCTCTACCTGGAGGTTCCCATTACCGTAAATCAAGAACATCTCCTTAGTCCTTCTCAGGTACTTGAGAATGTTCTTCACCGCTATCCAATGTTTCTCACCTGGGTCAGACTGATACCTGCTTACCACACTAAGTGCGTAAGCTACATCCGGTCTGGTACATAACATCGCATACATTATTGATCCTACCGCCGAAGCGTAGGGTATAATGCCCATGCGAGCCCCCTCTTCATCAGTCTTTGGAGACATCTCTTTGGAGAGGGTGATTCCGTGACAAGCGGGAATATTGCCGTGCTTGGAATCTTCCATACTAAATCTCTTTAGTATAGTGTCTATATACCTGGACTGTGAAAGTCCCAATGTTCTATTAGATCTATCACGATAGATCTTAATGCCCAGAATGTATGATGCATCTCCCAAGTCTTTCATGGAGAATTTCTGTGACAAGAAGAGCTTTACTGATTGTAGTATAGGGATATCATTCCCTATCAGTAGTATGTCGTCGACGTACAAAATGAGGAAGACTACTGCTCCTTCTACAATCTTCCTATAAATTCATGGTTCATCTACATTTTTGATAAAGTCAAATTCCTTGACTGTTTCATCAAAGCAGATGTTCCAACTCCGCGATGCTTGCTTTAACCCATAAATGGATTTAAGCAATTTGCACACTCTTCCGCTGCTCCCACTGTCTAAGAAACCTTCTGGTTGATCCATGTAAACACTCTCTTCTAGATGTCCATTTAGAAAAGCTGTTTTTACATCCATTTGCCAGATTTCATAGTCATAAAAGGCAGCAATGGCAAGCATGATCCGAATGGATTTAAGCATAGCTACTGGTGAAAAGGTTTCATCATAGTCCAATCCTGGTCTTTGACGAAAACCTTTTGCAACTAGTCTAGCTTTGTAAGTTTCCACTTATCTAAATGTACCAATCTTCTTTTTGAAGATCCATTTGCACCCAACTGGTTTTACCCCAGGAGGAGCAACTTCTAAAGTCCATACTTTATTGGTGTACATGGATTCCATTTCGGATCTCATAGCATCCAGCCACTTCACTGAGTCGCTACTCGTGATAGCCTGCTGAAAACTAGTAGGCTCATCATCATCGATGATGCAATCCTCTCGATCCCCATCAAGAAGAAAACCATAGTATCTTTTAGGAGGATGAGAAAGCCTACTAGATCTGCGAAGTGGCGTTGGTTCGTCGTGTTCTATTGAAATCTGAGATTCTTCTAAGTCCTCGGTTGCAGTTTGAGGTTCTGGAATTTCTTCCAGTTCTACCGCGCTCCCACTAATTTCTTTTGCAAGAAATTCGCTTTCTAAGAAGACAATATGGCGAGTGACAAACACCTTTTGTTCTTCAGTGTGGTAGACCATATACCCTCTTGAATGCTTGGGGTATCCTACAAACTTGCACAAAACCGATCGTGCCTCGAGCTTGTCCGGATTATGCTTCTTAACATATACCGGACACCCCCATATCTTGATATACTTGAGATATGGTCTCTTCCCACACCACATTTCATATGGAGTGGTAGGTACAGACTTAGTTGGAACTCTATTCAATAGGTATGCGGCTGATTCTAAAGCATATCCCCAGAAGGAATGTGGCAACTCAGCACTACTCATCATTGAACGCACCATATCTAATAGCGTGCGATTCCTCCTTTCTGATACACCATTATGCTGAGGTGTATAAGGTGGAGTAAGGTGAGAGAGAATTCCATTCTCTTTTAAGTATTGAAGGAAACTGGTACTTAAGTATTCTCCACCTCGATCAGATCGAAGTGTCTTGATGCTTTTACCAGTTTGTTTCTCTACTTCATTTTTATACTCCTTAAACTTCTCAAAAGCCTCGGATTTATGCTTCATTAAGAACACATGTCCATACCTAGAGAAGTCATCAGTAAAAGTGATGAAGTAGGAGTGACCACTTCGTGCATGTAAAGACATCGGACCACATACATCACTGTGTACTAGTCCCAAGAGTTTAGTGGCTCTTTCTCCGTGTCCGGTGAACGGAGATTTGGTCATTTTTCCTTTGATACATGATTGACAAGTTGCATATGATGAATATTCAAACGGATCTAGATATCCATCTTTATGTAACTTAGTCAACCTTGTTTCATTTATATGACCAAGTCTACAATGTCATAGGAAGGCTTGATTCGAATCTGGAGCCTTTCTTTTACGCGTGTTTTGAATATTGAAAATTTGAGGTTGATTAAGTATGTATATGCCGTTTTCCAGTGTGCCAAACCCAATCAGTTCTTGATTTAGGAGAATGTTCATGACATTTCTTTCAAGCACAAAATTATTGTAGGGTTCCTAGGCACTCTTGTGAAGGTTCATAAGGCATCAAACATGCCCGGATTAAATTTTAGACGTGCCGAACAACCCAAAGCCGGGATCTTTGCTAGATTATTAGGGTTTAACATGTAATAAGATAACTTTTATCTAAGTGTGAGGGATTACAACCTTTGTAGTCCGCTCCTTCACTTCATAAGCTCCGAGTAGAAGTCCCTTTGCCGCGATCCACGATCTCCTGGACTCATGAGAGGCTCCACGACTCGAACGATCCATTCTAGCTTGTCGTAATCCAAATCTCCGATGATCTACCTTGAAGTTGCTTCGACTCAAGCTTTCTCACTCAAAAGAGAATAACACCCTAATCCCAAGGGCTAGATGAGATGAGGATGAGAGAGTAGTGATTTTGCTTTCTTTTTATATCATTTTCTCATATTTTATCATCACTTAAGGATTTTCAAGAGAGCTTCTTCAAGAGAGAAGAAGAAGATAATGGATAATCAAGAAGATAATGATTAATCTTTTCCTTTTGTGATGAATAGAAATATAAATCATATGATTGATATATAACCATGGTCAAGGATGAATGGATGAGAATGTGTAGAGAAACAACTAGGGTTAGGGTTTGGTTAAGTTAAATGAATGTGTCATCCATAAAGATCTTAAGAATGACAAAAGAAAAAGCTTCTAGAAGGAACTTGAAGCTACTAACCCTAATCAAACCCTAACCTCAATTAATCATCCTTAAATATGTTTAACAATTAATCATATCATGTCACAATAATATATATCACATATATATATTATATATTTGCAACAAAAGAAAATAATACAATTAACATATATCGCATATATATCAATGTATCATCCCGCGAGAAAATGAATAATAAAGTAAGCCAATATTAGTTAATATAATAATATATCATATATATTATTATATATTAAATCATCGAATCAACACTTGATCCGACGATCCGGCTATATCGAATATAACCGACTAATATATCATGTACCGATTCATCGAATCAACACTTGATCCGATGTCCCGGTTCATATCTAAATATCACGAGAATATAATACGGTATCCCATATCGCATTATTCTCGTTCCTGCGCATATCACATATGTGCCACTACTCTGTTTCGCCTGAGCCAAGAAACCTCTGTGTAGGACTCTAAAGAATCGTCAATACGCCGGTAGCAGGTGATGATCATATCAAACACCCACAAGCTGCAAGCGGTCAGCTAAACGTAACAGCCACCCAGGTATTGAGCGATCAGAAGATCAACAAGCTAGCCTGTGCGTTCTCCTGTGAATCCGATCAGTAACACTCCCGTACAGTCCGGTCTGTTCGTCTGATATGTCGCATATTAAGTCTAGGGGTGGTATACGTCAGACCCCAGTAACCGATAAGTCGTGTCGATGTATGGCTCATAACGGGTCGAGAAACTACTAGTAACACTTACCAGTAAATCTCTATATCAGCCCTGGCCAGGGACTTCCAGTTATAGCCAATCGAACACAGCACAACATCAACTCCCAATACCGGGAGAGACGAATCCCCTCCTATCGCTCATTGCCTCCATGTGATTCGGGACTGTACCCAAAAGCCACCGTTTTGCACGCCCTCTTGGACGTGGTAAGGTGGCAATCAAAGCACAGTGGGAATTACACAAGACTCCATGACGATCTCGGGTCTACAGACTACCCTGTACCAGTGTCACCAGAGAACTGCCATCTGACGTGTAGTATATCACCATCTGGGAGTTCTCGGCGAGTCCGTCCAGTGTACCCAGTCTCCACTGAGCACCCGTACACCATCCTTGATGTCCAACACCGATGGATATGGGATCATCCATCGCCCATCATATGGGTCAAGATGCGTATACGCTATTCTACTCTGGTGTATCGATGCCCTGTCTCGATATACCCTCGACTAGGAACAGTTATAGGATGTACTCATCGACTACCGCGGCCCCACTAGTATGATCTCATCATTGTCCCAGTAGTCGAGTACAAGTCCTAAGGGCTTTATCAACATGTGAGAGTAAAACAGTAAACCAATACAAGTCAACATGTTAAGATAAAGTGAAACCAAATAGCATACTATCATGACGAGCAAGAAAGTCATCTCTATATATAACCAAGCATCCATTATAATATACATCAAATGTACAACAATGGCCTCTAGGGCATATACATAACTAACAATTATATCCTTTATTAGACAACAAAGATACTGATATAATATTACACAACATACTGGGAATAGAAAAACAGCTGTACAATACCAAAATGTGTCAACTATTCAACCCTAGGTGATATTCCCCTATTGCAACTGCATCTACATGCATTCCATTGCCCATCCGGAGAGTCATATCACCTGCCCCCAGTACTCTACCATTTCTCAGATCCTGCAAAGAATTACAGATGTGAGAACCAGAACCGGTATCAAGTACCCATGAAGTAGAGTTTACTGAAAGACAATTTTCGATTACGAACACACCTGAAGCAGAAGCAACAGCTTGCTTCATGTCCTTGGCTTTAAAGGCCAAACAGTCCTTCTTCCAGTGCCCTTGCTTGTGACAATAGAAGCACTCGTTCTTTTCTGCCTTCACCCTTCCTGCCTTGTTCGTTCCCTGCACCTTCTTGACCCCACCCTTCGGTTTGGCGGCTTTCATCTTCCTCTTCCCTTTAACTTTCTGTAACGTTTTGAAAATCGTTTCGGTGAAATTTCGAAAAAAATCGGTAAAATAAGGGGGTTTTCTGTAAAAAGTCAAAATACAAATAACTTATTATAAAAATTAAATATACATATTCTAGCTATGTAATTGCTATTATTTGGTGTTTATTGTGCCGCTCGTGAAATTTTAAATTTTCTGAAAAAATATTATTTTATTATTATATTAAGCCGTCACTAATACATTTAATTAGGGAAAATTACAAATTGGAATGAGTTGAAACAAATTTTGTGCATCATAAAACATTAAATAAAATTTTATCATGTGGTTTTTGGAACGAAATTATTTGCCAAAACGGTTTAGAAATTATTGAAGAAAAAAGGCTTTTTTTTAGCTTAAATGGATGTTTGGGGTATTGTATTTATCATTTTTCATCACCCCACACCCGTACACACACCCAAACCCCCATTTCCCCATCATGATGGCTGAACCCTTGCTGCCCTACTCCCACTCTTTTCCCCACTTCAAAAAGAAAAGAGAAGAAAACAAAAGAAAAGAAATGAAAGAATAAAGAATGAGTGTGTTGACTTGAGGTATGGGTTTTTGACTTTCTCTTTCTCTAATCAACACCTCACCCTCTCCCACACTTTCCCCACCTGCACAATGGCCGAGCCTCCCCCTTTCTTCAGCCCCTTCAATTCTTCATCTCATTTCTAATCAAAAATCCCCTCAAAATGCATCAAAATCCTTTCAAAATCAAAGCAAAATTAAAATCCAACTCCTACCCATTTTTTCATTTGCTATTCTTGCATGGATCTAGGGAGCAAGTTGGCATTTTAGAGGCTTGATTTTCATATTTGATCTCTTGATCATGAGGTATAATTCTAACCTTTTCTTAAATTGTGCTAATTGTTTCATGTTAGCTTAGTTAGGTTTTTTTTAATTAGTTCTAGGTGCTTGAATTAAAATTCAAGAGAAGGGTTTTGAATTAATGATTAGGGTTTGTGATCAAGTGAGGTTTTTATCATTTGTTTATGGTTTTAATGAGGAGATTAACATGTAGTTGTATGCAAAATCTAAGTTAGTTGCTATTTTCTAATTTGTTAATTTAAAATTGTGATAATTTTGCTAATTGCTAACTAGGTTTTTATAATTAGTCTAATAATTAGGTTTAAAAATCTAATTATGGTTTCATAGCATTATTAACATTATAATGAGTGGTTTAATACCTTAGGTTATGCAAATCTAAGCTTAATTCTTAAATCGAGAATTTTTGCTTGAAAATTGTTAAAATTGGATAATTTGTAAACTAGGTTTTTGGGGTTTATGGAATTTAATGAGATTAAATTATGGGAATCATTTTTTTTGACTTATTTAAGATATTTAGTGAATATTGTGGCCTCTAGATTCGTTTAAACATCATGTTTTGTACAAAAACGGCGAATTGTGCTTGCTAGTTTTTTTGGAAAAATGACTTTTAAGTGAAATTGGGGTTTTTGTGAGTTTTAAGCTATTTTATATTAAAATTAGAGTTCGTGAATATGAAAATGAGTGTATTTGGGTTTTTCTCGATGGTTTGGCGTTTGTACGCCGACATCGAGGGTTTTTGGGTTGATTTGTGAAAAGCAACCATAGGTTTTGACCTATGTGGGATTCGTGTGTCGTTTTGGTCATGAGTCGGATTTTAATGCGATACGGTGCGTTATGATATGTAGGTACCTTATGTGGACTTCGAGACGACAAGCAAGAACGTGGCGATGTCGGCACCGGCGAGCGAAGATCAGGTGAGTAGATTTATATCTACGGGGAGAAGTCGGGTGGATGGCGTATAGCACCCCCGCAGTTCGTGGTGATGTATACGAATACGTATACACACATTTATTGATTATATATTGTTTGAGTTTATTGATGATAAATATGGATGGTTTAGTATCGCGAAACCCTAGAGTAGTGGTCGCACCATACATGCACACACCCACCCATACTTGCATACATTCTTCTTCCATTTGTGTTTACGGGAATATATATATAATTATGTGTTCACATGGGTATGGGACTATGTGTTCACATACGGATTTGAGGATGATACTTGGGATTGAGATGAGTCGATGAGATTTGTGTTGAGCTTGTGATATCGGTGATATGGCAGGATTCGTACTTGAGGTACGTCCTGGTGTCATAGCGGATCTTGGGGCGGCGATACAGGTGAATAGTGTTATAAATAAAATGGTCGACATATGATCGTGATATGAGACATGATATGCTAGGATATTGATATTAGGCCATATTGGGCGATGTATACCCCTTGATGATGATGTGCTGATGATATCAGTTTGTACGAGACTGTCGATCAGTAGCCAGATCATGACCATATTGATGATATTAGTATTGTACTAGACCTAGGTCAGTACCCTAGACTATGATCTTTGATAAAGAGGATACCGAATGAATAGTATGATGAATATGATATTGATCCGTACCCAGATTTGGGGATGCTGTACGACGGATTTACGTACGAGCTATATTTTGATGATTGATCCGCACTCTTGACTTGGGATGTCTGGTTATGGATATGATATTATTGAGGCGGGATCACCGACTGTATATATACAGGTATGTATATGTATCGACTCAGATGATAGGCGGTTTCCTTACCTGTAGTTCAGCTTGTTAGTTTAGCCGTATAGTTTAGTGTAGTTGTTAGATTAGATTAGACTCCTACCTATTTCAAAAATAGCGGATCGTGGGTATTTTAAAAGACAGGTCAAGGGATCTACGGATATTTCAAAAGACGTATCCTTTCTTAAAAACCACCGTAGCCCTATTTTCAAAACCCCGCGGTTCGTGTTATTTCAAATGGCACCATTTGTAGGACTTATATTAGATTAATGCAGATTAGTTATAGTTGCGTCTAGTTTTTTAGCTCCCGCTCATTTTGGTTGCTCGCTCCGCATCGCATATTTGCATTGTTATTTCATATTGCATTGTTGACATTATGCTGTTAGGACACCAGCACCATTACCGATGATGCGTATGTACCACATACACTTACTTGCCGGCTCACACACATCTTCATCGGTAATTGCCATGTCACGTACACCTTAGAAAATATTGTTGCTTAACTTAGCTTGATAGCCAGTAGTTTGACATAATATTAGTGTACATACCTTATATGCCAGCTTAGATATTGTAGTTATTACTTGTCACTTCATGCATACTGTTAATTATTCTCATGCTTATATTCATGGTTCTACATGCTATTGATGATTCGGATTTCCATGATATTTTCTGGATTTGGAGGAAAACCGCAAAACATATATAAACTGATTTCTCTCTTTTTAAATAAAAGTGCGGTTTTTCCCATGATGTATGAGTCATCCACCATGAGTTTGCTGATGGATTTCGAGACCTGATTCGAGGAGACGGATGAACCGTTTCGGGTACATGGTGGACCCAGTATGGTACCCCGGGGCAAGAGGAATGTGTTGTTGACGTTGAGCCCGGCAGGGGAGCACTACCGACCGGTGATATTACCCGACGCGTCGGATATCCGGATGATACCGTCGTGGTCTTGAGACGGATGGTAGGGGCCGATCTGGATTGACGGCACCCTAGATATTGATTTTGAGATATTGAGGTACAGAGATTATGATACAGAGATATCGAGATATTTGGACACTTATTTTGTGTCGATGCTAGGCACTGTTTTATGCTGATTTCATTATGATACCTCAATTTAAAAATACAAGGAAATCTCATTAAATTATGAAAACAGTTCGTCATTTACATGTATTCTGTTTTCATGCATTCATACCTCATTCATATGATATATTGCTACCTGAGGCACTGACACGGGCACATGAGATTACACTCGGGTTAGATATTTACCCTAGCCTTGTTATAGGCTGCTGGTTATATATTTGAGGATATATTATGATCATTGACCCAGGTTGCGTTATTTATACGATTTCTGTGCGTAGATGTTTTTCTATTCACGAGTTGGCAACTCACCCCCGTTGTGCCCCAGTTTCTTGCAGGTTTGCCGTACAGGTTTCATTACGGCTTTGCGGGCTCAGTTTCATTCGGGTGACTTGCTAGTAGGTGGGTTTTTCTTGTATCGTACCCATCATATTACCTTGTATAATATTACTCTGTTGTATCTATTAAATTCCATCAACCAAACATGTATTTATTGAGATAGAGACCAGTGTTGTTTATTCTTTCGACCTTAGAGTCGCTCGTTATATTTGTGGTGGTTTTGAGTTTCCTTTTGAGTTTTGATCCTCGCCGTTGGCGTTGTATATTATATTGCTTGTGTGGTTGTGACCGTCGATTGACGAAGAGCTAGCTCCCGCTAGGGGATGCCTTTTTCTTGATTTTGTATACTATTCATGTTGTATCCCGTTTGGGGGCCAGTATTTACAAAGGAGACTCTGCCGAAATTTTCAGTAAATTTTTGATGTTTTAAAAACCGCATAATTCGGCTTGTGCTATTGAAATTACTTGCTTTAAGTTGGTTTTTCCTGCACTCTACTACTTTTCTTGGTTTGGATTTCTGGGTTTTCGGTTTACTTAGATTACGTACGTCTCGAGACGTTCGTAGTTTAGGTGCCGGTCATGTTCCGTACTTTCGGGCCGTGACACTTTTGCTTTAGATTTAGAAGAAGATGATTGGCCAATATACAGAACGGAGGTCTTCTCCTTTTTCAAGGAGGTCTCTGCTACCCTCAACATATTGAGGAGCTTTAGAAGATCCGTTTCCATTTCGTGCATGTTGAAGTTCAGCACGAACTGAGAGAAGGTGTGGGGAAGGGACTGCAAAATCAAGTCGATATACAAATCATTCTCTAGCACGCATCCCAGGTTTGCGAGTTCCTCAATGAGGGTGATCATTTTGAGGATGTGCTCTCCAACAGGCGATCCTGGAGATAACCTCATCTGGAAGAGTTTCCTTGAGGTTTCGTACCTCGCGATACGGGAGTGTTCACCATACAATTCCTTGCAATGGAGTAATATGGATACAATATCCATACTCTCGTGCTGTTTCTGGAGTTCATTATTCATGGACGCCAGCACGATACACTTAGCTCGCTCACAGTCTAGATCCCAGGTTTTGCGAACTTCCTTGTCCGCAACTGAGGAATCTGGTCCTGGGATAAGGGGAGGAACAACGGTGGTAACATATGCAACTTTGTCATAAGTCAGCGCAATATTGACGTTCCTTAGCCAATCTTTATAGTTCTGCCCCGTCAGTATATTCTTTTCAAGTAATAGTTTTAGGCCAGTCATGGTAGCTGCTAGAGAGAGAAAAGAAACACTCAGCATATGCTCTTGCAAGTTTAGATTGGTTTATTAATTTATCTAAACAGGATGGCTCCCACTGTTTCCTCAAATCCTTCTTCAAAACCTAAAAGAAGAACTAGTCAGGATTTAATCACACGTCACAATACTTGCTTAACCTTTCAGCCAGGCTGGTGTTAGTACTTCGAGGGAGGTTTTCCAATGCTTTCGCGAAGTTCCTTAATTAAAGAACCTCTTTTTCCTGGAGGCGTAGCCCCTCTAACACCTTTCTAGGCACCTACTTGGTTTATAGCATTGATTGTTAAGCGAGAGAAATTCCCGAGAGTAATCCTACTCATTAGTGGGATCGGGATCCAACTATCATTGCATGATGCCCTAGATGGAAGCCACTCTAGTCACCACACTCCAGACGGTAATCAAAATCTGCAAGTTTCCTTTATGTTTGAAACTCCCGATGTGATTTTTACCCCAAGCTCTTATAGACCTTGACGTAGGCCAACAAGTCATAAGACGTAAGTCGAGTTCTACCCGTCGTTGTCCTGATCAATTTAAATACATCGTACAAGCCCTTGACGTAGGCCAACAAGGTGTACGTCTGTATTAAACTAATGCATCTATCTATGCAACAAATAGGCACACACACTGCTACCATTCACTATGCCTTGACGTAGGCCAACAAGCATAGCATGAATACGATGTGCTGTCTATTTGAAACGACGGAGGGTTACGGCTGGTTTTTGGCAAAAAAACCGTTAACGTGGTGAACTTGATTTGATCGAAGGAACTAAGATAGCTTTTATTAAAAAGAGTGGTTTAAGCTCCGCATTTAAAATTTGCTTTTTCAAGAAAACCGAGTGGTTTTTAGAAATTGTTCCAACGATTCAGATTAGGTTTTATTTTCTTTGCATTAATAATAATGCGTCCTATCTTTAACCTATCATTACAGATAACAACGAAAATACAACGTCCTCTTATGCCATCCGCATTCGCCACGGGGTCCCGTCATCACCCGTTAGGTTACTTAACTAACGACAGAGCGGGGGCTGGGCTAGCGCGGGTGTAAAACATAAGCGACGTCTAAATAGCTATCATATATAGATATTGTACATTCGTCAGACGCAATAATAGGCATTCCAGAGCCTAGCTAAACAATATTTAACACACTTGCAAATTTGTATGAATTTCGAACGGAAAAACTGTTGGAGATAGTGCCCTCAGAGTCAATTATTGGATCACAGGCACGTGATTACAATGATTGAGGGAGGACCTATCCCGATAGGACAGTCTTACTCGAGATGATAGTATGCTATCTGGTTTATCTTTATCATCGTGTACTGCTTTAGGTGACCTGACAGGTCGCTATTACACGTTGATAGAGCCCCTAGGATTCTTGCTTGACCACCAGCAGTATGAGGGCGATCATATAAGTGGGAGCTGGGGTCTATAAGCACATCCTTAAAAGGTCCCTAGTCGTGGGAGCTTCGAGACAGGGCATCGATACTCCAGAGTAGACTAGTGTATACAGTCGAGACCCCGACGAGGGGCGGTGGCCGGTCTCACAAGCCACTGGTGTCAGTTGGTTCACCTAAGATGTATACAGGTGCTCATTGGGTTATGAGTACACCGGACAGGACTCGCCGGGAACATGCTAGTTTCTCCTATACCTGACGTCAGATAGCAGTTCCCTGGTGACATGTGTACAAGTTAGTTCATCGACCTGGGGATCGTCATTTGTCTCGTGTGAGTTCCCACTGTACTTTGATTACTACCCTACCACGCTCAAAGGAGACGTGCAAACAGGTTTTAGTTGGGTACAGTCCCGAGCCACATGGAGGCAGTGAGCGGATCTTCAGGGGTTCGTCTCTCCCGGTATTGGGGGTGAGGTCGTGCTGTGTCTAGGAAAGCCATTACACGAAGACCTTGGCCAAGGCAGGAGATTTACTGGTAGGTATTCCAGTAGTATCTCAGGGTGTTCTGGGCTACACTCCGACACGACTTGTACCGCTTTTGGGGGTCTGACTTTTACCAACCCCCTAGGCCCGCCATGCGATGCTCATAGACGAACGGACCGGACTGTACGGATATTGTCACTGACAGGCTCAGTAGGGTGTCAGGATGAGTTCGCTCATCAACGTCCCTTTTGGTCAATACCTGGTAGCCCGTTACGTATTGGCTTATACCTCTGACGTGCTAGTGGTTAAATCCACAGCCAAGGTGTTGACGAGTCTTTAGAGTCCCCCACATTCAGTTACTCAAGCTTTCGGGTGAAACGCTGTAGAGGCCGTATGGAGATATGGCAAGGTCCGATCAGATACGTGCGGTATTGCACGGATCAGGATCGGACAGTTTGTACTACAGGACGTATGGATATATGGCAGGGTTCGATCAGATACGTGCGGTATTGCACGGATCAGGATCGAACGGATATTACTAGCCGGCTTTGGTTTAAGCCGGATCCTAGTATAGTACAGTGTAATTTTTGTCTCATTGCATTTGTATTTTGGTCGGAATACAGATGCGGGTGTGTATGCACAGTAGCGGGGTTTTCCTGTAATTTATTACGGGACCAGTTTTCTGGAGTTGCCAGTTTGTTTTCCGTTTCGGCCATTTTCATTTGTATCTTTCAATGGCCAAAGATTGGTGGAGGAGGGCTTATTTGCATTTATGAAAATAAGCATTTGTGATAGGGGGTCTTTGCTTTTTATTGTATCATGATTATTCCTCCACCATTTGACTTATTCATTTCATCATGGCTTGACTTTGGAGCAATCATGGTTGTTGTTGATTAGTTGGTGGAGTGTGGATTTGTTAGTGATCATTGCTTGACTTTCTTTGTCATCATGCTTTTGATGATGGTTGAATATGATAACCATTCCTTTTCACTTGCTTATTCTTGTGGCTATCCGTTTTCACTCATTCCCTCACTCCATTCTCACCACCACAATAGCCATGGCCGGCCACTTCCCATGGGGGCTGTCCAAAATTCTAGTGTAGGGATTTACACTCATTTGGCTTCGCAAAAATCATATTAGCTCCTCCTCCAAAAGCTTTTATCATCCCTCCACCAAAATGGCACCTCCATAAACCCCAAATGAGACACAAGCCTCTACACTACATTCTACAGCAAACCTTGGACACGTCGACTAGCCAGCTTCATGCCCGAGTTGCCTCGGCATTGTGGTGGGAGCCCGTAAAAGATGCAGACGATGTGGTGCCCTCCAGCGAGGAGGTGGAGACCGGAGACTCCGCGGGTGATCGGGATGACGACGAGAAAACCGGAGGACTCGGATCAGTCGGTATATCTCTATTCCCCATCTTGTAGTTAGCTAGGACTTGTTAATGGTTCGATCCGGGTATTAGTGCGCGGTGGTGCCAGTTCATGAAAAATTTAAGTATATCACCGCTTCCGCATTTTGGCCTCGGGATGGAGGCCGGGGCGTCACCGTGCACTTACAGTGGTATCAGAGCCTCGCCATTAACATAGTCTAGCTTTGTTTAATGTGTCTGCATTTCCGATCGACCAAAATTCCAAAAACCCGCGTTTTCACTTACATCAGTTTTCTGTTGAATTTTTTCTTGCTCGAAAATTTTTTCAGGTTGTAGAAAAGTGATGTACTGGAAATTATAAGAACACTGTAGAAATTCGATACAGTGACTCCACAGTGGGAGCGCGGAACCGCGGCCAAACACCCCTTTGGGCCGCGGTTCCGCCGCACTATGTTGAGATTACTGCATCAAATTTCTGCAGTTGCTCTCTGGGTTGTTTTTAGGGTTTTTGGAATATTATATTTGGGCCCAGAATTTCTTGATGTGCCACAGTAGTACTTGGGGGCCCACTTGGTAAAATTTGATCGATCGGATATTTTAAATACATTAGTTCACAGTATTTACATAATATCTGCGACCGTGAATGTCACTTGATCGGTAAATCCAGTCTAACTGCTATAGCCCGGTTAGACGGATTTGCGAACGTGACTTTCACGTTGATGTTCTGTGTATTGTTGTGATGTTGCGGATTGGTCGTGGGGGATAGCCTGGATGCAATGGTAGTACAGATTTTGTTGTATTATGTACATTTGATATTGCGGGACGAGTGTCCGACATGTGGACTGCCGTCACTGCCTGATTGTATTATTATTTTGGGGCACGACCTGGTTGCGGTCGATGTACCCGTTGTATGTATATTTTACTTTATGTACTAGGATTACCCCGCGGAGGGGTGCACGGATAGCCGGGTTCTAGAGGGCAACGAGCCCGCATCTCATGGCATTGAGACGGAGGGGGCTTCACTCTGGAATTGGCGGGCTATTCGCCGCACTCGTAGGGGGTACAGGTTGACCCAGGAGGGGTGCCCAAAATTGCCGGATTTCGTGAAGTGCCGGGTGGTCCATTCACGTCGCTGAAGGGGGCTGCCTCGCTTCAGGTTTTGGCGGGTGATTTGCCACGCCCGTAGGGGTCTAGGATTTCATTGCACAGGCTATCCACACGACCAGGGGAACGTCGGGTTTTAGTAGTGGCTCTGTGAAACCCGGGGATCCCAGATATCTGTATTGTTCTATGATGCTGTACATTTCTGTGATGTTGCATTTTCTATCATGCCTTGAGCAAAATATAATATATTGGTATACATATTAGTAGATGTTGTATATGTTTTGCATCCACGCTAGTCCAGTCCCCGCTCTGTCGTTAGTTAGCTAACCTAACGGGTAATGACGGGACCCAGTGGCGAATGCGGATGGCATATACGTACATCATATTATTTTCGTTCTTTGTGGTGTGATCAATTGATGGGACTGCGTTGATTTGGATCAATGTAAGTTAAAAACAAACCTATTCTGATGTTGTTGGAACACTTTTCAAAAAGCTGTTATTGCAAGGACGTTCACTTTTGTTTTGCACCGTGGTATTCAGTTGGAATATCCTGCTCCTCAGTCGACGAGGCAAGGGCCGAGATCCCTTCACAGGGAGTGACCCCTTGGACAAAAAGTTTGCGTCAGGGCATTAACTTCACTATAGACGATTACTTTTTGCTTTGCATCGTGGTATTCAGTTGGAATATCCTGCACCTCATTCTACGGGGAAAGAGCCGAGATCCCTTCACCGGGAGTGACCTCTTTAGCAAAGGTTTTCGTCACTATATTTTTAAAAAAAATCTATCAGTTCCTTCAACGATATCAAGTTCATTACGTTAAAGGTTTTCGCCAGAAACCATTCGTAGCCCTCCATCATTTCAGTTAAATATTCGGTAGTATTCAAGCTATGTATTTTGACCTCACGTCAAGGCATAGTGATTGGTAGCTGCCGGGTATTTATCTGTTGCATAGATAGATGCGTTGGTTTGGGACAGTCGTACTACTATTTTGGCCTACGTCAAGGGTATGTACAGGTGGATTCAAATTAACCTGGATAATGATGGGTAGAACTTGACATATGACTTATGATATTTTGACCTCACGCCAAGGACATAAGAGCATGGGGTAAAAATCCACATCGGGAGTTTCAAAAGAACTGTAACTTGCCAGATATTCGCATACCTTCTGGAGTGTGATGACGTGAGCGGATTCCGTCATGTTATCATGCGATGATAGTTGGATCCCGATTCCCACTGATGAGTTGGTATACTCCTCGGGTGATCCCGACAAATTCTTCTTTCAAGTTTGGAGGAGAATTTGACGGTACAGTGGGAGGTTTCCAGATTAGATAAATTGGTAACCATTCTGATCTAGGTTAGAGTGCACGCTGAGTGTTTCTTTTCTCTCTCTCTTTGGCTGCGACCATTGACCCGACCCTAAGACTATGACTCACTGACCAAAATTGACCGAACCTTCTTAACACTGGCTTTTGGATTGTCAGAGTTGCAAACCTCATTGCCACTCCTACTTTTACCTTTTCTCCAGGACACCCCGTATTACTACGAACGTCCACTTCCATTGGACAAAACCATCGTATGGTTAAATACGAACTCGAAGGAATTTATTCGACGATGGTTTCCGGTTCTGGAGAAAACGGATAGGACTATTCAGTTGTCTTTTCCTTTCACCTTCTCTCGCATTGCGAGTACTCTTTGGTTTAGGAGTAGTACACCTATTACGCAAATTGGATAGTCTTCTTCCAAACCTTAGGCTGGTGCCGACCGGTAGGGAATGAAGAAAACCAATTAGCCTAACGATGGTGTACAGAAGGTATTATGTAAAGACAAAGAAAGGGATTAGAAGGAGGGCAAAGTAAATTGCGACTGCTATTCACGACCATACCAAGTATTTCTTCGCCAATCCTAAATCACCTTTGTATTTCTCCAGGACACTCCGTATTACTACGAAGATCCACAGTTTATTGGATACTCCATCGTATGGTTATATACGAACCCAAAAGGAACTTGTTCCAGTTCGGGGATGGATTCTGGTTCAGGAGAAATAGGAGTAAGGTTTATTCGGTTGTCTTTTATCTTCACCTTCTCTCGCATTGCGAGTGTTCCTAGGATTAGGACAGTACACCCATTATGCTTATTGGATAGTCTTCTTCCAAACCATAGGCTGGTGCCGAACGGTAGGGAAGGAAGAAAACCAATTGGCCTAAAAGTGTGTACAGAAGGTAATGACTAAAGACATATAAAGGGATTTGGAGAGGTGGAAAAGAATTGCTCGGTTACACTTGTGGATCTGGATAATGGAAGAGGCATTACTAGGAATACCAGGATACCCCAACGAAACATTTCAATGTTTCAGTTTCACTGTGTACTGTTAAAGGAAAACTGATTTCCCAATTAGACACTTTCTCTAGGGTATGTATTTACCAGGTATGATTATCACATCTGTATGGTTTTACAGATGATGAGTGGGAGTAAGTTATTGGGAATTAGGTGATCATCCTCATTATATCGGGATTCGTTGTAATCGGTGATATTTGAGGAAATCACCTGGGCTGTTTGCCGGTCGACAAAAGTTTGGTTTTGAATATCCGTTGTTATGCACCAATTTCAAAATTGATATATCTGTACGTCTATTTTTATAGAGTGAGATATACCTTTTTGATATTATGTCTATGACATTTACCTATATCAGTGGATGGTTAGGTAAGGAGCATTAAACAGCGGTGTAATTCTTCTTAACCATAAGTACAGTTTTCAACCTACGACACACAGTAAATGAGTTATCAGACTCAAGGACTTATACAGAGTATTGTATGTTGTCCAGGGTCCATCAGGACAGAGGGGTTGGTCCTCGTACTATATTTGGTTTACTTATGACTTCTCTAGTTTTTAGACAAGTGTTTCGTCGAAACACAGGGTCCGAATTTTGAGAAGTTATAGGTATTTGAATAAAGTAGAGAACCAGGTATCGCAAGTATCGGCATTCTTCAAAGTGATCGAAGATGTAGATACTTGAGTATGGTATTCAGATGATAGTAATGATTAAGAGATCTTGCTTCTCTTTCTGGTTATTCATAATTGGAAGTATTCCTAAGTTGAGTAACGCTGATCGGCCTCTTTCCATTTAGTTGACATGCACTGGAGACAGCTGCATGATTTGAATCTGGTTCAATTAAATCAGTGCCTCTGGTTCTATATTGGATATAGAACAGTTCGTATCTTAACGATGTTAAGGTACGAGGAGTTGTCCGGCCTATGCTTAAAACCAGACGCTGGATAACTCAAGGCACGTTTCTGTAATGGCTGTTTGTGGGTTGACCCAGGCTATGACGAGGGTTGACTTTCTACCATCTGGAAGATCGATAGTGATATTGTTCTAGACTCGCCACAGTTTTATTAAAAATGATTTTTTTTTCAGAAAACAATAGTGGGAGTATGGTAGAACTGGAAGTGATTCCAAAACCACAAACGATTACTGAAGATTTGATAGGAACCTAAAGATTCAATCTGGTTTGACATTCCATTGGCCACTCCGCAGATAAGGTGGGTAACCTCAGGCACCCGAGAGGTACTACGGTAACCTCAAGGACAGTGACAGGGAGGTTCTTGTTTATCCACAATTGCCATTGCTGTTGTTCCAGACTGTGAGACCCGGCGGGAGGATGATTATAGCGTCGTTCTAAACTAGTTTTAGAAGTGTACATGTATATGACTCTGGCAGAGGGTTGTCGTAGTCAGTAGGAGCAGCGGAAGCATTGGTGGACAGTTGGCTTATGTATATTTATAGACTAAAGCAGGTATAGCGGAGATAGATCATCAATTTCTGATGTGACAGTCATAGGTTTGACTTCGTCAGAATAGGGGATGGATCTGTTCAGAAGGTAGTAGGGTGTGATGTCATGGTATTTGGATGACATACACAGAATAGGAAAAGAAACTCCTATACTACGATCGGTTATACTTTGGTCGTCACACAGTAGTTTCTCCACATGGGACTTGGACATTATATCAAACATACTGGTTACTAGATCTATGGTTTTAGATCTAGATTTGGGTGGTTTCCCAATCTGGGTACTTAGACAGCATTCTAAGAGTATTTAGAATGGACGACTCCTGGCACGGTAGTGTACCTGCAGGTGATGGAGTCACCCTCTCTAAAGGTGTCTTACAGACTAAAGGGGAGAGGGATGTGCATGATTAGCAGATCACTTGCTCAGGCAATTGAGTCAATCATGAGATGTCAAGTACCACACCAGATGCTGTTCTTGCACTACATGCAATAAGTTGACATTGATCCAATCCTGGAGAAACAGTCGGGAGAAGCTTTAGAACATAAGTAGATGTTCTAGGGATATGATAACGACAGCCTCATTCGGGAGACAGTTATCATTCCAGGCTTCCAAGGTGACCCGGACGACAAGGAGGTTGTCAGAGTTATATTTTTCCTTCTGATGAGGGGCAGTATTTTGGACAGGTGGTCCAAGGCAATACTAAGGGAGGCATGGTGCAGGATACTGATTAAGTTCAGTTGACGATACAGTCTAAGAAGTTTGGATTTGGAGTTCATTTATGAGCTAGGTCCCATCAGACATCCAGACACATTCTAAGACAGGTATTGCTCATTTCGGGAGATGGGTTTCTCCGCGAACTTGAGATATAGAGAGACATAGAAAGAGACATCAAGGCGGATCCACTCACTAAGGCTATTCCTCGAACGCAATAGTTTCGCAAGCGAGCTTTGTGAGACTGACCAACAGAGGAGTTGGGTGTTCGGTATCACACGGGCTGTGAGTATGCGACATCGCAATAATTAGCCTTGAGTGCAAGTGGGAGATTGTTGGAGATAGTGCCCTCAGAGTCAATTATTGGATCACAGGCATGTGATTACAATGATTGAGGGAGGACCTATCCCGATAGGACAGTCTTACTCGAGATGATAGTATGCTATCTGGTTTATCTTTATCATCGTGTACTTCTTTAGGTGACCTGACAGGTCGCTATTACACGTTGATAGAGCCCCTAGGATTCTTGCTTGACCACCAGCAGTATGAGGGCGATCATATAAGTGGGAGCTGGGGTCTATAAGCACATCCTTAAAAGGTCCCTAGTCGTGGGAGTTTCGAGACAGGGCATCGATACTCCAGAGTAGACTAGTGTATACAGTCGAGACCCCGACGAGGGGCGGTGGCCGGTCTCACAAGCCACTGGTGTTAGTTGGTTCACCTAAGATGTATACAGGTGCTCATTGGGTTATGAGTACACCGGACAGGACTCCCCGGGAACATGCTAGTTGGTCCTACACCTGACGTCAGATAGCAGTTCCCTGGTGACATGTGTACAGGTTAGTTCATCGACCTGGGGATCGTCATTTGTCTCGTGTGAGTTCCCACTGTACTTTGATTACTACCCTACCACGCTCAAAGGAGACGTGCAAACAGGTTTTAGTTGGGTACAGTCCCGAGCCACATGGAGGCAGTGAGCGGATCTTCAGGGGTTCGTCTCTCCCGGTATTGGGGGTGAGGTCGTGCTGTGTCTAGGAGAGCCATTACACGAAGTCCTTGGCCAAGGCAGGAGATTTACTGGTAGGTATTCCAGTAGTATCTCAGGGTGTTCTGGGCTACACTCCGACACGACTTGTACCGCTTTTGGGGGTCTGACTTTTACCAACCCCCTAGGCCCGCCATGCGATGCTCATAGAAGAACGGACCGGACTGTACGGATATTGTCACTGACAGGCTCAGTAGGGTGTCAGGATGAGTTCGCTCATCGACGTCCCTTTTGGTCAATATCTGATAGCCCGTTACGTATTGGCTTATACCTCTGACGTGCTAGTGGTTAAATCCACAGCCAAGGTGTTGACGAGTCTTTAGAATCCCCCACATTCAGTTACTCAAGCTTTCGGGTGAAACGCTGTAGAGGCCGTATGGAGATATGGCAAGGTCCGATCAGATACGTGCGGTATTGCATGGATCAGGATCGGACAGTTTGTACTACAGGACGTATGGATATATGGCAGGGTTCGATCAAATACGTGCGGTATTGCCCGGATCAGGATCGAACGGATATTACTAGCCGGTTTTGGTTTAAGCCGGATCCTAGTATAGTACAGTGTAATTTTTTTCTCATTGCATTTGTATTTTGGTCGGAATACAGATGCGGGTGTGTATGCACAGTAGTGGGGTTTTCCTGTAATTTATTACGGGACCAGTTTTCTGGAGTTGCTAGTTTGTTTTCCGTTTCGGCCATTTTCATTTGTATCTTTCAATGGCCGAAAATTGGTGGAGGAGGGCTTATTTGCATTTGTGCAAATAAGCATTTGTCGAAGGGGGTCTTTTCTTTTTATTGTATCATGATTATTCCTCCACCATTTGACTTATTCATTTCATCATGGCTTGACTTTGGAGCAATCATGGTTGTTGTTGATTAGTTGGTGGAGTGTGGATTTGTTAGTGATCATTGCTTGACTTTCTTTGTCATCATGCTTTTGATGATGGTTGAATATGATAACCATTTCTTTTCACTTGCTTATTCTTGTGCCTATCCTTTTTCACTCATTCCCTCACTCCATTCTCACCACCACAATAGCCATGGCCGGCCACATCCCATGGGGGCTGTCCAAAATTCTAGTGTAGGGATTTACACTCATTTGGCTTCGCAAAAATCATATTAGCTCCTCCTCCAAAAGCTTGTATCATCCCTCCACCAAAATGGCACCTCCATAAACCCCAAATGAGACACAAGCCTCTACACTACATTCTACAGCAAACCTTGGGCACGTCGACTAGCCAGCTTCATGCCCGAGTTGCCTCGGCATTGAGGTGGGAGCCCATAAAAGATGCAGACGATGTGGTGCCCTTCCAGCGAGGAGGTGGAGACCGGAGACTCCGCGGGAGATCGGGATGACGACGAGAAGACCGGAGGACTCGGATCAGTCGGTATATCTCTATTCCCCATCTTGTAGTTAACTAGGACTAGTTAATGGTTCGATCCGGGTATTAGTGCACGGTGGTGCCAGTTCATGAAAAATTTAAGTATATCACCGCTTCCGCATTTTGGCCTCGGGATGGAGGCCGGGGCGCCGCCGTGCACTTACAAAAACAAACCGGAAAAACCCCGATATCATGTACTTTCTGTCGAATTTTAAATGAGGTCCAAAAATTTTTCAGGGACCTTCAGAATGACCTAAATGAATGTATTAGAACACCCAAGAAAATTGGGCTCATGAATCGGCCATAGCGCCGCGGAACCGCGGCCGATCTCACCGATCCGCCGCGATTCCGCCGCGCTTTGGATAATTCATCATCCCAAGTTTCTTGTGTTGATTCTCTGTGATATTTGGTGTTTTCTGGTAATTTTTATTTTTGCTCAGGTTTCAGATTTACAGAGAAGTATTGGAGCAAAATTAAATGTGTTTAATCGATCGAAATTATACGGTATTTGCTTGTTTGATTATATCTATGAAATGTTTTATGTGTTCGTAAACCTCCCCTAACTGCTAGTATGTCGGTTGGCAGGGGGTTGCACATATCTGTGATGTTATATATAACTGTTTGTGTATATAAACTGTATTGGACTGTTGTGGTGATTAGCCGGGTTTTGTGATGGGTTATTGTATTAATTCATTTGATGTAAATGTAATAAGTTGTAATATTATTTTGCGGGGCACATCCAGGTTGCGGTTGTAGCCACCGTTGTATTATTACTTTTTACTGTTTTTGCTCTTAGGATAGACCCAAGGTGGGGTGAACAAACTACCGGGTATTTTGAAGTGTTGGGGCAGACCGTTTCACTTCTGGTACTTGGCGGGTAGTTTGCCGTACCCGTAGGGGTCTGGGGTGGGAAAATGGCTATTCATCACAACTGTGTAATCCGTCTTTCATTGCAGGCTCAAATAAAATGCGGATTGCTTGCAAATCCAATATTGTTAGCTAGTCTCTGATACCACTGTAAGTCGATGTTCAACAACCCAATACTTATGGGGAGGCGGAAATATGAATAACAATCTTGTTCTATGGCTAAACATCGAATAACCGTATGAATCGTTTGCTAAACAAGTTTTAACAAAAGCTATAGAGTTCTAAACTACTATGTTAAGAGATTATACCAAATGGTTCTAGTCCTTCGTCTTAATGTTATCTACGGTCTCTTTGGATCTCCACGTCCTCTTCGGCTTTCCTCCGTGATAGACGATCCACCCGAGAACCCTAATCCAAGCTATAACCTCTAAACTTGAGGTTACTTAGTTTCTCTAGTTGCTAAATAGAGTAGCTAAGGTGATGTAGAGATAGGTTATGGAGTAATTAGTCTTTCCTAATCCTTGTTCTCAACTCATGAGGGTAGGATTAGGGTTTGGTGAAGGAGAAAGAACTTGAAGAGAGAGAGTGAGAAGATGATAATGATAATAAATAATAATAATGAAATAGCTTCTCACTTGATATATGAAACATAATGAATTAAAAAGAAATGAATAATATGAGATTATTCATCATGTTTCATTAATGCAAGTGGGTGATTCATTATGTGAGTCATTAAGCATTTAATAATGCATTAATGACATGATGAATCACTCACAATGAGTCACTAAATCATTAAATGAAAATGCCACCTCTCCCTCCAAGTCACATCCTTCTAGAAGCTTCTCGGAAAATTACGAGAATGCCCCTCTCATCCGTGAAAACACGGAAAAACTTTAGACTGTATAAATCCAATAACCTGATACTAGAATCTGGCTTAAACCAAAGCCGGCTAGTAAAAACTGTCCGAATGTCGTACGTGCGTTCAAACACGTATGCGTCCGAACCGTTGTCGTAAAACCATACGACCTCTATATCTTTTTGCCTGGGTTTGGGAAATCTCTGTGTGGGACTCTAAAGACTCGACTACTACGCTGGCAGTGGGTTTAACCACAGACCGCAAGCGGCACTAGCTATACGTAACGGTCCCCAGGTAGTTGTCGATAAGAAAGCTGATGAGGTAACCCATCTGAAATCCTACTGAGCCTGTCTGTGACAATATCCGTGCAGTCCGGTCTGTTCGTCTAAGAGTATCGCATGTATGGTTTAGGGAGGTGGTGGACGTCAGACCCCTAATAACCGTACAAGTCATGCCGGTATGGCTCAAGACCACCCGAGAATCTACTGATCAGTCCATCAGTAATTCTCAATCAGCCCTGGCCAGGGACTTATGGTAATGACCAACCGACCACAGTACGATATCAACTCCCTATACCGGGAGAGACGAATCCCTAACAGTCGCTCACTGCCTCCACGTGGCTCGGGACTGTGCCCAACTAAAACCTGTTTGCACGACTCCTTTGAGCCGTGGTAGGGTAATAATCAAAGCACAGTGGGAACTCACACGAGACAAATGATGACCTTAAGTCAATGGACTATCTGCGCACATGTCACCTGAGAACTGCTATCTGACGTTAGGTATAATACCATCCGGTCAGTTCTCGGCGAGTCCTGTCCGGTGTACTCACACCCAGTGAGCATCTGTATACAATCTTAGGTGAACACCAGCAATGGTTGCAGGACCAATCCATCGCCCCTCATCAGGGTCTAGATATGTATACACTGGTCTACTCCGGAGTATCGATGCCCAATCTCGATACTCCTGCGACCAGGGACATCTAAGGGTGTGCCTATTGACTATCCAGCTCCTACTAGTATGACTTCCATCACAACGCCGGTAGTCAGACAAAACACCATATGGGCTTTATCAACATATATATATAAGTACCAAGTAAAATATATCATACGTTAAGACAAAGTCAAACCAAATAGCGTACTATCATATCAAGCAAGACTGTTATTTACATACATATCCCAAGCATCCTA
Organism: Agapanthus africanus; assembly: GCA_030015575.1. Lineage (NCBI taxonomy): Eukaryota > Viridiplantae > Streptophyta > Magnoliopsida > Asparagales > Amaryllidaceae > Agapanthus > Agapanthus africanus. The sequence continues at coordinate 285,637,822 of JASDDO010000010.1, read as the reverse complement.
TACAATGTAGGCCTCTAGGGCATATATATCCAACACATACACCAGTTGAATATGGTTCCTACCAAGTCAGTGCCTACCGCTCCATATGAGATATGGAAAGGGAAGAGACCATCTCTTAAGTATGTTAAGATATGAAGTTGTCTGTCCTATGTAAAAAGGCACAATCCGGACTAACTCGAGGCAAGGTCTGTCTTGTGCAAGTTTGTAGGATATCCCAAAAATTCACAAGGGTATATCTTCTGCCACCCCAAGGAACAAAAAGTGTTTATTTCTCGACATGCCACTTTCTTAGAAAAAGGTTTTCTTATGAAACAAATTAGTGGCAATGAGGTAGAACTGGAAGAGCTTCCGGCGACACAAACTACGACAGAAGATTTGATGGAACCAGAGGATTCTGTAGTTCCTGACGAACCCCAGCCTTTCCGCCGATCTAGTAGGGTTCCTCATCCACCTGAGAGATACTACGGTTTTCTCATAGACGGTAGGAGTGAGGATTGCATCATGGAAGATGATGACTCAACTAGTTTCGAGCAGGCCATCACGAGTGGGGACTCTGTGAAGTGGCTGGATGCAATGCGATCTGAGATGGAATCCATGTACACCAACAAAGTATGGACTTCGGAAGTTGCTCCTGAAGGGGTAAAACCCATGGAGCAAATGGATCTTTAAGAAGAAACATGGTGTAAATAAAAAAGTGGAGACTTTCAAAGCTAGACTTGTTGCAAAGGGTTTTCGTCAACGACCAGGTGTGGATTATAATGAAACCTTTTCTCCAGTGGCTATGCTTAAGTCCGTCCGGATCATACATGCCATTGCTGCATACCATGACTACGAAATCTGGCAAATGGATGTTAAGACCGCCTTTCTAAATGGTGATTTAGAAGAGTGCATGTACATGACTCAGCCAGAGGGCTTCGTTGATAGTGGGAGCAGCGGAAAGGTGTGCAAGCTGCTTAAATCCATCTACGAGTTAAAGAAGGCATCGCGGAGTTGGAACATCTGTTTTGATGTTGTAGTCAAATAGTTTGACTTCATCAAAAACGTAGATGAACCTTGTATATACAAGAAGATTGCAGAGAGTAAGGTTGTCTTCCCCGTATTGTACGTGGATGACATACTCTTGATAGGAAATGATGTTCATATGCTGCACTCGGTCAAGCTCTTCTTATCACATAAATTCTCAATGAAAGATCTAGGTGATCCCTCCTTCATTTTGGGAATTAAGATCTATAGAGATAGATCTAAACGGATATTGGGATTGTCCCAATCCAGATACATTGACACCATACTCAAGAGGTTTAGTATGGAAGAATCCAAGCGTGGGAACCAACCCACGATCTCTGGACTCACTCTCTCCAAAGAGATGTCTCCCAAGACTGATTTGGAGAGAGCTCGTATGCAAGGGATACACTATGCTTCGGCAGTAGGCTCTATAATTTACGCGATGTTATGTACCAGACCCGATGTAGCATACTCACTAAGTGTAGTGAGTACGTATCAAGAAGATCCAGGACGATTCACTGGATATAACATTTCAAAAAAATAAAATATTATATTTGGGAATTTATATAATTTAATAATAAAATATTGAATATTTTAATGGGGCGGTATAATTAAATACCGATAAATGAGGAAAAATTTGGAAAATTATAGAAATTATTAAAAGAGGGTGTTTTATGTGAATTGTGCATTTTTTTAAGTTTTTATGATTAATTATATGCTAATATATTGCTAATCACGATTAAAAATCGCTAATCGGATTTTTAGCATATTTTGTGCAAAACATGCACCATATCATTTTACACTTGTTACATATTTTCCATGGCTTTCCTTCATGTTCTAAGCATGGTTGTTGATTTATTGGAAAAAGAAAAGAAAAGGAAAAGAATAGAATATGTAGGCATGGGCATGAGAGAGAAAGGTGAGGGATTGTGTTTGATTTGGTCTTGAGCCATCCCCCTTCATCATTTGTTTTCCTCATTTCCACTCCCCTCCTTTGTTGCGACTGCTGCTACTACACCCTTTCTCCCTCTCCACAAAATCCCCCAAAACACCATGAAAATCAACTCAAAACCCAAACCCCATTTCACGAAAAAGATGCACAAGCTCAAGGAAAGCACATTGGACCAAGAAAGCAAGGATTTTGGCCACTTGGGGCAACTCAAGAATTTTCTTGAGTTGCCAAATGAAGTATTTTCTAAACCATAAGCTTAGTTTTTCCATTACTTTTACCCCCATGTTAGATTAGAACCGATATCGAGTGGTTTTGTGGACTTAGAAGAATTCTAGTTAGGGTTATTGGAAATTGAGAGTTGTGTTGGGCAATTGAGCTTAGTAGAGGCCTCACAAACTCCCTAGTGCTAGAATTAAGACCTAAACCAGAGACTAGAACCCCGGAATACGGATTTAGAAAAGCCGATATCGGAAAATTCTTGATTCTGTGAGGGCTATTTGGAATCTGCTATCACCCCGATGTTGGAGATAGTGCCCTCAGAGTCGATTATTGGATCACAGGCACGTGATTGCAATGATTGAGGGAGGACCTATCCCGGTAGGACAGTCTTACTCGAGATGATAGTATGCTATCTGGTTTACCTTTATCATCGTGTACTGCTTTAGGTGACATGACAGGTCGCTATTGCATATTGATAGAGCCCCTAGGATTCTTGCTTGACTACCGGCAGTATGAGGGCGATCATATAAGTGAGAGCTGGAGTCTATAAGCACATCCTTAAAAGGTCCCTAGTCATAGGAGTCTCGAGACAGGGCATCGATTCTCCAGAGTAGACTAGTGTATACAGTCGAGACCCCGACGAGGGGCGGTGGCCGGTCTCACAAGCCACTGGTGTCAGTTGGTTCACCTAAGATGTATACAGGTGCTCATTGGGTTATGAGTACACCGGACAGGACTCGCCGGGAACATGCTAGTTGGTCTTATACCTGACGTCAGATAGCAGTTCCCAGGTGACATGTGTACAGGTTAGTTCATCGACCTGGGGATCGTCATTTGTCTCGTGTGAGTTCCCACTGTGCTTTGATTACTACCCTACCACGGCTCAAAGGAGTCGTGCAAACAGGTTTTAGTTGGGTACAGTCCCGAGCCACATGGAGGCAGTGAGCGGATCTTCAGGGGTTCGTCTCTCCCGGTATTGGGGGTGAGGTCGCGCTGTGTCTAGGAGAGCCATTACACGAAGTCCTTGGCCAAGGCAGGAGATTTACTGGTAGGTATTCCAGTAGTATCTCAGGGTGTTCTGGGCTACACTCCGACACGACTTGTACCGCTTTTGGGGGTCTGACTTTTACCAACCCCCTAGGCCCAACATGCGATGCTCATAGACGAACGGACCGGACTGTACGGATATTGTCACTGACAGGCTCAGTAGGGTGTCAGGATGAGTTCGCTCATCGACGTCCCTTTTGGTCAATAGCTGGTGGCCCGTCACGTATTGGCTTATACCTCTGACGTGCTAGTGGTTAAATCCACAGCCATAGTATTGACGAGTCTTTAGAGTCCACCACACTTTCAGTTACTCAAGCTTTCGGGCGAAACGCTGTAGAGGCCGTATGGAGATATGGCAGGGTTCGATCAGATACGTGCGGTATTGCACGGATCGTGATCGGACGGTTTTTACTAGCCGGCTTTGGCTTAAGCCGGATCTTAGTATTTGATTGTGTAGTTTTGTCTCTTTGCATTTGTATTTCGGTCGGAATACAAATGCGGGTGTGTATGCACAGTATCGGGGTTTTCCTGTAATTTATTATGGGACCAGTTTTCTGGGGTTGCCAGTTTGCATTCCGTTCCGGCCGGGTTTTTCATTGTTCCTTCACGGCCGGACTTTTCGTTGGAGGGTGTTATTTGCAGTTTGCAAATAACATTTTGTGGAGGGTTTATTTGTGGGATGAGAGATTTTTGATTGCATCTTTTGATTCCCTTTCCTTTTGTTTCTTTTGATGCACCATCACTTGCATTAATTGTGATAAGAGAGGGTATGGGTTTTTTTGATGTGATTTTGTGATGGAAATTGGAATTGGCCGGCCACTGTTTGGGTATGGGGTGAGGATTATTTTTGGTGGAAAATTTCTTTTATGATTAATGAGTGGACCTCCCCCCCCATTTTGTGCTTTGCTGTGAAGAATTTTTCTTCTTCTCCTTTGGATTAATTCTTGCACATGATATACTTGATTTCCTGTGAGTTAAAATGAGGGCTTGCTTCATTTTCATTTTTCCAGTGAGCACACAGAGGATTTGGCCGAGCCAATCATTTTGAGTCTACTCCATTTTTCTAGCAAGTTAAATGGAAAATTCTTTTGCACAAATTCCTCCATACATGGCAACCTCATAACCCCAAAAGAGACAAGCTTCTACACTATATCTATAGTAAGTCTTGGACGCGTCGGCTAGCCAACTTCGCGCCCGAGTTGCCTCGGTATAGAGGCGGGAGCCCGTAAAAGATACAGGCGATGTGGTGCCCTTCCGGCTAGGAGGCGACGACCGGAGTTTCCGCAGGAGATCGGGACAATGACGAGAAGACCGGAAGACTTGGATCACTCGGTATATCTCTAACCCGTCTTGTAGTTAGCTAGAATAAGTTTAATGGTCCGATCCGGGTGGTTAGTGCGCGGTGGTGCCGGTTTGCTAAGTCCGCAAAATTAAAGTTTATCACCGCTTCCGCATTTGGCCGTCGGATTGACGGCCGGGGCGCCGCCGTGCACTTACAGTGGTATCAGAGCCTCGCCATTAACTTAGTCTAGCTTGGTTTAATGTGTTTTGCATTTCCGATCGACCAAAATTCCAAAAACTACATTTTTGCTAGCGACAGTTTTCTGTTGAAATTGTTTGGTCTCCAAAAATTTTTCAGGTTGTATAAAAGTACTGTGCTGGAAGACCTAAGACTACTGTAGAAATTCGAGACACTGATCTGTTCAGGGGAGCGCGGAACCGCGGCAAAACCCTACTTGTTGCCGCGGTTCCGTCGCAGTATTGATGGATCGGTGTGTACAATTTTTCCAGTAGGCTTTAGGGGTTAAAATTGGGGTTTTGGAATATTAATATTGGGCCCAGAATTTCTTGATCTGCTACAGTATTGTTTGGGGGCCCACTTGTTAATTTTTGATTGATCGGATATTTTAAACACATTTTTCACAGTATTTACATTATATCTGCGACCGTGAATGTCACTCGATCGGTAAATCCGGTCTAACTGCTATAGCCCGGTTAGACGGATTTGCGAACGTGACTTTCACGTTGATGTTTTGTGTTTTTGCTGTGATGTTGCGGATCGGTCGTGGGGGATAGCCTGGATGCAATGCTAGTACAGTTGTGGTTGTATTATGTACATTTGATATTGCGGGGCGAGCGTCCGACATGTGGACTGCCGTCACTGCCTGTTTGTATTATTCTTTTGGGGCACGACCTGGTTGCGGTCGATGTACCCGTTGTATGTATATTTTACTTTCTGTACTAGGATTACCCCGCGGAGGGGTGCACGGATAGCCAGGTTCTGGAGGGCAACAAGCCCGCATCTCATGGCATTGTGATGGAGGGGGCTTCACTCTAGAATTGGCGGGCTATTCGCCGCACTCGTAGGGGGTACAGGTTGACCCAGGAGGGGTGCCCAAGTTACCGGACTCCGTGAAGTGCTGGGTGGTCCATTCACGGCGCTGAAGGGGGCTCCCTCGCTTCAGGTTTTGGCGGGTAACTTGCCGCGCCCGTAGGGGTCTAGGATTTCATTGCACAGGCTATCCACACGACCAGGGGAACGTCGGGTTTCAGTAGTGGCTCTGTGAAACCCGGGGATCCCAGATATCTGTATTGTTCTGTGATGCTGTACATTTCTGTGATGTTGCATTTTATCACGCCTTGAGCGAATATATATATATTAGTAGATGTTGTATATGTTTTACATCCGCGCTAGTCCAGTCCCCGCTCTGTCGTTAGTTAGCTAACCTAAGGGGTAATGACGGGACCCAGTGGCGAATGCGGATGGCATATACGTACGTCAGTATATTTTCGTTCTTTATGGTGTGATCAATTGATGGGACTGCATTGATTCGGATCAATGCAAGTTAAAACAAACCTATTCTGATGTTGTTGGAACACTTTTCAAAAAGCTGTTATTGCAAGGACGTTCACTTTTGTTTTGCATCGTGGTATTCATTTGGAATATCCTGCTCCTCAGTCGACGAGGCAAGGGCCGAGATCCCTTCACCGGGAGTGACCCCTTGGACAGAAGTTTACATCAGGGCATTAACTTCACTATAGCCGATTACTTTTGCTTTGCATCGTGGTATTCATTTGGAATATCCTGCACCCCATTCTACGGGGAAAGAGCCGAGATCCCTTCACCGGGAGTGACCTCTTTAGTAAAGGTTTTCGTCACTATATTTTCTAAAAAGCTATCCGTTCCTTCAACGATATCAAGTTCATTACGTTAAAGGTTTTCGCCAGAAACCATTCGTAGCCCTCCATCATTTCAGTTAAATATTCGGTAGTATTCAAGCTATGTATTTTGACCTCACGCCAAGGCATAGTGCTTGGTAGCTGCCGGGTATTTATCTGTTGCATAGATAGAATGCGTTGGTTTGGGACAGTCGTACTACTATTTTGGCCTACGTCAAGGGTATGTACGGGTGGGTTCAAATTAACCTGGACAATGATGGGTAGAACTTGACATGTGACTTATGATATTTTGACCTCACGCCAAGGTCATAAGAGCATGGGGTAAAAATCACATCGGGAGTTTCAAAAGAACTGAAACTTGCCAGATATGCGCATACCTTATGGAGTGTGATACCGTGAGCGGATTCCGTCACGTTATCATGCGATGATAGTTGGATCCTGATTCCCACTGATGAGTTGGTTTACTCCTCGGGTGACCCCGACTAATTCTTCTTTCAGGTTTGGAGGAGAATTTGAGGTACAGTGGGAGGTTTCCTGATTAGATAAATTGGTAACCATTCTGATCTAGGTTAGAGTGCACGCTGAGTGTTTCTTTTCTCTCTCTCTTTGGCAGCGACCATTGACCCGACCCTAAGACTATGACTCGGTGACCAGGTTGACCGAACCTTCTTAACACTGGCTTTTGGATTGTCAGAGTTGCAAACCTCATTGCCACTCCTACTTTTACCCTTTTCTCCAGGACACTCCGTATTACTACGAACGTCCACTTCCATTGGACAAAACCATCGTATGGTTAGATACGAACTCGAAAGAATTTATTCGAGGATGGTTTCAGGTTCTGGAGAAAACGGATAGGATTATTCAGTTGTCTTTTCCTTTTACCTTCTCTCAAGTTGTGAGTACACCTTGGTTTAGGGGATAGTACACCTATTACGCAAATTGGATAGTCTTCTTCCAAACCTTAGGCTGGTGCCGACCGGTAGGGAATGAAGAAAACCAATTGGCCTAACGATGGTGTACAGAAGGTATTAAGTTCAGACAAAGCAAGGGATTAGTAAGAGGGCAAAGTAAATTGCAACAGATATTCACGACCAAACCAAGTATTCTTCGCCAATCCTAAATCACCTTTGTATTTCTCCAGGACACTCCGTATCACTACGAAGATCCACAGTTTATTGGATACTCCATCGTATGGTTATATACGAACTCGAAAGGAACTTGTTCCAGTTCGGGGATGGATTCTGGTCCAGGAGAAATAGGAATAAGGATTATTCGGTTGTCTTTTATCTTCACCTTCTCTCGCATTGCGAGTGCTCCTAGGATTAGGACAGTACACCCATTATGCTTATTGGATAGTCTTCTTCCAAACCATAGGCTGGTGCCGAACGGTAGGGAAGGAAGAAAACCAATTGGCCTAAAGGGTGTGCAGAAGGTAATGACTAAAGACATATAAAAGGATTTGGAGAGGTGATAAAGAATTATACGGTTATAGTCGTGAATCTGGATAATGGTAAGAGGCATTACTAGGAATACCAGGATACCCCATCGAAACATTTCAATGTTTCAGTTCAACTGTGTAATGTTAAAAGAAAACTGATTTCCCGATTAGATACTTACTCCAGGGTATGTATTTACCAGGTATGATTCTCACATCTGTATGGTTTTACAGATGATGAGTGGGAGTAAGTCATTGGGAATTGGGTGATCATCCTCATTATATCGGGATTCGTTGTAATCAGTGATATTTGAGGAGATCACCTGGGCTGTTTGCCGGTCGGCAAATATTTGGTTTTGAATATCCGCTGTTGTGCACCAATTTCAAATTGATATATCTGTACGTCTATTTTCATAGAGTGAGATATACCTTTTGATATTATGTCGATGACATTTACCTATATCAGTGGATGGTTAGGTAAGGAGCATTAAACAACGGTGTAATTCTTCTTAACCATAAGTACAGTTTTCAACCTACGACACACAGTGAAAGAGTTGTTAGACTCAGCGGACTCATACAGAGTATTGTATGTTGTCCAGTGTCCATTAGGACAGAGGGGTTGGTCCTCATACTATATTCTGTTTACTTTTAACTTCTCTAGTTCTTAGACATGTGTTTCGTAGAAACACAGGGTCTGAGTTTTGAGGAGTTATAGGTATTTGAATAGAGTAGAGAACCAGGTGTAGCAAGTATCGGGATTCTTCAAAGTGATCGAAGATGTAGATACTTGTGTATGGTATTCAGTTGATAGTAATGATAAAGAGAAATTGCTTCTCTTTCAGGTTACTCATAATCGGAAGGATTCCTAAGTTGAGTAACGATGATCGGCCTCTCTCCATTTAGTTGACATGCACTGGAGACAGCTGCATGATTTGAATATGGTTCAATTAAATCAGTGCCTCTAGTTCTATATTGGATATAGTACAGTTCATATCCTAACGTTGTTAAGGTACGGGGAGTTGTCCGGCTTATGATTAAAACCAGACTCTGGATAACTCTAGGCACGTTTCTGTAATGGCTGTTTGTGGGTTGACCCAGGCTATGACGAGGGTTGATTTTCTACCATCTGGCAGATCAATAGAAATATTGTTCTAGACTCGCCACAGTTTTATTAAAAATGGATTTTTCCAAAAACAGTAGTGGGAGTATGGTAGAACTGGAAGTGATTCCAGAACCGCAAACGATTGCTGAAGATTTGATAAGGAACCTAAAGATTCAATCTGATTTGACATTCCATTGGCCACTCCGCAGATAAGGGGGGTAACTTCAGGCACCCGAGAGGTACTCTGGTAGCCTCAAGGACGGTGACAGGGAAGTTCTTGTTTACCCACACTTGCTATTGTTGTTGTTCCAGGCTGCGAGACCCGGCAGGAGGATGAGTATAGCATCGTTCTAAACTGGCTTTAGAAGTGCACGTCTATATGACTCTGCCAGAGGGTTGTCGTAGTCAGTGGGAGCAGCGGAAGCATTGGTGGACATCAGGCTTATGTCTATTTATAGACTAAAGCAGATGTAGCGGAGATAGATCATCTGTTTCTGATGTGACAGTCATAGGTTTGACTTCATCAGAATAGCGGATGGATCTGTTGAGAAGGTAGTAGGGCGTGATATCCGGGTTTTGGATGACATACACAAAGTAGGAAGTGACATTCCTATACTACGATCGGTTATACTTTGGTCGTCACACAGTGGTTTCTCCACAAAAGACTTGGACATTATATCAGACATACTGGTTACTAGATCTATGGTTTTAGATCTAGATTTGGGTGGTTTCCCAATCAGGATACTTTGACAGCATTCTAAGAATATTTAGAATGGACGACTCCTGGCACGGTAGTGTACCTGCAGGTGATAGAGTCACCCTCTCTAAAGGTGTCTTATAGACTAAAGTAGAGAGGGATGCGCATGATTGGCAGATCACTTGCTTAGGCAATTGAGTCAATCAAGAGAGGTCAAGTACCACACCAGATGTTGTTCTTGCACTAGATGCAATAAGTTGACATTGATCCAATCCTGGAGAAACAGTCGGAAGCAGTTTTAGAACATAAGTGGATGTTCTAGGGATATGATAACGACAGCCTCATTTGGGAGACAATTATCATTCCAGGCTTCCAAGGTGACATGGACGACAAGGAGGTTGTCAGAGTTATATTTTTCCTTCTGACGAGGGGCAGTATTTTGGACAGGTGGTCCAAGGCAATACTGAGGGTGGCATGGCGCAGGAAACTGATTAAGTTCAGTTGACGATACAGTCTAAGAAGTTTGGATTTGGAGTTCATTTATGAGCTAGGTCCCATCAGACATCCAGACATTCTAAGACAGGTATTGCTTATTTCGGGAGATGGCTTTCTCCACGAACATGAGATATAGAGAGACATAGAAAGAAACACCACAGGCGGATCCACTCACTGAGGCTATTCCTCGAACGCAATAGTTTCACAAACGAGTTTTGTGAGACTGACAAGTAGATGAGTTGGGTGTTCGGTATCACACGGGCTGTGAGTATGCGACATTGCAATAATTAGCCTTAAGTGCAAGTGGGAGATTGTTGGAGATAGTGCCCTCAGAGTCGATTATTGGATCACAGGCACGTGATTGCAATGATTGAGGGAGGACCTATCCCGGTAGGACAGTCTTACTCGAGATGATAGTATGCTATCTGGTTTACCTTTATCATCGTGTACTGCTTTAGGTGACATGACAGGTCGCTATTGCACGTTGATAGAGCCCCTAGGATTCTTGCTTGACTACCGGCAGTATGAGGGCGATCATATAAGTGAGAGCTGGAGTCTATAAGCACATCCTTAAAAGGTCCCTAGTCGTAGGAGTCTCGAGACAGGGCATCGATTCTCCAGAGTAGACTAGTGTATACAGTCGAGACCCCGACGAGGGGCGGTGGCCGGTCTCACAAGCCACTGGTGTCAGTTGGTTCACCTAAGATGTATACAGGTGCTCATTGGGTTATGAGTACACCGGACAGGACTCGCCGGGAACATGCTAGTTGGTCTTATACCTGATGTCAGATAGCAGTTCCCAGGTGACATGTGTACAGGTTAGTTCATCGACCTGGGGATCGTCATTTGTCTCGTATGAGTTCCCACTGTGCTTTGATTACTACCCTACCACGGCTCAAAGGAGTCGTGCAAACAGGTTTTAGTTGGGTACAGTCCCGAGCCACATGGAGGCAGTGAGCGGATCTTCAGGGGTTCGTCTCTCCCGGTATTGGGGGTGAGGTCGCGCTGTGTCTAGGAGAGCCATTACACGAAGTCCTTGGCCAAGGCAGGAGATTTACTGGTAAGTATTCCAGTAGTATCTCAGGGTGTTCTGGGCTACACTCCGACACGACTTGTACCGCTTTTGGGGGTCTGACTTTTACCAACCCCCTAGGCCCGACATGCGATGCTCATAGACGAACGGACCGGACTGTACGGATATTGTCACTGACAGGCTCAGTAGGGTGTCAGGATGAGTTCGCTCATCGACGTCCCTTTTGGTCAATAGCTGGTGGCCCGTCACGTATTGGCTTATACCTCTGACGTGCTAGTGGTTAAATCCACAGCCATAGTATTGACGAGTGTTTAGAGTCCACCACACTTTCAGTTACTCAAGCTTTCGGGCGAAACACTGTAGAGGCCGTATGGAGATATGGCAGGGTTCGATCAGATACGTGCGGTATTGCACGGATCGTGATCGGACGGTTTTTACTAGCCGGCTTTGGCTTAAGCCGGATCTTAGTATTTGATTGTGTAGTTTTGTCTCTTTGCATTTGTATTTCTGTCGGAATACAAATGCGGGTGTGTATGCACAGTATCGGGGTTTTCCTGTAATTTATTATGGGACCAGTTTTCTGGGGTTGCCAGTTTGCATTCCGTTCCGGCCGGGTTTTTCATTGTTCCTTCACGGCCGGACTTTTCGTTGGAGGGTGTTATTTGCAGTTTGCAAATAACATTTTGTGGAGGGTTTATTTGTGGGATGAGAGATTTTTGATTGCATCTTTTGATTCCCTTTCCTTTTGTTTCTTTTGATGCACCATCACTTGCATTAATTGTGATAAGAGAGGGTATGGGTTTTTTTGATGTGATTTTGTGATGGAAATTGGAATTGGCCGGCCACTGTTTGGGTATGGAGTGAGGATTATTTTTGGTGGAAAATTTCTTTCATGATTAATGAGTGGACCCCCCCCCCCATTTTGTGCTTTGCTGTGAAGAATTTTTCTTCTTCTCCTTTGGATTAATTCTTGCACATGATATACTTGATTTCCTGTGAGTTAAAATGAGGTGTTGCTTCATTTTCATTTTTCCAGTGAGCACACAGAGGATTTGGCCGAGCCAATCATTTTGAGTCTACTCCATTTTTCTAGCAAGTTAAATGGAAAATTCTTTTGCATAAATTCCTCCATACATGGCAACCTTATAACCCCAAAAGAGACAAGCTTCTACACTATATCTATAGCAAGTCTTGGACGCGTCGGCTAGCCAACTTCGCGTCCGAGTTGCCTCGGTATAGAGGCGGGAGCCCGTAAAAGATACAGGCGATGTGGTGCCCTTCCGGCGAGGAGGCGACGACCGGAGTTTCCGCAGGAGATCGGGACAACGACGAGAAGACCGGAGGACTCGGATCACTCGGTATATCTCTAACCCGTCTTGTAGTTAGCTAGAATAAGTTTAATGGTCCGATCCGGGTGGTTAGTGCGTGGTGGTGCCGGTTTGATAAGTCCGCAAAATTAAAGTTTATCACCGCTTCCGCATTTGGCCGTCGGATTGACTGCCGGGGCGCCGCCGTGCACTTACACCCGAGACTCTGAAAATAATTTTGCAAGGACAGTGATACATGCAGGCACCTAGGAAGCTACCACCAAAACCCCAGCCCCTGAATCCTTTTTCTGGCCACAGATTTAATCTGTATGGCCGAAAATTGCGGCCTGAGTCTCACCAATTTGATTCGTGTTGGTTTTGTAGCTTTATTTCATGAAAAATAGACCCCTGGCATATGCAAAATTGTCTGATTTGGCCTAGGGTAGAATCTGGAGCCTTTTTCCTGAGTTGCTGTTTTGATTCGGAGTCTCGTTTCTCGTATTTTGAATTCTGGATTTGCGTATTTGTGTTTTACCTCGATCGCTTGACGTTTGCAGGACGACATCGAGGGTTGTTTGATGGTTTTGAAAGCGTAGTCCATAGGTTCTAACCTATAGGCCTTATCGCGTCGTTTGGTTTTCTCGATGTGATTTTAAGGTGCATTGCGATTGTGTTATCTTGTAGGTACCTTCTCGAGGGCTTCATATGATGAAGAAGATGAAGGCGACATTGACACCAACACGCAGGATGCAAGGTGAGTAGATTATATCTACGGGGGAAGTCGGGTGGATGGCGTATAGCACCCCCGCAGTTTGATGCTTAGTATGCTAGATATATACTATATATATGTATGATAGTGTTATGTGTGACTTGGATATTCAGATGTGATTAGGTGTACTATGGATAGAATAGGGTTTAGATGTAAACTAGTATAGTTTCCTAGATACGAACCCTAGAATAGGTTTACAACCACACGCACACACATGCTTATTTGGTATACATATACCTGGATGATGAGGATAGTGGATGATATTTGGAGATGAGTCGGTGAGATTGGGCATAGTGCCATGAGATCGGTGATATGATGTGATTCGTATTTGGGATACAACATGTGATTTTAGCGGGCCTTTGGACGTGTGTTTTACACACTCATTTATATTTATATAGATGGTATCGATTTCTACTAGACTTAGATCAGTACCCCAGATCATGAGATATGATGATAAGGATACCAGATAATTGATGAGACGAATGTGATATTGACCCGTACCAAGCTTTTGGGATGCCGTACGATGATTTACCGTACGAGCTTTATATTGATGATAGATCCACACTCATGACTCGAGGATGTCATATGTTATTGTATCGTACGCGGTACCTTTGAGGCGGGATCACCGACTATTATAAATATATATATATATATATATATATATATATATATCAACTCAGATTTAGGTGGTTTCCATACCCCTCCTGATTGACTTGTTAGTTAGAGTTGTAGTTTTGCTATTAGATGTTAGGCGAGGCCGGTGTCATACCTATTTCAAAAACTAACAAATCGGGAGTATTTTAAAGACAAGCAAAGGGATTCTACGGATATTTTCAAAAGACGTATCTTTTCTTTAAAAAACCGTAGCCCTTATTTTCCTAAAAAAAAACCGATTTGTCTTCTTTTAAATGGCGAAACAATATGACATGGATACATTGATGTAAATTCTACACTGTTGTGTTTATTATTCATTTGCCGCAGATTCTTACTGTTTGCATCGCATTGCATGTTAAATATGTTTATTGTTGTATCAAATCCATGCTATTAGGACACCAGCACCATTATCGATGATGCATATGTTTCACGTACACCTGCTTGCCGGCTCACACACTTCATCATCGATAATTGCCATGTCACTACACTGTAGTACTGTTGCATTCAGGATATGACCCTTGCATGTCAAATTTGTGCACATACTTATTGTACATTCATATTCGTGTACTTACATATTGTACACTCATACTTGTGCACATACCTATTGTACATTCATATTCGTGTACTTACATACTGTACACTCATATTTGTGCACATACCTATTGTACATTCATATTCGTGTACTTACATACTGTACACTCATATTTGTGCACATACCTATTGTACATTCATATTCGTGTACTTACATACTGTACACTCATATTTATGCACATACCTATTGTACATTCATATTCGTGTACTTACATACTGTACACTCATACTTGTGCACATACCTATTATACATTCATACACGTGTACTTACATATTGTACACTCATACTTGTGCACATACCTATTGTACACTCATACTCGTGTACTTACATATTGTACACTTATACTTGTGCACATACCTATTGTACATTCATACTTGTGTAATTACATATTGTACACCCATACTTGTACACATACACATTTGCACAAACATAGATGATTCTGGCTTGAATTGAGGATTTGGGAACCGCAAGATACTTTTAAAACTGATTCATTTTAAAGAAGCGGTCTTCCCTAAATATATGCATGTTACTCTTCCATGTTGCATGATATACTGATATGCTTACATTTCTTTTATATGTCGCATACATCATGCTTTCTGATTATACGCATTGAGATATGTTGTTTCCATGATATTTCTGGATTTGGGAACCGTGGGTATTTTAAAGGAGAGTATGTATTGTTTTAAAAACCCGGTTACCCTTGATATGATATTTCAGTGCGTCCACCATATGTTTTCTCGGTTCTGAGAGTGACATGTGAAACCCGATTCGAGGAGCGGTAGGCACCATCTGCGGGTACATGGTGGACCCGGTGAGGTACCCCGGGGCAAGAAGACTCGTATATGTTAGACGGTGAGCCTGGCAGGGGAGTACTACTTACAGGTGATTGTTTTGAGTTCGGCGGATATCTGGGGGATACCGACCGGAGTTGAGAGATGAGACGGGCTGATCCGGACTGACGGAGCCCTATGTATATGAGGATTTATGTGCCGATGCTAGGCACAGGTTTCATGATGTTTTCGAGTGTCGATGCTTGACACTCAGGTTCCATGATTTTGATATGTCATGAGCGACACATGTTGATTTACATCCTCATACTTCTATGCATATGTTTATGATATTTACATGCATGATGATTATTGTCATTGGGTGACACGTGGACAATTTCCACATACATATATTGACATTGACGACAATGATCACATAGTAGGACGAGATCCACATACATGATGACATTGATTACATAGTGGGATAATATCCACATACTTATAGACTTCATGATATAGTCGACATTGATCATACCTCATATTTATGATATGTTATTACCTGAGGCACTGGTACGAGCACTTGGCACTACACTCATGATTAGATGTTACATTGCCACCTTATCATGCTTCAGACTTATTCATTTGAGGTTTATATATATATATATATATATATATATATATATATATATATCTGATCGTATTGACCTATGATAAGTCATACATATATATATATATATATATATATATATATATATATATCTGATCGTATTGACCTATGATAAGTCATACATACGATTTCTGCTCTGTGATGTTTTCTATTCACGAGTTGGAAAATCACCCCCGTTGTGCCACAGTTCTTGCAGGTTTTGCCGTACAGGTTCCATTGCGACTCCTGGCACACTGCTTCCCTTACGGGTGATTTGCTTTGATAGGTGGGTTCCTTTGCATCAGAACCACCATTGTACATGTATTATTCAGTTGTATCTAGTAATTCCATCAACCAAACTTGTATATTATTTCAGACTTAGAAAACCAGTTATGTATTATTTCGACCTTAAAGTCGCGCGTTGTAGTATTATGGTTTTCATGCTGATTTGAGTTTTTCTTTGAGTTTTGATCCTCGCCCTTCGGTGTTGTATATTATACTGCTTGTGTGGTTGTGACCGTCGATTGACGAAGTGGTAGCTCCCGCTTGGGGATGCCTTTTATCATTGTATAAATATTATTCATGTTGTACCCCGTTTGGGGCCAGTATTTACAAAGGAAACTCTGCCGAAATTTTCAAAAAAGACTTTAGACTTTAAAAATGTATATTCGGCTTACTTATTTAAAAACCTTGCTTTTAAAACTTGTTTTTCTTACTTCTTAAAAATTAGTTTTCCTTATTTACTCTTTAAAAATGGTTTTAGATTTCTGGGCTTTGCCTTACTTGAATTAGATGGGGTACTATAGACTTCATATGATTCAAGGCCAGTTACGTGCTATTTCGGGTCGTGACAAAGTTGGTATCAGAGCGCTAGGTTAACCTTGGTTCGAGTCTAAGTTTGATTATGCAGAGCCTAGAGCGTTTATATATATACGGAACTTAGGCTTGACCTTACGGAACTTAGACTTAGTCGAGGGGGTATTATACCCAAACTTTCGTCGCGTAGGATGACCCTTGGTTGATGGAGTAGGCAGCTTGAGTAGAGTGACGTACCATACGTATGTTCCGCGGCATACTTACGATACGCTACTCCGTTTAAGAAACCTTAGGATGTACATTTCCTTGCACAGTATTATATTCATTCCTATGATCTATCATCATCGATAATGGTTATGATTTTGCTGCCACGATTACACGGGCAGAGAGAGCTATCGCTGGAGTTGCGTCAGCTTGAGCTCGTCACGGATGAGGACTGACCAAAGCGTGATTCCAGGGACGTACGATTGCATAGAGAGGCGTCATTTTATTGTGTCTCCGCGCCATGAGTGTTTGACAGATCGCTTCCACGAGATTTCTAGGACGTGATGATCGGCACCAGAGGATCAGGCTACTGTTAGAGGCCAGCCAGGATATGATGACCATTGATATATCGCTTATTCATGATGATTGAGGCGTTGTTCAGCATACAGACGAATGAGCCCGTTGTTGCTGCAAATGACGAGATATCGCCCAGATGATTGGAGCTACTGCAACTTGAGCATATACTCAGAGATATGATAGAAAGCCGCTCGTCACCCGAGGAGGAACGACTGGGACATGTGGTTCGTTCGCTTATCCCGATGCGAGGTCATCAGATAGATTGATTCCAGCTAGAGACGACTTCACGCAAATTCGTTGAGAGTCGATAGAGACGATCGAATGTCACGAACCCGATTCCAAGTTTAAAGTATTCAGAAGACAATGCAAGTAATTCTATGGACCCTCTAGAAGAATGAAACCCTAACTCGACGTAATGACCATGGAACGCCTCCGAACCTTAGGGTTTGCGGCAGTTTAGCGGTGCCATTTTTTAGGCTTGGGTTTGCCTTTCTACGGTTGGTCCACAGGTGCTGTGGTATGTACTGGAATACTATTAAACTGTAGTCAAGATGTTGATCTCTTGGGGGATTATGAGGTTTTGACGAATCGATCGGATGATTCGACATCATTCTGATATCATGTGATGGGATACATTGCTTGGGAGACTCCAGATACGAGTATAGCCGTTGGAGCGCAATCCATGCATCCACGAGAAGACGAGTCCGAATCAGTCGACGTTGGAACAGAGTGGAGTAAAGAGTTCGCACGAGAATTCCACGAGATGAAGATCCACTCCGCTAACATCATAGTTGCGATACGCATGCAGAGGCGTTATATATGGATATACCTTCCAGAAGGAGTCGCGATGAGTATAGAGCCATTCCGGAACAAGAAACAGATATAGAAAAGATGATAACTTCCGGGCAATTCGGCAAAAACGAGATTAGAGAGACCTCGACAGGACCTTTCTGGAATACTATACGAGAAGACTTGGACCCAGGAGTGGTCATATTGCGCACATCAGCAGGCCAGAGTCCGGCATCATCGAAAAGATAGTTGACCAGGTTCGGATAAGGACCTCAACCAGATGCGTTGTGAGTTGATCAAGAAAGGACGAGTATGGAGTACACCTCCGCAGATTGGGACGAGTTCCTGAGGACATGTTCGGCTAGATATCTTCCACAGAGTGATGAAGATACCGAGTTCGTGATTTCGAGTCCGTGTGAGAGACTTCGGATTGACCGTAGCCGAGGACATTTGCAGTGCGCAGATAGAGACGTGACGTCGAAGTGGACGATGATACAGACAAGTAGGACAAGAGGTTCGTGCGAGATGCTGACGAGCTGTTGTTACTCCCCGTTGAGATTAAAGGTCGGATATATCTACAAAGGCGTTGGGATGCGACCAATTCCCAAGGAAATGTTGTGCTAAGGGCACAGATGTCCAGAGAGCGAGAAAAGAATATGCAAGAGTACCAGCCTCCATACAGTTCGGCATTGGCGAGGTCGGAAGAGACCTTGAGCAGGATTCCTTCCATAACACTGCTGCGATAGGATTTGCACCAGGATCAAATGTGTGATGTGTATTCATAGGATCAGAGGTCAGCGCCAGTGACGTGCTGCTTTACGAGTGGCCGTGAGGATTGACCGAGAGGTGACCAGAGAAGTGCCAGGACGGAATTGTCCCCGTTAGCACACCTGACAGGGACGATGAGCCAATGGATTGCGAGATTGGTAATCCACAGAGAAGATAAGGGCCCGGAGACAGAGGACGCCAGACCGTGAGCAAGAGGCAAGTAGATACTTGCGCTGCTAACATTGGATGCACCGACACCTTCTCGACTATGAAGGAGGAAATATCGACGGCGGTATTTAGGATTTGTGATTTGGTGATTCGATTATCACGTATCCATCACCTTGGATTTCGATATTTTGGGCGATCTATTCGCATGATTTAGCCTTGATGGCTGAGTTCCATGATTTCTGTTTTCGTGCACCATGGTTGCACCTACTGGATATTCATATTTTTGCACAGTTATTGCACCTGATATCGTTTTTGTGCCTTGATTGCACATGCTTATGACTTCATGGATTTCTTACCGTTGGGTTGATTTTGTGCACATGGTATGCACACGATTTGGCTTTTTACACTCGGTATAGCTTATATGTGCTTGTAGTTCATTGATATGTGGATTTTGATTTCATGCCTATGTTATGCATGTGATTTGACTTATGCTTTTAGCATAGTTTTCATGCACCTTTGTACTTAGATTTGATTTGTGCACGCTGATGCACATGGTTGTGAGATTATATGCCGCGGTATACCTGATTTGATTGAGCCGTATTGTATACCGCCGATTTTTATTCTACTATTGATGTTGATTTCTTGCACTCCGGGCATTTGATTTGGATTTTGCGCATGTTCGATGCTTGATATTGGATTTCGTAATTTCGTGCATGTTGAATGCGCCTGATTTAGATTTTATTCATGCATGATGGATGCACCTGATTTGGATTTTCTCGTGTGTTGAGCCCATGTTTTGATATGCGATTTTGGTGTACACCAGATGCACTAAATCGGGATTCTTCGTGCATGTCAGATGCACCTGATTTTGCTGTCGGGCACACACGTTGCCTATGACTGATGTTTCGTGCACACCCGTTGCACCTAGATGTTGTTCTGTGCACATGTATGGCACATATATAGATTTTGATTTCCGTGCGCACCAGACGCACAGGGTATTCTCATATACATTTGGGATATATTTCTGATGGAGCGGTACATTTTTATGATATTTGCTATTGGTTTTCGTACTGAGCAGGACTAGTCAGAGGACAGTACCTGGATATATTTTGCATGCATTGATAGTTATCGAAGGGATTTCCAAAAAGCGAGCTATAGTCTCAGTACTCACCTACGTGTCTGATATGACACGACGCATTTAAAATAAGGAAACCCTTCTAAATTGTTTTCAAAACGGCAGAACGTACGTATTAAACGAAAGATATATACATATATGGTTATTTCCTTACAATAGACGTCCGCCACTGTGCAGTGTTATGCGCATCGCACAGCGACTTAAAAAGGTTAGGCATGCATTTCCTTCAGATATTTACATTTATAGATTGGATGTTTACATGTATGGTTTTGATGTATATCAAATTGGTTTTGTTTTGGATTTGACATTTATGTCTTTACCATGACTCCGATGATTGCGGGATGCTTGACGGAGTTTCGATTTTGAGTTATCTACTCATTTTTTATGCGCACGCATTGCGCTATGATGTGTCTTATGTATTAATGATTTCGGAGCCCCAACGACTTGGATTTTTTATTGAAATGTTTTAGAATTTGGGGGTTAAAATTTAAATTCGGGGACCGAATTTCTTTAAGGGGGAAAGATTATAACATTTCAAAAAAATAAAATAATATTTTTGGGAATTTTTATAATTTAATAATAAAATATTGAATATTTTAATGGGGCGGTATAATTAAATACCGATAAATGGGGAAAAATTTGGAAAATTATAGAAATTATTAGAAGAGGGTGTTTTATGTGAATTATGAAATTTTTAAGTTTTTATGATTAATTATATGCAAATATAGTGCTAATCGCGATTAAAAATCGCTAATCGGATTTTTAGCATATTTTGTGCAAAACATGCACCATATCATTTTACACTTGTTGCATATTTTCCATGGCTTTCCTTCATGTTCTAAGCATGGTTGTTGATTTATTGGAAAACGAAAAGAAAAGGAAAAGAATAGAATATGTAGGCATGGGCATGAGAGAGAAAGGTGAGGGATTGTGTTTGACTTGGTCTTGAGCCATCCCCCTTCATCATTTGTTTTCCTCATTTCCTCTCCACTCCTTTGTTGTTGCTACTGCTGCTACACCCTCTCTCCCTCTCCACAAAATCCCCTAAAACACCATGAAAATCAACTCAAAACCCAAACCCCATTTCACGAAAAAGATGCACAAGCTTAAGGGAAGCACATTGGACCAAGAAAACAAGGATTTTGGCCACTTGGGGCAACTCAAGAATTTTCTTGAGTTGCCAAATGAGGTATTTTCTGAACCATAAGCTTAGTGTTTCCATTACTTTTACCCCCATGTTATATTAGAACCGATATCGAGTGGTTCTGTGGACTTAGAAGAATTCTAGTTAGGGTTATTGGAAATTGAGAGTTGTGATGGGCAATTGAGCTCAGTAGAGGCCTCACAAACCCCCTAGTGCTAGAATTAAGACATAAACCAGAGACTAGAACCCCGGAATACGGATTTAGAAAAGCCGATATCAGAAAATTCTTGACTCTGTGGGGGCTATTTGGAATCTGCTATCACCACGGAACTCTGAAAATTATTTTGCAAGGACAGTGATACATGCAGGCACCTAGAAATCTACCACCAAAACCCCAGCCCCTGAATCCTTTTTCTTGCCAAAGATTTAATCTGTATGGCCGCAAATTGCGTCCTGGGTCCTAACAATTTGATTCGTGTTGGTTCTGTAGCTTTATTTCATGTAAAATAGACCCCTGGCATATGTAAAATTGTCTTATTTGGCCTAGGGTAGAATCTGCAGCCTTTTACCTGAGTTGCCGTTTTGATTCGGAGTCTCGTTTCTCGTATTTTGAATTCTGGATTTGCGTATTTGTGTTTTACCTCGATCGCTTGATGTTTGCACGACGACATCGATGGTTGTTTGATGGTTTTGAAAGCGTAGTCCATAGGTTCTAACCTATAGGCCTTAGCGCGTCGTTTGGTTTTCTCGATGTGATTTTAAGGTGCATTGCGATTGTGTTATCTTGTAGGTACCTTCTCGAGGGCTTCATATGATGAAGAAGATGAAGGCGACATCGACACCGACACGCAGGATGCAAGGTGAGTAGATTATATCTACGGGGGAAGTCGGGTGGATGGCGTATAGCACCCCTGCAGTTCGATGCTTAGTATGCTAGATATATACTATATATATGTATGATAGCGTTATGTGTGACTTGGATATTCAGATGTGATTAGGTGTACTATGGATAGAATAGGGTTTAGATGTAAACTAGTATAGTTTCCTAGATACGAACCCTGGAATAGGTTTACACCTACAAGCACAAACATGCTTATTTGCTATATATATACTTGGATGATGAGGATAGTGGATGATATATGGAGATGATTCGGTGAGATTGGGCATAGTGCCATGAGATAGGTGATATGATGTGATTCTTATTTGGGATACGACATGTGATTTTAGCGGGTTTTTGGACGTGTGTTTTACACACGCATTTATATTTATATAGATGGTATCGATTTGTACTAGACTTAGATCAGTACCCCAGATCATAAGATATGATGATAAGGATACCAGATAATTGACCAGATGAATGTGATATTGACCCGTACCCAGCTTTTGGGATGTCGTACGATGATTTACTGTACGAGCTTTATATTGATGATAGATCCACACTCATGACTCGAGGATGTCATATGATATTGTATCGTACGCGGTACCTTTGAGGTGGGATCACTGACTATATATATATATATATATATCGACTCAAATTTAGGTGGTTTCCATACCCCTCCTGATTGACTTGTTAGTTAGAGCTGTAGTTTTGCTATTAGATGTTAGGCTAGGCCGGTGTCATACTTATTTCAAAAGCTAACGAATTGGGAGTATTTTAAAGACAGGAAAAGGGATTCTACGTATATTTTCAAAAGACGCGTCTTTTCTTAAAAAAACCCGTAGCCCTTATTTTCCTAAAAACCCTGATTTGTCTTCTTTTAAATGGCGAAATAGTATGACATAGATACATTGATGTAAATTCTAAATTGTTGTGTTTATTATTCATTTGCCGCATATTCGTACTGTTTGCATCGCATTGCATGTTAAATATGCTTATTGTTGTATCAAATCCATGCTGTTAGGACACCAGCACCATTATCGATGATGCATATGTTTCACGTACACCTGCTTGCCGGCTCACACACTTCATTATCGATAATTTCCATGTCACTACACTGTAGTACTGTTTCATTCAGGATATGACCCTTGCATGTCATATTTGTGCACATACCTATTGTACATTCATATTCGTGTAGTTACATATTGTACACTCATATTTGTGCACATACCTATTGTACATTCATATTCGTGTACTTACATATTGTACACTCATACTTGTGCATAGACCTATTGTACACTCTGTCACGACCCGAAGTTCGACTCGTGACCGGCACTTAACCACGTAACGTCTACAGGCGTATCGCGACTAAGTAAGCCGAAACCTAGAAATCATAACCATTAAAGTAGTGAGTGTTGAAAACATTTGTTTAATATCATTTGGAAAACCATAACTAGTTTAGTAACATTCTTTAAAGTTCAAGTTATTTCTTAAAAATTTTGGCAACATTTCCTTTGTAAAAACTAACCCCGAAATCGGGTACAAGACATGACATGAAATAAATGATAACAATATAGTACAGCATCCCAAACGGGAGCAATCACGCCCAACGGCGAAATCAAACACCACAAGAGTAATATACGACGCCGTAGCGAAGAAATGAGCAATAAATGGAAAAACATCACAAATGATAAAAGCCACATAAGTAAAGTCGGCTCACACGAGCTCGACACCGGAATACAAATAATATACAGCATCGTCCTCACACTGTCTCTAAGTCAAATACATATAAAGGTAGATGGAGAATACTAGATACAAAAGTATGTGTACAATGGAAATAACCGGATACCATAACCCATCTAATAGCAAAACAGCTCACGCACCAACTGCAGTGGTATCCGTAGCCAAAAAGAGACAAGAAGGCAGCCTGCCGCGACTACTCTGAGGGGCAACCTGCAAACACTGTGGCACAACGGGGGTGAGTTGCCAACTAGTGAATAGAGATAACATATAAAGGTAAGCACGAGTATGCACGTACTGTGCAACTCTTGTTGGAGATAGTGCCCTCAGAGTCAATTATTGGATCACAGGCACGTGATTACAATGATTGAGGGGAGGACCTGTCCCAGTAGGACAGTCTTACTCGAGATGATAGTATGCTATCCGGTTTATCTCTATCATCGTGTACTGGTTTAGGTGACCTTACAGGTCACTATTGTACGTTGATAGAGCCCCTAGGATTCTTGCTTGACTACCAGCAGTATGAGGGCGATCATATAAGTGAGAGCTGGAGTCTATAGGCACATCCTTAAAAGGTCCCTAGTCGTGGGAGTTTCGAGACAGGGCATCGATTCTCCAGAGTAGACTAGTGTATACAGTCGAGACCCCGACGAGGGGCGGTGGCCGGTCTCACAAGCCACTGGTGTCAGTTGGTTCACCTAAGATGTATACAGGTGCTCATTGGGTTGTGAGTACACCGGACAGGACTCGCCGGGAACCTGCTAGTTAGGATTGTACCAGACGTCAGATAGCAGTTCCCAGGTGACATGTGTACAGGTTAGTTCATCAACCTGAGATCGTCATTTGTCTCGTGTGAGTTCCCACTGTGCTTTGATTACTACCCTACCACGGCTCAAAGGAGTCGTGCAAACAGGTTTTAGTTGGGTACAGTCCCGAGCCACATGGAGGCAGTGAGCGGATCTGCAGGGGTTCGTCTCTCCCGGTATTGGGGGTGAGGTCGCGCTGTGTCGAGGAGAGCCAGAATATGAAAAGTCCTTGACCAAGGAAGGAGATTTGCTGGTAGGTATTCCAGTAGTATCTCAGGGTGTTCTGGGCAGACTCCGACACGACTTGTACCGCTTTTGGGGGTCTGACTTTTACCAACCCCTAGGCCCGCCATGCGATGCTCATAGACGAACGGACCGGACTGTACGGATATTGTCACTAACAGGCTCAGTAGGGTGTCAGGATGAGTTCGCTCATCGATGTCCCTTTTAGTCAGTATCTGGTAGCCCGTTACGTATTGGCTTATACCTCTGACGTGCTAGTGGTTAAATCCACAGCCATAGTATTGACGAGTCTTTAGAGTCCACCACACTCAGTTACTCAGGTTTCGGGCGAAACGCTGTAGAGGCCATATGGAGATATGGCAGGGTTCGATCAGATACGTGCGGTATTGCACGGATCGTGATCGGACGGTTTTTACTAGCCGGCTTTGGCTTAAGCCGGATCCTAGTATTAGATAGTGTAGTTTTGTCTCTTTACATTTGTGTTCAGTGGGAATACAAATGCGGGCATGTATTTGCAGTAGCGGGGTTTTCCTGTAATTTATTACGGGATCAGTTTTCTGAAGTTGCCAGTTTGCATTCCGTTCCGGCCGGTTTTTCTTCATTCCTTCTCGGTCGGACTTTCTAATGGAGGGTGTTAATTGCAAGTTTGCAATTAATATTTAGTGGAGGGGTTTCTTGCATTTGTGCCTTTGTCATGATGAGATTCCTTTTTAATCTCATCACTTGCTTTCATGAGAAAGAGATTGAGTTGGATTGTTTTTGACCATGGTGTGACTTTAATTGAGGATTATCTTTTCTTTTTCTCACTTGGTTTTATCATTCCATTATCTCCACCCATTTCTATTAAGGGGGGCGGCCACATCTTATGAGGAGAGGAGGAGATAGGTTCATTTTTTGGTTTTGCATTCTCATCATCTCATTCTCTTGCAAAAGAAGTGTGAGCTCCAATTTTCCAAAGCTCATTCTTTCCTTCACCTCCACATCATCCATGGCAACTTCTAAAACCCAAAAGAGACATGGCTACTACACTATTCTATAGCAAGTCTTGGACGCGTCGGCTAGCCAACTTCGCGCCCGAGTTGCCTCGGTCAAGAGGTGGGAGCCCGTAAAAGATTCCGGCTATGTGGTGCTTTTCCGAGGAGCGAGAAGGTGACGAACATTCCGCAGGAGATCGGAGTGGAGATGAAGACCGAAGGACACGGATCGCTTGGTATAACTTCTCTACTCTTTCCTAGTTTGCTAGTTAGCTAGGTTAATGGCCCGATCCGAGTGAAAAGTGCGCGGTGGTGCCGGTTGCAAGGTTTTGCAAAGTTTTTGTTTCCGCGTTTCCGGCGTCGGATTGACGGCCGGGGCGCCCCCGCGGGCTTACAACTCTAACATATGCTAGCAGATAATATCTATATGCAATGAGCGGGACGTGCAATAATCATGCATAAGTACTCTATCAGGTAATATGACTACAGGACGAGATACAAAATAATGAATGCTGAGCATGGGAAAATAACATCTACACGGAATGTCAACATGGAAAATATAATCTGTGTATATAAATGTACCCAAATCCTAATAAAACCCAGGCGCTGTAATCCTCATCGGCCCACAAATCCTGTAAATGTCTAAGAATCGCGAATGCCCAACATCGGCACTCAAAATATCATGAAACAATCGTGTCCAGCATCGACATGCAAGTCCTCATATATCGGGCTCCGTCTGCGGAATCGGCCCTCGGGCTCGGTAGTACGGGTCGTCCCATATCCATCTATCGACTCTGGTCAGTATTCTCCGGATAACCGCCAGGTCCAACCAATCACCGGTAGGTACTAGCCACCCTGCTAGGCTCATCGTCTGCTCCACGAAAAACATTTCTCGTCCCGGGGAACCATACCGGGTCCACCACGAACCCGCAAACAGATCATCCAACTCCTCGAATCGGGTTTCAAGCACACGTCTCAGAACCGAGAAAACGCGTGGTGGACGCACCAAAATATCATATCAAGAGGAACCGGGTTTTCAAAATAGTGCATATTTTCTTAAATAACCCCACGGTCCTCAAATCTAGAAATCACATGAAATCCAAAGCCAATGCGTAAATCCATGCGATGTGATGTATGCAACAGAAAGTTGTACTATAAGAACAAAGGGGGAAACCGCTCTTTAAAATAGATTCAGTTTTTCAAAAGGTATCATGCGGTCCCCAGTTTTTACCAAAAATCAGTTTATTTAAGTAGGTACAATTTTAATATGCATAAGTATGGATAAGCAAATAAGTACGTGCACAAGTATGAATAT
The DNA here is from genome assembly GCA_030015575.1 of Agapanthus africanus. Classification (NCBI taxonomy): domain Eukaryota; kingdom Viridiplantae; phylum Streptophyta; class Magnoliopsida; order Asparagales; family Amaryllidaceae; genus Agapanthus; species Agapanthus africanus. Next base: position 285,610,589 of record JASDDO010000010.1, on the reverse strand, counting down.
GTAAATGAATACATGCACAAGTATCATAATCATGTCGAATCATATAGGAGGTGAGCTACACTATATTGTTCAAGGCAATTCTATAGTGTGAGTGTCATGGCAATTACTAACGGTGTGTGTGTAACATGCAGATTAGTGCTCGTGCGACATGAACCGTTAGTAACAGTGCGGTGTGTTATCAGTTTTAAGTTCATTTAGATATAGCAGGGAATGCAGTATGCAACAAATAGTATCCATGAACAGTCAAATGTATGAAAATGAAGTATGCTACTACAATGTCCTATCAGCCCTGACGCAGAATGCCAAACGGGCGATTTCCCCGTAGATGTTAAATCTACTCACCTGGTCATGCTAAGTGTAGCCGACGACTTGTTTCCCCTTCTTCGCGGCGTCCGTCGTACTCGCCTGCGAACCTAGAATTTCACCATAAAATACACGTAAGCTAAAATCTACAAAAATGCAACATCTAAGCCAAACTAAAAACCCATGACGCAAACCAAACGCGTGTGTGTGCGATACGCTAAAACGTGTGATTACGCGCCTGAAGAAACCCCGACACGTCGCGATACGCAGAAAACCCCCAAACCCACACACGTATCACACGTGTCGTGAAGGTTAAAAGTATACAAAATAGGGTAAATGGCTCCAGATTTTTCTACAGAAAGAATTTTACAAAGTTGCATATACCATAAGTCTTGAAATTGCAGCAGACACCTGCCACACAAACCCTAACCCCCAGGTCCCCCATCTGGCCGCAAATTGCGGCCGGAATGAATATTCCGGAAGCCCGACAAGGGAGTTGGGCTCTCGTGCTTTGTGTGTGCTCTCTATACCTAGTGTACATGCTCCAGTGATTACAATATTTGTCTGAAGAAACCGGGGTACAAGCAGATTTCACAGAACCAAAAACCTAGTTAAAAAAACCATTTTAACACTAAATCGATACATTGAGGTATTTTTGTGAAACTTGAAACAAACCCTAGTTTAAAACAACACATATAACACATAACTAAGCTAAAAAAACAATAAAAATACCAATTTAACATAAACTTCACCATTTCCCCTTCAATATCACAAAAAAGCACTAAAATACGGTTTTTAGTTATCAAACTACAAGTTACGATCTGGGGTGTTAAGTGTGAGTTTAATACCTTCCAAAGACCTTAGGGAAACCCAAAATTTCAGTTCTTGCCCTCAAAGCCATTGACTTGCTATCAAACTCCTCAAAATAGCCATTAAACCAAGGTTTTGTGTGATGGAATATGAGGTTTTGGGTAGGGTTTTGTGTTTGGATCAAAAGAGAAGTGAAAGAAGAAGAAAATGATGATAATGTTGTTGTTGCTGCTGCTGCTTCTGCTGGGAAAGCAGAAAATGTGAGGGGGAGAGAGAAATGAGAGAGGGAAATGGTCAAAAGTCAAGCCTAAATCTCACCTAATCCAACCCATACCCCCATTTTCCTCATTTCATTAAAAAAACAAAGGTTTGACTTGGTTAATGGTGGAAATATAGAACCATACAAGAAAAGAAAATGGGTTACATGTTAACACTTGCTTAGGAAAATAATTTAGGAAAAATTTCCAAATAGGGTAAACACGACTAAATTATAATTAATAAACCCTATATATATAAAAAAAAACACCTCTCATCACAATTTGCACTAGTTTAAAAAGGAAAATATGATTTTCGGGTTTTTATGAAAAACACGCATCATTCTAACTAACGCGAAATTATCCTAAACGAATTTCAAAACGTTACAATCTACCCCCTTAAAGAAATTCGGTCCCCGAATTTAAAAATATAACTACGCGTACCTTCAAACAGATGGAGATATTTCTTCCTCATCTCGCTCTCGGTCTCCCAAGTGACCTCCTCGCTGCTCGGGCCATGCCAAAGGACCTTGACGGACGGTATATCCTTCGATCTCAATTTCTTCACTTGTCGATCCAAGATGACTACCGGCTGCTCTGCAATAGAAAGGTCGCGCTCCAGCTGGATCGTCGGGTGCTGAATTGCATGCGAAGGATCGTGAAGATACCTGCGGAGCATCGAAACATGAAATACGGGATGAACATCTGGGAAACTGGGGGGAAGGGCTAACCGATATGCAACTGCACCAACACGCTCGACGATCTCGAAAGGGCTAACATACCTGGGACTAAGCTTCCCCTTCTTTCCAAACTTCATCACACCTTTCATTGGGGAGACCCTCAAGAAAACATGATCACCTACAGAAAACTCAAGTCTGCGCCGACGACAATCCGCATAAGATCTCTGCCTACTCTGGGCTTCTCTCATCCTATCGCGAATCAACAGGATCTTCACGTTCGTATCCTCAACAATCTGCGGCCCTAAGATACTACACTCGCTGAGCTCTGTCCAACAGACGGGCGATCTGCATCTCCTACCGTATAGAGCCTCGAATGGTGCCATCTGAATGGTCTCCTAGAAACTGTTGTTGTAGGAGAACTCTACTAAGTGTAAATGATGATCCCAGCTACTTCCGAAGTCTAAGACGCATGCTCGGAGCATGTCCTCGAGAGTCTGAATAGTCCGCTCTGACTGGCCGTCGGTCTGCGGATGAAATGCTGTGCTGAAACTCAAGAGGGTGCCCAAAGCCTCCTGAAGCCTCTGCCATAGTCGGCTGGTAAACTGGGTGCCTCTGTCGGACACGATACACGTCGGGACTCCATGCAGTCGTACAATCTCGTCGATGTATATCTGGGCATACTGAGCAAAACCGAAAGTTGTCTTCACTGGCAGGAAGTGAGCCGCCTTCGTCAAACGATCCACGATCACCCAGTTGGAGTCATACCCTCGACTAGTCCTGGGTAGACCCACAATGAAGTCCATAGAAATCTGTTCCCATTTCCACTCCGGAATGGGTAACGGCTGTAGTTCTCCCGCGGGCCTCTGGTGCTCGGCCTTGACTTGCTGACAAGTCAGGCATCTCGACACGAAATCTGCGATGTCCCACTTCATTCCATCCCACCAGTAAACATCTCTCATATCATGGTACATCTTGGTGGAACCCGGATGAACACTGTACACCGATCGATGTGCCTCCTCAAGAATCTCGCGCCACAGTCCCTCAGCATCTGGTACGCACAGTCTAGTCCCAAATCGCAATATCCCCTGATCATCGATCACGAACTAGGAAAATCTTCCCTGTCCAATCTGTGCCATGATCTCTGAACAACGGTCATCACTGTATTGTGCCTCATGTATACGGTCAAGCAACTGTGGGCGTTCACGAACATGCACAATCTGTCCCCCGATCGGCGTAAACTCGAACTGCACTTGGCTGTCGCATAAAATCTGCCAATCTGCCGATGACTGCCTCTGCACTGCGCTCAAACAAGATAGACTACCCCCGGGCCTCCTGCTCAAGGCATCCGCTACTACATTTGCCTTGCCTGGGTGATACAACATCTCACAATCGTAGTCCTTTACTAGTTCCATCCAACGGCGCTGTCTAAGATTCAGGCCCCGCTGCTGAAATATATACTTTAAGCTCTTGTGATCAGTGAATATCTGGCACGACTCGCTGTATAGGTAATGTCGCCAGATCTTGAGTGCAAAGACCACTGCAGCCATCTCCAAATCGTAAGTGGGGTAGTTATGTTCATGTTTCCTCAACTGCCGTGAAGCATACGTGATCACCCCGTCATGCTGCATCAATACGCATCCTAACCCCACTCGAGAAGCATCACAATAGACCACAAATCTGTCTGATCCTGAAGGCAATGATAACACCGGCGTCGTAGTCAGTCGAGTCCATAGCTGCTGAAAACTGTGCTCGCACTCCTCTGTCCAATCGAAAGGAACTCCCTTCCGGGTCAACCCGGTCAAAGGTGTAGCAATACGAGAGAAATCCTGCACAAATCGCCTGTAGTAACTGGCCAACCCTAAAAAGCTGCGAATCTCCATAACTGATGAGGGTCTGGGCCAACGCTGAATGGCCTCGATCTTCCTCGAGTCCACACATATACTATCTCGTGTAATCACGTGACCCAAGAAGTCTACGTTGTCCAGCCAGAATGCACACTTGGAGAATTTTGCGAAAAGCTGGTGCTCCCTCAAAGTCTGCAGTGTAATCCGCAGGTGCTGCTCATGCTCCTCTCTGCTCCGGGAATACACCAAGATATCATCAATGAATACTATAATGAACAGATCAAGATACGGCCGGAAAATACGGTTCATCAAGTCCATGAATGCTGCTGGGGCGTTGGTGAGTCTGAATGACATCACCAAAAACTCATAATGGCCGTAGCGCATGCGGAAAGCTGTCCTCGGAATGTCCTCCTGTCGAACCCGCAGGTGATGGTAGCCTGATCGCAAATCGATCGTCGAAAAGTACCCTGCCCCCTGAAGCTGGTCGAACAAGTCGTCGATGTATGGAAAATGATACCTGTTCCGCACGGTGGCCCTGTTCAGCTGGCGGTAATCGATACATAAATGCAAACTGCCGTCCTTCTTCTTAACAAACAGGAACGGAGCACCCCAAGGAGAAACACTGGGTCGAATAAGTCCCTTATCCAGCAAATCTTGCAACTAACCCTTCAATTCGCTAAGTTCCGTCGGGGCCATCCGATAAGGCGGTATAGAAATAGGCCCCGTGCCGGGAATCAAATCAATACAGAAGGCAATGTCGCGCTCAGGCGGTAGCCCCGGAAGCTCGTCAAGGAACACATCAGGGAACTCGCTAACAATCGGAACCTGATCCAACGGAACCTCTGTAGCTCTAGTATCGCAAACATAGGTGAGAAATCCCTGACATCCCTTCCTCAAAAGCTGTTCAGCGCGAAAAGAAGAAATCAAACTATGAGGGGCGGCACCACAGTCCCCCAGCACAAAAAAAGTCGACTCGCCGGGAAAACAATATCTAACTGTCTTCTCGCGGCATTCCACAGACGCATAGCACGTGGCTAACCAATCTATGCCCAAAAGAACGTCGAAATCCAATATCTCAAGAAGGATCAAGTCGACAGGCAACTCTCTCTTACCAATACGGACAACACAGGATCGGAACACGTGCCTAGCAACAAACGACTCACCCACAGGAGTGGTCACAGCAAGCGGCTGATCAAGCAAACCAGACTCTCTACCCAAACTCGGCACGAAGTGTGTGGAAACGTACAAGTGCATGGATCCCGGATCAAACAACACGTGTGCATCAACAGAACATACTGAAAGGAAACCTGAGACAACCGCATTGGACGCCTACGCGTCCTGATGCGTCAAATAAAAAACTCATGCCTGTTCTCCACCTCCGACTGACTGTCCCTTACTAGGAACTGGCTGTGCCCTGCCTCGGTCACCTCGTCCTTGAGGAACAAATCCTCCGTGACCACGACCTCTCTGTGCATGAGTCTGACGCGGAGTAACAGTAGGTACTATAGGCAACGCCCTCTGGGGTGGTGAAGGTGGTAAGGTGACATGCGGTACTGCTGTCTTCCTCCGGTGTATCTCAGGACAATCTCTAACGAGGTGAAGTAGACCGCCATACCTAAAGCACCCCTGCGACGACTGCTGACTCTCCCGTGGATACGAACTAAACATCTGGCCTCGTCCCGAATCTCTGCTACTCCTCGTACCTGAACGAAATCTGTCGCGGCGTCTATATGTCTGTCTCTGTGCTGATATACCAGTATGAACTCTCTTCGGCTCTGGAACCACCGAAGTCTCAGCGAGGCGCTCCTCGACTAGTAAGGCTACATCTACTGCTACTGCATAAGTCTCGCAATGTTGCGCGCTGATCGCGAGGAACAGTGGGGTAAGTAAGCCTCGAACAAATCTCTTGACTCGCATCTCCTCAGTAGCCACTAGGTATGGGGCATAAGCTGATAGCTCTGTGAACATCACGTCGTACTCTGCCGCTGTCATCTCCGGAGTCTGGCGTAAGGACTCGAACCTGCGCGCTCTAGAATCTCTAACACTCTGTGGAAGGAAGCGGGCAAGTAACACCGTTACAAACTCTGTCCAGGTCATAGGAGGAAGACCTGCTGCTCTGCCCTTCTCGATTGATTCACACCATTTCTGCGCAAGACCTTCCAAGCGAAAGCTCGTGAACTTTACCCATCTCGCATCTGAGCGAACGACATATTCGAGCCATCCTATCAATGAAAGACTGTGGGTCCTCGGCTGCATCGGTGCCCGTGAAGACCGGAGGCTTCAGCCTCATAAACTCTGATAGCGATACTATAATAACCTTTATAGCAGCAGGGGCAACTGCCTGTACTGCGGGTACCATCACGGTCCCTGCAACGGATGGAACTACCTCTGGTCGCTGCGCTCGAAGTGTCTCAACTAGCGATCTCATCATCTGGCGCATCTCCTGCATACTGGATCCCACCGTCTGGCGCATCTCCTGCATACCAGCCCCTAACATGGAGATCTGATCTGTCGTAGGAGGAACAGCCTGCTCGGGTACAACCAGTGTACTACCTGGATCAGTCCTCGTCTCAGACGAGTCAACTCGAATCTCGTCCCTCGCGGCCGCTCTCTCCTCCCTCATAGTCTTTGGCGGCATAATGGCTGAAAGGAAAATAGGATCCGATAAGGATACGGAAATCGAATTGCAAGAATGTATATACTCATGAAGGAATTTAAATCAATAAGTCCTAAGGTCGCTTAGTCAGAGTACCGTGTCGTGAGTATGCCGCGGAACATACACACGCTACGCTACTCTGCATCAGTTACCTCATCCTATACTCTGAAAGGTAAAACCTACGCTCTGATACCAACTTTGTCACGACCCGAAGTTCGACTCGTGACCGACACATAACCACGTAACGTCTACAGGCGTAACGCAACTAAGTAAGCAGAAACACAGAAATCAAAACCATTAAAGTAGTGAGTGTTGAAAACATTTGTTTAAAAACATTTGGAAAACCATAAGTAGTTTAGTAACATTCTTTAAAGTTCAAGTTATTTCTTAAAAATTTTGGCAGTATTTCCTTTGTAAAAACTAACCCCGAAATCGGGTACAAGACATGACATGAAATAAATGATAACAATATAGTACAACATCCAAAACGGGAGCAATCACGCCCAACGGCGAAATCAAACACCACAAGAGTAATAGACGAAACCGTAGCTAAGAAATGAGCAATAAATGGAAAAACATCACAAATGATAAAAGCTGCATAAGTAAAGTCGGCCCACACGAGCTCGACACCGGAATAAAAATAATATACAGCATCGTCCTCACACTGCATCTAAGTCAAATACATATAAAGGTAGATGGAGAATACTAGATACAAAAGTATGTGTACAATGGAAATAACCGGATACCACAACCCATCTAATAGCAAAACAGCTCACGCACCAACTGCAGTGGTATCCGTAGCCAAAAAGAGACAAGAAGGCAGCCTGCCGCGACTACTCTGAGGGGCAACCTGCAAACACTGTGGCACAACGGGGGTGAGTTGCCAACTCGTGAATAGAAATAACATATAAAGGTAAGCACGAGTATGCACGTACTGCGCTACTCTAACATATGCTAGCAGATAATATCTATATGCAATGAGCAGGACGTGCAATAATCATGCATAAGTACTCTATCAGGTAATATGACTACATGATGAGATACAAAATAATGAATGCTGAGCATGGGAAAACAACATCTACACGGAATGTCAACGTGGAAAATATAATTGGTGTCTATCAATGTACCCAAATCCCAATAAAATGCAGGCGCCGTAATCCTCATCGGCCCTCAAATCCTGTAAATGTCTGAGAATCGCGAATGCCTAACATCGGCACTCAAAATATCATGAAACAATCGTGTCCAGTATCGACACGCAAGTCCTAATGTATCGGGCTCCGTCTGCGGAATCGGCCCTCGGCCCCGGTAGTACGAGTCGTCCCATATCCATCTATCGACTCTGGTCAGTATCCTCCGGATAACCGCCAGGTCCAACCAATCACCAGTAGGTACTAGCCACCCTGCCAGGCTCATCGTCTGCTCCACGAAAAACATTTCTCGTCCCGGGGAACCATAATGGGTTCACCACGAACCCACAAACGGATTATCCAACTCCTCGAATTGGGTTTCAAGCACACGTCTCAGAACCGAGAAAACGCGTGGTGGACGCACCAAAATATCATATCAAGAGGAACCGGGTTTTCAAAATAGTGCATATTTTCTTAAATAACCCCACGGTCCTCAAATCCAGAAATCACATGAAATCCAAAGCCAATGCGTAAATCCATGCGATGTGATGTATGCAACAGAAAGTCGTACTATAAGAACAAAGGGGGAAACCGCTCTTTAAAATAGATTCAGTTTTTCAAAAGGTATCATGTTGTCCCAGTTTCTACCAAAAATCAGTTTATTTAAGTAGGTACAGTTTGAATATGCATAAGTATGGATAAGCAAATAAGTACGTGCACAAGTATGAATATGTAAATGAATACGTGCACAAGTATCATAATCATGTCGAATTATATAGGAAGTGAGCTACACTATATTGTTCAAGGCAATTCTATAGTGTGAGTGTCATGGTAATTACTAACGGTGTGTGTGTAACATGCAGATTAGTGCTCGTGCGACATGAACCGTTAGTAACAGTGCGGTGTGTTATCAGTTTTAAGTTCATATAGATATAGCAGGGAATGCGGTATGCAACAAATAGTATCCATGAACAGTCAAATGTATGCAAATGAAATATGTTACTACAATGTCCTATCAGCCCTGACGCATAACGCCATACGTGCGATTTCCCCGTAGATGTTAAATCTACTCACCTGGTCTGCTAAGTGTAGCCGACGACTTGTTTCCCCTTCTTCGCAGAGTCCGTCGTACTCGCCTGCGAGCCTAGAATTTCACCAGAAAATACACGTAAGCTAAAAGCTACAAAAACGCAACATCGAAGCCAAACTAGAAACCCGCGTCGCGAACCAAACGCGTGTGTGTGCGATACGCTAAAACGTGTGATTACGCGCCTGAAGCTACCCGACACGTCGCGATATGCAGAAAACCCCCAAACCCACACACATATCACACGTGTCGCGAAGGTTAAAAGTATACGAAATAGGGTAAATGGCTCCAGATTTTTCTACAGAAAGAATTTTACAAAGTTGCATATACCATAAGTCTTGAAATTTCAGCAGACACCTACCACACAAACCCCAACCCCTAGGTCCCCTATCTGGCCGCAAAGTGCGGCCCGAATGAATATTCCGGCGGCCCGATGAGGGAGTTGGGCTCCCGTGCTTCGTGTGTGCTCTCTATACCTAGTGTACATGCTCCAGTGATTAAAATATTTGTCTGAAGCAATCTGGGTACAAGCAGATTTCACAGAACCAAAAACCTAGTTAAAAAAAACCATTTTAACACTAAATCGATACATTAAGTTATTTTTGTGAAACCTGAAACAAACCCTAGATTAAAACAACACATATAACACATAACTAAGCTAAACAAACCATAAAAATACCAATTTAACATAAACTTCACCATTTCCCCTTCAATATCACAAAAAAGCACTAAAATACGGTTTTTAGTTAGCAAACTACAAGTTACGATCTAGGGTGTTAAGTGTGAGTTTAATACCTTCCAAAGACCTTAGGAAAACCCAAAATTTCAGTTCTTGCCCTCAAAGCCACTCACTTGCTATCAAACTCCTCAAAATAGCCATTAAACCAAGGTTTTGTGTGAAGGAATATATGGTTTTGGGTAGGGTTTTGTGTTTGGATCAAAAGAGAAGTGAAAGAAGAAGAAAATGATGATAATGTTGCTGTTGTTGCTGCTTCTTCTGCTGGGAAAGGTGAAAATGTGAGGGGGAGAGAGAAACGAGAGAGGGAAATGGTCAAAAGTCAAGCCAAAATCTCACCTAATCCAACCCATACCCCCATTTTCCTCATTTCATTTAAAAAAAAAGGTTTGACTTGGTTAATGGTGAAAATATAGAACCATACAAGAAAATAAAATGGGTTACATGTTAACACTTACTTAGGAAAATAATTAAGGAAAAATTTCCAAATAGGGTAAACACAACTAAATTATAATTAATAAACCCTATATATATATATATATAAACACGCATCATTCTAACTAACGCGAAATTATCCTAAACGAATTTCAAAACGTTACACATTCATATTCGTGTACTTACATACTGCACACTCATATTTGTGCACATACCTATTGTACATTCATATTCATGTACTTACATACTGTACACTCATATTTGTGCACATACCTATTGTACATTCATATTCGTGTACTTACATACTGTACACTCATATTTGTGCACATACCTATTGTACATTCATATTCATGTACTTACATACTGTACACTCATATTTGTGCACATACCTATTGTACATTCATAGTCGTGTACTTACATATTGTACACTCATACTTGTGCACATACCTATTGTACATTCATACTCGTGTACTTACATATTGTACACTCATACTTGTGCACATACCTATTGTACATTCATACTCGTGTACATACATATTGTACACCCATACATGTGCACATACCTATTGTACATTCATACTCGTGTGCTTACATATTGTACACCCATACTTGTACGCATACACATTTGCACATACATAAATGATTCTGGCTTTAATTGAGGATTTGGGAACCGCAAGATACTTTTAAAACTGATTCATTTTAAAGAAGCGGTCTTCCCTAAATATGTGCATGTTACTCTTCCATGTTGCATGATATACTGATATGCTTACATTTCTTTTATATGTCGAATACATCATGCTTTCTGATTATACGCATTGAGATATGTTGTTTCCATGATATTTCTGGATTTGGGAACCGTGAGTATTTTAAAGGAGAGTATGTATTGTTTTAAAAACCCGGTTACTCTTGATATGATATTTCAGTGCATCCACCATGTGTTTTCTTGGTTCTGAGAGTGGCATGTGAAACCCGATTCGAGGAGCTGAGGTACCCCGGGGAAGAAGACTCGTATATGTTAGACAGTGAGCCTGGCAGGGGAGTACTACCTACCGGTGATTGTTTTGAGCTCGGAGGATATCTGGGGGATACCGACCGGAGTTGAGAGATGAGACGGGCCGATCCGGACTGACAGAGCCCTATGTATATGAGGATTTACGTGCCGATGCTAGGCACAGGTTTCATGATGTTTTCGAGTGTCGATGCTTGACACTCAGGTTCCATGATTTTGATATGTCGCGAGCGACACATGTTGATTTACATCCTCATACTTCCATGTATATGTTTATGATATTTACATGCATGATGCTTATTGTCATTGGGTGACACGTGGACGATTTCCACATACATATATTGACATTGATGACATTGATTGCATAGTTGGACGAGATCCACATACATGATGACATTGATTACATAGTGGGATGATATCCATATACTTATAGACTTCATGATATAGTCGACATTGATCATACCTTATATTTATGATATGTTATTACCTGAGGCACTGGCACGAGCACTTGGCACTACACTCATGTATAGATTTTATATTGCCACCTTATCATGCTTCAGACTTATTCATTTGAGGTTTATATATATATATGATCGTATTGACCTAGGATGAGTCATACATACGATTTCTGCTCTGTGATGTTTTCTATTCACGAGTTGGCAACTCACCCCCGTTGTGCCAAAGTTCTTGCAGGTTTTGCCGTACCGGTTCCATTGCGGCTCCTGGCACACTACTTCCCTTACGGGTGATTTGCTTTGGTAGGTGGGTTCTTTTGCACCAGAACCACCATTGTACATGTATTATTCATATGTTTCTAGTAATTCCATCAACCAAACTTGTATATTGTTTCCGAATTAGAAAACCAGTTATGTATTATTTCGACCTTAGAGTCGCGCGTAGTAGTATTATGGTTTTCATTCTGATTTGAGTTTTCCTTTGAGTTTTGATCCTCGCCCTTCGGCGTTGTATATTATACTGCTTGCGTGGTTGTGACCGTCGATTGACGAAGAGCTAGCTCCCGCTTGGGGTGCCTTTTATCATTGTATATATATTATTCATGTTGTACCCCGTTTGGGGCCAGTATTTACAAAGGAAACTCTGCCAAAATTTTCAGAAAAGACTTTAGACTTTAAAATGCATATTCGGCTTACTTATTTAAAAACCTTGCTTTTAAAACATATTTTCCTTACTTCTTAAAAATTAGTTTTCCTTATTTACTCCTTAAAAATGGTTTTAGATTTCTGGGCTTTGGCTTACTTGAATTAGATGGGGTCCTATAGACTTCATATGATTCAAGGCCAGTCATGTGCTATTTCGGGTTGTGACACTGGACAGCTGTGAAGAACATTCTCAAGTACTTGAGACAGACTAAAGAGATGTTCTTGGTGTATGGTAACGGTGAACTCCAGGTGGAGTCCTTTACTGATTCAAGATTCCAAAGTGATAAGGATGACTCTAAGTCACACTGGGGATTTGTCTTTACCCTAAATGGAGGGGCGGTCTGTTGGAAGAGTTCCAAGCAAGAAACCGTGGCAAACTCGACGATGGAGACTGAATACATCGCTGCCAACGATGCTGCCAAAGAGGTTGTCTGGATGAAGAAGGTCATCACTGAACTTGGTGTGGTTCCGTCCATTGAGCATCTAATACCTTTGTATTGTGATAACAATAGAGCTGTGGCTTTGGCCAAGGAACACAGGTCCCATCAGAAGTGCAGACATATTCTGAGGCGGTATCACCTGATCCGGAACATAGTTGATCGCCGCAAGATCGAGGTCAGGAGAGTTGACACGAAGGACAACACTGCAGATCCACTCACGAAGGCCATTCCCCAGATACAATTTGAGAGAATCTTCGGGATGTTGGGTATGAGATATTACAACAGCTGGCCATAGTGCAAGTGGGAGATTTTTAGTTGTATATATGCCCTAAAGGCCATTGTTGTACATATGATGTATATTATAGTAGATACTTGGATATATATAGTGAGGACTTTCTTGCTCGATATGATAGTATGCTATCTGGTTTCACTTTTTCTTAACATGTTGACTTGTATTGGTTTACTGTCTTGCTCTCACATGTTGATAAAGCACTTAGGATATGTACTTGACTACTGGGACTATGATGAGATCATACTAGTAGGGCTAGGATAGTCAACGAGTACATCCTATAACTGTTCCTAGTTGAGGATGTATCGAAACAAGGCATTGATACACCAAAGTAGAATAGCGTATACGCATCTTGACCCATATGATGGGCGATGGATGATCCCATATCCATCGGTGTTTGACATCAAAGATGGTGTACGGTTGCTCAATGGAGACTGGGTACACTGAACGGACTCGCCGAGAACTCTTAGATGGTATTATACCTATCGTCGGATAGCAGTTCTCCGGTGATACTGGTACAGGTTAGTCTGTAGACCCGAGATCGTCATAGAGTCTTGTGTGATTCCCACTGTGCTTTGATTTCCACCTTACCACGTCCAAGAGGGCGTGCAAAACGGTGGCTTTTGGGTACAGTCCCGAATCGCATGGAGGCAATGAGCGATAGGAGGGGTTTCGTCTCTCCCGGTATAGGGAGTTGATGTTGTTCTGTGTTCGATTGGCTATAACTGGAAATCTTTGGCCAGGGCTGATATGGAGTGCTACTGGTAAGAGTTATCAGTAGTTTCTCGACCTGTTATGAGCCTCACATCGACACGACTTATCGGTTACTGGGGTCTGACGTTTACCACCCCTAGACTTGATATACGACATATGAGACGAAGAGACCGGACTGTACGGTAATGTTACTGATTGGATTCACAGGAGAATATACAGGCTTGCTTGTTGATCTTCTGATCGCTTAATACCTGGGTGGCTGTTACGTAAAGCTGACTGTTTGCAGCTTGTGGGTGTTTGATATGATCATCACCTACTGCCGGCGTATTGACGATTCTTTAGAGTCCTACACAGAGGTTTCCTGGCTCAGGAAAAACGGAGTAGGAGCACATATGTGATATGTGTGGGACCGAGAATAATACGATATGAGATATCATATTCTATTCTCGCGATATGAGGTATCGGCCATGTATATATGATATAGCCGGGTCATCGAATCAAAACTTGATTCGATGAATTGGTACATGTTATATTATTCGGTTATATGCAATATAGCTGGATTGTCGGATCAAGTGTTTGTTAGTTATATGTATGCCCTAGAGGCCATTACTGTACATACGATGTATATTGTAGTGGATGCTTAGACATATATAGGGAGGACTTTCTTTCTCGACATGATAATATGCTATCTGGTTGCTCTTTATCTTAACGTGTACTCTGATTGTCTCTATGTTACATGTTGATAAAGCCCTTAGGATGAGTACTTGACTACCAGGACTATGATGCGGATCATACTAGTGAGGACAGTGTAGTCTCCAAGTACATCCTTCAAATGTTCCTAGTCGTGGGTGTATCGAGACAAGGCATCGATATACCAGAGTAGACTAGCATATGCGCTTCTTGATCTATATGATGGGCGATGGATGATCACATATCCATTGGTGTTTGACATCAGAGAAGGTATACGGGTGCTCAGTAGAGACTGGGTACACTGGACGGACTCGCCGAGAACTCCCAGATGGTATTATACCTCACGTCAGATGGCAGTTCTCTGGTGACACTGGTACAGGTTAGTCTGTAGACCCGAGACCGTCATAGAGTCTTGTGTGATTCCCACTGTGCTTTGATTTCCATCATACCATGTCCAAGAGGGCGTGCAAAAAGGTGGCTTTTGGGTACAGTCCCGAGTCACATGGAGGCAATGAGCGATAGGAGGGGTTTCGTCTCTCCCGGTATAGGGAGTTGATGTTGCGCTGTGTTCGATTGGCTATAACTAGAAATCCCTGGTCAGGGTTGCTGAGATTTACTGGTAAGTGTTATCAGTAGTTTCTCGAACTGTTATAGACCTCATATCGACACGACTTATCAAGCTACTGGGGTCTGACGTTTACCACCCCTAGGCGAGATATGCGACATATCAGACGAAGAGACCGGACTGTACGGGAGTGTTACTGATTGGATTCGCAGGAGAATGTATAGGCTTGCTTGTTGATCATCTGATCGCTCAATACCTGGGTGGTTGTTACTTTTAGCTGACCGCTTGGAGCTTGTGGGTGTTTGATATGATCATCACCTACTGCCGGCGTATTGACAATTCTTTAGAGTCCTACACAGAGGTTTCCTGGCTCAGGAAAAATGGAGTAGAAGCACATATATGATATGTGCGGGACCGAGAATAATACGAGTTTGCGATACCATATTAGATTCTCGCGATATGTGATATCGGCCGGGTATATGTGATATAGCCGGGTCATCAGATCAAGTGTTGATTCGATGAATCAGTACAGATATATATATTAGTCGGTTATTTGAGAAATAGCCGGATTGTCGGATCAAGTGTTGATTCGATAATTTAATGTATAATTATATATGTGATATATTACAATACATTATCTAATATTGGCTCGCTTTATTGATTCATTTTCTCACCAAGTAATACATTGATATATATGTGATATATGTTAATTGTATTATTTTCTTTTGTTACAAAAATATATTATATATGTGATATATAATATTGTAACAAGTTATGATTACTAATGCAACATGATTAGTGGAGATTAAACATGATTAGGGTTTGATTTGGGTTAGCTCTTTCTTGTAGCTTTTAGAAGCTTTTATTTTGTTTTGAGCTAAGATATTATATGTTGACATTTTTTGAGATATTTTTAAACCCAAACCCTTAAACCAAGTTAACTCTCTACAATGGTTAGCCCTTTCTTTTATCAATCATGGTTGTATTTGTAATTATAATTACAATTCATTATTCATCACAAATGAGATCATCTTCTTCTTCCTCCTTGCAAAGATTTCTAGCTTTGAGTTTTGTGATGAATTAGTGTGAGATTATGAAAATAAATGAGAGCTAACTTCCTACTTCATCATCCTAATCCATTCTAGACATTTAAATTAGGGTGTTTGCTTTTCTAATACTTGATTAGCAATGCAAGAGCTTGGGTTTGAGTTTCTTCAAGGTAGATCATCTTTGTTATCGAAGATCGGAAGCAAGCTTGCATTTTTCTCTTCGTGGAGCTTCTCTAGAGTCCGGGAACTTGATGATCGCAGTGAAGAGACCACAACACGGAGCTTATGAAGTGAAGGACCGGACTACAAAGGTTGTAATCCCAAACTCTTAGAAGTAAAGTTGTTTACTTGCTTATGTTTTCGCCTAATCTCTAGTCTATGATCTTGGTTAGAGTTGTTCGGCACGTCTAAAATTTAAATCGGGCATGGTTGATGCCTTATAGACCCTTGTGACAGTGCCTAGTAACCCTACAGTGCTATCAGAGCCAAGCTAGAGCTTGAGGCGTCGTGTAGATGAAGTTAAAAGTCCGATCGAACCCCAAAACGTCGGTTTTTACCCCCTCTCTGGAAATTTTTAAAAAATGTTGATATTTTCATATTAAAAATACTCAGAAAAACATGCAGGGAATTATAATAATTACTGTGAAGTACGGACCCATGATCCCTTCAAGTGACCGCGGAACCGCGGCCAATCCATGGGTTTGGCGGCGGTTCCGCGGCCGACTTAGGGTTTCAGGGGCCAATACTTCTGGGGTATATTCTTGGTTAATGTTTCATGCTTCTGGGAATTTTTAATTCTACTCAAGTGTTAAGTCTTCTGGAGATCTTTTGTATTCGTTGATTAGATCGGAAAGTTTAACTTCGTTTAAGTTTTTTTCAGGATAATTTAGAACGTGTTAAAAAGTTCGACCGGATATCAATAACTCACTTTTTCCCCTGTCGGAAAATTTTCAAGAGTTAGATTTTTCCTCGAGTTTGAAACTTCCGGAATATAATACAAGTAATGTGGTGGACCCTCTAGAAGAAAACAAACCTTAACTCGATTATGTGACCGTCTGAACCGCCTCTAAACCTTAGGGTTTGGGGCAGTACGGCGTTGCCACATGTGAGGCGTTGGTTTGACCCTTCTACGGCTGGACCATTGGTACTGTGGCATGTGATGGATACTTTTTGAACTCCGCTCAAGTGTTGAGCCATTTGGGAAATCTTGGGTGTTTGTTTATTCGATCGGAAAGTTTAACATTGTCTATTTATCTGGAATGTGATACAATATTTGGAATCCACAAGTAGTTATGAGATAACTAATTTGAATGTTATAAATCTAGCATTTCAGTCTCAGATGATCGGTTGCCACGGGATTTTGATGTGATCAAAAGTCCGTCGCAATCACGTAGCATACGCGGATACTCGCCGAGTAAACTTAATAGACAGCCACGCCCCATAGCCCCGACCAAGTGACTGTAGGAGAACCCCGTCGCCAAAAGCATCCGTTCGGGTGCTCGCGGCAGCGGTATTCCTCCTTAGTGCACTTCATCGACGGCATCGGGGGTGCGGCCTTCTACTAAAGTTTTCGACGAGCATTCGATCAGGATGTCGGGAATCTTGTTGAATTGCCCGACTAGATATTGAAAAGTGTTTTCGATATTGAGACTAAAATGCGGGGTTTATAATTGTTAGGCATGAGATGTCTAAGGAATTCATTTGGTTAGGCATGCGATGTCTAAGGAGATTGCGGATTCCAACTGTTGTAGTTTTACACTTTCATTTCTGCGACCGTAAGTGTAATATGTGGTGTATCGCCGGTTTCGTTGCTATACATCAACGACAATTGGGTACGCATATTTACTTACGTTGATGATATGTGATATTATGTGTTGCTATGATATGTTATATTGGATCGTCTTATTTGAATAGCCGGGGGTTTTATGTGAGATGAGAGTTTTTCATTTTTATTCATGTAAAATTCATTTGTATGTAATATTCTTTTATTGGGGCACTTCCGGGCTGAGGATGATGTCACCATTGTATATTATTTACTTTTCCGCATTAGGATAGACCCAAGGCGGGAGCACAAATAACCGGTTCTAGGGTCCAGTGGGAGACCGTCTCGAGGAGTCGAGACCGGGTCTCCTAACTCTAGAACTGGCAGGGTTACTTGCCTCTCTCGTAGGGGTCTAGGGATGTGGGTTTGGCTATTCATCACGACCGTGGAATCCGTGTTTTATACAGGCTCGTATTAAAACACGGACCTCCTAGTATATCCAATATTTCATATATGTTCTTCTGCTGCAATGTTCTGTGATGAGATCATATTACTGCCTGAGACTAATGTTTATATTATATATATGAGATATATGTTATATTGCAGATTTCGTTTCAAATGTGATGCTTGTGAAGCATAATAAAATGGTACTTCGTTAATAAGATTAATGAAATAAAAGAAACCTAAAGATGTTGTAGAAACTTGTTTAAAAACTGGTAGCTCTAGTTATTGCTTTGCATTGCGGTGTTCCTTGTAGAACATCCAGCACCTTATTCGATAAGGAAAGAGCCGAGATCCCTTCACCGGGAGAGACCCCTTTAGCGAAACTAGCAGATGCTGCATACTCAGTTTGTCTTTTGTTTGCTTCTATAGTTTTTGCTTTGCATAGTGGTATTTATGAAATATCCTGCACCTTATTCGATGAGGAAAGAGGCGACGATCCCTTCACCGGGAGTGACCTCTTTAGCAAAACTAGTAAAATCCTAAAAAAAACTCCATTTAAATTCACTCGATTCTACAACGATGTCAAGTTCTTTACGCAAAGGGTTTTCTTAAAAACCTGTCGTAGCCCTCCATCATTTCAGATAGGGACTGTTTAGTATTTATGCTGAGTTTGTTGGCCTTTGTCAAGGCATAGTGTGCGGTAGCTAAATGGTACTTATCTTCTTATGCATATGATGCAGATTAGATTAGGGTAGTCGTACGACCTTGGTGGCCTTTGTCAAGGGTCGTGCGGGTGCGTTTGATTCAATCAGGAAATGACGGGTTGAACTTGACTAGCAGTCTATGGTTTGTTGGCCTTTGTCAAGGTCATAGGAGGCTTGGGGCAAATTATTATCGGGAATTTCAAGTGTTGAAATTTGCAATGAGATTGCATACCTTCTATGAGATAGTTGGATCCCGATACCCGCTGCGTGTAAGAGTTAGTCCTGGGAGAGTTTTACACATTACAATTAGCCGATCAAGTAGGTGTCTAGAAAGGTGTCAACGGGGCTACGCCCCTGGGAAAACGAGGTTTATTTTAATTAGGTCCGTGCGAAAGCACGGGGATCTTCCTTCAAAGTAACAGCACTGGCCTGCCTGAAAGATTGGCGAACTTATAGGGTGTAATTAATCCCGGCTTGTCTTTCCTTTTAGAGTTTGAAGGAAGATTTGACTAAAACAGTGAGAGACATCCTGATTAGGTATATTAATAACCAATCTAATCTTGCAAGAGCATACGCTGAGTGTTTTCTTCTCTCTCTCTCCAGGTAGCGACCATGTCATGCCTTAATCAAGATAATAATATGGATGTATTGACCGAACCCGCTTATTATACTGAGCTGGGGAACGTTGGTCCCACTCTAACTTATAATTGTTATAAGACAGAGCAGGAAATAGGGGATTACCAGAATTCCCGTGCCGCCTAAACGAAGAAAGTGCTTGCCGATGCATCTTCTTTGGGTGTGTTCATTACAGAGAACTGTTTCTCAGTATCCTTTACGTCCTGGATATGAGATACCGGATCAGGATCCCACATATGTAATTTGTTACATGGGCTACAGATAGGTAGAGAACTGAGAACGGGTGATAAGTTTCATGAGATATAAATGGTGCAAGTTTTGCAGCCAAGTCTGTTGGTAGTTATCACCCTATATTAGCAAATACATTGATTCTGAACGAATGTTATTAGATACTGAACCTGATATACAGCATCATATCAGTCTCTTTATTAGTAAAGAAGGATATAATTTTGTATTGTTGGATAATGTTTTGAACATTTCCTATATCAAGAGTTGATCAGTTCAGGCACGTTATCTAAAAGCATAGACGTTCTAAATCAAACCACAGTTCTTAGTGTACAGAACACACACAAGAGGAAGAGTTCGGAAATGAACGAATCTTTCTTGAGGTATTGTAGAATAGGTCATATCAATGTGACCCGACTAGCTAAGTTACATTTAGATGCATATTTAAATTAGTTTGAATTTACATCTTGTGAAACTTGTCGGTCATGTCACAAAGATAAGATGACCACAGCTCTGTTTATGGGAAACAGAGAAAGAGTTAGTGAACTCTTAGGATTGATACATGATGATATATGTAAGGTCCCCTGTCAACACATGCCAAGACTGGTTTTTTGTACTTCATTACATTCACTGATTATCTCTCAAGATTCGGACATATGTTCCTGTTGAAACACAAGTCTGAACCTTTTGAGAAATTCAATGAATATGAGTTAGAAGTAGAGAACCAAAAAACGGGTATAAGTATTATGTCCTTTGATGAGATCAAGGAGGAGAATACTTGAGCACGAAATTCCTGGACTATTCTAAAGGAGAATGAGATTCTCTCTCAGCATTACTCCTCCTTATACACCATAGCACGTTGGTGTATCGGGGCGGAGCAATCACACCCTATTAGATATGGTGCACTCGATGATGAGTACTACTGAGTTTCCTATTTCCTTCTGGGAGTTATGCACTTGAGAAGCTGTATACCTATTGAATAGGGTTCAAATCAAATCAGTTGCCTACCACTTCATATGTGATATGGAATGGGAAGAGCCTATATCTTAAGTATGTTAAGATTTGGGGTTGTCCAGCCTATGCCTAAAAGAAAAATCCAGGCAAGCTCGAGGCAAAGTTAGTTCTGTGGAAGTTTGTTGGATATCCCAAGCATTCGCAAGGGAATATCTTCTACCAAACTGGGGAACAAAAGATGTTTTATTTCTCAGCGTACCACCTTTGTAAAAGGGAATTTCTTGTGAAGAAATTAATGGTCATGAGGTAGAACAGGAAAGAGTTCCAGCTATACAAACTGCAGCTGGTGATTTGGTAAACCCGAAGGATTCAATAGTTTCCAACGAACCTCAGCCTCTCCGCCGATCTAGTAGGGTTCCTCAACCACCTGAGGGATACTTCGGTTTCTCTATG
Organism: Agapanthus africanus; assembly: GCA_030015575.1. Classification (NCBI taxonomy): domain Eukaryota; kingdom Viridiplantae; phylum Streptophyta; class Magnoliopsida; order Asparagales; family Amaryllidaceae; genus Agapanthus; species Agapanthus africanus. The sequence continues at coordinate 285,589,563 of JASDDO010000010.1, read as the reverse complement.
ACAGTGGGAGAAAGGATTGCATCATAAGATGATGACCCAACTAGTTTCAAGCAAGCCATCAGGAGTGGGACTCTGTAAGAATGGCTGGATGCTTAGTGATCTGAGATGGAATCCTTATACACCAACAAAGTATGGACTTTGGTTTCTTCATCTGAAGGGTTAAATCCCTATCAGGAGCAAGTATATCTTGAGAAGATTACTTGGTGTACATGGAAAAGTTGAGACTTTCAAAGCTATGCTTAAGTCCATCCAGATTCTACTTTCCACTGCTACATACCATGACTACGATATCTGGTGGTTGGCTGTCATGACTGCTTTTCTAAATGATGTTTTATAAGAAAGCATCTATAAGTACACGGCCCGAGGGCTTCGTAGACAGTGGGAGCAGCAGAAAAGTGTGCAAGATGATTTATGCGATAAATCAGGCATCGTAGAGTTGGAACGTCTGTTTTGATGAAGTAGTCAAAGAGTTTGACTTCATCAAAATGGTAGATGAACCTTGTATATACAAAAATGTAGTAGAGAGTATGGTAGTGATCCTCGTATTGTATGTGAATGATATACTCTTGATAGGGAAGGAGTTTCCTATACTACGCTCGGTCAATCTCCTCTTATCACAACGATTCTCCATAAGGATCAAAGTGATACCTCCTAAATCCTGGGTTTTCATCTATGAGATAGATGTAATTGGATGTTAGGATTCTCAGTAGTTGTAGTGAAATGGTATCAATTGATCCTAGGGAGAATCACTGGAATGGTTCCAGGATGGTAAGGTTGACTGAATGTCAGTCACAGGCATTGTCTTACCCTCAGTGGAGGGACGGTATGTTGGAAGAGTTCCAAGCTAGATACTGTGACTTACTAGACGATTAAAGGCAAGATACATCGTTACCAAGGATGCTACCAAAGAGGCAGTCTGGATATATATAAGTTCATGAGATGAACTTCGTTCCAACCATTGTGTTACAATGGAGTTATGGCTTTGGCCTAGGAACCCCCGTCCCATCAGAAATCCAGATATAATTCTTAAGCAGTATCACCTGATCATAGAGATGGTTGATCTCTAGGGAGATCAAGGTTAGGAGAGTAGACACAGAGGACAACAGCGCGGATCCACTCACAAAGGCCTATTTCCCAGTAGAGACTATTTATGGGATGGTTGAGTATGAGATACTTCAACCACAGCTGATTGTTGGGTATGTGATACCACAACAGATGGCCCTAGTGCAAGTGGGAGATTGTTAGTTATTTGTATGCCCTAGAGGCCATTACTGTACATACGATGTATATTGTAGTGGATGCTTGGACATATATAGGGAGGACTTTCTTGCTCGACATGATAGTATGCTATCTGGTTGCTCTTTATCTTAACGTGTACTCTAATTGTCTCTATGTTACATGATGATAAAGCCCTTAGGATGAGTACTTGACTACCAGGACTATGATGCGGATCATACTAGTGGGGACAGTGTAGTCGCCAAGTACATCCTTCAAATGTTCCTAGTCGTGGGTGTATCGAGACAGGGCATCGATATACCAGAGTAGACTATCGTATGCCCTTCTTGACCCATATGATGGGTAATGGATGATCCCATATCTATTGGTGTTTGACATCAGAGAAGGTATACGGGTGTCACGACCCGAAATAGCCAGTGACTGGCACTTGAATCATATGAAGTCTATAGGACCCCATCTAATTCAAGTAAGCCAAAAGCCCAGAAATCTAAAACCATTTTAAGGAGTAAATAAGAAAACTAGTTTTTACGAAGTAAGGAAAACATGTTTTAAAAACAAGGTTTTTAAATAAGTAAGCCGAATATGCAGTTTTAAAACCTATATTCTTTTCTGAAAATTTCGGCAGAGTTTCCTTTGTAAATAATGGCCCCGAACGGGGTAAAACAAGAATAATATATGCACAATGATAAAAGGCATCCCCAAGCGGGAGCTAGCTCTTCGTCAATCGACGGTCACAACCACACAAGCAGTATAATATACAATGCCGAAGGGCGAGGATCAAAACTCAAAAAGAAACTCAAATCAACATGAAAACCATAATACTACAACGCGCGGCTCTAAGGTCAAAATACTACATAACCGATTTTCTAAGTCTGAAACAATATACAAGTTTTGGTTGATGGAATTACTAGATACAACTGAATAATACATGTACAATGGTGGTTCTGATGCAAAAGAACCCACCTACCAAAGCAAATCACCCGCAAAGGAGCAGTGTGTAAGAAATGCCGCCATGGAACCTGTACGGCAAAACCTGCAAGAACTGTGGCACAACAGGGTGAGTTTCCAACTCGTGAGTAGAAAACATCACAGAGCAGAAATCATACGTATGACATAATCCTAGGTCAATATGATCAGATATAATTTATCCTCAAATGAATAAGTCTGAAGCAAGATAAGGTGGAAATGTAACATCTATACATGAGTATAGTGCCAAGTGCTCGTGCCAATGCCTCAGGTGATAACATATCAAAAATATGAGGTATGATCAATGTAATCAATGTCAACTATATCAGGAAATCTATGAGTATGTGAATATCATCCAACTATGTGATCAATGACAATAAGCATCATGCATGTAAATATCAGAAACATATGCATGGAAGTATGAGGATGTAAATCAACATGTGTCACTCGCGATATATCAAATCATGGAACCTGAGTGTCAAGCATCGACATGAAAACATCATGAAACCTGTGCCTAGCATCAGTGCATAAATCCTCATATATCGGGCCCCGGCAGTCCGGATCGGCCCATATCATCTCTCAACTCCGGTCGGTATCCTCCGGATATCCACCGAGCTCAAATACAATCACCGGTAGGTAGTAGTCCCTCTGCCAGGATCACCGTCTGTATACACGCATCCCTTTCTTGCCCCGGGGTACCATACCGGGCCCACCATGTACCCGCAATCGGCCTCACCGTCTCCTCGAATCGGGTTTCACATGTCGCTCTCAGCACCGAGAAAACACATGGTGGACGCACTGAAATATCATATCAAGGGTAACCGGATTTTTAAAACAATTATATAATTTCTTTGAAATATCCACGGTTCCCAAATCCAGAAATATCATGGAAACAACATATCTCAATGCGTATAATCAAAAGCATGATGTATGCGACATGTAAAAGAAAAAATGTAAGCATATCAGTATATGATGCAATATGGAATAGTAATATGCACATATTGAGGGAAAACCGCTCTTTTAAAATGAATCAGTTTTATAGAGTATCTTGCGGTTCCCAAATCTCAAATCAAGCCAGAATCATCTATGTATGTGCAAATACTTATGTATGTAAATATGGGTGTACAATGGGTATGTACACAAGTATGCCATGCAAGAGATCATATCCTGAATGCAACAGTACTACAGTGTAGTGACATAGCAATTATCGATGATGAAGTGTGTGAGCCGGCAAGCAGGTGTACGTGGAACATATGCATCATCGATAATGGTGCTGGTTTCCTAACAACATGAGTTTAATATAACAATAACCATTTGCACATGCAATGCGAATAACAAGAATATGCAGGAATCGACTAATAAATGCAACGATGACGCATCTGCATCAATATAAAAAGTCATACAGTTTTCCTTTTGAAATAAGACGAATCGGGGTTTTTAGTAAAATAAGGGCTACGGTGTTTTAAGAAAAGATGCGACTTATGAAAATATCCGTAGAATCCTTTTTCATGTCTTTAAAATACTCCCGATTCGTTAGTTTTGAAATAGGTATGATATCGACCTAGCCTAACATCTACTAGCAAAACTACAGCCCTAACTAACAAGTCAATAAGGAGGGGTATGGAAACCACCTAAATCTGAGTCGATATATGTATATAAAAGTATAATAGTCAGTGATCCCGCCTCAAAGGTACCGCGTACGATACAATATCATATGACATCCCCGAGTCATGAGTGCGGATCTATCATCAAAATAAATCTCGTACGGTAAATCATCGTACAGCATCCCAAAAGCTGGGTACGGGTCAATATCACATTCTTCCCATCAATTATCAGGTATCCTTATCATCATATCTTACGATCTGGGGTACTGATCTAAGTCTAGTACAACTGATACCATCTATATAAATATAAAGTCGTGTGTGAGACACACGTCCCAAGGCCCGCTAAAATCACATGTCGTATCCCAAATACGAATCACATTATATCACCGATCTCATGGAACTATGCCCAATCTCATCGACTCATCTCCAAATATCAACCACTATCCTCGTCATCTAGGTATAAGTATAACGAATATGCATGTGTGTGCGTATGTGTGTAAGCATATTCTAGGGTTCGCAACTAGGAACTATACTAGTTTACTTCTACGCCCTAATCTAATCATAGTACACCTAATCTCATCTCAAATATCCACGACAAATAAGCTATCATAAATATAGATATAGTATATAACTAGTATACTAAGTATCGAACTGTGGGGGTGCTATACGCCATCCACCCGACTTCCCCCATAGATATAATCTACTCACTTTGCATCCTGCGTGTCAGTGTCGATGTCACCCTCATCTTCTTCATCGTATGGAATCCACATGATGGTACCTACATAGATAACATAATCGGAACGCGTATTAAAATCACATCGGGAATACCCAAAACGGCACGCTAATGCCTATAGGTTAGAACCTATAGACTACGCTTTCAAAACCATCAACAATCCTCGATATCGTCGTATAAACGCCAATTAATCGAGGTAAAACGCAATTATACGAATCCAGAATTTAAAATACGCAAAACGAAAACATGAATTAAAACAGCAACTCGGGAAAAAGGCTGGCCCCTCTCTCCCCCTCAGCAATGTCGATGTCGCCCTCATCTTCTTATTTTTTGCACAAAACACCCCCCACACCCTCATGGCCGGCCCTTCTCTCCCCCTTGCTGCCCTTGTTCTTCCTCACTCATTTTTCAACATTTCTTGTACAAATAAATCATGAAAAATCCAAATAAATTCATAGAAATTCAAATAAAATCCAAAACCTTCATTCTTCTTCACAAAAGTTGCTTGGATCTTCATTCTAGTGAGGATTTTGGAGGCTAAAGTTTGGTTTTATTCTTGATTCAAGTGGTGTTCTTGAAGGTATAAAACCCTAACCCTAATCTCTAATTGTTACTTAATACTTTATGCTAGCTTAATTAGATGTTAGTTTAAGCTTTAAATTTCATGTTTCAAAATTCTTGAAATGGTTTTAGAAATTCAAGTTAAGGTTAAAGCTTAATTTAGGTGTTTAATATTTAATTCAAGTGTTAATTTGTGTTTAGGAAAAGCTTAACCTAGTAGAAAATGATAATTATTGCTAATGAATACTTTGTTTAATTATGCAATTTTGCTTACTAGGTTTTTGCTAAAATTTATTTAGCAAGTGTTAAAAATATAGGAATGGTTTAGATAGCTTAGTTAAGCTATTTTAAGGTGTTTGTAATCGCTAGATATGTGTTAGCTTGAAACTAATGCGAAATATTGCGATAGGTTGCTTACTAGGTTTCGGGGTTTTTCCGACGTGGGTTCGATTGTTCGTTGCGATATTATATCTATTGTAGTCCTCATAATTTTTGTATTGTGTTGCGCGATCGAGACGATCGGGGTCTAGACTTAGTGTTTTGTAGTTTAGCGACCCCAATTAGGGTTTTTGGCCGATGTCGTGCATGTTAGGTGCGCTAAGTGCGCAGTGTAATTTTCTCGCCGTTTTCTTTGCGTTTCGTTGTCTTTTCGTCGATGTAGGATATTTGCTTATGTGACGTGTTTGTGGAATTTTAGGTTCTCAAGCGGGGACTTCGGACGCTACGACAATGGAAAACAGGTGGTAGGCTTCACTTAGCCAGGAGCGTTGGTGAGTAGATTTAACATCTACAGGGGAATCGCCCGCATGGCGTTATGCGTCTGGGCTAGAGATGTTATTTCTGTCGCATATTCTATGTCATATTTAGAATTGCGCATTTACCCTATTACTTAGATATTGTTGTGCTTGGACTAGTATCCTTAGGACACTACACATATTATTGACGATTCATGTTGCACGAGCACTGATTGTATGCTACACACACCGTCAATAATTGCCATGTCACGCACAACCCACTTATAGATATGATATTGCTTGGTTAGGGACATTGAGACTCTGATTCATATTTCTTTACGCATTGACTTATAGCATACCTGTATACCTACATGCTTACATATATGCTCTGACATACTTACATGCTAGTTACCTGCATACCTATAGATTATTGTACCATTAGTGATAGGTACATGCACACTTTATGACATAGCTATAGGTATACCTTGCACACCTATTTCACTTATACCCAGGGGGTATACTACATCATTACTTATAGGTAGATACATATATCTTGCTATATCTTTATGTTTTCACATACATCTGGTTATAGCTACATGTTTATCTTTACCTAATGTTATTTTAGAATTGGAGAAAATTAGGAACTGCATGATATTTATATTAACTTGTTGCAGTTAATTAGCGGCTTTTCCTTTATATGCTTACAATTCAGTTTATGTTGCATATATTATATTCATGGATTTTCGTATTGTTATATGGATTTTTCATGATGTTTGCTGGATTTGGGGACCGTGGGAGTTCATGAAATTATGCATTATTTGAAAAACCCGGTTTCCCTTGATTTGATATTTCAGCAGCCACCATGAGATTTATCAGTTCTGATTATATACCCGATGCGAGGAAAGGAAGGGTCTGTATGCGGGTACATGGTGGGGCCCGGAGGTACCCCGGGGCAAGAATCTCTGTGAGGAGATGAGTTAGTGGGGGAACCATACTTTCCGGTGACATTACCAATGACTCAGCGGTTATCATGTGGATACCGACGGAAGTCATATACGTATAGATACGTCGAGAGGCGAGGGTCAGAGCTAGGCACTCGTGCTTTCGGGATAGCGTATGATACTTACCTATCAGGGGGCCAGTCGCGGTGACAACACCTGATAGATCAGCATTTCTGTGTCGATACTTGACACATTGGTTTCATGATATTTCTTTTTACTCCTTTATATATATAACAGGGGATTAGGCCGCTGTTATATATACCCTTACACCAATATTAGTGGAATGGGACGCTAATATATGTGTATTGACATTAAATTATATACATCATCATATTTATTCATGCAAATATATTTAGGATGTTAGATTTTTACTTGATAATTTGATTTAGGATATAGGTGATTCATTTGATATTGGATACAGGATATTTATGAGATTGCTGATTTGTACATTCAGGATATATGCGATTTATTCGATATTGTACATTCAGAATTTGTGAGACTTTTATGATATGGGAGCCAATTTGGGGGCTGATTTGAGGAATTGGGATTTGGATTTGTCTTGATGGATTGTGATCCTACCACGATGTCAAGATTCCGTGGAAATGACATATTTCATTCCATACTCCACATTTATTGTTTATGCACTGCTTCATATATTAGTAGTACCTGTTAGAGTACCTTTCATGACTGTTGCATTTACATACCTTTATTTATATGCATTGCTTCATGTATTAGTTGTACCTGCTAGTGTACCTTTCATGATTATTGCATTCATATGACTTTTTATTGCTATTAATTGCACATGTTAGATTCTCGCTGTACGTGCATACTTGCGATTACCTGCATATGTTATTTACTATTCATGAGTTGGCAACTCACCCCCGTTGTGCCACAGTATTTGCAGGTGTTCCTCAGGATAGTCAGAGGCAGGCTATTATCACACATCTTATCATCTTTTGCTAAGGATACCGCATCAGCTCACAGTGTGCAGTTGCTTAGGTGGGTTTTGTGGTTATTCGTTATATTGTATATTCGTTGTATCCATGTACTCTCCATCTACTTTTTTCATATTGACTTAGAGACTTGGTGAGGACGTTGTTGTATATTATGTTGTGACTTGTTGTCTTTTAAACAGTTTCCTTCCTATCGTCTTTTATTTCTTCGCTACGGCGTCGTATATTTGTTGTGGTGGTTGTTTTCCGCCTTTGGGCGTGTATTTGCTCCCGTTTGGGGATGCTTTACTTTATATTTATGTTGTACCCATTTTTGGGGCTAGCTTTTACAAAGGAGGTGCTGCCAAAATTTTAAAGGAAATAAAGTTGGACATTTAAAGAATTTGGGTTGTGATTTCAAAGACTTTTAAACAATGTTTCTTATCTTTTACTGGTTTAGATTTCTGGGTTTTGGCTTTCTTTTACTGCGTTACGCCTGTAGACGTTGCGTAGTATTAGGGCCGTCACGTGCCAATTTCGGGTCGTGACAAAGTTGGTATCAGAGCGCTGGGTTTTACCTTTCGGAGTGTAGGATGACCTTGGTATGATGGAGTAGGTAGCTTAAGCAGAGTAACGTAGTGTGTGTATGTCGGCGGCATACTCACGATGCGGTACTCCGCCTAAAGTGACCTAAGTACAAATTTCTTGAAATTCCTTCCTTGATATATATCCTTGAGATTCGATTTTCGTGTTCATATCGAATCCTATCTCTATTTAATAGCCTTTGTCGCCGCCGACTATGGGGATTCAGAGTGATGCAGCGAGGGCCGAGGTCAGAGTTGACTCGGGTGGGTCAAGGACTGACCAGGATAGCGCACTCGTTGCACAGGAGAAGACGGATCCTCCTTCGACAGATAGTATCGCTAGGCTTGTGGCAGAGATGCAGGACTTACGCCAGACGATGAGTTCATTGGTTGAGACCGTCTGATTGAATGAATTTCTCGTTGTGTCGGTTCGAAAATTGTATAGAAATCACAACCAAAAATATTTTGACCGCAATCAATAATGGTGTCGAATGTAGCGTGTTAGTAAGTGCGGATCGTCCACAGAGATTGTGCGATTCGTTCGTATTTTGTTTTGTTTGAATTGAAAATTTAATAGAAAAGAAAAGCAAAAAACGATTCAAGATTTTTATCGATGAATTTCAAGAATCAACTAAATCAAATCAAGAATCATTAAAGCGTTAAACATCAAGAATCAAGAAAGATAGAATTCCAATCGATTTAATTTTCAAGATTTGAAGTAAAGCTCGTAGGAATCGATTAGATCGTAGATGTGAAGAAGACTAGAAATTACCGTTTCTTATCCATTAACAAATTGATGCTAAATCGATGTAGATTCATAGAGGATCAAGGATCTTGCGAAGAATTAGGGTTCCTCATCCTATTCTTTGTCCTTTCGATGAATCACATTCACTAGATAGCTTCTAGGAAATCGAATAATCGATCGTTGATCTCTAAATCGTGCAAAAAGAATCAAGAATGCATTTCGCATCAATCTAGATCATCGATCATTCAATTTTCAAGAATTTACAATTGTTATAGGACTTAAGAAAACGTTTAAAGATTCGTCAACATCATCATTCTACAATCGTTTCGATTCCTCCACGAGCGGAGTTTTATTCAAGCATCATCACAAAGAATACATTCAAGAATTGAAGATGAATCATAATGCTCGAATTGAAATATAAGCAAGTTTAAAGAATCTTCACATTTATTTATTCCACAAATTGTTTGTAACGTTTTGAAAATCGTTTCGGTGAAATTTCGAAAAATCGGTAAAATAAGAGGGTTTTCTGTAAAAAGTCAAAATACAAATATCTTATTATAAAAATTAAATATACATATTCTAGCTATGTAATTGCTATTATTTGGTGTTTATTGAGCCGCTGGTGAAATTTCAAATTTTCTGAAAAAAATATTATTTTATTATTATTTTAAGCCGTCACTAATACATTTAATTAGGGAAAATTACAAATTGGAATGAGTTGAAACAAATTTTGTGCATCATAAAACATTAAATAAAATTTTATCATATGGTTTTTGGAACGAAATCATTTGCCAAAACGGTTTAGAAATTATTGAAGAAAAAAGGCTTTTTTTAGCGTAAATGGATGCTTGGGGTATTGTATTTATCATTTTTCATCATCCCACACCCGTACCCACACCCACACACCCCCAGTTACTCCTCCACATGGCTGAATTCAGCAGCCACCATATTTTTCCCCACTTGATTTTCAAAGGAAAAGATATGAAAGAAAAGAAAAGAAAATGGGTGAATTATGTGGACTTTTGACCTTACCTTGACCTTGACTTTCCTCCCTTGTATTTTCTCTACCTCCCTCTCTCTCCTCACACTCCCAATCAGGACGAGCCCCCCCTCCCAACAGCAGCAGCCCCCCCTCCCCCCAAAATTCCACTCTTTTCTTCATCAAAAAAATCCACAAATCACTTCAAAATCCATGCAAAATTCAAATCTAAATCCAAATCCGACACCTACCCATTTTAGCTTAGCCCGTATAGCATGGATCCTTGTGAAAAGAGGGCATTATGGGAGGCCATGGATGCATGTGGATCTTCATATGTTTTGGGTATAATTCTAAACATTTTTGTTGCTTAATTTGTTACTAATTTCTTAAGCTAATTTAATTAAGTGTTAATTTGGATATGTGAGTTTAATTGCAAGTTTTGGAATTCAAGTTATGAATTTGAATGCAAGTTAGGGTTTTGTAAAATTGGTGTATGGTTGTGTGTTATATTTAGGCTTTTTGTCATGTTAATACAAGATTAGTAGCTAGTGCTAATGGTTAGTTTAAAAAAAAATTGTGTTAATGTGCTAATTTGCCTACTAGATTTTTGAATTTGGTTAAATACTTGGGATTAAAAATGTGTTTAGGTTTTTCATGACTTCATTAACTTTATTAAGTGTGGTTTAATGCTTTAGATCATGCAAATCTAAGCTAGATTGTAGTTTGTGCATTTTTGCTTTGAAATTGTTAAAAAAGGTATTTTTGTAAACTAGAATATTAGGGTTTTTGGAATTTAATGAGATTAAATTCCGGAAATTATTTCTATGACTTATTTAAGATATTTAATAAGTATATTGGCCGCTACATTCATTTAAACATCATGTTTTGTACAAAAACGGCGAATTGTGCTTGCTAGATTTCGGAAAAATGACTTTTTAAGTGAAATTGGGGTTTTTGTGAGTTTTAACCTAGTTTATATTAAAATTAGTGTTCGTGAATGTGCAAATGAGTGTGATTGGATTTTTCTCGATGGTTTGACGTTTGTACATCGACATCGAGGGTTGGTTTGACTATTCTTGCATGCGTAGGCGATAGGTTTGGACCTATGCGTGATACGCGTGCCGATTTGATTTTCGTATGCCGTTTCGATTTCGAATTTAGTTTTAATGCGATACGGTGCGTTATGATATGTAGGTACCCCATGCGGACTTCGAGACGACAAGCAAGCGCGTGGCGATGTCGGCACCGGCGAGCGAGGACCAGGTGAGTAGATTTATATCTACGGGGAGAAGTCGGGTGGATGACGTATAGCACCCCCGCAGTCCGTGGTGATGTATACGGATGCGTATACACACCAACAATTTATGATATGTTGTTAGGATTTATTATTGATGATTTTAGATGGATATTGGTGTTGGATTGGCGCATGGTTACGAAACCTTAGGTAGTGGTTGCACCACACATACACACACACCCATATTTGCATACATTCTTCTTTCATATGTGCGTACATGGGATTACATATTGATGTGTATATTTACACATGGGTATGGGACTATGTGTTTATATACTGGATTTGAGGATAGTAATTGGGATTGGAGATGAGTCGATGATATTGGGCTTGAGGCCAGAAGATCCGTGATGTGTTTTGGTTCGTATTGAGTTACGACATGATGTTTTAGCGGGTCTTTTGACGTAGTGATTCTTACATGCATGCATACATAGATGGTATCAATATTGTACTAGACGTAGATCAGTACCCCGATCATGATATTTGATAAAGAGGATATCAGATGAATAGTATGATGAATGTGATATTGACCCGTACCCAGATTTGGGGATGCCGTACGACGGATTTACGTACGAGCTATATTTTGATGATTGATCCGCACTCTTGACTTGGGATGTTTGGTTATGGATATTATATTTATTGAGGCGGGATCACCGACTGTATATATACAGGTATGTATATGTATCGACTCAGATGATAGGCGGTTTCCTTACCTGTAGTTCAGCTTGTTAGTTCAGCCGTATAGTTTAGTGTAGTTGTTAGATTAGATTAGACTCCTACCTATTTCAAAACTAGCGGATCGTGGGTATTTTAAAAGACAGGTCAAGAGATCTACGGATATTTCAAAAGACGTATCCTTTCTTAAAAACCACTGTAGCCCTATTTTCAAAATCCCGCGGTTCGTGTTATTTCAAATGGCACCATTTGTAGGACTTATATTAGATTAATGCAGATTAGTTATAGTTGCGTCTAGTTTTCAACTCCCGCTCATTTTGTGGTCCGCTTCGCATCGCATGCTTATTTTTATGTTTCATACTCCATTAGTGATATCATGCTGTTAGGACACCAGCACCATTACCGATGATGCGTATGTACCACGTACACTTAATTGCCGGCTCCCACACATATTCATCGGTAATTGCCATGTCACGTACACCTTAGAAAATATTATTGCTTAACTTAGCTAGATAGCTAGTAGTTTGACATAATATTAGTGTACTTACCTTATATGCCAGCTTAGATATTGTAGTTATTACTTGTCACTTCATGCATACTGTTATTCATCGTTATGCCGCATTCATGGATTCTCATGCATATATTCACTATTTTACGTGTTATTGAGGTTTTGGATTCGGATTTCCATGAGATTTTCTGGATTTGGAGGAAAACCGAAAAAACATAAATAAACCTTTTCTCTCTTTTAAAATAAAAAGTGCGGTTTTCCTATGATGTATGAATTGTCCACCATGAGTTTGCTGATGGATTTCGAGACCCGATTCGAGGAGTGGAGGAACCGTTTCGGGTACATGGTGGACCCGGTATGGTGCCCCGGGGCAAGATGAATGTGGTGTTGACGTTGAGCCTGGCAGGGGACAGATTACCTACCGGTGATATTATCCGACACGTCGGATATCCAGAGGATACCGTCGTGGTCTTGAGATGGATGGTAGGGGCCGGTCTGGACTGACAGCGCCCTAGATATTGAGATTGAGACATTGATATTTCGAGACAGTGAGATTTATGTTTTGTGTCGATGCTAGACACTGTTGATACTGATTTCATTATGATACCTCAGTTTAAAAATACGAAGGAAATCTCATTAATTTATGAAAACAGTTTCTTCATTTACATGTATTCTGTTTTCATGCATTCATACCTCATTCATATGATATATTGCTATCTGAGGCACTGGCACGGGCACATGAGGTTACACTCGGGTTAGATATTACCCTAGTCATTGTTATAGACTGCCTGTTATACATATATTTGAGGATATATTATGATCATTGACCTAGGTTGCGTTATTTATGCGATTTCTGTGCGTAGATATTTTTCTATTCACGAGTTGGCAACTCACCCCCGTTGTGCCCCAGTTTCTTGCAGGTTTGCCGTACAGGTTTCATTACGGCTTTGCGGGCTCAGTTTCATTCGGGTGACTTGCTAGTAGGTGGGTTTTTCTTGTATCGTACCCATCATATTACCTTGTATAATATTATTCCGTTATATCTAGTAAATTCCATCAACCAAACATGTATTTTTGAGATAGAGACCAGTGTTGTTATTCTTTCGACCTTAGAGTCGCTCGTTATATTTCTGGTGGTTTTGAGTTTTCTTTTGAGTTTTGATCCTCGCCGTTGGCATTGTATATTCTATTGTTTGTGTGGTTGTGACTGTCGATTGACGAAGAGCTAGCTCCCGCTTGGGGATGCCTTTTTCTTGATTTCGTATACTATTCATGTTATATCCCGTTTGGGGGCCAGTATTTACAAAGGAGACTCTGCCGAAATTTTCAGTAAATTTTTGATGTTTTAAAAACCGCATAGTTCGGCTTATGCTATTGAAATTACTTGCTTTAAGTTGGTTTTTCCTGCACTCTACTACTTTTCTTGGTTTGGATTTCTGGGTTTTCGGTTTACTTAGATTACGTACGTCTCGAGACGTTCGTAGTTTAGGTGCCGGTCATGTTCCGTACTTTCAGGCCGTGACAAAGTTGGTATCAGAGCGTTAGGTTTTAACCTTCGGAGCGTAGGATGACCCTTGGTTGATGGAATAGGTGACTAAAGTAGAGTGACGTACCGTTGGTATGTTCCGTGGCATATTTACGACACGCCACTCCACTTATGAAGCCTTAGGATGTACATTTCCTTGTTCAGTATTATATTCCTTCCTGATCTAGCCTCATCGGTACCAGTTTGGTTTTGCTGCTATGGTTACGGGCAGGGAGAGCTACGGCTAGAGTTGCGGTCAGCACAAGCTCGTCACGAACGAGGACTGACCAGGGCGAAATTCCGGCGACACACGATTGCAGAGATGTGTCTTTTTACTGTGTTTCCGTGCCACGAGCGTTTGGCGGATCGCCTTTATGAGGTTACTCGGAGGTGCTGATCGACACTAGAGAATTGAGCCAATGATGGAGGCCAGCCAGATTTTGATGACCGTTGGTGTGTTGCTTACTCCTGATGTTTGAGGCACTGTTCAGCGTGCAGACGAGTGAGCTAGTTATTGCTGCGAACGACGAGATATCGCCCCAGATGTTGGAGCTATTACAGTACGAGTTGTACTAAGAGATGATAGAAGGTCGCTAGTCACCCTATGATGAATGACTAGGACAGGTGGTTCGTTCGCTACCCCGATGCGAGGTCATCAGATAGATTGATTCCAGCTAGAGACGACTTCACGCGGAGACGTTGGGAGTCGACAGAGACGATCGAATGTCAGAAACCTATTATTCCAAGTTTAAAGTATTCGGAAAGACATGCAGGCAATTCTATGGTCCCTCTAGAAGAATGAAACCCTAACTCGACTTAATGACCGTATGAAAGCCTTTGAACCTTAGGGTTTGCGGCAGTTCTGCGGTGCCATTAGTGAGGCTTGGGTTTGCCCTTCTACGGCTGGACCACCGATGCTGTGGTATGTACTCGATACTATTAAACTGTGCCTAAAAGGTTGAGCTCTTAGGGGATTATGAGGTTTTGACGACTCGATCGGATGGCTCGACTTAATTCGGATGTTAGGTGGTGAGATGCATTTCTTGGGAGACTCTCGATATGAGGATAGCCGTTGGAGCTCAGTCCAAGCAGCCACGATGAGACGAGTCCGAAGCAGTCGGCATTAGAGAAAATGGAGTAAGAGGATCATACAAGATCTGGATATGATGACGTTTCCCTCCGCCGACATCAGAGATGCGATGCGCATGCCGTGGCAGAGTACTGGATATACCTTCCAGAAGGAGTCGCGATGGGTGTGCAGCCGTTCCAGAGAAAGATGCAGATATAGGAAAGGACGATGACTTCCGAACAGTTGGCAGAGACGAGACATGGAAGAGACCGTGAGCAGGATTCCTTCCAGGACACTGCCGCAATGATACTTGCACCCAGGATCAGATGTGTCACGTACATTCAGAGAGCCAGAGGCCGACGCCAGTAATATGCCGTCTTACGAGTGGTCGTGATGATTTACTAAGAGATGACCAGAGAAGTGCCAGAACGGGATCGTCCCCATTAGCACACCTGACAGGGCCAATGAGCCGATGGACCGAAAGATTGGTAATTCACAGTGAAGACCTTGACCCAGGAGTGGTCATGGTTACGCACGCCAGCAGGACAGAGTTCATGATCATCGACGAGACGTCCCACTAGTGACCGCGACAGTTGGCCGAGATTCTTAGAGGATGCGCTTGAGCAGTACTATTCCGCCATTGTTGATTACGATGTTTTGGGTGATTTATTCGTATGATTTGATTTTGATGATTGAGGATTTACGATCTTTGCACAGTGTTGCACTTGATATCGTTTTCGTGCTTCAGTTTCACATGTTTGTGATTTTACGATTTTAAACAGTTGAGTTGGTTTTGTGCGTATGCATGCATACGATTTGGTTCCTGCACTCTGTATAGTTTATATATGCTTGCAGTGCAGTGATGCGCCTTTTGTGCACTCAGATGCACTGGACTTCGATTTCGATGGTGATACTCGATATTTGTTTTGTGCACCTTGTGCACCTGATTGATTTTGCGCACGTTCGGCGCTTGATATTGGATTTCATGATTTCGTGCACGATGGATGCACCTGATTTGGATTTTCGCGCATATTGGGCGCATGTTTTGAAGGGTGATTTTGGTGCACACCAGAGGCACTAAATTGAGAAATTTTCGTGCACGTCAGATGCGCCTGAGTTTGCTGTCAGGCACACATGTTGCCTACGACAGATGTTTCGTGCACACCCGATGCACTTAGATGTTGTTTCTATGCGCATATATGGCACATTCATGGATTTTAATTTCCGTGCACACCAGACGCACGTAGCATTCATGTGCATATTTTGGGATTTATTTCGTATAGAGCAGTACGTTTTTATGATATTGCTATGTGTTTTCGTACTGAGCAGGACTAGTTAGAGGACAGTACCTGAATATAGTTTGCATGCATTAATGGTTATTGAAGGGATTTCCAAAAAGCGAGCTATAGCCTCAGTATTTACCTACGTGTCTAATATGACACGAAATGTTTAAAACAAGGAGACCCTTCTAAATTGTTTCCAAAACGGCGGAACGTACATTTCAAACAAAGGTATATATGTATATAGTTATTTTCTTATGATAGACGTCCGCCACTGTGCAGTGTTATACGCGTTGCACAGCGACTTAAAGAGATTTGGCATGCATTTCCTTCAGATACTTACAGATATAGATTCAATATTTACATGTATAGTTTCGAGTTATGTCATATTGGTTTTGATTTGGATTTGGCATTGATGTCTTCTCCATGACTCCGATGATTGCGGGATGCTTGACGGAGTTTTAATTTGAGTTATATGCTCATTTTTCAAGCGCATGCGCTGCGCTACGATTTGTTTTAAGTATTTACAATTCCGGAGCCCCGACGACTTGATGGTTTTTCGTAGATGTTTTAGTATTTGGGGGAGTTTGAATTTAAATTCGGGGACCGAATTTCTTTAAGGGGGGAAGATTGTAACGTTTTGAAAATCGTTTCGGTGAAATTTCGAAAAATCGGTAAAATAAGAGGGTTTTCTGTAAAAAGTCAAAATACAAATATCTTATTATAAAAATTAAATATACATATTCTAGCTATGTAATTGCTATTATTTGGTGTTTATTGAGCCGCTGGTGAAATTTCAAATTTTCTGAAAAAAATATTATTTTATTATTATTTTAAGCCGTCACTAATACATTTAATTAGGGAAAATTACAAATTGGAATGAGTTGAAACAAATTTTGTGCATCATAAAACATTAAATAAAATTTTATCATATGGTTTTTGGAACGAAATCATTTGCCAAAACGGTTTAGAAATTATTGAAGAAAAAAGGCTTTTTTTAGCGTAAATGGATGCTTGGGGTATTGTATTTATCATTTTTCATCACCCCACACCCGTACCCACACCCACACACCCCCAGTTACTCCTCCCCATGGCTGAATTCAGCAGCCACCATATTTTTCCCCACTTGATTTTCAAAGGAAAAAGATATGAAAGAAAAGAAAAGAAAATGGGTGAATTATGTGGACTTTTGACCTTACCTTGACCTTGACTTTCCTCCCTTGTATTTTCTCTACCTCCCTCTCTCTCCTCACACTCCCAATCAGGCCGAGCCCCCCCCTCCAAACAGCAGCAGCCCCCCCCCCCAAAATTCCACCCTTTTCTTCATCAAAAAAATCCACAAATCACTTCAAAATCCATGCAAAATTCAAATCTAAATCCAAATCCGACTCCTACCCATTTTAGCTTAGCCCGTATAGCATGGATCCTTGTGAAAAGAGGGCATTATGGGAGGCCATGGATGCATGTGGATCTTCATATGTTTTGGGTATAATTCTAAACATTTTTGTTGCTTAATTTGTTACTAATTTCTTAAGCTAATTTAATTAAGTGTTAATTTGGATATGTGAGTTTAATTGCAAGTTTTGGAATTCAAGTTATGAATTTGAATGCAAGTTAGGGTTTTGTAAAATTGGTGTATGGTTGTGTGTTATATTTAGGCTTTTTGTCATGTTAATACAAGATTAGTAGCTAGTGCTAATGGTTAGTTTAAAAAAAAATTGTGTTAATGTGCTAATTTGCCTACTAGATTTTTGAATTTGGTTAAATACTTGGGATTAAAAATGTGTTTAGGTTTTTCATGACTTCATTAACTTTATTAAGTGTGGTTTAATGCTTTAGATCATGCAAATCTAAGCTAGATTGTAGTTTGTGAATTTTTGCTTTGAAATTGTTAAAAAAGGTATTTTTGTAAACTAGAATATTAGGGTTTTTGGAATTTAATGAGATTAAATTCCGGAAATTATTTCTATGACTTATTTAAGATATTTAATAAGTATATTGGCCGCTACATTCATTTAAACATCATGTTTTGTACAAAAACGGCGAATTGTGCTTGCTAGATTTCGGAAAAATGACTTTTTAAGTGAAATTGGGGTTTTTGTGAGTTTTAACCTAGTTTATATTAAAATTAGTGTTCGTGAATGTGCAAATGAGTGTGATTGGATTTTTCTCGATGGTTTGACGTTTGTACATCGACATCGAGGGTTGGTTTGACAATTCTTGCATGCGTAGGCGATAGGTTTGGACCTATACGTGATACGCGTGCCGATTTGATTTTCGTATGCCGTTTCGATTTCGAATTTAGTTTTAATGCGATACGGTGCGTTATGATATGTAGGTACCCCATGCGGACTTCGAGACGACAAGCAAGCGCGTGGCGATGTCGGCACCGGCAAGCGAGGACCAGGTGAGTAGATTTATATCTACGGGGAGAAGTCGAGTGGATGGCGTATAGCACCCCCGCAGTCCGTGGTGATGTATACGGATGCGTATACACACCAACAATTTATGATATGTTGTTAGGATTTATTATTGATGATTTTAGATGGATATTGGTGTTGGATTGGCGCATGGTTACGAAACCTTAGGTAGTGGTTGCACCACACATACACACACACCCATATTTGCATACATTCTTCTTTCATATGTGCGTACATGGGATTATATATTGATGTGTATATTTACACATGGGTATAGGACTATGTGTTTATATACTGGATTTGAGGATAGTAATTGGGATTGGAGATGAGTCGATGATATTGGGCTTGAGGCCAGAAGATCCGTGATGTGTTTTGGTTCGTATTGAGTTACGACATGATGTTTTAGCGGGTCTTTTGACGTAGTGATTCTTACATGCATGCATACATAGATGGTATCAATATTGTACTAGACGTAGATCAGTACCCCGATCATGATATTTGATAAAGAGGATATCAGATGAATAGTATGATGAATGTGATATTGACCCGTACCCAGATTTGGGGATGCCGTACGACGGATTTACGTACGAGCTATATTTTGATGATTGATCCGCACTCTTGACTTGGGATGTCTGGTTATGGATATTATATTTATTGAGGAGGGATCACCGACTGTATATATACAGGTATGTATATGTATCGACTCAGATGATAGGCGGTTTCCTTACCTGTAGTTCAGCTTGTTAGTTCAGCCGTATAGTTTAGTGTAGTTGTTAGATTAGATTAGACTCCTACCTATTTCAAAACTAGCAGATCGTGGGTATTTTAAAAGACAGGTCAAGGGATTACGAATATTTCAAAAGACGTATCCTTTCTTAAAAACCACCGTAGCCCTATTTTCAAAACCCCGCGGTTCGTGTTATTTCAAATGGCACCATTTGTAGGACTTATATTAGATTAATGCAGATTAGTTATAGTTGCGTCTAGTTTTCAACTCCCGCTCATTTTGTGGTCCGCTTCGCATCGCATGCTTATTTTTATGTTTCATACTCCATTAGTGATATCATGCTGTTAGGACACCAGCACCATTACCGATGATGCGTATGTACCACGTACACTTAATTGCCGGCTCACACATATCTTCATCGGTAATTGCCATGTCACGTACACCTTAGAAAATATTATTGCTTAACTTAGCTAGATAGCTAGTAGTTTGACATAATATTAGTGTGCTTACCTTATATGCCAGCTTAGATATTGTAGTTATTACTTGTCACTTCATGCATACTGTTATTCATCGTTATGCCGCATTCATGGATTCTCATGCATATATTCACTATTTTACATGTTATTGAGGTTTTGGATTCGTATTTCCATGAGATTTTCTGGATTTGGAGAAAAACCGCAAAAACATAAATAAACCTTTTCTCTCTTTTAAAATAAAAAGTGCGGTTTTCCTATGATGTATGAATTGTCCACCATGAGTTTGCTGATGGATTTCGAGACCCGATTCGAGGAGTGGAGGAACCGTTTCGGGTACATGGTGGACCCGGTATGGTACCCCGGGGTAAGATGAATGTGGTGTTGACGTTGAGCCTGGCAGGGGACAGATTACCTACCGGTGATATTACCCGACGCGTCGGATATCCGGAGGATACCGTCGTGGTCTTGAGATGGATGGTAGGGGCCGGTCTGGACTGACGGCGCCCTAGATATTGAGATTGAGACATTGATATTTCGAGACAGTGAGATTTATGTTTTGTGTCGATGCTAGACACTGTTGATACTGATTTCATTATGATACCTCAGTTTAAAAATACGAAGGAAATTTCACTAATTTATGAAAACAGTTTCTTCATTTACATGTATTCTGTTTTCATGCATTCATACCTCATTCATATGATATATTGCTACCTGAGGCACTGGCACGGGCACATGAGGTTACACTCGGGTTAGATATTACCCTAGTCATTGTTATAGACTGCCTGTTATACATATATTTGAGGATATATTATGATCATTGACTTAGGTTGCGTTATTTATGCGATTTCTGTGCGTAGATATTTTTCTATTCACGAGTTGGCAACTCACCCCCGTTGTGCCCCAGTTTCTTGCAGGTTTGCCGTACAGGTTTCATTACGGCTTTGCGGGCTCAGTTTCATTCGGGTGACTTGCTACTAGGTGGGTTTTTCTTGTATCGTACCCATCATATTACCTTGTATAATATTATTCCGTTGTATCTAGTAAATTCCATCAACCAAACATGTATTTTTGAGATAGAGACCAGTGTTGCTATTCTTTCGACCTTAGAGTCGCTCGTTATATTTCTGGTGGTTTTGAGTTTCCTTTTGAGTTTTGATCATCGCCGTTGGCGTTGTATATTCTATTGTTTGTGTGGTTGTGACCGTCGATTGACGAAGAGCTAGCTCCCGCTTGGGGATGCCTTTTTCTTGATTTCGTATACTATTCATGTTATATCCCGTTTGGGGGCCAGTATTTACAAAGGAGACTCTGCCGAAATTTTCAGTAAATTTTTGATGTTTTAAAAACCGCATAGTTCGGCTTATGCTATTGAAATTACTTGCTTTAAGTTGGTTTTTCCTGCACTCTACTACTTTTCTTGGTTTGGATTTCTGGGTTTTCGGTTTACTTAGATTACGTACGTCTCGAGACGTTCGTAGTTTAGGTGCCGGTCATGTTCCGTACTTTCGGGCCGTGACATTGTTACACATTGCTCAAGGCTACAAGAATTTGAGAAGGAACAAGATTGTCGAATCTAGCGTTGCATCGGATCCTTGAGTCGTGGATCGGTTTGGATCTCGTGCTCCGTTGAAGTCCGGCTTCGCTTCTAAAGGTTGGTTGAAGACTTGCTTGCTAGAACTCAAAGGATCTTGAATTTTGAGTTTGGATTAGGGTTAGGGTTTGACACAAGTCGTGTCACTCGACTTGTGTTAGAAAATGGGGGAGATTAGAGATTGACTAAAGATTTGCTTTTAACAACCAAAGATTAGCCCTTAACCCTAGATCTAGGCTCTCTTTTAAAGACTTCCAAAACCCTAGATCTAGGATTCAAAATTTGAATTTCCCTCCAAAAGTTTGTTAGCTAGAGAGGCTTCTAGGATTCAAAATTTGACACAAGTCGTGTTCCTCGTCTTGCACCACCTAAGGCTTAGCAGTGACTCCCGGACCAGGTGGCCTTAGGGCACTAGGTGAAGAGGCACCCTCGCTATATTTTTTTATTGTTGCCTTGGCGATAACAAAACCAGTTTCCAATTTTCTCACCACTTTATATTTTATCATTTTTTTATTTCCTTCATACATTGGCTTTAAGACAAGAGCATTTCAAGGTATCCTCTACTATCCCGGGCTTCAAGACGTGTGTAAGTGCGAATAGCAGGATATCAACGTTCAAAATTGTTTGGCTTCCAGAATAGAAACTATTTTTCAGACTTATTTTTATTCTCAGATTAGTGACTTCCTTCATCTTACTAACCCTTAGGACAACGGCTCATAACTACTTATTACTAGTTTGTATACGAAAACTTCTAATTTTCTTGGTTTTCTTAAATTTTTCTAATCTCATGGATGTAATTTTTCACTATCTAATCTTTTATTATCTTATTTATGTACAAAAAAATGTTAAATATTAAAATATTTTGAAATTTTGAAATTTTTTAAATTTTTATGGGTTTTGAAAATTTTGTGCTTTTTATAGGTTTTGAAATGTTTTGTGCTTATGCAAAGTATGATGCAAATGATGCGAAAATAAGCACAAACCTCCCCCAAACTTGTTTTCAACAGTGTCCTCATTGTTGCCATCTGCTATGTGTTAGTGTATATGCCCTAGAGGCCATTACTGTATCATACTAGTT
Organism: Agapanthus africanus; assembly: GCA_030015575.1. Taxonomy (NCBI): domain Eukaryota; kingdom Viridiplantae; phylum Streptophyta; class Magnoliopsida; order Asparagales; family Amaryllidaceae; genus Agapanthus; species Agapanthus africanus. The sequence goes on along the minus strand of JASDDO010000010.1, from coordinate 285,566,848 downwards.
TGTATATTACTTAATGGAAGCTTGGGATATTCACAGTTGTATATACAATCTTGCTCGAAATGGTAGTATGCTACTTGGTTTTTCTCTACTTTAATATGTGCATGTGTTTCTTTTAGCATATTGCTGGTATACATATTAGTAGAGCCTTTAGGATCTTTGCTTGATTACCAGCGTTGTGATGGCGCTCGCACTCGTGGGAGCTGGGTAATCTATAAGCACATCCTTATACAGGTCCCTGGTCGTTGGACTATCGAGACAGGGCATCGATACTCCGGAGTAGACTAGCGTATGCGCTTCTCATCCCAGTGTGGGAGACGGTCTGTCCCACAGCCGTTAGTACGTCGTACTTGAGATAGTATGCGGGTGCTCGTTAGGTTACGAGTACACTGGACAGGACTCGTCGGGAACTGTTGGTTGGTAATATACCTATCGTCAGTTATCAGTTCCCAGGTGACATGAGTACAGCTTAGTCCGCTGACTTGACACTGTCACTTCGCCTCGAGTGTGTTCCCACTGCACTTTGATTACTACCCTACCACGGCTCAGAGGAGTCGTGCAAACAGGTAGTTTTTGGGTGCAGTCCCGAAGCACTTGGAGGCAGTGACGGTTAGACAGGATTCGTCTCTCCCGGTATTGGGGGTTGACATCGCGCTGTGTCCAGGAGAGCCATTACACGAGTAGTCCCTGGCCAGGGCAAGCGAGATATACTGGTAGGCTTCCAGTGTTATCTCAGGGTGTTCTGGGCTACACTCCGATACGACTTGTACCGCTATTAGGGGACTGACGTTCACCGCCCCCTAGGCCCGCCATGCGATGTATCAGACGAACAGACCGGACTGTACGGAGACTGTCACATACAGGCTCAGTAGGAGTGCAGATGGGGTTCACCTCGTCAGTCTTCTTATCGACATCTACCTGGGGACCGTTACGTACAGCTAGTGTCGCTTGCGGTCTGTGGTTAAACCCACTGCCATCGTAGTGTCGAGTCTTTAGAGTCCCACACAGAGAGTTATTCGCCTTTAGGCAAAATGAGTAGAGGTCGCATGGTTTTGCGACAGGGTTCGTTCGCATCCGCGCACTTGTGCACGTTTGCTGTCCGGACAGTTTATACTAGCGGGCTTTGGTTTAAGCCGGATCCTAGTATATGATTTGAGATTGGTTTTTCTCATTGTGTTCGTGTTCCTCGGATCACGAATGCGGGTGCGTATGCACAGTTGCTTGAGATTGAGGGAGAGGACCTTGTTTAGGGTTAATGACTATTGTCATTTTATTAACCCTATTGTTTTTGTGTGTATTATTGTTAATTGATAATTAGCTTAATTATTGTGCATGGTTGTTGTTGTTGACCTTTTGACTTCATTGACTTGTTGACCAAGTTGACAATTTGACCATGATCATTTCATTTGGAAGATGCTCTTTGATCCTTGCAATTTGCATTAATAATGAAATGATAATGGTCACCTCTTGATTAAACCATGACAATTTTCTAGCTAATTAATTAATTAAAATATCACACACATATTAGTGAGAATGGCTCACTAATAATTCATTCTCTCATATCTTTTCTCTCTCTTGCTCATCCTCTCCCTCAAGCTCTCTCCCTCTCATGTGTTGAGAAACAAAAAAAGCTTGAGAAAAACCTTCACTTGATCTTCTCTACTCTCTTCTAGGGTTCAAGTCTTAGCATTTCTTGCACTCTAGTTACTCCTAGCTTGGAGTTGAAGCTAAAGGTCGAGGCTTTCGGGTGGATCCTTCTTTGACGGAAGAAGACAAGCAAGGTGAGGCCTTTCTACCATTCCGACGAGCAAGGAGAGAAGGAGTTCGAGCTCAAGGTATAACCTTTCTACAACTTAGCTAGTTGTTAGTTTGCTTTAGCTAGTTTTCGTTTAGTAAAGATCCTCACAAGCAAGGTCCATGTTGCCTAAGTCATTAAAAATCCGTTTTTTATTATGTTTTCCGCCTCCCCGTAAGCACCGGGGTGGGCAACGTGGACTTACAGTGGTATCAGAGCCTAACTAAACTCAAACTAGCTAGGTAGTGAAGTGTAACGAAGTTTCGAAACCGGAAAATCCAAAAACCAAACTTTTGAAAAACCCTAGTTTCTGTTAAAAATTTTTCTGCTCTAAATGAAAAACTTTATACTTGTAAATTCGGCTCAGGGTTTTTTATGAACACCCATGAAAAACGGTACAGTGATTCGTTCAAACCGCCGCCCTTCCGCGGCACTAGGTAGGCATGTGCCGCGGAAGCGCCGCGGTTTGTCGTCTTCTCTGCATCGTTTTTCGTGCAGTGTGTGTCTGTGTTGGTTTTGGGATTTTTAGGATATATTATATGTGCCCAGATTTTCCAGAACTAAAATTTACTTTTGGGGGCCTATAAATCCGTATTTTTTCGGAACTCCACTACACTTTAACTACATCGGTTATATCTGTAATGCTTGCATGTATTGAACGTCGGCTAATCGCTATAAGACGATTAGTCGGGGTTATACATGATCTGTGATTGTTATTGGTTTGTGGATATGAATGGATTGGATTGTCGCGGGTGAATGGCCGGGGTGGATGTGAGATGAGCGTTGTTTTTCTTTCATTCATTTGTAACATGTAAATTGATGTAATAATATTCTTTGTATGGCCGCACAACCGGGTCGGGGTTGTAGCCGTCATTGTATAATTCTTTTTACTGTTTTTGCTCCTAGGATAGACCCATGGAGGGGGTGCACAAACTACCGGGTATCTCGAAGTGCCGAGTGGCCTACTCACGGTGGTGAGGGAGGTTGCTTCGCTTCGGGTGCTTGGCGGGTAGTTTGCCGCACCCGTAGGGGTCTTGGGTGGGGTATTGGCCATTCACCGCGACCGTGTAATCCGTTTTGCGTTGCAGGCTCGAACGCATTGCGGATTCCTAGTATATCCAATGTATTCATCTGTGATCTGTAATGTCTATCATTGCTATATATTTATATATAATAACTATTTAGGCGTTGCTTATGTTTTACAGCCGCGCTAGCCCAGCCCCCGCTCTGTCGTTAGTTAAGTAACCTAACGGGTGATGACGGGGCCCCGTGGCGAATGCGAATGGCATAAGCGTACGTCATATTTTGGTTGTTTTCTGCAATGGTAGGATTAAATGATGGGACACATTAAAAGAACTAATGCAAGAAATAAACCAAGTAAAAGTCGATTGGAACACTTTGAAAACCACTCGGTTCTTTTCAAAACTAAACTTTTAAACGCAGAGCTTGAACCACTCCTTTTAAAAGCTATCTCGTTCCATCGATTATATCAAGTTCACTACGTTCACGGTTTCGCCAAAACCATCCGTAGCCCTCCGTCGTTTCATATGAATATTCAACGGTATTCAAGCTGTGTTTGTTGGCCTTAGTCAAGGTACAGTGTTTGGTAGCTGGTGGGTATTCATATGTTGCATAGATAGAATGCGTTGGTTTGAGACAGTCGTATTGCCTTGTTGGCCATAGTCAAGGGTGGATACGAGTGGGTTCAAATTAACCTGGATAACGACGGGTAGAACTTGACATGTGACTTATGATTTGTTGGCCTTAGTCAAGATCATAAGAGCATGGGGCAAAAATCCACATCGGGAGTTTCATAAGTACTGAAACTTGCTAGATTTGCATACCATTTGGAGTGTGGTGATTCTGGTAGGATTCCTTCAGTTTCGTCACGCGATGATATTTGGATCCCGATCCTACTGTGAGTATATGCTACTCCTCGGGAAAACTCTCACTTAACGATCAATGCTATAAACCTAGTAGGTGCCTAGAAAGGTGTTAGCGGGGCTACGCCCACAGGGAAAAGAGGTTATTTAATTAAGGAACTTCGCGAAAGCGTTGGAAAACCTCCCTCGAAGTACCGACACTGGCCTGGCTGAACGGTTAAGCAAGTATTGTACGGTGAGAATGATCCCGGCTAATTCTTTTCTTTATGGTTTGAGAAGGGATTCGAGAAACAGTGGGAGCCATCCAGTTTAGACAAACTAAAAACCACTCTAAACTTGCAAGAGCATCATGCTAAAGTGTTTCTTTTCTCTCTCCTAATTGCAGCGACCATTCAACATGACCGGACTTAAGTTACTGTTAGATAAAAATATATTGACAGGGCCAAACTACAATGATTGGCTCAGGAATGTCAAGATGGCGATCACTTATGACAAGCTGGGGTATATACTTACCACCAAAGCTCCCCCTGTCCCAGGTCCCACCTCCAGCGTCGCGGATGTAGAAATCCGTAAGACATGGGAGATAGATTGCGCGAGGGCCAGATGCCTCGTACTAGCCTCGATGGACAACGAACATCAGAGGAGGCACGAGAATATGGATATAGAGTCCATATTTCTCCATACAAAAGAACTGTATGGAGAGCAGTCTCGTATCGCTAGATACGAAGTGTCGAAGAAGCTTTTTTCGGCAAGGTTGGCCGTCGGATCATCGGTAGCGGACCACGTGCTTAAGATGATCGGCTACATAGAGGAGCTCGCGGACCTTGGGACCACGTTGGAGAATGAACTCTATACTGATTTGATTCTCCAGTCCCTTCCTTCCACTTACGCCCAGTTCATTCTTAACTTCAACATGCAAGGAAAGGAGGTTGAACTTGCCGAACTTCTGAACATGTTGAGGACTGCTGAGGGCACCCTACAGAAGGGTAGGGAGACATCCACTTTGTTTGTAGGAGGATCTTCCTCTTCTAGGTCCAGGGCGAAAGCCAAGGGCAAGAAGAAGAAAGCCCCCGCCAAACCAAGAGGCGGTGTCGGTAAAGTGGATACGAAGGGAAAGGGTAAAGCAACAAAAGTAGCGGGGAAGATGGTGGGGAAGGAAGAATGCTTCTATTGTCACAAAAGTGGTCACTGGAAACAAGATTGCAAGGCTTGGAAAGCCAGAACACAGGATTTGAAGCGAGTTGCAGCTTCAGCTTCAGGTGTGTATGTTATTGAAAACTGTCTATCAATAAACTCTACATCCTGGGTATTGGATACCGGATCAGGATCTCATATCTGTAATTCTTTGTAGGCGTTGAGAAAGCGTAGAGTTTTGAAGGCAGGTGACATGACCCTCAGAGTTGCGAACGGTGCTAGCATGGATGCAGAGGCCGTGGGGGACTATCACCTGGGATTATCAGATGGACACTTTTTGGTTTTGCGTAGTTGTTATTATGTACCAAATGCAACCTGTAATATCATTTCTGTATCATTATTATCTAAAGAAGGTTATGAATTTGCATTTGTAAGTAATGTAGTGAACATTCACCTTAATCAAGTTTTGATTGGGTCAGGTACATTAAACAACGGTATTTACGTTTTAAACCAACCACAGGTTTTCAATATCCAGAATACACACAAAAGAAAGTCTCCAGATATTAATCAGGCTTTCTTATGGCATTGTAGACTGGGTCACATCAATGAGACACGGTTGACTAAGTTACATAAAGAAGGATACTTGGATCCGTTCGAGTATCAGTCTTATGCCACTTGTGAATCTTGTCTTATGGGAAAGATGACAAAGGCTCCGTTCACTGGACACGGAGAAAGAGCGAGCGAGCTCTTGGGACTCGTACACAGCGACGTGTGCGGTCCAATGTCTACACATGCGCGAAGCGGTTACTCTTACTTCATTACTTTTACGGATGATTTTTCAAGGTACGGTTATGTCTTCTTAATGAAACATAAGTCCGAGGCCTTTGAAAAGTTCCAGGAATATAAGAGTGAAGTGGAGAAACAAACCGGCAAAAGTATCAAGATCCTAAGATCGGATCGAGGAGGAGAATACTTAAGTGCCGAATTCCTGAATTACTTAAAAGAGAATGGAATTCTCTCTCAGCTTACTCCTCCATACACTCCGCAACACAACGGTGTATCGGAGAGATGGAACCGAACCCTATTGGATATGGTACGGTCCATGATGAGTAAGGCTGAGTTACCGCGATCTTTCTGGGGTTATGCACTGGAAACAGCTGCACATCTCTTGAACCAAGTTCCTACTAAAACAGTGCCTACCACACCATATCAGATGTGGAGTGGAAAGAAACCCTGTCTTAAATCCTTTAAGACATGGGGATGTCCAGCTTTTGTAAAAAAGCAGCATGCGGACAAGCTCGAGGCGCACTCAGTACAGTGCAAGTTTGTGGGATACCCAAAGAACTCCAAGGGGTATCTCTTCTATTACGCAGAGGAGCAAAAAGTCCTTGTTTCTCGTCATGCCCGCTTCTTGGAAACTGAGTTTTTAGAAAATCAGATAAGCGGGAGCGCAGTAGAACTGGAAGAAATTCCAGAACCACAAACCACTACTGAAAGCTTAGAGGAACCAGAAGGTTCGAAAGAACAGGACATTCCTATGCCACTCCGCAGGAATAGTAGGCAGTCTCATCCGCCCGAGAGATACTACGGTTTTCTCATTGACGGGGATAGAGAGGACTGCATCCTAGATTGTGATGAGCCTACTAGCTTCCAGCAAGCCATTCAGAGCGTCGACTCGGTAAAATGGCTGGATGCAACGCGGACCGAGATGGAGTCCATGTACACCAACAAAGTATGGACGTTGGACATTGCTCCAGACGGGGTAAAACCCGTAGGATGCAAGTGGATCTTCAAAAGGAAGATTGGTGTAGATGGACAGGTTGAGACCTATAAAGCTAGACTGGTAGCAAAGGGTTTTCGTCAGCGACCTGGTTTGGACTATGACGAAACCTTTTCTCCAGTAGCTATGCTGAAATCCATTCGGATCCTTCTTGCCATCGCTGCTTTCCACGATTATGAGATTTGGCAGATGGACGTAAAGACAGCTTTTCTAAATGGTCATTTAGAGGAGTGTGTCTATATGGACCAGCCAGAGGGTTTCATTCAGGGTGGGAGCAGCGGAAAGGTGTGCAAGTTGCTCAAGTCCATTTATGGACTCAAGCAGGCATCGCGGAGTTGGAACATCTGTTTTGATGAGACGGTCAAAGAATTTGGCTTTATCAAAAATCCAGATGAACCATGCATCTATTGTAGATTTGTAGCGAGAACTGTAGTATTCCTCATTTTATACGTGGATGACATTCTCTTAATAGGAAATGACATTCCTATGCTACAATCTGTCAAGAGGTTCTTGTCACACAGGTTCTCCATGAAAGACCTGGGTGATGCCTCATACATTCTGGGTATCCGGATCTACCGTGACAGATCCAAGAGGATATTAGGACTCTCGCAGCCAGGTACATCGACACCATACTGAAGAGATTCAGAATGGAAGATTCCAAGCGCGGTAATCTACCGGCTTGTCACGGGATCACCCTCTCCAAAGAGATGTCTCCCAAGACTGATTTGGAGAGGGATCGCATGTCTATTATACCCTACGCTTCTGCGGTAGGCTCTATAATGTATGCGATGTTGTGTACCAGACCGGATGTGGCTTATGCACTGAGTGTGGTAAGCAGGTATCAGTCAAACCCTGGGGAGAAACATTGGATAGCAGTAAAGAACATTCTCAAGTACCTGAGAAGGACTAAGGAGATGTTCTTGGTGTATGGCGGAAAAGACCTGCAGATTGAGGCCTTTGCTGACTCCAGCTTCCAGAGTGACAAGGATGATTCCAAGTCCATGTCGGGTTTTGTCTTTACCCTCAATAGAGGGGCGGTGTGTTGGAAGAGCTCCAAGCAGGAAACCGTTGCTGACTCGACTATGGAAGCGGAATACATCGCTGCATCTGATGCCGCAAAAGAAGCTGTCTGGATGAGGAAGTTCTTGAAAGAACTTCAGGTGGTTCCGTCCATTGTTGACCCAATACCTCTGTATTGCGACAACAACGGGGCTATAGCTTTAGCGAAGGAACCCAGGTCCCATCAGAAATCCAGACACATCTTAAGGCGATATCACCTGATCAGGGAGATTGTGGATCGCCAGGAGATCGAGGTCTGGAGAGTTGCATCAGAGGATAACACAGCAGATCCATTCACCATGGCCTTGCCCCAGACTCAGTTCGAGCGGCTGATCGAGATGATAGGTCTTCGATACCCAGTACATGGCCTTAGTGCAAGTGGGAGATTGTTAGTGTATATGCCCTAGAGGCCATTACTGTATCATACTAGTTTGTATATTACTTAATGGAAGCTTGGGATATTCACAGTTGTATATACAATCTTGCTCGAAATGGTAGTATGCTACTTGGTTTTTCTCTGCTTTAATATGTGCATGTGTTTCTTTTAGCATATTGCTGGTATACATATTAGTAGAGCCCTTAGGATCTTTGCTTGATTACCAGCGTTGTGATGGCGCTCGCACTCGTGGGAGCTGGGTAATCTATAAGCACATCCTTATATAGGTCCCTGGTCGTTGGACTATCGAGACAGGGCATCGATACTCCGGAGTAGACTAGCGTATGCGCTTCTCATCCCAGTGTGGGAGACGGTCTGTCCCACAGCCGTTAGTACGTCGTACTTGAGATAGTATGCGGGTGCTCGTTAGGTTACGAGTACACTGGACAGGACTCGTCGGGAACTGTTAGTTGGTAATATACCTATCGTCAGTTATCAGTTCCCAGGTGACATGAGTACAGCTTAGTCCGCTGACTTGACACTGTCACTTCGCCTCGAGTGTGTTCCCACTGCACTTTGATTACTACCCTACCACGGCTCAGAGGAGTCGTGCAAACAGGTAGTTTTTGGGTGCAGTCCCGAAGCACTTGGAGGCAGTGACGGTTAGACAGGATTCGTCTCTCCCGGTATTGGGGGTTGACATCGCGCTGTGTCCAGGAGAGCCATTACACGAGTAGTCCCTGGCTAGGGCAAGCGAGATATACTGGTAGTCTTCCAGTGTTATCTCAGGGTGTTCTGGGCTACACTCCGACACGACTTGTACCGCTATTAGGGGACTGACGTTCACCGCCCCCCTAGGCCCGCCATGCGATGTATCAGACGAACAGACCGGACTGTACGGAGACTGTCACATACAGGCTCAGTAGGAGTGCAGATGGGGTTCACCTCGTCAGTCTTCTTATCGACATCTACTTGGGGACCGTTACGTACAGCTAGTGCCGCTTGCGGTCTGTGGTTAAACCCACTGCCAGCGTAGTGTCGAGTCTTTAGAGTCCCACACAGAGAGCTATTCGCCTTTAGGCAAAATGAGTAGAGGTCGCATGGTTTTGCGACAGGGTTCGTTCGCATCCGCGCACTTGTGCACGTTTGCTGTCCGGACAGTTTATACTGGCGGGCTTTGGTTTAAGCCGGATCCTAGTATATGATTTGAGATTGGTTTTTCTCATTGTGTTCGTGTTCCTCGGATCACGAATGCGGGTGCGTATGCCTAGTTGCTTGAGATTGAGGGAGAGGACCTTGTTTAGGGTTAATGACTATTGTCATTTTATTAACCCTATTGTTTTTGTGTGTATTATTGTTAATTGATAATTAGCTTAATTATTGTGCATGGTTGTTGTTGTTGACCTTTTGACTTCATTGACTTGTTGACCAAGTTGACAATTTGACCATGATCATTTCATTTGGAAGATGCTCTTTGATCCTTGCAATTTGCATTAATAATGAAATGATAATGGTCACCTCTTGATTAAACCATGACAATTTTCTAGCTAATTAATTAATTAAAATATCACACACATATTAGTGAGAATGGCTCACTAATAATTCATTCTCTCATATCTTTTCTCTCTCTTGCTCATCCTCTCCCTCAAGCTCTCTCCCTCTCATGTGTTGAGAAACAAAAAAAGCTTGAGAAAAACCTTCACTTGATCTTCTCTACTCTCTTCTAGGGTTCAAGTCTTAGCATTTCTTGCACTCTAGTTACTCCTAGCTTGGAGTTGAAGCTAAAGGTCGAGGCTTTCGGGTGGATCCTTCTTTGACGGAAGAAGACAAGCAAGGTGAGGCCTTTCTACCATTCCGACGAGCAAGGAGAGAAGGAGTTCGAGCTCAAGGTATAACCTTTCTACAACTTAGCTAGTTGTTAGTTTGCTTTAGCTAGTTTTCGTTTAGTAAAGATCCTCACAAGCAAGGTCCATGTTGCCTAAGTCATTAAAAATCCGTTTTTTATTATGATTTCCGCCTCCCCGTAAGCACCGGGGTGGGCAACGTGGACTTACACTATGTCTCGAAAAACCTGTAAGCTTGGGTGGAATTTATTAATGGGGGCAAAATATTTAAGTGAAGACCCTCCCCCAAACTTTTTTTTTTCGGCTCCACATTTTGTGTAAAAATTTTCTTATCAAGAGCCAGGAAAAAAAAATGCCCCCCCCCAAACTTGAGTTATTCAATGTTAATCTTTTGAAAATCATATGAGGGGGTCAAAAATCATTGGTCGATGCCAAGCTTTGCAAAGACCGAAGGTTAACACCAGCCATTCAAAAATTTTATAAATGCAGTGCTCTGGTTGGTGGAGGAAGAAGTGGGGAAAGGGTAAGTGGTGGAATAGAATGTGTGTGCGTCTTATTTTGGAGAGACGATGCAGTGAATGTGATGGATTGCACGCATTCTTTTTACAGTTCAGAAGAAGGGGTGGAGGTTCAATTTCATTGATTGGGAGATGATTCATCTCAACACCCGTATCATTCAAAAATGTGAGTTCATCAGCGAAGATCTCCTCAAAAGTCTCATCAATACCCCGAAGAATAATGTCATCACAAAGTGCGGGGTGATCTTTAGACTCCAAAAGCATTTCATAATCAGTATTAGTTGTTGACCCGGACAACTCGGTGGAAGAGTCCGTATGTGTATGATACATAGTTGGGTCAAACAATAACGTATGAAAAGAGTCAAGATCGGTATCATGAGGATCATCAATTTCGCTGCTGTCGACATCCATTAAGTCGACAGAATAGACCTGAGCAGTAGGTTCGGAGGGTACACTTCCCAACTTGTAAATGTTCCGCTCTATTGACCTATTCCCGAAAGATAGGGTCATAGAACCATTACGACAGTTGATGATAGCATTGGAAGTGGCCAAAAAGGGGCGACCTAAAATCACCGGAATTTGATTCCGTAGGTTTGCTACAGGCTGTGTATCAAGTACAATAAAGTCCACAAGGAATATAAATTCCCCGATTTTTATTAACACATCCTCCAGTTCACCCCTAGGTTTGGTGATTGATCGGTCAGCCATCTGGAGAGTGCAATGGGCTGGTTTCAACTCTCCGATTCCTAACTGCTCATAGACTGAGAAAGGAAGCAGGTTAACACTTGCGCCAAGGTCTAATAGAGCACGGTTAATATGTTTTTCCCCAATAGAAATAGAAATAGTAGGATATCCAGGATCCTTACGTTTCCTCGATAATTGCTGGGGGAAAGCCGTGTCTACAGTCTTTACTATGAATATCTTCTTGGGCACTTGTTTCTTCCTCATTCTAGTGCACAAGTCTTTAAGAACTTTCGCATACGCGGGGACTTGTTGGATAGCATCTAGAAGAGGGATGTTGATGTTAACCTGTTTAAACATTTCAGTGATCTTCTCCATTTGTGGACTTGGTCTGTTTCCCCTTAACCGATTTGGGTAAGGAGCTTGAGCAATAAGATCAGGGTCCAACATTGGAGAAGATCGTGTGGGTGGAAACGATCTAAGAATAGGAGTGGGGATCGTTTTCTGTGTACTAGAAGAGGTGGGCTGAGGTGTCGAGCCGTGTGGGACACGTAGAATAGGCTCGGAAGAAGATGGTAGGTTAGAAGAACTGGGGTCAGAATTAGAAGTGGAAGTGGAAGGAAAAGTCTCAGCCGGGGTATCATTGATAGATTTTTCAGTGTCATCAATCTCTTCCCCAACGTGATTGTCAAGCACTCTTCCAGATCTCAACGTGGTGATTGCATTCATATGATGCGAATAGCCAGGATTGGGTAAGGGTTGAAATGGAAGTTTCCCTTTCTCTCTTGCACTCATTTCGGCTTTTAATCGTGCAATTTCTTCTTCCATCGATTTAATACTCTCTCTTTGTGACGCGGAGTTTTTCTCAATTTTATCGACAGAAGACTTCATTTCAGCCGAAACTTGCATGATATTTGTTAAGACCAAATTCATGTATTGTGCAAATGAAGAGGATTCATCAGTCCCGGTCAACTATAAAGGACTAGACAGTGCAGATGTGTTGACCGGATATTGAAAGTTTTGTGCTTGGAAGGGGTGCTGACTCAATTGTGGTGGTTGCTGTTGTGGTGGAGGGACCCTTTGGAAATTGTGTTGGTTTGGAACCGTATTTTGATTTTGTGATTGGTTCCAAGCAAAATTTGGGTGATTCCTCCAACCCTGATTATATGTGGAAGAAAATGGATCGTTTCTAGGTCTTTGAAATGCGGCATTGGTATGCTCGTGACCTTGAAACGGAGAATTTCGTGGACATTCTTTCGTCAAATGAGAACGATCAGAACAGAATCCACATACAGTTTTGGGGAGTGACATTTGACTTAGGGCGGCGGCTAAAAATTTTTTTTTCCATATTGTCGAATTTCTTGTGTAAAGCTGAAATTTCAGCTCTAACTCCTATGGAAATATCATTGCCATCCCTAGACGATTGACTCACACCCTCCGACCGTAAAGATTTTTAAGCGAAATCTTCTAAGAATTTCCAGGCTTCCCCATCATCTTTGGTCATGAAATTGCCTTGACACATGGATTCAAGGGTCTGTCTTGTGTTAGGATTAATGCCCTCATAAATGATTCTGCACAATTCCCATCTAGGGATTCCATGATGTGGACATTGGACTAACAGATCCTTGAAGCGTTCAAGACATTTTGAAAATGGTTCATTTGGAAGCTGGGTGAATTGATTTATTTCGCTACGGACTCGAGCTGTTTTATGATGTGGGTAGAATTTCTTAAGGAATGCTTTGACAAATTCTCCCCAATTTGAAATGGAATGTGCGGTAGTGTTATACAGCCACTTCTCGGCTATATCGCACAAGGTAAATGGGAGAAGACGTAGACGCATAGAATCCATAGAAAACTGTGAGGTACCCATCATTGCGCATACATTTTCAAATTTGGTGATAAAGGCATATGCGTCTTCAGACTCGAGACCGTGAAATTTTGGTAGAAGGTTGATGTATTGGGGTTTAATTTCAAAATTTTCCCCGTTGGCTGGTGGAATAGAAAGACAGGTGGAAAGGGGACCTCGTGTAGGATAGCACCTCTCTTGGAGAGAGATGCGGGGTGGATTCTGCGCACCAACGGACGGCGGCAGAGTAGTGGTAAAGAAGTTCGATGGAGACGGATCCATCGATGTGGGTGTGGTGGTGGGTAAAGAAGAGGTAAATGGAGAAATACCGACTTTAGGGTCGATCGGAGGTACGCAGACTAAACGGGCACTAGAATCCCGTGTCCAGCCTATCTTGCACTAAAAGGTTTAGTACAAGTGGCAGCGTGAATTATAATTAGGGGAAATGAATGAATGCGGTGTTTGTTTTGAAAATTGATACGGATTTTTTGAAAAAATGATGCGATCACAATAAATACAACACACAAAACCCTAATTCTAGAGGCCACCTAGGTCAAATCTCTAGACCGCTCCTAACTGCCAAAAGACAAGTCGCAGGATAAATCCTCCACTGCCTCTTTGTCTCTCCTTTGGCCAGGTAAGTGGGAGGTTCTCCACTACGTAAGTAGTGGGCCTAATTAAGTAACCACCAGCCTTCGACACACTTGCCGTAGACAACACAAGAGAAACGCGGATAAGCAATGAATTACGTACGGCCTTCTTCTGTCCTAAGTGAGCGCGACGGTCCTTAGAGCCATCTCTAGATATTTTTTAGTTAATTAGGGTAAATGCGGATGCAATTTTGTGATTTTTAAGGCTTAGGAAGGGTAATGAACTCCCCACCTAATCTGGATTTGGTCTTTGCCCCTTAATTTCCGTATTATGCAAACAACCAAGAAATCAAAAACACGCACAATTTTTATTGCTTTTTGCGGCGCTGCGATTTATTTGCAAAGAAACCTGCACAAAATGTTAATTGGAGCAGATTTAGAGGGAAATAAGAAAGTTAGGAAGTTACAGAGGTATTTTGGTGCAGAGATGACGTCAGCCCGCCGCGAAACCGCTGTGGGAGCTTGCTATTGCTGCGGAAACGCGGTTGAAGGAGGAGATCACTGCACAGAAAATTAACAGAAGGCTTCTATTCACTTCCCCAGCTCTCTGGATTTTTCAGAAAAAATTTTCCACAGCTCCAATGATTCCAGATTTCCTTGCAACAAATCACAACAACTCGTATTAGTGTTTGCGCGAATTTTGATCTAAAAAATTATAATGGAATAAATCTTTCAATTCAAATTTCAATATAAAACGAATTAGCGCGCGATCCCCGGCAACGGCGCCATTTGATTGAATGATTTCCGATTGTGTAGTTGGAAAAATGTATAGAAATCACAACCAAAAATATTTGACTGCAATCAATAACGGTGTCGAATGTAGCGCGTTAGTAAGTGCGGATCGTCCATAGAGATTGTGCGATTCGTTCGTATTTTGTTTTGTTTGAATCGAAAATTTAATAGAAAAGAAAAGCAAAAATGATTCAAGATTTATATCGATGAATTTCAAGAATCAACTAATCTATTCAAGAATCAAGAAAATGTTAAACATCAAGAATCAAGAAAGATAGAATTCCAATCGATTTAAGTTTCAAGATTTGAAGTAAGGCTCGTAGGAATCGATTAGAACGTAGATGTGAAGAAGACTAGAAATTACCGTTTCTTATCCATTAACAAATTGATGCTAAATCGATGTAGATTCATCGAGGATCAAGGATCTTGCGAAGAATTAGGGTTCCTCATCCTATCCTTTGTCCTTTCGATGAATCACACTCACTAGATAGCTTCTAGGAAATCGAATAATTGATCGTTGATCTCTAAATCGTGCAAAAAGAATCAAGAACGCATTTCGCATCGATCTAGATCATCGATCATTCAATTTTCAAGAATTTACAATTGTTATAGGACTTAAGAAAACGTTTAAAGATTCGTCAATATCATCATTCTACAATCGTTTCGATTCCTCCACGAGCGGAGTTTTATTCAAGCATCATCACAAAGAATAAATTCAAGAATTGAAGATGAATCATAATGCTCGAATTGAAATATAAGCAAGTTTAAAGAATCTTCACCTTTATTTATTCCACAAATTGTTACACATTGCTCAAGGCTATAAGAATTTGAGAAGGAACAAGATTGTCGAATCTAGCGTTGCATCGGCTCCTTGAGTCGTGGATCGGCTTGGATCTCGTGCTCCGTTGAAGTCCGGCTTCGCTTCTAAAGGTTGGTTGAAGACTTGCTTGCTAGAACTCAAAGGATCTTGAATTTTGAGTTTGGATTAGGGTTAGGGTTTGACACAAGTCGTGTCACTCGACTTGTGTTAGAAAATGGGGGAGATTAGAGATTGACTAAAGATTTTCTTTCAATAACCAAAGATTAGCCCTTAACCCTAGATCTAGGCTCTCTTTTATAGACTTCCAAAACCCTAGATCTAGGATTCAAAATTTGAATTTCCCTCCAAAAGTTTGTTAGCTAGAGAGGCTTCTAGAAGTAGTTAGTTAGAGGGAGCTTCTAGAACTAGTTTGTTAGGAGCTTAATCAAGATTAGCTTAATTAATCATCCTTGCTGATCTGGCAGAAGACTCTGGAGAATTCTGGAATTTGACGTGTCTTGAAGAGCTGTAGGAACTGAGGTAGGAATAACCAAGTGAAACAGGGCTGCTGATGTGTCAAGGCCGCCGCGAAACTGCGGCGCAAGCCGGCTCCGGCCGCGGTTCCGCGGCCAAGCAGTGGCCTTAGGGCTTCATGTTTGTACCGTTGCTTCCTGCTGTCTTTTGGATTATTCTCTGATATATTTATTCCCTGAATTCCTTATAGATCGTTTCCAGATTTCAACTCCTTGAGTTGGCGTATTTTTTAGCAGCACTGTTATGCAAATTTGACCGTTCTCTTGGAATTTCCTGCACAGACTTCGAAACATAAGTTGCGCTATATAGGAATGATGCCATACAGTCAATTTCCCCAGAAATGCCGGTTTTAAAGTCTAACACATGCAATCTGGTATTTCAGGGTTGTTTTTCTAATATGTGCAATATGAATACCGAACACTTCTAGATGAGTGCAAATGATAGGGAAATTGCCGTGTTAAAAATGCAGTATTTTCGACCGATCACCGTCCGAGCGCAGCGACAGGATGTTGTCACCCCTGTTACTCAGTTGTTCCTTGCAATCAGCATGCAGCATTTCGTCACTTACATAGCACTAGTAGATGCGGCCCCAGTTGACGAGGCCTGCCTTCCAGAGACTTTGGGAGTTCCGGAACAGTGGAGGACGAGTACCGGTGTACCAACCCAGAAACAGAGGCCTAGTCGTCGAGACAACTTTCGTGACCATCGCGGGAGTAGCAGAGGTTTGGGACGAGGAGAGTCGTGTTAGCTAGATCAGCCGTTTGTTTTGTTAACTTCTGTCAGCGATTCTTTTGTTACGCGACACGTAATTCAGTCGTGTGCCAATCGGATAGGAGATAGAGATTTGTCCGTCGTTTTGATCCTTCTAGAGATGTTGGATTTGACGTTCTCCTAGGCACGGACTGGTTACCTACGTGCTATGCGTCTATGGACTGCTGTAAGAAAACAGACAGGATTTGTTTTCCCGGCGAGTCAGTTCTTATTGTGCATAGGAGGGTAGTGGTGCCGCCTCACACAGCTTGAATTCAGCCTTTTTCGCTAGTCGGCTTTTGAGGAGAGGATGTCGAGGATTCTTGACGTTCATTCGTGATACCAGAGCCACAGTGGGTTTGTTGTACCGGGTTCCTTCGTGCGAGAGTTTTCCGACGTTGTTCCAGATAAGCCGGCGAAGCTTAGGGATCTTAAGGATCAGCTGCAGAGTTGTTTGTTGGGGGGCTTGTGTGTCTGAGTGTTTCGCATTGGGGAGCTCCTATTTCTGTTCGTCAAGGAGAAAGACGGCAGTTTGAGGTTTTGTATTGATTGATCGTCAATTGAACTGGCTTACGGTGTGGATAGGTATCTGTTACCTCGCATTGACGATTTCTTCGTTCAGCTTCCGAGTGCGAGACATTTTCTAAGTTTGTTTGGGATCAGGTCATCATTGTTGCGGGTTCGGAGTGATGACATTCCGAAGACTGCCTTGTGCGTGCTACAGGCTTTGTGTATTTTGGTGGTGTCATTGGACTCACCAATGCCCTAGCAGCATTCGTAGATATGATGAACCAGATTTCTTCAGGCCGTTCCTCGACCAGTTATTGTTGTGTTATTGACGACATTCTGGTCTATTCAATGTGTCGTGAGGGACAGGAGTAGCACTTGAGGATTTGTTTTGCAGACATTGGGAGAGCTCCAGCTGTTGCTAGATTCTCGGAGTGTTCCTTCAGGCTTGTTTGTGTTGACTCCTAGGTCTTGTAGTTACGGGAGACGGTATTCGTATGGTCCCGAGGAAGATCGAGGCCGTACAGCTTTGGCCCAGGCTTGTGTACGGACGGAGGTCCACAGATTTTTGGGCTTAGCCGGTTTTTACCGCCGTTTCGTGCAGGATTGCATGTGTATCGCTGCACAGTTGACTGGACTGACCGGAAAGGAGGTTCTTTTTCCTTAGACTGAGGCATGTATGCGGAGTTTTCGGCAGTTGGAGATTCGGTTGACAACTGCACCAGTTCTTTCTTTGCTTTCTGGTTCGGGCGACTTTGTTGTTTAACTGTGATGTTTCGCGAGTGGGGCTCGATTGTGTATTGAGGTGACACTACAGAGTTATCGCTTTTGCTTCCCGCCAGTGGGAGGAAGTACGAGCAGGATATCCCACTCATGATCTGGAGATGGCCGCGGTGGTCGTGCGTCGAAGATTAGAGATACTACTTATTCGGAGAGTCGTGTCAGATATTCACGGACCACCAGAGCTTAAAGTACATCTTCCTGCAGCGGGTTTTGATTGTTGAGACAGCGCCGTTGGATGAAGCTTGTGTAGGATTGTGTTTGTGAGATCCTCGTTACTCGTGGCAAGGCGATTGTGGTAGCTGATGCTGGGGTCGTAGGCCCGGGGTTAGCTTGTTCCAGCTGTGCGCAGTGTTCAGATAGTTTTCTGCAGATTTATAGTTCTTATGCGATCGTTGAGTACAACTTATGTTCGCCTCTACTGAGGGGACAGCTTGCTCATGTCCGCGCCCGACCATTTTTCCTTAATCGCTTTCGTGAGGCACTGCCCGCCGATGCTCGTTCGTCAAAGATTCTTGAGCATACTTGGCTGGGTAATGATTCGGAGTCCTTGATTTGTAACAAGGGTATGCTAAGTTTAGGGACGCGTTTGTGTAGCTGATACTATTGGGTAGAGACGTGAAACCCTAGAGCAGGCACATATGCCAATTCTCTGTACTCATTCATGTTCCACCAGCATTTGACGTGACTTGTGAGATAGTTACGGGTGGGAAGGGATGTAAAGAGAAGTTTTGGATTTCGTTTCGAGGTGTCTGTCTTGTTGTGTGCTAAGGTTGAGCATCTGTGACCGGCTGGAGAGTTGCAACCTTTAACCATTCCGAAATGGGAGTGGGAGCAGATCTCCATGAATTTCGTTATGGTGTCTACCCAGGTTTAGTCAGGGTGTGACTCCATTCGGATGCTAGTTGTCCGGTTATACTCGGGTTGCTCAGTTGTCCTTGGTTAAGTTTGTGTGTAACACGGAGTTCCTTCATGGGTCGTATCCAAATAGGGCACCCTATTCACATGCCGTTTTGGGCAGGAATTTCAGGAAGCCTTGGGTACTGGTTGAGCTTTTGCTCCGTTTTTCCATCCGTGGGATGATGGTTTTGTGAGAGCGGGCTATACCGACTCTGGAGGATATGCTTGTGTGTACGTATTAATTGTTGTCGGCAGTTGGGATCGTCACTTGCCATTGTTAGGATTCTCCTTCGATAGCTGTTATCAGGAGGCACTCCAATTGGCAACCTTTAAATTTTGTTTGTTAGGTTTTGTCGGTCACCAGTCTGTTTTTCTGACTCTGCGTAAGTCGGATTTTTGGACCCCAGCTAGTCTAGAGACTTCGGAGATGATCCAGTAGGTTCAGGTCAGTATGAGAGTAGCCCAGTGCAGACAGAGGTCTTATGCCGACCGTAGTGGTCGCAGACTTGAGTTCGCAGTGGGAGATCATGTATTCCTATGGGATTTTCCGATGAATGACGTGATGAGTTTTAGGAAGCTTATCCCGGGATTGTAGGTCATATTGAGATCCTCAAGCGAGTTAGTTCCGTTGCCTATAATTTGGCACTTCCGCCCAGATTTTTGAGTATTCACCCCGTATTCCCTGTATCGATACTTCGCAATTACCTTCATCACCTTTTTCACATGATTCAGCATCAGACCAATTAGCTTGGACACGATCTTTCGTTCACCAGCAGCCGCTTGTTATAGTGGATCGGCAGGTGGAGGAACTTCGGTCAAGGGTCTTGCCGTCTGTGAGGGTTCTTTGGCGTAGCTGTATAGTGAGGTGATCACTTGGCAAGCTGCGAGCGAGATTTAGGTGTTTTGTACTCATCTTCTTGAAGGTACGCGCAGATGAATTTTAATTCGGGGACCGAATTTCTTTAAGGGGGGAAGATTGTAACGTTTCAGAAATCGTTTTGCGAATTTTTCCGTTTTAGGGCAAAATTGTCGGTATTTTCCGTTTTAACCCGATTTCGATCAAATGTCCGTAGAAACTTTCCGGCACCTATTTTAGCTAAAATAAAGCTTGTGCGCGAACTTTGGGGGTATTTGGGAGGTTTTGGTTCAGATAGAATTTTTCCCAAATAAAATATTATTTTAGCCGGTAAAATATGCACGTAAATCGGGAAATTTCTTCTAAATGAAATTTTTTGGAAATCATCACTATAATTATTTTTAGAACCTACTTTTTAAATATCTAGATATTTTTAGTGCAAAAGGTTTTGAATTAAAAAAAAGAAAAGAAAATGAAAGAAAAGGTGTCATTTTTGCATTTAATGAAGCAATTAATGAATTAAACTAGAACTTTCTTCTTCTTCTTTGCACAAAACACCCCCCACACCCTCATGGCCGGCCCCTCTCTCCCCCTTGCTGCCCTTGTTCTTCCTCACTCATTTTTCATCATTTCTTGCACAAATAAATCATGAAAAATCCAAATAAATTCATAGAAATTCAAATAAAATCCAAAACCTTCATTCTTTTTCACAAAAGTTGCTTGGATCTTCATTCTAGTGAGAATTTTGGAGGCTAAAGTTTGGTTTTATTCTTGATTCAAGTGGTGTTCTTGAAGGTATAAAACCCTAACCCTAATCTCTAATTGTTACTTAATACTTTATGCTAGCTTAATTAGATGTTAGTTTAAGCTTTAAATTTCATATTTCAAAATTCTTGAAATGGTTTTAGAAATTCAAGTTAAGGTTAAAGCTTAATTTAGGTGTTTAATATTTAATTCAAGTGTTAATTTGTGTTTAGGAAAAGCTTAACCTAGTAGAAAATGATAATTATTGCTAATGAATACTTTGTTTAATTATGCAATTTTGCTTACTAGATTTTTGCTAAAATTTATTTAGCAAGTGTTAAAAATATAGGAACGGTTTAGATAGCTTAGTTAAGCTATTTTAAGGTGTTTGTAATCGCTAGATATGCGTTAGCTTGAAACTAGTGCGAAATATTGCGATAGGTTGCTTACTAGGTTTCGGGGTTTTTCCGACGTGGGTTCGATTGTTCGTTGCGAGGTTATATCTATTGTAGTCCTCGTAATTTTTGTGTTGTGCTGCGCGATCGGGACGATCGGGGTCTAGACTTAGTGTTTTGTAGTTTAGCGACCCCAATTAGGGTTTTTGGCCGATGTCGTGCATGTTAGGTGCGCTAAGTGCGCAGTGTAATTTTCTCTCCGTTTCCTTTGCGTTTCGTTGTCTTTTCGTCGATGTAGGATATTTGCTTATGTGATGTGTTTATGAAATTTTAGGTTCGCAAGCAGGGACTTCGGACGCTACGACAATGGAAAATAGGTGGTAGGCTTCACTTAGCCAGGAGCGTTGGTGAGTAGATTTAACATCTACAGGGGAATCGCCCGCATGGCGTTATGCGTCTGGGCTAGAGATGTTATTTCTGTCGCATATTCTATGTCATATTTAGAATTGCGCATTTACCCTATTACTTAGATATTGTTGTGCTTGGACTAGTATCCTTAGGACACTGCACATATTATTGACGATTCATGTTGCACGAGCACTGATTGTATGCTACACACACCGTCAATAATTGCCATGTCACGCACAACCCACTTATAGATATGATATTGCTTGGTTAGGGACATTGAGACTTTGATTCATATTTCTTTACGCATTGACTTATAGCATACCTGTATACCTACATGCTTACATATATGCTCTGACATACTTACATGCTAGTTACCTGCATATCTATAGATTATTGTACCATTAGTGACATGCACATTTTTTGACATAGCTACAGGTATACCTTACACACCTATTTCACTTATACCCAGGGGGTATACTACATCATTACTTATAGGTAGATACATATATTTTGCTATACCTTTATGTTTTCACATACATCTGGTTATAGCTACATGTTTATCTTTACCTAATGTTATTTTAGAATTGGAGAAAATTAGGAACCGCATGATATTTATATTAACTTGTTGCAGTTAATTAGCGGCTTTTCCTTTATATGCTTACATTTCAGTTTATGTTGCATATATTATATTCATGGATTTTCGTATTGTTATATGGATTTTTCATGATGTTTGCTGGATTTGGGGACCGTGGGAGTTCATGAAATTATGCATTATTTGAAAAACCCGGTTTCCCTTGATTTGATATTTTAGCAGCCACCATGAGATTTATCAGTTCTGATTATATACCCGATGCGAGGAAAGGAGGGGTCCGTATGCGGGTACATGGTAGGGCCCGGAGGTACCCCGGGGCAAGAATCTCAGTGAGGAGATGAGTTAGTGGGGGAACCATACTTTCCGGTGACATTACCAATGACTCAGCGGTTATCATGTGGATACCGACGGGTGTCATGTACGTATAGATACGTCGAGAGGCGAGGGTCAGAGCTAGGCACTCGTGCTTTCGGGATAGCGTATGATACGTACCTATCAGGGGGCCAGTCGTGGTGACAGCACCTGATAGATCAGCATTTCCATGTCAATGCTTGACACATTGGTTTCATGATATTTCTTTGTACTCCTTTGTATATATAACAGGGGATTAGGCCGCTGTTATATATGCCCTTACACCAATATTAGTGGAATGGGACGCTAATATATGTGTATTGACATTAAATTATATACATCATCATATTTATTCATGCAAATATATTTAGGATGTTAGATTTTTACTTGATAATTTGATTTGGGATATAGGTGATTCATTTGATATTGGATACAGGATATTTATGAGATTGTTGATTTGTACATTCAGGATATATGCGATTTATTCGATATTGTACATTCAGGATTTGTGAGACTTATATGATATGGGAGCCAATTTGGGGGCTGATTTGAGGAATTAGGATTTGGATTTGTCTTGATGGATTGTGATCCTACCATGATGTCAGGATTCCGTGGAAATGACATATTTCCTTCCATACTCCACATTTATTGTTTATGCACTGCTTCATGTATTAGTAGTACCTGTTAGAGTACCTTTCATGACTGTTGCATTTACATACCTTTATTTATATGCATTGCTTCATGTATTAGTTGTACCTGCTAGTGTACCTTTCATGATTATTGCATTCATATGACTTTTTATTGCTATTAATTGCACATATTAGATTCACGCTGTACGTGCATACTTGCGATTACCTGCATATGTTATTTACTATTCACGAGTTGGCTACTCACCCCCGTTGTGCCATAGTGTTTGCAGGTGTTCCACAGGATAGTCAGAGGCAGGCTATTATCACACATCTTATCATCTTTTGCTACGGATACCGCATCAGCTCACAGTGTGCAGTTGCTTAGGTGGGTTTTGTGGTTATTCGTTGTATCGTATATTCGTTGTATCCAAGTACTCTCCATCTACTATTTTCATATTGACTTAGAGACTTGGTGAGAACATTGTTGTATATTATGTTGTGACTTGTTGTCTTTTATACAGTTTCCTTCCTATCGTCTTTTATTTCTTCGCTACGGCGTTGTATATTTGTTGTGGTGGTTGTTTTCCGCCTTTGGGCGTGTATTTGCTCCCGTTTGGGGATGCTTTACTTTATATTTATGTTGTACCCATTTTTGGGGCTAGCTTTTACAAAGGAGGTGCTGCCAAAATTTTAAAGGAAATAAAGTTGGACATTTAAAGAATTTGGGTTGTGATTTCAAAGACATTTAAACATTGTTTCTTATCTTTTCTTGTCTTTTACTGGTTTAGATTTCTGGGTTTTGGCTTTCTTTTACTGTGTTACGCCTGTAGATGTTGCGTAGTATTAGGGCCGTCACGTGCCAATTTCGGGTCGTGACATAATGACGGGTTGAACTTGACTAGGTCTCTTTGATTTGTTGACTCCGTCAAGGTCACTTGGGACCTTGGGGTAAAAATCACATCGGGAGTTTCTAAAGAAACTGAAACTTGCCAGGCATGTGCATACCTTTTGAAGTGTGGTGACGTGAGTTGATTCCGTCACGTTATCATGCGATGATAGTTGGATCCCGATTCCCACTGATGAGTTGGTTTACACCTCGGGTGATCCCGACTAATTCTTCTTTCAGGTTTGGAGGAGAATTTGAGGTTACAGTGGGAGGTTTCCTGATTAGATAAATTGATAACCATTCTGATCTAGGTTAGAGTGCACGCTGAGCGTTTCTTTTCTCTCTCTCTTTGGCAGCGACCATGGCCCGACCCTTGACTATGACTCGGTGACCAAAATTAACCGAACCTTCTTAAACACTGGCTTTTGGATTGTCAGAGTTGCATACCTCATTGCCACTCCTACCTTTACCCTTTTCTCCAGGACACCCCGTATTACTACGAACGTCCACTTCCATTGGATAAAACCATCGTATGGTTATATACGAACTTGAAGGAACTTGTTCCAGATTCGAGGATGGTTTCCGGTTCTGGAGAAAACGAATAGGACTATTCAGTTGTCTTTTCCTTTTACCTTCTCTCAGGTTGTGAGTGTTCCTTGGATTGGGACAGTACACCCGTTACGCCTATTGGATAGTCTTATTCCAAACCTTAGGCTGGTGCCGAACGGTAGGGAATGAAGAAAGCCAATTAGCCTAAGTGTGGTGTACAGAAGGTATTAAGTAAAGACAAATAAAGGGATTAGTAAGAGGGCAAAGTAAACTGCGACTGCTATTCACGACCAAACCAAGAATTTCATACCACTCCCACTTCACCTTTGTATTTCTCCAGAACACTCCGTATCACTACAAAGATCCCCAGTTATTTGGATACTCCATCGTATGGTTATATACAAACTCGAAAGGAACTTGTTCCAGTTCGGGGATGGATTCTGGTTCAGCAGAAATAGGAATAAGGTTTATTCAGGTGTCTTTTATCTTTACCTTCTCTCGGGTTGCAAGTGCTCCTAGGATTAGGACAGTACACCCATTATGCTTATTGGATAGTTTTCTTCCAAACCATAGGCTGGTGCCGAACGGTAGGGAAGGAAGAAAACCATTTAGCCTGAGAGGGTGTACAGAAGGTAATGACTAAAGACATATAAAGGGATTTGAAGAGATGGCAAAGAAATATACGGTTACAGTTGTGAATCTGGATAATGGGAGAGGCATTACTAGGAATACACGGATACCCCTACGAAACATTTCAATGTTTCAGTTTCACTGTTTACTGTTAAAAGAAAACTGATTTTCCAATTAGCCCTTGCTCCAGGGTATGTATTTACCAGGTATGATTCTCACATCTGTATGGTTTTACAGATGATGAGTGGGAGTAAGTTATTGGGAATTAGGTGATTGTCCTCATTATATCGGGATTCGTTGTAATTGGTGATATTTGAGGAAATCGCCTGGGTTGTTTGCCGGACGGCAAATATTTGGTTTTGAATATCCGTTGTTATGCACCAATTTTAAATTGATATATCCGTACGTCTATTTTTATAGAGTGAGATATAACTTTTTGAAATTATGTCCATGACATTTACCTATATCAGTGGATGGTTAGGTAAGGAGCATTAAATAGCGGTGTAATTCTTCTTAACCATAAGTACAGTTTTCAACCTACAACGCACAGGGATTGAGTTATTAGACTCAGAGGACTTATACAGAGTATTGTATGTTGTCCAGTGTCCATTAGGACAGAGGGGTTGGTACTCGTACTATATTCTGTTTACTTGTGACTTCTCTAGTTTTTTGGCATGTGTTTCGTAGAAATGCAAGGTCCAAGTTTTGAGAAGTTATAGGTATAAGAATAAAGTAAAGAACCAGGTGTTGCAAGTATCAGGATACTTCAAGGTGATCGAAGATGCAGATACTTCTGTATGGTATTCAGTTGATAGTAATGATTAAGAGAACGTGATTCTCTTTCAGGTTACTCATAATTAGAAGCACTCCTAAGTTGAGTAATGCTGATCGGCCTCTCTCCATTTAGTTGACATGCACTGGAGACACCTGCATGATTTGAATCTGGTTCCAATTAAATTAGTGCCTCTGTTTCTATATTGGATATAGAATGGTTCATATCTTAACGATGTTAAGGTACGGGGAGTTGTCCGGCTTATGCTTAAAACCAGACTCCGGATAACTCAAGGCACGTTTTTGTAATGGCTGTTTGTGGGTTGACCCGGACTATGATGAGGGTTGACTTTCTACCATCTGGAAGATCAATAGCGATATTGTTCTTGACTCGCCACAGTTTTAATAAAAATGGATTTTTTCAGAAAACAGTAATGGGGGTATGGTAGAACTGGAAGTGATTCCAGAACCGCAAACGATTAGTGAAAATTTGATAAGAACCTATAAATTCAATCTGGTTTGACATTCCATTGGCCACTCCGCAGATATGGTGGGTAACCTCAAGCACCCGAGAGGTACTTCGGTAGCCTCAAGGACGGTGACAGGGAGGTTTTTGTTTACCCAGACTTGCCATTGCTGTTGTTCCAGACTGTGAGACCCGGCAGGAGGATGAATATAGCGTCGTTCTGAACTGGCTTTAGAAGTGCACGTGTATATGATTCTACCAGAGGGTTGTCGTAGTCAGTGGGAGCCGTGGAAGTATAGTAGACAAGTGGCTAATGTCTATTTATAGACTAAAGCAAGAATAGCGGAGATAGAGCATCTATTTTTGATGTGACAGTCATAAGTTTGACTTCATCAGGATAAGGGATGGATCTCTTAAGAAGGTAGTAGGGTGTGATGTCCTGGTATTAGGATGACAAACACAGAGTAGGAAGTGATAATCCTGCACTACGATCGGTTATGCTTTGGTTGTCACACAGTGGTTTCTCCACATAGGAGTTGGATATTATATTAGACATTCTGGTTACTAGATCTATACTTTTAGATCTAGATTTGGGTAGTTTCCCAATCTGGGTACTTAGATAGCATTCTAAAGGTGTTTTAGAATGGACGACTCCTGGCACGGTAGTGTACCTGCAGGTGATGGAGTCGCCCTCTCTAAAAGTGTCTTACAGACTAAAGGGGAGAGGGATGTGCATGATTGGCAGATCACTTTCTTAGGTAATTGAGTTGATCATGAGATGTCAAGTACCACACCAGATGGTATTTTTGCAGTAGATGCAATAAGTTGATATTGATCTAATCCTGGAGAAACAATCGGAAGCAGTTTTAGAACATAAGTGGATGTTCTAGGGATATGATAACGACAGCCTCATTCGGAAAACAGTTATCATTCCAGGCTTCCAAGGTGACCTGGATGACAGAGTGGCTGTCAGAGTTATAGTTTTCCCTCTGACGAGGGGCGGTATTTTGGACAGGTGGTCCAGGTGGATACTAAGGGAGGCATGGCGCAGGATACTGATTAAGTTCAGTTGACGATACAGTCTAAGAAGTTTGGATTTGGAGTTTATTTATGAGCTAGGTCCCATCAAACATCCAAACATATTCTAAGACAGGTGTTGCCTATTTCGGGAGATGGCTTTCTCCGCGAACTTGAGATCAAAAGAGACATAGAAAAAAACATTAGAGCGGATCCACTCACTAAGGCTATTCTTCGAACGC
Organism: Agapanthus africanus; assembly: GCA_030015575.1. Taxonomy (NCBI): domain Eukaryota; kingdom Viridiplantae; phylum Streptophyta; class Magnoliopsida; order Asparagales; family Amaryllidaceae; genus Agapanthus; species Agapanthus africanus. The sequence goes on along the minus strand of JASDDO010000010.1, from coordinate 285,539,747 downwards.
ATTAGTTTCGCAAGCGGGTTTTGTGAGACTGATTAGTATAGGAGTTGGGTGTTCGGTATCACACGGGCTGTGAGTATGCGACATCGCAATAATTAGCCTTGAGTGCAAGTGGGAGATTGTTGGAGATAGTGCCCTCAGAGTCAATTATTGGATCACAGGCACGTGATTGCAATGTTGAGGGATGACCTATACCGGTAGGACAGTCTTACTCAAGATGATAGTATGATATCTGGTTTATCTTTATCATCGTGTACTGCTTTAGGTGACCTTACAAGTCGCTATTGCGCGTTGATAGAGCCCTTAGGATTCTTGCTTGACGGCCAGCAGTATGATGGCGATCATATACGTGGGAGCTGGGGTTTATAAGCACATCCTTAAAAAGACCCTAGTCGTGGGAGTTTTCGAGACAGGGCATCGATACTCCAGAGTAGACTAGTGTATACAGTCGAGACCCCGACGATGGGCGGTGGCCGGTCTCACAAGCTACTGGTATCAGTTGGTTCACCGAAGATGTATACAGGTGCTCATTGGGTTATGAGTACACCAGACAGGACTCGGCGGGAACATGCTAATTGGTCTTATACCTGACGTCAGATAGCAGTTCCCTGGTGACATGTGTACAGGTTAGTCCTTTGACCTGAGATCGTCATTTGTCTCGTGTGAGTTCCCACTGTACTTTGATTACTACCCGAGTCGTGCAAACAGGTTTTAGTTGGGTACAGTCCCGAGCCATATGGAGGCAGTGAGCGGATCTGCAGGGGTTCATCTCTCCCGGTATTGGGGGTTGAGGTCGCGCTGTGTCTAGGAGATCCATTACACAAAGCCCTCGGTCGAGGCAGGAGATTTACTGATAGGTATTCCAGTAGTATCTCAGGGTGTTCTGGGCTACACTCTGACATGACTTGTACCGCTTTTGGGGGTCTGACTTTTACCAACCCCCTAGGCCCAACATGCGATGCTCATAGACGAACAGACCAGACTGTACGGATATTGTCACTGACAGGCTCAGTAGGGTGTCAGGATGAGTTCGCTCATCGACCTCCCTTTTGGTCAATACCTGGTAGCCCGTTACGTACAGCTAGTATCACCGATGTGCTAGTGGTTAAATCCACAACCAAAGTATTGACGAGTCTTTAGAGTCCCCCACAGATAGTTTCTCAAGTTTCGGGCGAAACGTTGTAGAGGACGTATGATATATGGCAGGGTTCGATCATATACGTGCGGTATTGCACGAATCATGATCGGACGGATCATACTAGTGGGCTTTGGTTTAAGCCGGATCCTTGTATTAGATTTTTTGGATTACTTTAGTCTCATTGCATTCGCATTCAGTCGGAATGCGGGTGCAGGTATGTATATACAGGTGAGGGGTATCCTTGTGATCCGTCACGAGTTTACTTTAGATGTTGCCGGATCTTTTTGTTGTGGCAAACATTTGGATTAATGTTTGTTAATGGAAATAATGAGCTAGAAATTCATCATGCATTGTATTAAATGTGACATGGACATTTAGATGACTCATGGTCTCTTTTTTAGCAAATATGTCACATTAGTGTTTTGTTTAATGTGTTGAAATGAGATGGAGAGAGAGGGGCTGCCATGGTTGGTTTTATTAGTCTTGTATTTTCATAATCTCTCACACTCTCACTCTCATTCCATCACAAGAAAAGAATATGAATGAAAAGGAAAGAAAAGGAAAAAAAAGCCTCCTCCTTCTTCTTCTTCCTCTAGCTCATTGTCTCCTCCAATGGCAACACCTTCTACCTCCATCCAAATCCATGGATGAAAGAGACAAAGTGATCACAACATACTCTACTTCAACCTTGGGCACGTCGGCTAGCACACTTCGTTCCTGAGTTGCTTCGGACGAAGCGGGAGCTCGTAAAAAGACTTCTTGATGTGGTGCCCTTTCCGATGAGGAGATGAAGACCGGAGATGCCGCATGGAGCTTGGGATGGTGGCCGAAGACCGAAGGACACGGATTGCTCGGTATAGCCTCTATACTCATTCTCTAGTTAGCTAGTTGTAGGTTAATGGTTACGATCCGGGTTTTAAGCATACGATAGCGCCAGTTTTCAAGTCAAGAAAAATTTTCGTTTCCGCATTTTGGCCTCGGAATGACGGCCGGGGCGCTGCCGTAGTCTTACAGCCAGGGACCTTGCGTAATGGCTTTCCAAACACAGCGCGATATCTACCCCCAATACCGGGAGAGACGAATCCTATCTAACCGCCACTGCCTCTAAGTGCTTCGGGACTGCACCCAACAGCTACCTGTTTGCACGACTCAATCGAGCCGTGGTAGGGTAGCAATCTAAGAACAGTGGGAACACACTCGAGACGAAGCAGCAGTGTCAAGTCAACGGACTATGCTGTACTCATGTCACCTGGGAACTGTTAACTGACTACGGGTATAATACCAACCAATAATTCCCTGCGAGTCCTGTTCGGTGTACCCGTAACCCAACGAGCACCTGCATACTATCTCTAGTATAACGTACTAATGGTTGTGGGACAGACCATTTTCCTGCTGGGATGAGAAGCGTATACACTAGTCTACTCTGGAGTATCGATGCCCTGTGTCGATAATCCTACGACTAGGGACCTAAAAAAGGATGTGCTTGTAGACTACCCAGCCCCCGCTAGTGTGACTGCCATCACAACGCTGGTGGTCAAGCAAGATCCTATGGGCTCTATCAATATGTATTCGTGATATGCTAAAAGAAACATATACGCATATTAAGATAGATATAAACCAAGTAGCATACTACTATATTAAGCAAGACTGTTAATACAACTGTGAATATCCCAAGTTTCCATTAAGTAATATACAAACTAGTATGATACAATTATAGCCCCTAGGGCATATACACTAACACTACCTCCTCACTAGAACCCCAAATCCACATCAAAACATCATATTCCCTTCATTAAAATTGTGCACAATCTCACTACAAGCATGGGGAACTAAACAAGATGAGATTTTGAGCACTTGGGGCAACTCAAGAAAATTCTTGAGTTGCCAAATGTGGTAATTCTTACACCATTAGTGTAGTAATTGATTTACTTTAACTTCTATTTTAGTTTAGAAGTGATTATGTGAGGTTTAGTAGCCTTTGAAAATTCTAAGATGAAGTTTAGGAGATTCTTGAGTTGTTATGGTGCAAGTGATGTGTAATTGGTGACTAGAACCCCTTAGTGTTAAAAACCAGAGCCTAGGCCATGCAAACTTGGACTTTAGAAACTTTCCGTATCGGTTTTGTAGCTTGTGATGCCTACAGGGAATCTGGAGTGACCTGAGACCTGTACGAGAAAAACTAGCAATCCTATTGACTTAGATTTAACACTAGAAGACCACCCTGAAAGTACGAACCTAAACAGAGCATCTATGGCCGAGCAGGCCGGATTTTGAGTGTATGTCGCCAGGTCATCTGTGGGAATTGGTGTTAAGATTGGTTATGTAGCTCACATACCCCATATACTACCCCAATGTATTGCTTGTTTAGCCTAATTTTACCTGAGACTAAATCTGGAACCATTTTCTTGAGTTGATGTTTTGGATTTATGACTTTTGCATGACTTGAAAATTTGGGTATTTCGTTTTGTCTCGGTCAATTGACGTTTGTACGTCGATATCGGGAGCTGTTTGGTTATTCTTGCATGCGTAGACAAGAGGTTTTAACCTATGTGCGATTCATGTGCCGTTTTGGTTTTCTTACCCGATTCTGTTTACGATATTGTGTGTTTATATATGTAGGCACCTTCACGTGGACTTTGAACAACAAGGAAGAGCGTAGCGACATCGACTTCGGCACGCGAGGATCAAGGTGAGTAGATGTATATCTACGGAGGAGGTCGGGTGGATGGTGTATAGCACCCCCGCGGTTTTATAGTGTAGCATGCGAATATATTATATATATAAATATGTGTATTGTAAGACGTGGATAATTAGCAAGAACGGCTTTAGGAGATCATGGATTGGTTTTAGAGTAATTGGAAGATAGTGTTTTTAGTGTAGTTTCTTAATTACGAAACCCTAGAGTAAAGGTTAACACACACACACATGCACACACGGGATATGTTTGGGTGTATATGTTTATATGTGTGTATGTGTGTGTCTGTGTGTGTGGATGCGTTGGTGTATACACACACACACACACACACACATACATATACATATACATATATGTATACACGGGTGATGAGGATAGTATATGATACTTGGAGGTGGTGAGTCGATATGATCGGGCATGATGCCGTGAGATCGGTTATATGATTTGGGTCGTGTTATGATATACGACATGATATTATAGTGGATCGTTGGGAGATGTGTTTTTATACACACGAGGATATATGTTTGATGATATTGGTATGTTCTAGACTTTAGAACGGTACCCCTAATTCAGGATATTATAATGATGATACCATATGAATAATGAGGTATATGTGATATTTGACCCATATCCCGATTTCCGGGATGCTGTACGATGGATTATACCTTACGAGATATAAATATGATGATTGATCCGCACTCTTGATTCGAGGATTTCATATTATATATTTTACCGTACGTGACGCTATTGAGGCGGGATCGCTGACTACTAGATATATCGACTCGGAATTTAGGTGAATTTCTTACCCTTTCGACTAGTTTTTTAGTTTATTCTTTTAGTTGATTAGGAAAAGGTTGGACCAGGCTCGAGTCATACTTATTTTCAGAAACTAACGAATCATGAGTATTTTCAAAAGACAACCCGAGAGATATTATGAATTTTTCAAGGACGTACCTTTTCTTAAAAACACTGTATCCCCTATTTTCTAAAAACCATAATTCGTGCTATTTCAAATGCCAAAACTGTATGACTCGTATATATAAATGTATATTCTTATATGTTGCGGTTACTATATCTTTTTCCTTATATTCATGTTGTTCTTATCGTATTGCATACTTATACTTATGATTTCTTTCGTTATTGTGAACCCATGTTGTCAGGACACCAGCACCATTACCGATGATGCGTATGTCTACGAACACTTGCTTGCCGGCTCACGCACATCATCATCGGTAATTGCCATTGTTGGCTATAGTCCCCTCAAGGCAATTATCATAGTCGCGGACAGATGATTATGATTTTTGAGTGAGGACCTATACAGATAGAACAGTCTTACTTGAGATGATAGTATGCTATCTGGTTTGTCTTTATCATCATGTACATGTTGATAGAGCCCATAGGATTCTTGCTTGACTACCGGCATAATGATGGCAATCATATATGTGGGAACTGGGGGTCTATAAGCACATCCTTTAATGTCTCTAGTCGTGGGAGTATCGAGACTGGGCATCAATACTCTAATGTAGACTTGTGTATACTGATCGAGACCCCGATGAGGGGCGGTGGCCAGATCTCACAAGCCATTGGTCTTAGTTTGTTCACCTAAGATAGTATACAGGTGCTCATTGGGTTATGAATACACCGGACAGACTCGCCGGGAACCTGCTAGTTGGTATTATACCTATTGTCAGATAGCAGTTCCCAGGAGACATGTGTACAGGTTAGTCTGTCGACCTGAGATCGTTATTTGTCTCGTGTGAGTTCCCACTGTGCTTTGATTACTACCCTACCATGGCTCAAAGGAGTCGTGCAAACAGGTTTTAGTTGGGTACAGTCCCGAGCCACATGGAGGCAGTGATCGGATCGTCGAGGATTCTTCTCTCCCGGTATTGGGAGTTGATGTCGTGTTGTGCACGGGTGGCTATCACCAGAAATCCATGGCCATGGTGAACGAGAATTACCAATCCAGGATCGATAGTTTCTCAGGTAGTGATGGGTTACATCCCGACATTAAATATCGCGTTATTAGAGGTCTGACTTTATCCACCCCCTAGACTCGATATGCGATACTCTTAGACGAACAGACTGGACTGTACGGATATTGTCACTGTCAGGCTCAGTAGGGGTTCAGGATGAGTTTGCTCGTCGGCCTCCCTTTCGCTCAATAACTGGGTAGTCATTATGTACAGCTAGTGCCGCTGACATGCTTGTGGTTAAACCCACTGCCAGCGTATTGACGAGTCTCTAGAGTCCCACACAAAGGGTTTTCACGGTTCAGGCGATATGGTGTACAAGGCGTATGTTGGTACATACAGGTGTCCGATTAAATATGTGCAAATGCTGTGCAGGCTTTAATCGGACGATTGATAATACTAGCGGCTTAGGATTAAGCCGGATTATTAAATCAGGTTTTGATTTAATAATTTACATATGCATTTATATATATATATATGTATTCTAGTATTATTGTTCGCTATTTATTTTCTCTCTTTGCTATTCGTATTTTTGTACGAGTATGCGTATATGTATTTCGATACATGTACCGGGAAGTATTCCGTATTTTATACGGAATAGCTTCTAGAAGATGCCACCTCATTTATATGATTTTCTATTTATGGAAATTCATTTGTCTTATAAATTAGGTGGAGGGTGTGAGGTGGCATGTGCATAGTCTTGAGCATGGCTTTGGGCTGTAGCAAGGTATGGTTTGGACATTGTTTATTTGGAAATGGTGGAGATTTTTTCGGCATGAGAGAGGAGGGGACGGCCACTACCAATTGTGGTGGTTTATTTTTCATTTGTCTCATTACATTCATCACACTCTCACTCTCTCATGCTCACAAGACACTTAACCATTTTTGCTCATGCAATTTGGCCTTGCTCACCTCTTCTACATCTTCTATTGTTGCTCATTCGAGCTTATGGATGAGAGAAAAATTATAGTGACACTTGCATACACCCCCACTCTCCATCGCTAGAAACTTTGGAGTGTCGGTTTCCTCGTTTGTCCAGGCTGGAGCTTGCGTCGTTCCTCTCAGGTGGATCATTGGAGATGGAGGAAGACCGACAACCAAACATCATCAAAGAATCATTAGGAGCTTGGAATGAAGACCGAAGGACACGGATCAACTCGGTATAACGATTCTAACTCTTAGTTTAGATTGTTAGTTTAAGGTCGATCCGGGATTCGGGTAATGGTAGCGCCAGTTTAGAAATTTTTGTTCCGCATTTGGGCCGCGTTTTGATGGCTGGGGCACTGCCGTAACCCTTCAGCCATGACACGTACACTTTAGAGAATATTACTTCATTGATATAACTTGCTAGCTGATAGTTCCAATATGTTATTACTATGCTAGTTTAGATATTGCATTCTTTACTTAGATACCCATACATGTATATATTCATTTGCCATGCAATATTATGGGGCTTTATGTCGGTAATTCACTGTTTATTTACTCTAGAATTTGGGATTTCGGATTTTCCATGAGATTTCTGGATTTGGAGAAACCGCAAGGATTTTATAAACTCATTATCATTTCTAAAGATATAAATTTGCGGTTTTCTCATGATATGATATGAGAGGTGTCCACCATGAGTTTTCTCGGTTCTTGAGCGGTATCATACACCCGATTTGAGGAGGGGGGTGCACCGTCTGCGGGTACATGGTGGACCCGGTGCGGTGCCTCGGGGCAAGAAGATCGCAAATGATGGCGTTAAGCCCAGCAGGGGAGTACTACCGACCGGTTATTTATGACGCGGTGGATATCCGGAGGATACCGACATAGTCTTGAGATCTGATGATATGGGCCAGTTCGGATTGCCGAAACCCGAGATATTGAGATTTGATGATATAGGCCAGGCCGGATTGCCGGAGCCTGAGATATTGGGATATTGGGATATATATTTTGTGTCGATGCTTGACACGGATTCTCTGTTGATTTCGTTGATTATACTTCGATTTTTACAAAGAAATCTTACTGAGATAAGAAAACAGTTTTTCTCATTCAAGATGTATTCTGTTTTCATTCTTATTGCATTCGTACATCAAATATATGATATGTTGCTAGGCACTGACACGAGCACTTGGTATTATACTTATGTTTAGATGATTACCCTTGCCATTATTAGATGCTTCAGGTTATATATTATGAGGATATTATTGTATGACCTGGGAGAGAGTCATACATGCGATTTCTTCTCGGTGATGCTTTCTACTCACGAGTTGGCAACTCACCCCGTTGTGCCACAGTTTCTTGCAGGTTTGGCCGTACAGGTTTCGTTACGGCTTGCTGGCACACTGCTTCCTTCCGGGTGATTGCTTTAGTAGGTGGGTTCACTTGTATCGTGACCACCGTTGTACTTTTATTTATTTCAGTTGTATCTAGTAAACTCCATCAACCAGACTTGTATATTTTGATAGACTTAGGAAACCAGTTTTATATTCTTTCGACCTTAGAGTCGCGCTTGTATTATTATTGGTCCTTCTCTGGTTTTTTTGAGGATGTTGGTTTTCTTTCTGAGTTTTGATTCTAGCCCTTCGGCGTTGTATATTATATTGCTTGCGTGGTTGTTTCCGCTAATTGGCGAAGAGCTAGCTCCTTCTTGGGGATGCCTTTATGCATTACTCATATATATTCCAGTTTGTACCCGTTTGGGGCCAGTATTTACAAGGGAAACTCTGCCGAAATTTTTGGGAAAGACTTGATACTTTTAAAAATGCTTACTACGACTTTCAAAGTGATTTTATATGTTAACTTTTAAATAAGTATTCCTTCACTCCTTTTAAATGGTTTAGATTTATGGGCTTTTGGCTTACTTGAATTAGGTGGGGTCCTATAAACTTCACATGATTCAAGTGCTAGTCACGTGTCGTTTCGGGTCGTGACAAAAACAACGATTTCCTAAGTCATACTATATCATAAAGGTAATACTGTGATATCTAGGGTGACCATGAATGCATATATGTCAACAATGGAATCAATGCCAATAGCATGTAGAAATAAACATGTGACATCATATGCCTGTATGCATGTGGATATCATCCACGTGTCCATCAACGACATAATCAATATCATGGAACCTGAGTGTCCAACATCGACACTCGAATCATCATAAAATCATTTGCTTGTATGTATGAGGATATCAACCACGTGTGTCCATCAACGACACATCAAAATCATGGAACCTGAGTGTCCAACACCGACACTCGAAACATCATGAAAACTCGTGTCCAGCATCGACACGTAAATCCTCATATCCCAGGCGCCGCATACTCAGATCGGCCCTCATATCCATCTCACGACTCCGGTCGGTATCCTCCAGATAACCACCGGGTCCAAAAATATCACCGGTAGCTAGTGCTCCTTCTGCTAGGCTCATCGTCTATACCACAAAAATCATTTCTTGCCCTGGGGTACCATACTGGGTCCACCATGTACCCGCAGGCGGTGCCTCCCACTCCTAGAATCAGGTATGCTCACAACTCAAAATCGAGAAAACGTATGGTGGACACCTTGAAATATCATATCAAGAGAAACCACATTTTTAAAACGATGCATAATTTCCTTTGAAATATAACTGCGGTTCTCAAATCCAGAGATCTCATGAAAACAGCATCTCACTGCATAAAACCATAAAGTACGATGTATGTAAACATAGAACGGTAATATAAGCATGTCAAGTATATCATGCAAGCATGTCCTATGATAGTGCTGAACAATGAATGTGCTTTACAGTTAAGGATAATATCATGACGTGGCAGTTCTACTGTGCAAGTGGCATAGCAATTACCGATGAAGATTGTGCGTGAGTGTTCAGTTGATAAAACTGCACTTTTAATATGATATTTTCCTTACTATTTTTATATAATAAAAGGTGTTTATTATAAATATGACACATATGAGGGTTTATCTATAAAAATACTATTTTCATATGTATATATTATAATTAACATTATGAAGGAAAATGTAAGCATATAATATTCATGCAATATTTGGTCTATTTAAATATGCTTACCTTATTAAATATCTTTGACAAATTCTCTTAAACTAAAATATCATGACAAATGGTTAAGATAATATATCAATAAAAATAAATTCTACTAATATCATTTATTGAGATAATTGTGCAGGAATTATAGCATGACTGAAATCAAGGAAATCCGAGTTGGCAAGATCAAATCTGCCGAAGATATTCAAGTAAATTGAAGAAACTAATTCTGACAGAATAATAGAAAAGATTTTCAAAGTCTAGATACTCAAAAGATCACCAAGTGTTACAGATATGAAGCTACAAAAATTAGAGGTCATGATCTCACCAAAAGGCGGCGGATCCGCGGCTAAACCTATCCAATGGCCATGGTTCCGCCGCACTCCTGAGGATTTAGGGATCGGGATTTTGGTGGTTAGGATCCTAACTAGTTTCCATATTAGGAAACTAGGGTTCTGGATTTGTGACTATAAATAAGGACCGAGAGCCTCTTGGAAAATTTATCAAACCGACAAGATCACGAAGTCCACAACGGCTCAAGAATCCTGGTTGATCATCAACAGTTCATCTACCTCCTTAGAAGAGATCAAGAAGCAAACTAGAATTTTGTAATCATTTTCTAAGGGAACAAAGTGTAATTGATCTTGTTGATTAATAAAGGTAGTCGTTTTCTTATTTTATTTCTTTGTAGTTTCTCAATATGATTTCCCTCTCTATCTTTTTTTTCCCAACATGCACGAGTAATTCTTTGCTTGTTAGGGTTCATAGGATTATGGTAGATTAATGGATGATGAAGATCCTTAAACTCTTTTTACATCCTATAAAGTTTATAAACTTTATCAAAAGAATAGTTAACATCCTAATTGGGAGCGCTATCAATTCATTGATAATCACGACCACAATTAAAGATTAGATTAACAATTGCTTTGGTAAAAGCTAGACAGGAACGGAGATCCATGTCGAGATAGGGGTTAAGAGTGGGAACCTTTTTCCCTCCAGGAACCCTAATCTACATGCATCACTGTCGATCTAGTTTTAAATCTATTAAAGGATAAAAGAAGTAATCTTTAATTAATCATCCATGACTACTAAATCTTAATGAACCCTACAAGCCCCCTTTTATATAAAACCTACATCCGTAGTTAATCTAGATCTATATTCTGCATCCGTGTTTAACGTAGATCTAGAATCTATTACCATTCTTTATTCTTCCTCCTTTCCTAATCAACACGCCTAAAGTAAGACTAAAAGATTCAAAGTTTCCCTGAGGACGACCCGTACTCATCTCGGTCTAGCTACACGCGACACCGTTCTGATTGTGGTAAACTACAAACACTCTTTTTCGAGCAAATCAAATGGCGCCGTTGCCAGGGAAACGTGCGTAATTTTTTATTCTTACTATTTGCGTTGAATTCTTATTCGATCGATATCATAAAAATAAACAAAACTGCAAATTGTATATTTAACGATTATTATGTGAATTTTTGCGAGGGAATCTGGAGTCACATATTTGAGGAAACAGAGAGCCAAAGACATTCATCAAGATCCAGAGGAGCAAGGGAGGCCACGTAGCAAAAATCATCACGAGATACCTCTTTCTCGAGGCGGATCCGCGGCAAATACGCCATATAGCGGCGGAAGCGCGGCGCAAAAGAGGAATTAGGGTTCCAAACTTCTCTGATAAGTTTTTCATCTCCTTATCTCTCCTCTAAAATCTAATAAAATATCTTTTCTGCAGGATTCTTTGCAAAATATCGCCGCTCAAAAATCTTTTTGCAAAAGTTTTGTAATTGGTTTGTTTATTCATATTTTAATACGGAGTTTAAGGGGCAAGACCAAAATTAAGATTAGGTGGGGATTTTAGCACCCTTCTTAAGCCCCACAAATCACAAAACAAGCATCCGCATCAACCCTACATTAATTTAAAAAATATCTAGACAAAACTCTAAGGACTGTCGTGCTCAATAAGGACAGAGGAAGGTTATGGGTAATTTATCGCTTATCCGTATTACTTTTGTGGTGCCTAGGCAAGTGTGTCTAAGGCAAGTGGTTATTTAATTAAGGCCCGCTATTTTCGGTGATTCGTATAGCGGATACCTCCCACATACATGGCACTTACCTGGCCACAAGAGTAGTAAAGAGGTGGTAGAGAATTGATCCTGCGGCTTGTCCTTTAGAAGTCTAGGAGCGGTCTAAAAACTTGACCTAGGTAGCCTTAGTTCTAGGGTTGTTTGTGCATTTTTGTGTGATTTGTCTAAGTCCAACACACTTTTTCAGAAACAAACCATTTTTAAAAGTATACCCGCTGCCACTTGCGCTAAAACCGTTTAGTGCATGCTCGGCTAGACACGGGATTATAGTGCCCGTCTTGTCCGCGTTTCTTTTATCGACCCCAGAGTCAGTTATTCTTCGTCTTCTTTCCCACCACCCACCACGACCGCGATGGACGGATATCCATCAAACTTTAATACCACTCTGCCATCGCCCGCAGGTGCGCAAAATCCTCCACGCATTTCTCTCCAGGAGAGATGCCACCCTACACGTGGTACCCTTCACACTTGTCTTTCCATTCCACCAGCCAATGAGGATAACTTCAAAATTAAACCTCATTTCATTAAACTTTTACCCAAATTTCACGGGCTCGAGTCTGAAGACGCATACGTTTTTATCACCAAATTCGAAAACGTATATGGTTTGATGGGTACTTCACAGCTTTCTGTGGATGATATATTCTCCCGTTCACTTTGTCCGATTTAGCCGAGAAGTGGCTTTATAACACACCCGCACATTCTATTTCAATATGGGATGAATTCGTTATAGCATTCCTGAAGAAATTTTATCCCAATCATAAGATCGCCCGTGTTCGGAGTGAAATCTTCCAATTTACCTAACTTCCTAATGAACCATTTTGGAAATACTTTGAACGGTTCAAGAATCTTCTTTTACAATGTCCTCATCACGGAATCCCTAAATGGGATCTGTGTCGAATTATCTATGGGGGTATTGATCTCACGATAAAACAGATACTTGAAATCAAGTGTCAATGTCAATTCCTGTCTAAAGATGATGGTGAAGCTTGGAAATAACTAGAAGATCTTGCTCAAAACACTTTACAATGGGAAAGTGTTAGTCAACCATTGTCTAGAGAAGGTATCAATCAGCTCAATGTTTCCGTCATAATGAAAACCGAAATGGCCGCAATACAAAAGAAACTCGACGCTATAGAAAACAGAATTTCTTCAGCCTCCCTAACCTAATACTCACTTCCCAAAACCATGTGTGGTTGCTGTTCCAACCCATCACATTTGACGGAAGAATGTCCTTTGAATGTACCATTTCAAGGTCAAGAGCACACTAATGCTGCTTTTCAGCAACAAAGACCTGGAAACGATCCTTCTTCTTCCACTTATAATCAAGGTTGGAGGAATCACCCTAATGTTGCTTGGAACCAACACCAAACTCAAAATACGGTTCCAAACCCAAATGACTTTCAAAGGGTCCCTCCACAGCAATAGCAACCACCACAACTGAGTCAGCACCCCTTTCAACCGCAACCTTTACAAAACCCGGCCAACAACTTTGATCCTTCTTCTGCCGGTACAGATAAACCCTCTGCACTCGACATGTTCATTGAACAGTCCATGAGAACAAATGACATTTTAACGTCTTCTATCCATACGTTAGTGCAAAACACTATCTTCCATGGTGAGATTATCAAATTGATAAAAGCACAAATTGTATAACTGACTGCAGCAATGAGTGCTAGAGAGAAAGGGAATCTTCCAGCTCAACCCCTACCTGATCCTGGGTGCTTACGGTATAATGTGAATGCACTTACCACATTGAGATCTGGAAGAGTGTTGTATAACCATGTGGGTGAACAGATTGAAACTGATATTGAGGAACAAATCGAACCCCCGGCTTCCACTTCCCCTTCACTTCTACTTCTTACCCTATTTCGTCTAGTTTACCTTCTTCTTTCGAGCCTATTATCTATTTTCCCCAAGGCTCGAACCCTCCACCCACTTCATCCTTTCCACCCCCATAAACTTCTCCACATACGTTGGACCCAACACTTATTGATAAAGCTTCATTTCCAGATAGATTGAGGTCCAACAAACCGAATGCACAAATGGAGAAGGTTGTGGATATGTTTAAGCAAGTTAACGTAAATATTCCTTTCCTAGATGCTATACAACAAGTTCTAGCTTATGCGAAAATACTTAAGAACTTGTGCACTAGGAAGAGAAAAACTCAAGTGCCGAAAAAGGTTTTCATGTCGAGTAATGTAAGCACAGCTTTTACACAACAATTACCCAAGAAACGTAAAGACCCTGGCTGTCCTACAATCTCTATTTCTATTGGGGGTAAAAATATCGATCGTTCTTTACTCGATTTAGACGCTAGTGTTAACTTGCTTCCTTATTCTGTGTATGAGCAATTGGGTATCGGAGAATTAAAACCATCGCAATGTACTTTACAGATGGCTGATCGATCTATCACCAAACCAAGGGGTATGTTAGAGGATGTGTTGATAAAAGTCGGGGAATTTATCTTCCCTGTGGACTTTATTGTTCTGGATACACGACCTGTAGCAAACCCACGGAACCAAATTCCGGTGATTCTAAGTCGACCTTTTCTTGTGACTTCCAACGCTGTAATCAATTTTCGAAACGGTTCTATGACCCTATCTTTCGGGAATAGGTCAATTGAACTTAACATTTACAAGTTAGGAAGTGAAGCCTCCGAACCTCATGCTCGAGTATGTTCTGTCGAATTAATGGATGTCGACAGCAGCGAATTTGAACAGCTTCACGATACTGATTTAGACTCTTTTCATACGTTGTTGTTTGACCTAGATATGTATTATACACATACGGACCCTTCTTTCGAGTTGTCCAGGTCAACATCTAACGCTTGTTCTGAACTTTTCATGGAGTCTGAGTATCATCTCGTTCTTTCCAATGACATTATTCTTCAGGATATCGATGAAAGCTTCGCTGATGAACTCGCATTTTTAGAAAATACGGGTGTTAAGATGAATCAACTCCAAAACAAAGAAATTGAACCTCCGCCCCTTATTCTTGACAATCATAAGAATGCGAGTAATCCATCATTATCATTATGGCGTCTATCCAAATTAAGACGTAAATCCTTTCCATCACACCACTTATCTCTTCCCCACTTCTTCCTGGCTCTATACAACATGTTATTCTGCCAACCGGTGCATTTCATCGATAAAATCTTTGAGTGGTTAGTGTTGACTTTCGATCTTTGTAAGGCTTTGCATTGACCAATAACTTTACCCCCCGCTTATGATTTTAATAGCTTAACAGTGTTTAACTCAAGTTTGGGGGGATATATTTTTGGCTCTTGAAAATAAAAATTTTACACAAAATGGTGAGTCAAAAATAAGTTTGGGGGAGAATTTTCATGTTCACTTATTCATGTCCCCATTAATAACTTTTCCTCCCAAGCTTACAGGTTTTTGAGATTTAACAGACGGCAACAGTGAGGACACTGTTGTAAACAAGTTTGGCAAAGGTTTGTGCTTATTTACGCATCACTTTGCATCATACTTTGCATAAGCACAACATTTTCAAAAAAAATTTCAAAAATTTTCTTTATAATAAAAGATTAGAAAGTGAAAAATTACATCTAAAAGATTGGAAAAGTTTAAGAAAACCAAGAAAGTTAGATGTTTTCTTAAACGAACTAGTAATAAGTAGTTATGATCCGTTGTCCCAAAGGTTAGTAAGATGAAAGAAGTCACTAATCCGAGGATAAAAATAAGTCTGAAAAATAGTTCTTATTCTGGGGGCCTAACATTTGAACGTTGATACCCTACTATACGCACTTACACACGTCTTGAAACTCGGGATAGTAGAGGATACCTTGAAATGCTCTTGTCTAAAAGCCAAAGTACGAAAATTATAAATGAAGCAATAAAATATAAAATGGTGAAGAAAAATGAACACTGGTCTTGTAATCACCAAGACAGCATAAAAAAATATAGCGAGAGTGCTTCATCACCTAGTGCCTTAGACCAACTGGTTTGGGAGTCACTGCTAAGCCTTAGGTGTTGCAAGACGAGGAAAATACTAAATACACCTAATATAGAAAGCACATGAGTAATCGGTCGGTTAGTAACTCAAGAAGTATTAACGGTCGCATGAAAAATGTGTGAGCAATTCCATCTAAATATTCACCAACTAAAAAAAAGTACTGAGGTAGATGGACAAGAGTATGATAGCTTGAATTGAATTCTCCGAGTGTAGGGATGTCATTTACACACACGTAGGGGTATATTATCAATGTTTGGAAGAAATGTAGGAATGAAGACTAAAGGCGATGTTTTATTGAGGGATGATGTGATTTCCAACATTTTTTCACGACCATTAAGATAAGGCTCATAGCTACTGAAAAGCTGGTATAGTTAGAAACTCTTATTTTCAAGTTCTTTCTTTTATAGTACTTATCTTTGTATGTGACTTCACTATCTTTCTTTTATTATAGAATTTTGTGGGTGTAATCCGCTGAAAACCCTCAGGAGATAACACTCCTCCTACTAGGGACACCTAGAGGTTTAACAACTTGTTGCACATGCTCAGTGCAATCGTGTTGCCTACGAAAGTGCGCTATTAGGTTTTTCTTTCTTTTTCTCCTTCTCTTGAATAACTAGTTTGCTCGGGGCGATCAAAGTTAAGTTTGGGGGTATTTTTTTCAGTTGATAAAACTACACTTTTAATATGATATTTTCCTTACTATTTTTATATAATAAAAGGTGTTTATTATAAATAAGACATATATGAGGGTTTATCGTAAAAATAGTATTTTCATGTGTTTATATATTATAATTAAAATTATGAAGGAAAATGTAAGCATATAATATTCATGTAATATTTAGTCTATTTAAATATGCTTACCTTATTAAATATCTTTGACCAATTCTCTTAAAACTAAAATATCATGACAAATGGTTAAGATAATATCTCAATAAAACAAATTCTACTAATATCATTTATTGAGACAATTATGCAGGAATTATATCATGACTGAAATCAAGGAAATTTGAGTTGACAAGATCAAATCTGCCGAAGATATTCAAATAAATTGAAGAAACTAATTCTGGCAGAAATATAGAAAAGATTTTCAAAATCTAAATGCTCAAAAGATCACCAAGTGTTACAGATATGAAGCTACAAAAATTAGAAGCCATGATCTCACCAAAAGGCGGTGGATCCGCGGCCAAACCTATCCAATAACCGCGGTTCCGCCGCACTCCTAAGGATTTAGGGCTCGGGATTTCGGTGGTTAGGATCCTGACAACTAGTTTCCATATTAGGAAACTGGGGTTCTGGCTTTGTGACTATAAATAAGGACCGAGAGCCTCTTGGAAAATTTATCAAACCGACGAGATCACAAAGTCCATGACGGCTCAAGAATCCTGGTTGATCATCAACGGTTCATCTACCTCCTTAGAAGAGATGAGAAGCAAACTAGTATTTTGTAATCATTTTCTAAGGGAACAAAGTGTAATTGATCTTGTTGATTAATAAAGGTAGTTGTTTTCTTATTTTATTTCTTTGTATTTTCTCAATATGATTTCCCTCTCCATCTTTTCTTTTCCCAACATGCGGGAGTAATTCTTTGCTTGTTAGGGTTCATAGGATTAGGGTAGATTAATGGATGATGAAGATCCTTAAACTCTTTTTACATCCTATAAATTTTATAAATTTTATCAAAAGAATAGTTAATATCCTAATTGGGCGCGCTATCAATTCATTGATAATCACGACCATAATTAGATATTAGATTAACAATTGTTTTGGTAAAGGCTAGACATGAACAGAGATCCATGTCGAGATAGGGGTTAAAAGTGGGAACCCTTTTCCCTCCAGGAATCCTAATCTACATGCATCACTGTCGATCTAGTTTTAAATCTATTAAAGGATAAAAGGATTAATCTTTAATTAATTATCCATGACTGCTAAATCTTAATGAACCCTACAAGCCCCCTTTTATATAAAACCTACATCCGTAGTTAATCTAGATCTATATTCTGCATCCGTGTTTAACGTAGTAGAACATACTACCATTCTTCACCATTCTTTATTATTCCTCCTTTCCTAATCAACACGCCTAAAGTAAGACTAAAAGATTCAACGTTTCCCTGAGGACGACCCGTACTCATCTCGGTTTAGCTACACGCGACACCGTTCTGATTGCGGTTAAACTACAAATACTCTTTTTTTGAGCAAATCAGTTAGCCGGCAAATCTGTGTAAGTATAACATGCGCATCATCGATAACTATGCAGGTGTACTAGAAGACGATATCATAGAGCGGTAAATACCGGAAACATAACACGTATCTCACGAGGAATAAACCAACATAAACAAGAACTAATAAAAGGTATACAACTACACATGAACCATACTATCAGTTTTAAAGATACAAATCGTAGTTTTGAAAGTGGGGGCTACGGTGTTTTCAGGAAAATACTCCATTTGAAAATCCGTAGCGACCCTTGAGATTTCCGTTTAAAAGTGCGTACGGTTCGTCAGTTTTGGAAATAAGTATGGCTCAGGTGACATCTTTCGTCGGCGATCCAGCCTCATAGTATCCGATATGGAAAAATCCTCGATCATCATCCTCAATCACGAGCGCGAATCAATCATCCAATATAACTCATCGCGTGCGGTAATCCATCGTACGGTGACATCAAACAGAATAGGGATTCTATCGTCATATTCATCAATAAGGGTACAGACCTATAGTCCCGTACGTCATAACTTATCAATCACATAACACATCTATATCCATTTCATATCGTAATATCGATCTCATGTCATATCGATATCGATCTCGCATCAAGTCACTATAAATCTCATACTTATCCTTTTCCAATTTTTATACTTATCACGATTCACTTTCTTATTTCATATTCTCATATATCAATCTGAGTTATCTATATCTATCATCTCATTATCCCACGTCACGTTATCTTATATACATATATATCATATTCTCAAGCCAATATATCCTTTATTGTCAACATTTATCACATCATCCTTTACTAAAAGCTTTAATCATGTCCGTAGGTTCATAGCATATCCTTTCTCCGAATTATAATTTATCAACGATCTTTCCATATCAAAGGTTGCGGGGGTGCTATACGCCATCCACCCGACTTTCCCCATAGATATAAATCTACTCACCTACTAAACTTCTTGTTTAGCCATAGTCGATGTGCTTCGTCATCTCGGAAATCCACGCAAAAGTAACTACAATCAAAACACATCGTAATGCTATTAAAATCAATGTCCGGAAACCGATACGGCACACAAATTGCTTATAGGTTAGAACCTATAGCTTACGCATGCAGCAGCAACCCAATAAACCTTCATCGTTGACGTACAAACGTCCAACGACTAAATCAAATCCAAATACCAAAACCACGAATTCAAATATCGGAAAACTTAATACGGCAACTGAGGAATTCACTCCCAGATTTTATCTCGGGTCAATAGGGGCTAAACTAACAATACAGTAACTAGTATATAGGGTAAGTGAGCTACAGGAAAAACCCCAAACTCCAATGCCCAAATGGGTCCGGCGAGATGCTCCAAAAATCCGGCGTCGCCAGTTTTCCTTGGGAATTGGTATCTCGTATTTTGGTGGTGGTCTTCTAGTGGTTAATCTAGGTCAGTTATATTGTTTGTTTTCCTCATAAACATCCCATATTGTTCCAGATTCCTTGTAGATCAACCAAACTCCACAAAACCGACACGGGGAAGTTCGTATTTGGGTTCTTATTCTCTGGTCCAGGTCGGAAAAGCATCACTAAGGTCTTACAACACTCACTACACGTCTATTACATCTTTACAAGTCCACAAAATCATTAACTATCAACTTGGAAATTTCCAAGGTCACTAAACCACAAAAGTTTTACTCTAAACTAAACTAGGATGCAAAGAAAACTAAAAAACTAAACTAGAAGTGTAGGATATACCTCATTTGGCAACTCAAGAAAATTCTTGGGTTGCCCAAAGTCTTCAAAATCCAAACTTGATTGGTCCAAAGGGTTTAGGAAGAAGTTGTGCATCTTTTTATTGAAAGGAGTATGGGGTTTTGATGAAGAATTTGAGATGATTCATGGAGGTAGAGGTGATGGAGGAAGGAGGTGAGGAAGAAGGAGGAGTTGAAGAAATAAAATGATGAAGGAAAAGAATGAAGAAGGGTCAAGGGTGCCATGCCATCCCCTCCCCCTCTCTCTCCCCCCCTCTCTCTCTCTCTCTTGAGCCCATGCCCCATGTCATAACTTGTCCCCTCTATCTCTCTTTCATCAATCATGCCATCTCTTTTCTTTTCTTTTCTCTTTCAACCAAATAAAACCAATGCCACAAATACAAAAAAACAACTTGCAACAAAATGCAACATGACATGGTGCACTAGCCATGGAAAAATATAAAAATACGGATTTGGCTTAATCGTGATTAGTAGTGCACAAATTAAGTTTAATTTAAACTTGCATATAATTAATTATAAAATGCCCAAATCCGATAAATATATTTTTAATGAATAAATCATTTTAATCTCCCATTATTTTCCAAATATTGGTATATAATTATACCATTTTACGAGGAAAAAACCCCTATTCGTAAATTGAATAGTTTTCGCGAAATATATTATTTTAATATTTAAATTCCAAAAATAGTATTTTATATTTCTGAAATGTTACACCAGGGTATAATGGATTAAACATGAATATAAATTATAAATACAGATATAAACAGTGAGCTATGTATATGTATGGGTGTGTGATGTGTAACCTAAATCTATGCTTCTAGGTTATTTATTCTATAAGTCTTTGAAATCAATTAATACAATCCTCATCGTAACCTAACAGTATATATGTAGGGTTATTAGGCACTAGAACAAGGTTCTGCAAGGCATCAACTATGCCAAAATCAAATTTTCCAAGTACCGAACAACCCAAGCAAGATCTTAGACTAGAGATTAGGCAAAACAAATAGCAAGTAATCAACTTTACTTCTAAGAGTTTGGGATTACAACCTTTATAGTTCGTTCCTTCGCTTCATAAGCTCCGAGTTGAGGTCCTTTCACCGCGATTCATCAAGTACCCAAACTCTAGAGAGGCTCCATGAAGAGAAAGATGCAAGCTTGCTTCCGATCTTCAACAACTAAGATGATCTACCTTGAAGAAACTCAAACCCAAGCTCTTGCTTCACTAATCAAGTATTAGCAAAGCAAACACCCTAATCTAAGTGGTTAGAATGGATGAGGATGATGAAGTAGGAATTTTGCTCTTTTTTGTTTTCAATTTCTCACTCATTATCATCACTTGTCAAAAACCTAGTCAAGGTTTTCATGCAAGAAGAAAGAAGAAGAAGAAGCAAATCCTTTTGTGATGAATAATGAATAATCATTGTTGTAGTTAAAAATCAACCATGGGTTAAGAATGAAGACTTAACCCTTGTAGAGAATTAACTAGGGTAAAAGGTTTGGGTTGGGTTAAAGAAAAATCTACACAAAATATCAAAGTCAAAGTCAAAGCTTCAAGAAGCTTCATCCAAGCTTAACCCTAATCCAAACCCTAACCATATTTAAGCTCCACAAAACATGTTGCATTTGTAACCCTAACTTGATACAATATTATATATCACATATATAATATTTATTGTAACAAAATAAAATAATACAATTAACATATATATCACATATATATCAATGTATTATCCAAGTGAGAAAAAGAATCTTTAAGTGAGCTATTATTAGTTAATATAATATAATATATTAAATATATAATTATACATTAAATTATCGAATAAACACTTGATCCGATAACCGGCTATTTCATAAATAACCCACTAATATAATCTGTATCAGTTCATCGAATCAACACTTGATCCGATGACCCGGCTATATCACATATACCCGGCCAATATCATATATCACGAGAATCTAATACGGTATCGCATACACGTATTATTCTCGGTCCCGCACATATCACATATGTACTCCTACTCAGTTTTGCCTGAGCCAGGAAACCTCTGTGTAGGACTCTAAAGAATCGCCAATACGCCGACAGTAGGTGATGATCATATCAAACGCCCACAAGCTGCAAGCGGTCAGCTAAACGTAACATCCACCCAGGTATTAAGCGATCAGAAGATCAACAAGCAAGCATGTACATGCTCCTGCGAATCCAATCAGTAACACTCCCGTACAGTCCGGTCTCTTCGTCTGATTTGTCGCATATCTCGCCTAGGGGTGGTAAACGTCAGACCCCAGTAGCTTGATAAGTCGTGTCGATATGAGGTCCATAACAGTTCGAGAAACTGCTGATAACACTTACCAGTAAATCTCAGCAACCCTGACCAGGGATTTCCAGTTATAGCCAATCGAACACAGCGCAACATCAACTCCCTATACCGGGAGAGACGAAACCCCTCCTATCGCTCATTGCCTCCATGTGATTTGGGACTGTACCCAAAAGCCACCATTTTGCACGCCCTCTTGGACGTGGTATGATAGAAATCAAAGCACAGTGGGAATCACAAAAGACTCTATGACGATCTTGGGTCTACAGACTAACCTGTACCAATGTCACCAAAGAACTGCCATCTGACGTGAGGTATAATACCATCTGGGAGTTCTCGGCGAGTCCGTCCAATGTACCCAGTTGTTAGTGTATATGCCCTAGAGGCCATTTCTGTATCACACTAGTTTGTATATTACTTGATGGAAGCTTAGGATATTCACAGTTGTATAGACAATCTTGCTCAAAATGGTAGTATGCTACTTGGTTTGTTTCTACTTTAATGTGTGCATGTGTTTCTTTTAGCATATCATATATACACATTAGTGGAACCCTTAGGATCTTTGCTTGATTACCAGCGTTGTGATGGCAGTCACATTAGTGGGGGCTGGGTAATCTACAAGCACAACCTTATACAGGTCCTAGTCGTAGGATTATCGAGACGGGGCATCGATACTCCGGAGTAGACTAGTGTATGCGCTTCTCATCCCAGCAGGGGAGATGGTCTGTCCCACGGCCGTCAGTACGTCGTACTTGAGATAGTATACGGGTGCTCGTGAGGTTACGAGTACAATGGACAGGACTCGTCGGGAACTGTTGGTTGGTACTATACCTATCATCGGTTATCAGTTCCCAGGTGACATGAGTACAGCTTAGTCCGCTGACTTGACACTGTCACTTTGCCTCGAGTGTGTTCCCGCTGTTCTTAGATTGCTACCCTACCATGGCTCAAATGAGTCGTGCAAACAGGTAGCAGTTGCGTGCAGTCCCGAAGCACTTGGAGGCAGTGATGGTTAGACAGGATTCGTCTCTCCCGGTATTGGGGGTTGATATCGCGCTGTGTCAAGGAGAGCCATTACACATAGTCGTCCCTGGCCAGGGCAAGCGAGATATACTGGTAGGTTATCCAGTGTTATCTCAGGGTGTTCTGAGCTACACTCAGACACGACTTGTACCGCTATTAGGGGACTGACGTTTACCACCCCCTAGGCCCGACATGCGATATTCTCAGACAAACAGACCGGACTGTACGGAGATTGTCACATTCAGGCTCAGTAGGAGTTCGGATGGGTTCACCTCATCAGTCTTCTTATCGGCATCTACCTGGGGACCGTTACGTACAGCTAGTACCGCTTGCGGCCTGTGGTTAAACCCACTGCCAGCGTAGTGTCGAGTCTTTAGAGTTCCACACAGAGAGCTATTCGCCTTTGGGCAAAACAGAGTAGAGGTCGCATGGTTTTGTGACAGGGTTCGTTCACATCCGTGCACTTGTGCACGTTTGGTGTCCGGGCAGTTATTACTAGTGGGCTTTGGTTTAAGCCAGATCCTAGTATACGTTTTGGGATTGGTTTTATCTCATTGTATTCGTGTTCCTCGGAACACGGATGCGGGTGTGTATGCACAGTTGACAGAGGCAGAGGATTCTCATTAGGGTTGTTGACTGTTGACTTTTTCTAAACCCTAATTAGAATAAGAAATATGATTAATAATATTAATTAAGATTGTGCCATGGTTGAGTTGAACTTTTGACTTTTGTTGACTTGTTGACTTTGTTGACCGGTTGACTATTTTAGACTAGTTGACCATCATCATTTCATTGCAATGATGCTTCTTATTCTTTGCAAAATGCATTAAATGCATGAAATGATAATGGCCATTGAAACTAACCATCACAATTCTTAATTATTATTATTATTATCATGATTATTCTTACTTTTGTGAGCATGGTTGTAAATTATTGGATTCATTCTATCATTGTCATTCTCTCTCATCCAAAGCTCACCCTCATCCTCTCTCTCAAGGCTCTCATGTCTCATGTGTTGAGAAGCATGAGCCATTGAGATAAAACCCTAAAAACATTTCTCTACTCACTCTAGAGTTCAAGGTCTAGCAAGCCAAGCACTTTAGTTGCCTCTCGGTTGAGGTAAGAGCTCAAGGTAGAAGCTTTCGGGTGGATCCTTCTTCGACAACAAGGAGACTACGAGGTGGAGCCGATCCAACCACTCCAAGGAGCAAGAAAAGAAGGAGTTCAAGACCTAGGTATAACCCCCTAACATAGTAGTTAAACTTGTAGTTAGTTTGCTAGGTCTTTATTTAGCAAAAATCCAATTTTCTAGTCCATGTTACCTTATCATAAAAAATCGTTTTTTACCGTTTCCGCATCCACGTTAGAACCGGGACGGGTAACGTGGACTTACAGTGGTATCAGAGCCTAGCTAAACAACAACTAGCATGTTAGCAAAGTATTTAGAATTTTGATCGGAGAAAAAATCACAAAACACGTCCGAAAACTCATGTTTCTGCCGATTTTTAAAACTCAAAAAATAATTCCATATACACTAAAAATCGACTCAGGGTTTTTTATGAACAGTAAACAAAAACGATCCACTGACTCGGTCAACGCGCCGCGGAACCACGGCGAGAACATGCTTCTTGCCGCAGATCCGCGGCCGAGTTGACTCGGCCGTGACTCGTTTTTGCTGCAGTTATCTTATTGTTCTGTTTTGGGATTTTTAGCTTATTTTGTTTCTGCCCAGAATTTCGAGAGATCAAAGTTGTTTTTGGGGTAGTTGCAAATCCGTTTTTTGATCGAAGTTCCGTAGACTTTAGCTAATGGGTTATATCTGTGATGTGATATATGCACTGAACGTCAACTAATCGCTATACGTCGATTAGTGGGAGTTGTGTATATCTGTAATCTGTAATGTTAATGGTTTGTGTATATGAACTCGTTGGATTGTCACGGATGAATTGCCGGGGGGTTGTGAGATGAGAGTTTTCTTTATCTTTCATTTGATGTAATATGTAATTTGATATAATATTATTTTTATGGCCGCACATCCGGGATGAGTTTGTAGCCTCCATTGTATATTATTTCTTTTACTGTTTTTGCTCCTAGGATAGACCCAAGGTGGGGTGCACAAACTACCGGGTATCTCGAAGTGCCGAGTGGCCTACTCACGTTGTTGAGGGAGGTTGCTTCACTTCGGGTACTTGGCGGGTAGTTTGCCGCACCCGTAGGGGTCTAAGGTGGGGTCTTGGCTATTCATCGCGACCGTGTAATCCGCTTTTCGTTGGAGGCTCGAACGAAACGCGGATTCCTAGTATATCCAATGTGTTCATCTGTGATCTGGAATGGCTATCATTGCATCTGACAAATGTATATATCTATATATGATATCTAGTAGGCGTTGCTTATGTTTTGCATCCGCGCTAGTCCAGCCCCCGCTCTGTCGTTAGTTAAGTAACCTAACGGGTGATGACGAGGGCCCGTGGAGATTGCGGGTGGCATAAGCGTACGTCATATTTTTGTTGTTTTCTGCAATGGTAGGATTAAATGATGGGACGCATTAAATTAATGCAAGAAAATAAACCAAAGTTAAAGTCATTGGAACAATTTCAAATCGGTTTCTTTTCAAAAACCAACTTTTAAATGTGGAGTTTGAACCACTCCTTTTAAAAGCTATCACGTTCCTTCGATTATATCAAGTTCACTACGTTCACGGTTTCGCCAAAACCATTCGTAGCCCTTCGTCATTTCATATGGATAGCCAATAGTATTCAAGCTGTGTTTGTTGGCCAAAGTCAAGGCATAGTGATTGGTAGCTATTGGATAATCATATGTAGCATAGATAGATGTGTTGGTTTGGGACGGTCGTACTGCCTTGTTGGCCAAAGTCAAGGGTAGGTACGGGTGGGTTCAAATTAACCTGGAAAATGACGGGTAGAACTTGACATATGACTTATGATTTGTTGGCCAAAGTCAAGGTCATAAGAGCATGGGGCAAAAATCCACATCGGGAGTTTCTAAAGAAACTAAAACTTGCTAATGCTGCATACCATTTGGAGTGTGATGATTCTGGTAAGATTCCTTCAGTTTTGTCACACAATGATATTTGGATCCCGATCCTACTGTGAGTATATGCTACTCCTTGTGAAATTTCTCACTTAACGATCAATGTTATAAACCAAGTAGGTGTCTAGAAAGGTGTTAGAGGGGCTACGCCCACAGGGAAAAGAGGTTACTTAATTAAGGAACTTCATGAAAGCGTTGGAAAACCTCCCTCGAAGTACCAACACTGGCCTGGCTGAACGGTTAAGCAAGTATTGTACGGTGAGATTGATCCCGACTAATTTTTCCTTTTTGGTTTGAGGAAGAATTCGAGAAACAGTGAGAGCCATCCTGTTTAGACAAACTAAAAACCACTCTAAACTTGTAAGAGCATCATGCTAAAGTGTTTCTTCTCTCTCTCCTAATTGCAGCGACCAATCGTCATGATCGGACTTAAGTTACTACTAGATAAAAATATACTGACAGGGCCAAACTACAAAGATTGGCTCAAGAATGTCAAAATGGCAACACTTATGACAAGTTGGGGTATCTCCTTACCACCAAAGTTCCCCCTGTCCCAGGTCCCACCTCCAGCGTCGCGGATAAGGAAATCCGTAAGACCTGGGAGATCGACTGCGCGAAGGCCAAGTGCCTCGTGCTTGCCTCTATGGACAATGAATATCAGAGGAGGCACGAGAATACGGACCTAGAATCCATATTTCTCTATACTAAGGAACTATATGGAGAGCAATCCCGTATCGCCAGATACGAAGTCTCGAAAAAGTTGTTTTCGGCGAGATTGGCCAACGGATCATCGGTAGCGGAACACGTGCTTAAGATGATTGGCTTCATTGAAAAGCTCGCGGACCTTGGGACCACGTTAAAGAACGAGCTCTACATTGACTTGATTCTCCAGTCCCTCCCTTCCACTTACGCCCAGTTTATCCTGAACTTCAACATGCAAGGAAAAGAAGTTGAACTTCCGGAGCTCCTCAACATGTTGAGGAGTGCAGAGGACACCTTACAGAAAGTAAGGGAAACACCCACTTTGTATGTTGGAGGACCTTCCTCTTCTAGGTCCAAGGCGAAAGCCAAGGGAAAGAAGAAGAAAACCCCCCACCAAACCAAGGGGCGGTATTAGTAAAGTGGAAGCGAAGGGAAAAGCAAAGGCAACAAAGATAGCGGGACAGCTTGTGGGGAAGGAAGAATGCTTCTATTGTCATAAGAAAGGACACTGGAAAAAGGATTGCAGGGCTTGGAAGGCCAAGAACCAGGACCCGAAGCAAGTTTCGGCTTCGGCTTCAGGTGTGTATGTTATTGAAAACTGTCTATCAGTAAACTCTACTTCCTGGGTATTGGATACCGGATCAGGATCTCATATCTGTAATTCTTTGCAGGCACTGAGAAAGCGTAGGGTTTTGAAGGTAGGTGATATGACCCTCAGAGTTGCAAACGGAGCCGGCATGGATGCGGAGTCCGTGGGGGACTATCACTTGAGATTGTCAGATGGACATGTTTTGGTTTTGCGTGATTGTTATTTTGTACCCAGTGCAACTTGTAATATCATATCTGTATCTTTAATGTCTAAAGAAGGTTATGATTTTGCATTTGTAAGCAATGTTGTAAACATTCACCTTAATCATGTTCTGATTGGGTCGGGTACATTAAGCAACGGTATATACGTATTAAACCAACCACAGATTTTCAATGTCCAGAATACACACAAAAGAAAGTCTCCAGAAATAAATCATGCTTTCTTATAGCATTGTAGACTGGGTCACATCAATGAGAGAAGATTGACGAAGTTACATACAGAAGGATATTTGGATCCGTTCGAATATCAATCATATGCAACTTGTCAATCCTGTCTCAAAGGAAAGATGACAAAGAGTCCGTTCACTGGACATGGAGTAAGAGCAAGAGAGCTCTTGGGACTCGTACACAGCGATATATGCGGTCCAATGTCTACACATGCGCGAAGTGGTTATTCTTACTTCATTACTTTTACGGATGATTTTTCAAGGTACGGATATGTCTTCTTAATGAAACATAAATCTGAAGCCTTTGAAAAATTCCAGGAATACAAGAATGAAGTAGAAAAACAAACAGGCAAAAGTATCAAAACACTGAGATCTGATCGATGTGGTAAATACTTGAGTGCCGAGTTCCTGGATTACCTAAAAGAGAATGGAATTCTCTCTCAGCTTACTCCTCCATACACTCCACAACATAACGGTGTATCGGAGAGATGGAACCGAACCCTATTAGATATGGTACGTTCCATGATGAGTAACGCTGAGTTGCCGCGATCATTCTGGGGATATGCACTAGAATCAGCTGCATATCTTTTGAACCGAGTTCAACTAAGACTGTACCTACCACACCATATCAGATATGGAGTGGGAAGAAACCCTATCTTAAGCACATTAAAACATGGGGATGTCCGTCTTTTGTCAAAAAGTAGCATGCGGACAAACTCGAGGCACGCTCAGTACAGTGCAAGTTTGTGGGATATCCAAAGAACTCCAAGGGATATTTCTTCTATTGCGAAGAGTAACAAAAGGTTTTTGTTTCTCGTCATGCCTGCTTCTTGGAAACTGAATTTTTGGAAAATCAGATAAGTGGGAGCGCAATAGAACTGGAAGAAATTCCAGAACCACGAGCTATTATTGAAAGCTTAGTAGAACAAGAGGGTTCAAAAGAACGGGACATTCCTGCGCCGCTCCGTAGGAGTAGTAGGCAGTCTCATCCGCCCGAGAGATACTACGGTTTTCTCATAGACGGGGATAGAGAGGATTGCATCATTGATAATGATGAGCCGACTAGCTTCCAGCAGGCCATTTAGAGCGTTGACTCGGTAAAATGGCTGGATGCAATGCGGACCGAAATGGAGTCCATGTACACCAACAAAGTATGGACTTTGGACGTTACTCCAGATGGGGTAAAACCCGTAGGATGTAAATGGATCTTCAAGAGGAAGATTGGTGTAGATGGACAAGTTGAGACCTATAAAGCTAGACTTGTTGCAAAGGGTTTTCATCAAAGACCTGGTTTGGACTATGACGAAACCTTTTCTCCAGTGTTTATGCTCAAATCCATTTGGATCCTTCTTGCCATTGCTGCCTTCCACGATTATGAGATTTGGCAGATGGACGTAAAGACCACTTTTCTAAATGGAAATTTAGAGAAGTGTGTCTATATAGACCAGCCAGAGGGTTTCATTCAGAGTGGGAGCAGCGGAAAGGTGTGCAAGTTGCTTAAGTCCATTTATGGATTGAAGCAGGCATCGCGGAGTTGGAACATCTGTTTTGATGGGACGGTCAAAAAATTTGGCTTTATCAAAAATCCAGATGAACCATGCATCTATAGTAAAATTGTAGCACGAACTGTCGTATTCCTCGTTTTATACGTGGATGACATTCTCTTGATAGGAAATGATATTCCTATGCTACAATCTGTCAAAGGGTTCTTGTCACACAGGTTCTCCATGAAAGACCTGGGTGATGCCTCTTACATTCTGGGGATCTGGATCCATCGTGATAGGTCCAAAAGGATATTAGGACTTTCATAGTCCAGGTACATCGACACCATACTGAAAAGATTCAGTATGGAAGATTCCAAGCGCGGTAATCTACCGGCTTGTCACGGGATTACCCTCTCCAAAGAGATGTCTCCCAAGACTGATTTGGAAAGGGATCGCATGTCTATTATACCCTACGCTTCTGCGGTGGGCTCTATAATGTATGCGATGTTGTGTACCAGACCAGATGTAGCTTATGCACTGAGTGTGGTAAGATAGTATCAGTCAAACCCTGGTGGGAACCACTGGAGAGCAGTAAAGAACATTCTGAAGTACCTGAGAAGAACTAAGGACATGTTTTTGGTTTACGGCGGAAAAGACCTCCAGATGGAGGCATTTGCTGACTCCAGCTTCCAGAGTGACAAGGATGACTCCAAGTCCATGTCGGGTTATGTCTTTACTCTCAATGGAGGGGCGGTGTGTTGGAAGAATTCCAAACAGGAAACCGTTGCTGACTCAACGATGGAAGCGGAATATATCGCTGCATCTGATGCCGCAAAAGAAGTCGTCTGGATGAGGAAGTTCTTGACAGAACTTCAGGTGGTTCCGTCCATTGTTGATCCAATACCTCTGTATTGTGACAACAACAGGGCTATAGTTTTAGCGAAGGAACCCAGGTCCCATCAGAAGTCCAGACACATCTTAAGGCGGTATCACCTGATCAGGAAGATCGTGGATCGCCGGGAGATCGAGGTTCGAAGGGTTGCTACAGAAGATAACACTGCAGATCCATTCACGAAGACCTTACCCCAGACTCAGTTCGAGCGGCTGATCGAGATGATAGGTCTTCGATACGCCAGTACATGGCCTTAGTGCAAGTGGGAGATTGTTAGTGTATATGCCCTAGAGGCCATTACTGTATCATACTAGTTTGTATATTACTTGATGGAAGCTTGGGATATTCACAGTTGTATAGACAATCTTGCTCAAAATGGTAGTATGCTACTTGGTTTGTTTCTACTTTAATGTGTGCATGTGTTTCTTTTAGCATATCGCCTATACACATTAGTAGATCCCTTAGGATCTTTGCTTGATTACCAGCGTTGTGATGGCAGTCACACTAGTGGGGGCTGGGTAATCTACAAGCACATCCTTATACAGGTCCTAGTCGTAGGATTATTGAGACGGGGCATCGATACTCCAGAGTAGACTAGCGTATGCGCTTCTCATCCCAGCAGGGGAGATGGTCTGTCCCACAGCCGTCAGTACGTCGTACTTGAGATAGTATGCGGGTGCTCGTGAGGTTACGAGTACACTGGATAGGACTCGTCGGGAACTGTTGGTTGGTACTATACCTAACGTCAGTTATCAGTTCCCAGGTGACATGAGTACAGCTTAGTCCGTTGACTTGACACTGTCACTTCGCCTCGAGTGCGTTCCCACTGTTCTTAGATTGCTACCCTACCACGGCTCAAATGAGTCGTGCAAACAGGTAGCAGTTGGGTGCAGTACCGAAGTAATTGGAGGCAGTGACGGTTAGACAGGATTCGTCTCTCCCGGTATTGGGGGTTGATATCGCGCTGTGTCAAGGAGAGCCATTACACATAGTCGTCCCTGGCCAGGGCAAGCGAGATATACCGGTAGGTTATCCAGTGTTATCTCAGGGTGTTCTGGGCTACACTCCGATAAGACTTATACCGCTATTAGGGGACTGATGTTTACCACCCCCTAGGCCCGACATGCGATATTCTCAGACGAACAGACCGGACTGTACGGAGATTGTCACATTCAGGCTCAGTAGGAGTTCGGATGGGTTCACCTCATCAGTCTTCTTATCGGCATCTACCTGGGGACCGTTACGTACAGCTAGTACCGCTTGTGGCCTGTGGTTAAACCCACTGCCAGCATAGTGTCGAGTCTTTAGAGTCCCACACAGAGAGCTATTCGCCTTTGGGCAAAACAGAGTAGAGGTCACATGGTTTTGCGACAGGGTTCGTTCACATCCACGCACTTGTGCACGTTTGGTGTCCGGGCAGTTATTACTAGCAGACTTTGGTTTAAGCCAGATCCTAGTATACGTTTTGGGATTGGTTTTATCTCATTGTATTCGTGTTCCTCGGAACACGGATGCGGGTGTGTATGCACAGTTGACTGAGGCAGAGGCAGAGGATTCTCATTAGGGTTGTTGACCGTTGACTTTTTCTAAACCCTAATGAGAATAAAAAATTTGATTAATAATATTAATTAAGTATTATTGTGCCATGGTTGAGTTGAACTTTTGAATTTTGTTGACTTGTTGACTTTGTTGACCGGTTGATTATTTTGGACTAGTTGACCATCATCATTTCATTGCAATGATGCTTCTTATTCTTTGCAAAATGCATTAAATGCATGAAATGATAATGGCCATTGAAACTAACCATCACAATTCTTAATTATTATTATTATCTTGATTATTCTTACTTTTGTGAGCATAGTTGTAAATTATTCGATTCATTCTATCATTCTCATTCTCTCTCATCCAAAGCTCACCCTCTTCCTTTCTCTCAAGGCTCTCATGTCTCATGTGTTGAGAAGCATGAGTGATTAAGATAAAACCCTAAAAACACTTCTCTACTCACTCTAGAGTTCAAGGTCTAGCAAGCCAAGCACTTTAGTTGCCTCTCGGTTGAGGTAGGAGCTCAAGGTAGAAGCTTTCGGGTGGATCCTTCTTTGAAAATAAGGAGACTACGAGGTGGAGCCGATCCAACCACTCCAAGGAGCAAGAAGAGAAGGAGTTCAAGACCTAGGTATAACCCCCTAACATATTAGTTATGTAGGGTTCCTAGGCACTCTTGTGAAGGTTCTTAAGGCATCAAACATGCCCGGATTAAATTTTAGACGTGCCGAACAACCCAAAGCCGGGATCTTTGCTAGATTATTAGGGTTTAACATGTAATTAGATAACTTTTATCTAAGTGTGAGGGATTACAACCTTTGTAGTCCGCTCCTTCACTTCACAAGCTCCGAGTAGAAGTCCCTTTGCCGCGATCCACGATCTCCCGGACTCATGAGAGGCTCCACGACTCGAACGATCCATTCTAGCTCGTCGTAATCCAAATCTCTGATGATCTACGTCGAGGTTTCGAAGAACTCAAGCTATCTCACTCTAAAGAGAAGAACACCCTAATCCCAAGGGCTAGATGAGATGAGGATGAGAGAGTAGTGATTTTGCTTTCTTTCTATATCATTTTCTCATATTTTATCATCACTTAAGAAAATCAAGAGAGCTTCTTCAAGAGAGAAGAAGAAGAAGATGATAATGGAAAAAGAATAATGATTATCATTTTCTTTTGTGATGAATAGAATAAAACATATGATTGAATTGTAAAACCATGGTCAAGGATGAGTGGCTAGGATCTTGTAGAGAAATAACTAGAGTTAGGGTTTAGTTGAGTTAAAGAAAATATCATAAGAATGACAAAAAGAAGAAACCTTCTAGAAGATGCATGAAACATCTAACCCAAATCAAACCCTAATCTCAATTAATCATCCTTAAACATGTTTAACAATTAATCATAACATGTCACAATAATATATATCACATATATATTATATTTGCAACAAAAGAAAATAATACAATTAACATATATCGCATATATATCAATGTATCATCCACTGAGAAAATGAAATAATAAAGTAAGCCAATATTAGTTAATATAATAATATATCATATATATTATTATATATATTAAATCATCGAATCAACACTTGATCCGACGATCCGGCTATATCGAATATAACCGGCTAATATATCATGTACCGATTCATCGAATCAACACTTGATCCGATGACCCGATTCATATCCATAAATCGCGAGAATCTAATACGGTATCCCATATCGCATTATTCTCGCTCCTGCGCATATCACATATGTGCCACTACTCTGTTTCGCCTGAGCCAAGAAACCTCTGTGTAGGACTCTAAAGAATCGTCAATACGCCGGTAGCAGGTGATGATCATATCAAACACCCACAAGCTGCAAGCGGTCAGCTAAACGTAACAGCCACCCAGGTATTGAGCGATCAGAAGATCAACAAGCTAGCCTGTGCGTTCTCCTGTGAATCCGATCAGTGACACTCCCGTACAGTCCGGTCTGTTCGTCTGATATGTCGCATATCAAGTCTGGGGGTGGTATACGTCAGACCCCAGTAACCGATAAGTCGTGTCGATGTATGGCTCATAACGGGTCGAGAAACTACTAGTAACACTTACCAGTAAATCTCTATATCAGCCCTGGCCAGGGACTTCCAGTTATAGCCAATCGAACACAGCACAACATCAACTCCCTATACCGGGAGAGACGAATCCCCTCCTATCGCTCATTGCCTCCATGTGATTCGGGACTGTACCCAAAAGCCACCGTTTTGCACGCCCTCTTGGACGTGGTAAGGTGGAAATCAAAGCACAGTGGGAATCACACAAGACTCTATGACGATCTCGGGTCTACAGACTACCCTGTACCTGTGTCACCGGAGAACTGCCATCTGACGTGTGGTATATCACCATCTGGGAGTTCTCGGCGAGTCCGTCCAGTGTACCCAGTCTCCACTGAGCACCCGTACACCATCTCTGATGTCAAACACCGATGGATATGGGATCATCCATCGCCCATCATATGGGTCAAGATGCGTATACGCTAGTCTACTCTGGTGTATCGATGCCCTGTCTCGATATACCCTCGACTAGGAACAGTTATAGGATGTACTCATTGACTACCGCGGCCCCACTAGTATGATCTCATCATAGTCCCAGTAGTCGAGTACAAGTCCTAAGGGCTTTATCAACATGTGAGAGTAAAACAGTAAACCAGTACAAGTCAACATGTTAAGATAAAGTGAAACCAAATAGCATACTATCATGACGAGCAAGAAAGTCTTCTCTATATATAACCAAGCATCCATTATAATATACATCAAATGTACAACAATGGCCTCTAGGGCATATACATAACTAACAATCTCCCACTTGCACTAAGGCCAGCTGCTGTAGTATCTCATACCTAGCATCCCGAATAATCTCTCAAACTGTATCTGGGGAATAGCCTTCGTGAATGGATCCGCAGTGTTGTCCTTCGTATCTACTCTCCTGACCTCGATCTCCCGGCGATCAACTATCTCCCTGATCAGGTGATACCGCCTCAGAATATGTCTGGACTTCTGATGGGACCTGGGTTCCTTGGCCAAAGCCACAGCTCCATTGTTATCGCAATACAGAGGTATTGGATGCTCAATGGATGGAACCACACCAAGTTCACTAATGAACTTCTTGATCCAGACAGCCTCTTTGGCAGCATCGTTGGCAGCGATGTATTCAGCCTCCATCGTTGAGTCTGCAACGGTATCCTGTTTGGAACTCTTCCAACATACCGCCCCTCCATTGAGGGTAAAGACAAAACCCGAATGCGACTTAGAGTCGTCCTTATCACTTTGGAAGCTGGAATCGGTAAAGGACTCCACCTGGAGTTCTCCGTTACCATACACCAAGAACATCTCCTTAGTCCTTCGTAAGTACTTGAGAATGTTCTTCACTGCTGTCCAATGACTCTCTCCAGGATCTGCTTGATACCGACTCACTACACTTAGTGAGTATGCTACATCGGGTCTGGTACATAGCATCGTATACATGATAGAGCCTACTGCCGAAGCATAGGGTATCCCTTGCATGCGAGCTCTCTCCAAATCAGTCTTGGGAGACATCTCTTTGGAGAGAGTGAGTCCAGATATCGTGGGCTGATTCCCACGTTTGGATTCTTCCATACTAAACCTCTTTAGTATGGTGTCAATGTACCTGGATTGGGACAATCCCAGTATCCGTTTAGATCTATCTCTATAGATCATGATTCCCAATATGCAGGAGGCATCACCTAGATCTTTCATTGAGAATCTCTGTGATAAGAAGAGCTTGACTGATTGCAGCATAGGAATATCATTTCCTATCAAGAGTATGTCATCCACGTACAATACGAGGAAGACTACCTTACCCTCTGCCACCTTCTTATAGATACAAGGTTCATCTATATTTTTGATGAAGTCAAACTCTTTGACTACAACATCAAAACAGATGTTCCAACTCCGCGATGCTTGTTTTAACCCATAAATGAATTTAAGCAGCTTGCACACCTTTCCGCTGCTCCCACTATCTACGAAGCCCTCTGGCTGAGTCATGTACACGCACTCTTCTAAATCACCGTTTAGAAAGGCGGTCTTAACATCCATTTGCCAGATTTCGTAATCATGGTATGCAGCAATGGCAAGTAAGATCCGGATGGACTTAAGCATAGCCACTGGAGAAAAGGTTTCGTTATAATCCACACCTGGACGTTGACGAAAACCCTTTGCTACAAGTCTAGCTTTGAAAGTCTCAACTTTTCCATCTACACCAAATTTCTTTTTAAAGATCCACTTGCTCCCAATGGGTTTTACCCCTTCAGGAGCATTTTCCAAAGTCCATACTTTGTTGGTGTACATGGATTCCATCTCAGATCGCATTGCATCCAGCCATTTCACAGAGTCACTACTCGTGATGGCCTGCTCGAAACTAGTCGGTTCATCATCATCCATGATGCAATCCTCGCTTCCACCATCAATGAGAAAACCGTAGTATCTCTCAGGTGGATGAGAAACCCTACTAGATCGGCGGAGAGGCTGGGGTTCGTCGGGTACTACTGAATCCTCTGGTTCAACCAAGTCTTCTGTTATAGTTTGTGTTGCTGGAACCTCTTCCAGTTCTACCTCAATATTACTATTCTGTTTCATAAGAAAACCTTTTTCTAAGAAAGTAGCATGTCGAGAAACAAACACCTTTTGTTCCTCGGGGTGGTAGAAAATATACCCTTGTGAATTTTTGGGATATCCTACAAACTTACATAAGACTGATCTTGCCTCGAGTTTGTCCGGATTTTGTCTTTTGACATAGGCCGGACAACCCCATATCTTAATATAATTAAGATGTGGTCTCTTCCCTTTCCACATCTCATATGGAGTGGTAGGCACAGATTTGGTAGGAACTCTATTCAATAGGTCTATGGCTGTCTCAAGCGCATACCCCCAGAAGGAAATAGGTAACTCAGCTGTACTCATCATCGAGCGCGCCATATCTAATAGGGTGCGATTCCTCCGCTCAGATATACCGTTGTGCTGTGGTGTATAAGGAGGAGTACGCTGAGAGAGAATCCCATTCTCTTTTAGATAATCTAGGAATTCACCGCTTAAGTATTCACCTCCTCGATCAGATCGAAGAATCTTAATACTTTTGCCCGTTTGGTTCTCTACTTCGTGTTTATATTCTCTGAATTTCTCAAGAGCTTCAGACTTGTGTTTCATCAGGAATACATGTCCGAATCTAGAGAGATCGTCAGTGAACGTAATGAAGTAGGAAGAACCGTTCCTGGCATGCGTAGACATGGGGCCGCATACATCATTATGTACCAGTCCTAAGAGTTCGGTAACTCTTTCTCCGTGTCCACTAAACGGAGCTTTGGTCATTTTTCCTTTGAGACATGAATGGCAAGTATCATAAGATGATAATTCGAACGGATTCAAATAACCATCTCTATGTAACTTAGCCAGTCGTGTCGCATTGATATGACCAAGTCTACAATGCCACAAGAAGGATTCGTTCATATCTGAAATTTTCCTCTTGTGTGTGTTTTGTATATTTAGAACTGTATTCTGATTTAGAATGAATATGCCATTATGTAACGAGCCTGATGCAATCAACTTTTGATCTAGGAATATGTTCATAACATTATCCTGTACTACAAAATTATATCCCTCTTTACTCAATAAAGAAACTGATATAATGTTGCACATCATGTTCGGTATATAATAGCACTCATTTAGAATCAGTGTATTACGACTTGGTAATACAAGGTGATATTCGCCAACTGCTTTGGCTACAATACTTGCACCGTTCCCTACTTGAACGGAATGATCACCTTTTCCCAGTTCTCTACCTTTACATAGCCCATGTAACTGTTTACATATGTGGGATCCTGATCCGGTATCTAATACCCAGGACGTAGGGTGAACTGAGAAACAGTTCTCAATAACTAACACACCTGAAGAAGATGCATCAACATGCATGTTCTTTTGGGCGGCGTGAGAATCTAGATATTCTCCTGTTTCCTGTTCAGTCTTATAACTCTTATAAGAAAGAACGGGTCTGACGTTCCCTTGCTCAGTACAATAATCAGGTTCAGTCAATACATCCATATTATTATCTTGATTATGGCCTGAAATGGTCGCTACCTGGAGAGAGAGAGAAGAAAACACTTTAGCGTATGCTCTTGCAAGATTAGATTGGTTATTATCTTATCTAATCAGGATGTCTCCCACTGTTTTTATCAAATCTACCTTCAAACCATAAAAGGTAAGATTAGCCGGGATTAATTACACCCTACAATTTCGTCAATCTTTCAGCCAGATCAGTGTCGGTACTTTGAGGGAGGTTCCCCGTGCTTTCGCACGGACCTAATTAGTAAACCTCGTTTTCCCAGAGGCGTAACCTCGTTAACACTTTTCTAGACACCTACTTGAATGACTAATTGTCCTGTGTAAAACTCTCCCAGGAGTAACTCTTACTCGCAGTGGGTATCGGGATCCAACTATCTCATAGGAGGTATGCAATCTCATTGCAAATTTCAACACTTGAAATTCCCGATAATGCTTTTACCCCTAGTGCGCTATGACCTTGACACATGTCAAACAACCCATAGTCCACTAGTCAAGTTCAACCCGTACATTTCGTGATTGAATTAAACCCACCCGTACGACCCTTGACGCATGCCAAACAACGCCGCACGAATACCCTAATCCAATCGCATCTCATGCTGCAGATAAGTAATAATCAGCTACCGTACGCTACGCCTTGACGCATGCCAAACTACCGTAGCACGAATACTAAATATTACTTATCTGAAATGACGGAGGGCTACGCAGGTTTTTCAGAAAAACCCTGAGCGTAATGAACTTGATATCGTCGTAGAATCATGTAGTTTTTGAAAAAGAGTGTTTTTGAGGCTTTTCTTAGTTTCGCTAAAGGGGTCACTCCCGGTGAAGGGATCGTCGGCCCTTTCCTCATCGAATAAGGTGCTGGATATATCATATATACCGCTGTGCAAAGCAAAACACTTAAAGCAATCAAAAGACAAACCGCGTTTTGTAGCATCTGCCAGTTTCGCTAAAGGAGTCACTCCCGGTGAAGGGATCTCGGTCCTTTCCTCATCGAATAAGGTGCAGGATATATCGTATATATCACTGTGCAAAGCAAAACTGTAGCTACCCTTTTTATTAAGTTTTGATTCTACAACATCTTTAGGTTTCTTTTCTTTTATTAATCTCATTAATAAAAATCTCATCAGCTTATGCTTCCTAAGCATCACAGAAGAAACGAAAGCAGTAATATTTATATATCAGCATATATATATATAGTATAAGTATTCGTCTCAGGCAGTAATATGATCTCATCACAGAACATTGCAGCAGAAGAACATATATGAAATATTGGATATACTAGGATGTCCGTGTTTTTAATACGAGCCTGTATAAAACACGGATTCCACGGTCGCGACGAATAGCCAAACCCACATCCCAAGACCCCTACGAGAGCGGCAAGTAACACTGCCAATTCTAGGGTTAGGAGACCCGGTCTCGACTCCTCGAGATGGCCTCCCACTGGACCCTAGAACCCGGTTACTTGTGCTCCCCTCCTTGGGTCTACCTAATGCGGAAAAGTAAATAAAATACACTGGTGACAGCAACCGCATCCTGGAAGTGCCCCAAATAAAAGAATATTACATTACAAATGAATTTTACATGAATGAAAATAAAAACCCTCATCTCACATAAAACCCCCGGCTATTCTGATCGCGACGATCCAATATAACATATCACAGCAACACATAATATCTCATATCATCAACGTAAGCAAGTATGCGTATCCCGATTGTCATTGATGTATAGCAACGAAGCCGGCGATACACCACATACTACGCTTACGGTCACAGAAAAGAAAGTGTAAAACTACAATATTTGGAATCCACAATCACTTTAGACATCATAAATCCGAAATATCACATATTCCGCATTTCATGCCTAACTCTATGAATTCCACATATTGTATCACATTCCAGATAAATATACGGTATTAAACTATTTGAACAGATAATCAAACACCCAAAATTTCCCGAAGTGCTCAACTCTTGAGCGGAGTTCAAATAATCCCAGAATATGTCACAGTACCAGTGATCCAGCCGTAGAAGGGCCAAGCCAACGCCTCACATGTGGCACGCCGTACTGCCCCAAACCCGAAGGTTCAAAAGGCAGTTCAAGACGGTCACATAATCGAGTTAAGGTTTGTTGTCTTCTAGAGGGTCCACTGCTTAACTTGTACAATTTTCCGAAAGATTTAAACCCAATAAAAATTCAACGCTTGAAAGTTTGCCGTGCCGGAATAAAGTGGGTTAATGATATCCGTTCAACCAGTTTAACAGTTTCTAAATATCCGGAAAGAAATACGAACTTAAATATTCCGATCGAGTCTACTTTTACAAAACAAACCCCAGAATTTTAAATACCTGGAACAGAATAAAAATATCCAAAATGGTCAGCAAGTACCTACGGGAATTACCATGAAGCCGCGTGTCAAGATTTCACTGTTCCGCCGCGGAAGCGCCGCGCAAGCCATGCTTGCGCCGCGCTTCCGCCGCCGTTTGGTAGAATTAGGGGCTCGGGTTTTATGGTAATTCTTAGATTTCCCTGCTGATTTTTTTACATATTTTTAATTCAGAAAAATCCCAAAATTTAAAAAATTTCCAGAGAGGGGTCCATTTTGTCCGTTTCGGGTTCGATCGGAGTTTTAACTTCATAAACACATCGCCTAATGCTCTAGCTAGGCTCTGATACCACTGTAGGGTTCCTAGGCACTCTTGTGAAGGTTCTTAAGGCATCAAACATGCCCGGATTAAATTTTAGACGTGCCGAACAACCCAAAGCCGGGATCTTTGCTAGATTATTAGGGTTTAACATGTAATTAGATAACTTTTATCTAAGTGTGAGGGATTACAACCTTTGTAGTCCGCTCCTTCACTTCACAAGCTCCGAGTAGAAGTCCCTTTGCCGCGATCCACGATCTCCCGGACTCATGAGAGGCTCCACGACTCGAACGATCCATTCTAGCTCGTCGTAATCCAAATCTCCGATGATCTACGTCGAGGTTTCGAAGAACTCAAGCTATCTCACTCTAAAGAGAAGAACACCCTAATCCTAAGGGCTAGATGAGATGAGGATGAGAGAGTAGTGATTTTGCTTTCTTTCTATATCATTTTCTCATATTTTATCATCACTTAAGAAAATCAAGAGAGCTTCTTCAAGAGAGAAGAAGAAGAAGATGATAATGGAAAAAGAATAATGATTATCATTTTCTTTTGTGATGAATAGAATAAAACATATGATTGAATTGTAAAACCATGGTCAAGGATGAGTGGCTAGGATCTTGTAGAGAAATAACTAGAGTTAGGGTTTAGTTGAGTTAAAGAAAATATCATAAGAATGACAAAAAGAAGAAACCTTCTAGAAGATGCATGAAACATCTAACCCAAATCAAACCCTAATCTCAATTAATCATCCTTAAACATGTTTAACAATTAATCATAACATGTCACAATAATATATATCACATATATATTATATTTGCAACAAAAGAAAATAATACAATTAACATATATCTCATATATATCAATGTATCATCCACTGAGAAAATGAAATAATAAAGTAAGCCAATATTAGTTAATATAATAATATATCATATATATTATTATATATATTAAATCATCGAATCAACACTTGATCCGACGATCCGGCTATATCGAATATAACCGGCTAATATATCATGTACCGATTCATCGAATCAACACTTGATCCGATGACCCGATTCATATCCATAAATCGTGAGAATCTAATACGGTATCCCATATCGCATTATTCTCGCTCCTGCGCATATCACATATGTGCCACTACTCTGTTTCGCCTGAGCCAAGAAACCTCTGTGTAGGACTCTAAAGAATCGTCAATACGCCGGTAGCAGGTGATGATCATATCAAACACCCACAAGCTGCAAGCGGTCAGCTAAACGTAACAGCCACCCAG
Organism: Agapanthus africanus; assembly: GCA_030015575.1. Lineage (NCBI taxonomy): Eukaryota > Viridiplantae > Streptophyta > Magnoliopsida > Asparagales > Amaryllidaceae > Agapanthus > Agapanthus africanus. The sequence continues at coordinate 285,497,825 of JASDDO010000010.1, read as the reverse complement.
GTATTGAGCGATCAGAAGATCAACAAGCTAGCCTGTGCGTTCTCCTGTGAATCCGATCAGTGACACTCCCGTACAGTCCGGTCTGTTCGTCTGATATGTCGCATATCAAGTCTGGGGGTGGTATACGTCAGACCCCAGTAACCGATAAGTCGTGTCGATGTATGGCTCATAACGGGTCGAGAAACTACTAGTAACACTTACCAGTAAATCTCTATATCAGCCCTGGCCAGGGACTTCCAGTTATAGCCAATCGAACACAGCACAACATCAACTCCCTATACCGGGAGAGACGAATCCCCTCCTATCGCTCATTGCCTCCATGTGATTCGGGACTGTACCCAAAAGCCACCGTTTTGCACGCCCTCTTGGACGTGGTAAGGTGGAAATCAAAGCACAGTGGGAATCACACAAGACTCTATGACGATCTCGGGTCTACAGACTACCCTGTACCTGTGTCACCGGAGAACTGCCATCTGACGTGTGGTATATCACCATCTGGGAGTTCTCGGCGAGTCCGTCCAGTGTACCCAGTCTCCACTGAGCACCCGTACACCATCTCTGATGTCAAACACCGATGGATATGGGATCATCCATCGCCCATCATATGGGTCAAGATGCGTATACGCTAGTCTACTCTGGTGTATCGATGCCCTGTCTCGATATACCCTCGACTAGGAACAGTTATAGGATGTACTCATTGACTACCGCGGCCCCACTAGTATGATCTCATCATAGTCCCAGTAGTCGAGTACAAGTCCTAAGGGCTTTATCAACATGTGAGAGTAAAACAGTAAACCAGTACAAGTCAACATGTTAAGATAAAGTGAAACCAAATAGCATACTATCATGACGAGCAAGAAAGTCTTCTCTATATATAACCAAGCATCCATTATAATATACATCAAATGTACAACAATGGCCTCTAGGGCATATACATAACTAACAAGTTAAACTTGTAGTTAGTTTGCTAGGTGTTTGTTTAGCAAAGATCATATTTTCTAGTCCATGTTACCTTACCATAAAAAATCGTTTTTTACCGTTTTCGTATCCCCATTAGAACCGGGACGGGTAACGTGGACTTACACCAGTCTCCACTGAGCACCCGTATACCTTCTCTGATATCAAACACCAATGGATATAGGATCACCCATCATATGGTTCAAGAAGCGCATACGTTAGTCTACTCTGGTATATCGATGCCCTGTCTCGATACACCTACGACTAGGAACATTTGAAGGATGTACTTAGCGACTACATTGTCCCCACTAGTATGATCTGCATCTTAGTCCTGGTAGTCAAGTACTTATCCTAAGGGCTTTATCAACATTTAACATAGAGACAATCAGAGTACATGTTAAAATAAAGAGCAACCAGATAGCATACTATCATGTCGAGCAAGAAAGTCCTCCCTATATATGTCCAAGCATCCACTACAATATTCATCGTATGTACAGTAATGGCCTCTAGGGCATACATATCACTAACAATCTCCCACTTGCACTAGGGTCATTTGTTATGGTATCGCATACCCAACAATCAGCTGTGGTTGAAGTATCTCATACTTAACCATCCCATAAAAGTATCTACTTGGAAATTGGCCTTTGTGACTGGATCCACGTTGTTTTCCTCTGTGTCTACTCTCCTAACCTCGATCTCTCTGGAGATCAACTATCTCCATGATCAGGTGAAACTGCTTAAGAATACGTCTGGATCTCAGATAGGATGGGGTTTCCTTGGCAAAGGCCAAAACTCCATTGTCACACAATGGTAGGAACGAAGTTCATCTCATAAACTAGTATACATCCAGAATATTTCTTTGGTAGCATCCTTAGTAGTGATTTATCCTGCCTTTAATCGTCTAGAATGTCTCGGTATCTAGCTTGGAACTCTTCCAACATACCGTCCCTCCACTTAGGATAAAGACAATGCCTGTGACTGACATTCAGTCGACCTTACCACCCTGGAACCATTCCAGTGATTATCCCCAGGATCGATTGATACCATCTCACTACAACTAGTGAGAATCCTAACATCCAATTACATCCATCTCATAGATATAAAACCTAGGATTTAGGAGGTATCACTTTGATCCTTATATGGAGAATCCTTGTGATAAGAGGAGATTGACCGAGCGTAGCATAGGAAACTCCTTCCCTATCAAGAGTATGTTATCCACGTATAATACGAGGATCACCTCCATACTCCCTACTACCTTTTTGTATATACAAGGTTCATCTACCATTTTGATGAAGTCAAACTCTTTGACTATCACATCAAAACAGACGTTCCAACTCCGCGATGCCTGCTTTATCCCATAAGGCAACTTGCATGCGTTTTCGCTGCTCCCACTGTCTACGAAGCCCTCTGGCTATGTAATTATAGACGTCTCTTCTAAATTATCATTTAGAAAAGCTGTCATGACACCCAACCGCCAGATATCGTAGCCATGGTATGTAGTAGTGGCAAGTAGGATCTGGATGGACTTAAACATAGCTTTGAAAGTCTCAACCTTTCCATGTACACCAAGCAATCTTCTCAAGATATACTTGCTGCTGATGGGGATTTAACCCTTCAGATAAAGCAACCAAAGTCCATACTTTGTTGGCGTATAAGGATTCCATCTCAGATCGCTAAGCATCCAGCCATTCTTACAGAGTCCACACTCTTGATGGCCTGCTCGAAACAAGTTGGGTCATCATCTCATGATGCAATCCTCGCTTCCACTGTCATAAAGAAAACCGAAGTATCTCTCAGGTGGGTGAGGAACCCTACTAGATCGGCGAAGAGGCTGAGGTTCGTTGGAAACTATTGAATCTTTTGGTTCTACCAAATCATCAGCTGAAGTTTGTATAGATGGAACTCTTTCCAGTTCTACCTCATGACCAATAATTTCTTCACAAGAAATTCCCTTTCACAAAGGTGGCATGCTGAGAAACAAAACACCTTTGTTCCTCGGTTCAGTAGAAGATATTCCCTTGCGAATGCTTAGGATATCCAATAGACTTCCACAGAACTGACCTTGCCTCGAGCTTGTCTGGATTATGCTTTTAGACATAGGCCGGACAACCCCAATTCTTAACTTCCTTATGAGATGGGCTCTTTCCATACCATATCACATATGGAGTGGTAGGCACCTGATTTGATTGTGTAAGTCTACGCTAGCGCCCCGGCCGTCTACAGACGCCAAATGCGGAACAAAAACTTTTAAACTGGCGCTATCGTATACTTTAACCCGGATCTGCCATTATTGCTAAACTAACAAACTGTAAAGAGTGTAGGAATGTTATACCGAACGATCCGAGTCCTTCGTTCTTCAACCATCATCCCACGCTCCGTTGCGGCTGCTTCGATCTCGTCGATCTCCGAAATCCTTGTCGAGGTGGCACCACGTCGACGATTCTTTAAACGGGCTCCCGCCTCTGACTCGAGGCAACTCGATCGTCAAGTTTGCTAAAAGAGACGACCAAGAATGATGTAGAGATTGAGTAGATGACTTTGTCTCACTTCGTCCAAGACCGTGGACGATCGGTAAATGAAGTTGCCATTTTTCAATCGGGTGATGGAACGAACCGAAATATGAAATTTCCATACACCCAAAACTATAGTCTTTTCTCTCTCAAAAATGGAAATCAATCACACACTTCTCACAAGGGTGGCCGGCCATATTTATTGAAGGAGGGAGGTGACCGTAGGAGGAGGGAGGTAACCTTAAGAAAAATATCAAATGAAAATATCCTAAGGAAAACAAAATAGCATGATGACTCAAAAAATTGAACCAATCACATTAAGCCTAGTCACCTTATCATGAATGACTCATCAAGCCTCGTCATCACTTCTAGAAGCTTCTAGAATGATGACTCACCCCATCTGTAGAAAAGATAAATCCGTCTTTAACAGAATGTTAAAAGACGGCTGATAGAAAACTGGAAACTGGCAACTTCCAAAAGTGATCCTGAAACGACTTTCAGGATAACCCCGAAACTGTATAAATATACCCGCATTTGTATTACGACCGAATACAAATGCAACTGAGACAAAGATATTATACCTACTCAATATAATACTCGGATCCGGCTTAAACCAAAGCCGACCAGTATTATCTGCCCAAAAAATAACACGTGCGAAAACGCACGTGCATTTTCCGAACCCTGCCATAAAACCATACGGCCTCTACAACGTTTCGCCCGAACTTGTGAAACTGTCTGTGGGGGACTCTAATGACTCGTCAGTATCCTGGCAGTGGGTTTAACCACAAACCGTCAGCGGCACTAGCAATGCGTAACGGCTGCCCATGGACTGACCTCAAGGGATGCCGATGAGCGCACTCATCCAGAAAACCCTACTGAGCCTAACAGTGACAATGTATATACAGTCCGGTCCGTTCGTCAATGAGTATCGCATATCTGCCTAGGGGGCTAGTAACGTCAGACCCCAATAGCAGTATAAGTCGTGTCGGAGTGAAGCCCAATAACACCCTGAGATACTACTGGAGTACCTACCAGTAAATCTCCTGCCATGGCCATGGACTTTGTGTAATGGCTCTCCTAGACACAGCACGACCTCGCCCCCAATACCGGGAGAGACGAATCCCCTGCCGATCCGCTCACGTGCCTCCATATGGCTCGGGACTGTACCCAAAAGCTACCTGTTTGCACGACTCCTTTGAGCCGTGGTAGGGTAGAAATCAAAGCACAGTGGGAACTCACACGAGACAAATGACGACCTCAGGTCGATGAACTAACCTGTACACATGTCACCAGGGAACTGCTATCTGACGGTAGATATAATACTAACTAGCAGATTCCCGGCGAGTCCTGTCCGGTGTACTCATAACCCAATGAGCACCTGTATACATCTTAGGTGATCCAACTGACACCAGTGGCTTGTGAGACCGGCCACCGCCCCTCGTCGGGGTCTCGACTGTATACACTAGTCTACTCCGGAGTATCGATGCCCTGTCTCGAAACTCCCACGACTAGGGACCACAATTAAGGATATGCGTATAAACCACCCAACTCTCACGTATATGATCGCCATCATACTGTTGGTAGTAAAGCAAGATCCTAAGGGCTCTATCAAAGTGTAACATGCAATCAGTCACCTGAACATGTACACGACTGATAAAGACAAACCAGATAGCATACTATCATCTCGAGTAAGACTGTCCTACCGGGATAGGTCCTCCGCAATCATTGCAATCACGTACCTGCGATCCAATAATTGACTATGAGGGCACTATCTCCAACAATCTCCCACTTGCACTCAAGGCTAATATTGCGATGTCGACTACTCACAGCCCGTGTGAAACCAACACCCAACTCCTCTACTAATCAGTTTCACAAAGCCCGTTTGTAAAACTATTGTGTTCGAGAAATAGCCTCAGTGAGTGGATCCGCCTAGAAGTATCTTTCTATATCTCTCTTAATCTCAAGTTCGCGGAGAAAACCATCTCCCGAATTGAGTAATACCTGTCTTAGAACATGTCTGGATATCTGATGGGACCTTAGTTCATAAATGAACTCCATATCCAAACTTCTTAGACTGTATGGATCATTGAACCTAATCAGTATCTGGCACCATGCCACCCACAGTATCCTCTTGGACCACCTGTCCATAATACTGTCCCTCTTCGTTAGAGGGAAAAACTAAAAAACTCTGACAATCACTCTGTCAACCATGTCACCTTTGAAGCTTGGAATGATAACCGTCTCCCGAAGGAGTCTGCCGTCATCAAATCCGTAGAACATTTACTTATGTTCTAAAACTGCTTCCTTATGTTTCTCCAGGATTGGATTAATACAAACTTATTGCATTTAGTGCAAAACCAACATTTGGTGTGGTACTTGACATCTCATGATTGACTCAATTGCCTAAGCAAGTGATCTGCCAATCATGCACATCCCTCTCCACTTTAGTCTATACGACACCTTTAGAGAGGGTGACTCCATCACCTGCAGGTACACTACCATGCTAGGATTCAACTATTCTAAAAACCATTAGAATATCTGTCAAAGTACCCTCATTGGGAAACTACCCAAATCCAGATCTAAAACCATAGATCTAGAAACCAAAATGTCAAATATTATATCCATATCCTGTCTGGAGAAACAACTGTGTGACGACCACAGTACAACCGATCGTAGTATAGAAATTTTACTTCCTACTCTGTGTATGTCATCCAGATACCATGACATCACACCCTACTACCTTCTTAACAGATCCATCCCCTATTCTGATTGAAGTCAAACCCATGACTATCACATCAAAATTAGATGATCTATCTCCGCTATATTTGCTCAAGTCTATAAATAGACATAAGCTACTTGCCCACCATGCTTCCGTTGCTCCCACTGACTACGACAACCCTCCTACCGGGTCTCATATACTGGAACAACAGTAGTGTCAAGTCTGGGTAGATAAGAACCTCCCTGTCACCGTCCTTGAGGCTACTGAAGTACCTCTCGGGTGTCTGAGGTTACCTACCATACTTGCGGAGTGGCTATTGGAATGTCAAACCTGATTGAATGTATAGGTCCTATTAAATTTTCCGTAATCGTTCGCGGTTCTGGAATCACTTCCAGTTCTGCCATACTCCCACTACTGTTTTTCTGAAAAAGATCCATTTTTACTAAAACTGTGGCGAGTTAAGAACAATATCACTATTGATCTTCTAAATGGTAGAAAATCAACCCTCGTCATAGCCAGGGTCAACCCACAAACAGCCATTACAGAAACGTGCCCTGAGTTATCCAGAGTCTGGTTTTAAGCATAAGCTGGACAACTCCCCGTACCTTAATTTCTTTTAAGGTACGATCCATCCAATACAGAAACTTTGGCACTTATTTAATTGGAACCATATTCAAATCATGCAGCTGTCTCCAGTGCATATCAACTTAATGGAAAGAGACTAATCAGCATTACTCAACTTAGGAATCCATCCAATTACGAGTAACCTGAAAGAGAAACAAGTTTCTCAAAACCATCACTATCATCTGAATACCAATCACAAGAATCTACATCTTCGATCTCTTTGAAGAATCCCGATACTTGTGATACCTGGTTCTCTACTTTATTCTTATACCCACAACTTCTCAAAACTTAGACCTTGTATTTCTACGAAACACTTGTCTAAATACTAGAGAAGTTATAAGTAAACAGAACATAGTACGAGGACCTACCCCTTTGTCCTGATGGACACTGGACAACATACAATACTCTGTATAAGTCCGCTGAGTTGAACAACTCAAAACCTGTGCGTTGTAGGTGGAAAACTGTACCCTGGCGATTTCCTCAAATATCACCAATTACAACGAATTCCGATATAATGAGGATGATCACCTAATTCCCAATATCTTACTCCCACTCATCATCTGTAAAACCATACAGATATGAGAATGAAACCTGGTAAATACATACCCTTGGAGTAAGTGTCTAATCGGGAAAACAGTTTTTCCTTTAACAATGCACTGAAACATGAAAATGTTTCGTAGGGGTATCCTGGTATTCATAGCAATGCCTCTTCCATAATCCAATTCATGACTTCAACCGTATATTTTATTGCCATCTCTCCAAATCCCTTTATTTGTCTTTAGTCGTTACCTTCTGTACACCATCGTTAGGCTAAATGGTTTTCTTCCTTCCCTACCGTTCGGCACCAGCCTATGGTTTGGAAGAAGACTATCCAGTAAGCATAATAGGTGTACCCTCCTAAACCAAGGAGTACTCGCAACTGAGAGAAGGTGATGATAAAAGACAACTGAATAATACCTTATTCTTTTAAAGGTGAAATAGGAGTGGCGATGAAGTACGCGGTTTTGGCCGTGAATGATATCAGTCGCAATTTACTTTGCCCTCTTTCTAATCCCTTTATTTTGTCTTTACATATTACCTTCTGCACACCCTACTTATGCTAATTGGTTTTCTTCATTCCCTACCTTTCGGCACCAGCCTATGGTTTGGAATAAGACTATCCAATAGGCGTAATAGGTGTACTCTCCTAAACCAAGGAGCTCTCGCAACCTGAGAGAAGGTGATAATAAAAGACAACTGAATAAACCAATTCTATTTCTCCTGAACCTGGATCCATCCCCGAAGAAGTCCCTTCGAGTTCGTATATAACCATACGAAGGATCTATCCAATGGAAGTGGATATCAGTAGTAATACGGGTGTTCTGAGAAATTCAAAGGGTAAAAGAAGGAGTGGCAATGACTTATGCAACTCAGACAATCCAAAAGCCAGTATTTTAAGAAGGTTCGGTCAACTTGGTTACTGAGTCATAGTCTAGGGTCGGTCAAAAGGTCGCTGCCATAGAGAGAGAGAGAGAAAAGAAACACTCTGCGTGCACTCTAACCTAGATCAGAATGGTCATCACTTTATCTAATCCGGAAACCTCCCACTGTCCTGTCAAATTCTCCTCCAAACCTAAAGAAGAATCAATCGGGATCACCCGACGAGTAAACCAACTCATCAGTGGGAATCAGGATCCAACTCTCATCGCATGATAACGTGATGGAATGCATCCACGTTACTCATACTCCAGAAGGTATGCGCATACTCGGCAAGTTTCAGTTTCTTTAGAAACTCCTGATATTGTTTTTTGCCCCATGCTCTTATAACCTTGGCTTTGGTCAAAGTGTCATAAGTCACATGCCAAGTTCTACCCATCACTATCTTGTCAATTTGAACCCATCCGCACATGCCCCTGACTTTGGCCAATCGGCAGAACGACTGTCCCAAACTAACTCATCTATCTATGCAACAATTGAATACCCAGCAGCTACCAAACACTATGCCTTAACTTTGGCTAAAATGCATAGCTTGAATACTACTAAATACCCAAAAGAAGTGACGGAGGGCTACGGCTGGTTTTTGGCGAAAAACCTTTAGCGTAGTGAACTTGATATCGCTGAAGGAACATAATAGCTTTTTAAAATATAGTGGCGAAAACCTTTTGCTAAAGAGGTCACTCCCGGTAAAGGGATCTCGGCTCTTTCCTCGTGAAATGAGGTGCAGGATATTCCACTGAATACCGCTATGCAAAGCAACATGTAATCGACTATAGTGAAGTTATTACCCTGACGCAAACTTCTGTCCAAGGGGTCGGTCCCGGTGAAGGGATATCGGCCCTTGCCTCGTCGAATGAGGTGCTGGATATTCCACTGAATACCGCTATGCATAACAAAAGGAAACGTCTTTGCAATAACACTTTTTAAATTGTTCCAACAACTGTATACAGGTTTGTTTTTACTTTGCATTGATCAGAATCAACGCAGTCCCATCAATCAATCACACCAGAAAAGAACGAAAATAAAATGTACGTATATGCCATCCGCATTCGTCACTGGGTCCCGTCATTACCCGTTAGGTTACTTAACTAACGACAGAGCGGGGACTGGACTAGCGCGGGTGCAAAACATATACAACATCTAATAGTATATAAACCAATATACATAATCGCTCCAGGCGTGATAGTATGCAACATTACAGAAAAGTAATAAGCATCACAGAACAATACAGATAATCTGGGATCCCCGAGTTTCACAGAGCCTCTGCTGAAACCCGACGTTCCCCTGTCGTGTGGATAGCCTGTGCAATGAAACCTAGACCCCTACGGGTGCGGCAAGTTACCCGCCAAAACCTGAAGCGAGGCAGTCCCCCACAACATAGTGAATGGAACACCCGGCACTTCACGGAATCCGGTAAATTGAGCACCCCTCCTTGGGTCAACCTGTACCCCCTACGAGTGCGGCGAATAGTCTGCCAATTCTGAAGTGGGACCCCTCTGCCTCTCAAAGCCATGAGATGCGGGCCCGTTGCCCTCCCGAACCCGGCTATCCGTGCACTCCGTCGCGGGGTATAATCCAGTACAGTAATGAAAAATAGTACAATAGGTACATCGACCGCAACCTGGTCATGCCCCAAAAGAATATTATACAACAGGCAGTGACGGCAGTCCACAAGTTGGACGCTCGCCCCGCAATATCAAATGTACAAATAAACTCAAACTGTACTATCATTGCACACTGCTATCCACCACGACAAATCCGCAACATTACAGCACAACACAGAACATCAACGCGAATGTCACGTTCGCAAACCCGTCTAAAAGAACTATAGCAATCAGACGCGGTTTACCGATCAAATGACATTCCCGGTCGGAGATATAATGTAAGCACTGTAAACTAACGTGTTTAAATTTCGATCGACCAAATATCAAGATGTGGGACCCACAACAAAACTGTAGAACAGTAATAAAACCTGGGCCCAAACTATATTTATAAAAAACCCCAAAATCCATCACAGAACCCACTGGAAAAAATTGGGCGCACGTGCTCCTCACATGGCCGCGGAAGCGCGGCCAAACCATGGGTTTGGCCGCCCTTCCGCGGCAGCTTGGAGGAATCACGATCCCAAATTTCTTCATGGTTCTTAGAAATGCCTGCACGGATTTTTAAGACATCCAGAAATAAATTTTGAGAACATTTAAAATCGACAGAAACTGTCAAGCAAGGATTTTGCAATTTTCGATTTCCGGTCGGATCGATATTTTAAACGCGTTAGCACAAGTTAGTATAGCAAAATGGTGAGGCTCTGATACCACTGTAAGTCTACGCTAGCGCCCCGGCCGTCTACAGACGCCAAATGCGGAACAAAAACTTTTAAACTGGCGCTATCGTATACTTTAACCCGGATCTGCCATTATTGCTAAACTAACAAACTGTAAAGAGTGTAGGAATGTTATACCGAACGATCCGAGTCCTTCGTTCTTCAACCATCATCCCACGCTCCGTTGCGGCTGCTTCGATCTCGTCGATCTCCGAAATCCTTGTCGAGGTGGCACCACGTCGACGATTCTTTAAACGGGCTCCCGCCTCTGACTCGAGGCAACTCGATCGTCAAGTTTGCTAAAAGAGACGACCAAGAATGATGTAGAGATTGAGTAGATGACTTTGTCTCACTTCGTCCAAGACCGTGGACGATCGGTAAATGAAGTTGCCATTTTTCAATCGGGTGATGGAACGAACCGAAATATGAAATTTCCATACACCCAAAACTATAGTCTTTTCTCTCTCAAAAATGGAAATCAATCACACACTTCTCACAAGGGTGGCCGGCCATATTTATTGAAGGAGGGAGGTGACCGTAGGAGGAGGGAGGTAACCTTAAGAAAAATATCAAATGAAAATATCCTAAGGAAAACAAAATAGCATGATGACTCAAAAAATTGAACCAATCACATTAAGCCTAGTCACCTTATCATGAATGACTCATCAAGCCTCGTCATCACTTCTAGAAGCTTCTAGAATGATGACTCACCCCATCTGTAGAAAAGATAAATCCGTCTTTAACAGAATGTTAAAAGACGGCTGATAGAAAACTGGAAACTGGCAACTTCCAAAAGTGATCCTGAAACGACTTTCAGGATAACCCCGAAACTGTATAAATATACCCGCATTTGTATTACGACCGAATACAAATGCAACTGAGACAAAGATATTATACCTACTCAATATAATACTCGGATCCGGCTTAAACCAAAGCCGACCAGTATTATCTGCCCAAAAAATAACACGTGCGAAAACGCACGTGCATTTTCCGAACCCTGCCATAAAACCATACGGCCTCTACAACGTTTCGCCCGAACTTGTGAAACTGTCTGTGGGGGACTCTAATGACTCGTCAGTATCCTGGCAGTGGGTTTAACCACAAACCGTCAGCGGCACTAGCAATGCGTAACGGCTGCCCATGGACTGACCTCAAGGGATGCCGATGAGCGCACTCATCCAGAAAACCCTACTGAGCCTAACAGTGACAATGTATATACAGTCCGGTCCGTTCGTCAATGAGTATCGCATATCTGCCTAGGGGGCTAGTAACGTCAGACCCCAATAGCAGTATAAGTCGTGTCGGAGTGAAGCCCAATAACACCCTGAGATACTACTGGAGTACCTACCAGTAAATCTCCTGCCATGGCCATGGACTTTGTGTAATGGCTCTCCTAGACACAGCACGACCTCGCCCCCAATACCGGGAGAGACGAATCCCCTGCCGATCCGCTCACGTGCCTCCATATGGCTCGGGACTGTACCCAAAAGCTACCTGTTTGCACGACTCCTTTGAGCCGTGGTAGGGTAGAAATCAAAGCACAGTGGGAACTCACACGAGACAAATGACGACCTCAGGTCGATGAACTAACCTGTACACATGTCACCAGGGAACTGCTATCTGACGGTAGATATAATACTAACTAGCAGATTCCCGGCGAGTCCTGTCCGGTGTACTCATAACCCAATGAGCACCTGTATACATCTTAGGTGATCCAACTGACACCAGTGGCTTGTGAGACCGGCCACCGCCCCTCGTCGGGGTCTCGACTGTATACACTAGTCTACTCCGGAGTATCGATGCCCTGTCTCGAAACTCCCACGACTAGGGACCACAATTAAGGATATGCGTATAAACCACCCAACTCTCACGTATATGATCGCCATCATACTGTTGGTAGTAAAGCAAGATCCTAAGGGCTCTATCAAAGTGTAACATGCAATCAGTCACCTGAACATGTACACGACTGATAAAGACAAACCAGATAGCATACTATCATCTCGAGTAAGACTGTCCTACCGGGATAGGTCCTCCGCAATCATTGCAATCACGTACCTGCGATCCAATAATTGACTATGAGGGCACTATCTCCAACAGATTGGAACCCTATTCAATAGGTATGCAACTTCTTAAGTGCATAACTCCTAAAAGGAAATAGGAAACTCAGTAGTACTCATCATAGAGCGCACCATATCTAATAGGGTAAGATTGCTCCACCCCGATACACCGACGTGCTGTGGTGTATACGGAGGAGTAATGCTGAGAGAGAATCTTATTCTCCTTTAAAATAGTCCAGGAATCCCGTGCTCAAGTATTCTCCTCCCTGATCGCATCAAAGGATATAATACTTATACCCTTTTTGGTTCTCTACTTCTAACTCATACTCATTGAATTTCTCAAAAGGTTCAGACTTGTGTTTCAATAGGAACATATGTGCGAATCTTGAGAGACCATCTGTGAATATAATAAAGTACAAAGAACCAGTCCTGGCATGTGTAGACAGGGGACTTACATACATCATCATGTATCAATCCCAAGAGTTCACTAACTCTTTCTATGTTTCCAATAAACAGAGCTATGGTCATCTTATCTTTGTGACTGTTAGTGTATATGCCCTAGAGGCCATTACTGTATCATACTAATTTGTATATTACTTAATGGAAGCTTGGGATATTCACCTTGTATAAACAATCTTGCTCAATATAGTAGTATGCTACTTGGTTTGTTTCTACTTCAATGTGTACATGTGTTTATTTTAGTATATCACCTATACACATTAGTGGAGCCCTTAGGATCTTTGCTTGATTACCAGCGTTGTGATGGTAGTCACACTAGTGGGGGCTGGGTAATCTATAAGCACATCCTTATACAGGTCCCTAGTTGCAGGACTATCGAGACAGGGCATCGATACTCCGGAGTAGACTAGCGTATGCGCTTCTCATCCCAGTGTGGGAGATGGTCTGTCCCACAGCCATTAGTACGTCGTACTGGAGATAGTATACGGGTGCTCGTTAGGTTACGAGTACACTGGACAGGACTCGTCGGGAACTGACCGGTTGGTATTATACCTATCGTCAGTTATCAGTTCCCAGGTGACATGAGTACAGCTTAGTCCGCTGACTTGACACTGTCACTTTGCCTCGAGTGTGTTCCCACTGTACTTTGATTACTACCCTACCACGGCTCAAAGGAGTCGTGCAAACAGGTGGTAGTTGGGTGCAGTCCCGAAGCACTTGGAGGCAGTGACGGTTAGACAGGATTCGTCTCTCCCGGTATTGGGGGTTGACATCACGCTGTGTCTAGGAGAGCCATTACACGAGTAGTCCCTGGCCAGGGCAATCGAGATATACTGGTAGGCTTCCAGTGTTATCTCAGGGTGTTTTGGGCTTCACTCCGACACGACTTGTACCGCTATTAGGGGACTGAAGTTTACCGCCCCCTAGGCCTGCCATGCGATGTATCAGACGAACAGACCGGACTGTACGGAGATTGTCACATTCAGGCTCAGTAGGAGTTCAGATGGGTTTCACCTCGTCATTCTTCTTGTCGGCATCTACCTGGGGACCGTTACGCACAGCTAGTGCCGCTTGCGGTCTGTGGTTAAACCCACTGCCAGCGTAGTGTCGAGTCTTTAGAGTCCCACACAGAAAGCTATTCGCCTTTAGGCAAAAGAGTAGAGGCCGCATGGTTTTGTGGCAGGTCGCATGGTTTTGCGACAGGGTTCGGTCACATCCGTGCACTTATGCACGTACAGTGTCCGGACAGTTTACACTAGCGGGCTTTGGTTTAAGCCAGATCCTAGTGTACGTATTGGGATTGGATTTATCCAGTTTGTATTCGTGTTCCTCGGAACGCGGATGCGGGTGTGTATGCACAGTTGACAGAGAGACAGAGGCAGAGGATTCTCATTAGGGTTGTTGACCGTTGACTGTTGACTATTGACTTTTTGCTTAAGCCTAATGAGAATATGATATATGATTAACAATTATATTAATTAAGTATTGTGGTGACATGGTTGATGAGGGGTTGACTTTGTTGACTTGTTGACTTTGTTGACCGGTTGACTAGGTTGGACTAGTTGACCATCATGATGACAATGGCTATCATTTCATGGCAAAGACTTTTTTACTTGCTTGTTTCTCTTGTGAGAAATGAGTGCATGAAATGATATGGCTATTGTGGCTTAAACTATTTACACAATACTTGAATACTATTTTGTGATGATGGTTATGGATTATGAGAGCCAAGAGAGAAAAGTCTTCTCTCATTCTATCATTCTCATTCTCTCTCTTGTTCTTGAGCTCTCATCTCCTTCCTCTTGCTCTCCCTCTCTTGGTCTATGGTTCACTTGTCTCATGTGTTGAGAACCAAGAACCATAGAGAAAATCCCAACACATTCTTCTCTACTCACTCTAGTTCACAAGGTTTAGCAAACCAAGTGAACTAGTTTCTTCAAAGATCGAAGAAGAAGCCAAAGGTCGAAGCTTTCGAGGTGGATCTATCTTCGGCGCAAGGAGACGACGGAGTGAAGACGATCCGGACAACCATCGAGAGTCAAAGAAGAAGGAGTTCAAGAAAGTAAGGTATAACCCCCTAACCGAGTAGTTAACAACTCCTAGTTAGGTTGTTAGTTAGATGTTTAACAAAGATCCAGTTTTGAGTCCATGTTACCACCTCTAGAAAAATTGTTTTTCACCAAATTCCGCATGCCCGAAAGTACCTGGAGAGGTAGCATGGACTTACAGTGGTATCAGAGCCTAGTTAAACTCTATCTAACATGTTAGCAAAGTAGCTAGAAGATCCATTAAAGAAAAGTCGCAAAACGAACCCAAAATCGCCAAGTTTCTTCCGATTTTTATTCTGCTCAAAAGTTGATAATTTTCATCTTAAAAATCTGCTCAGGCTTTTGTTAGAATAACCACCAAATTTGGTCCCACGAACGGTTCAAAGCGCCGCGGAAACGCGGCGGGAGCACGCTCCCGCCGCGGTTCCGCGGCCGAGTTGACTCGGCCGGGGTCCATCTTTGGTGCAGTGTATTTCTGGGGTTGTTTTGGGATTTTTGGAATATGTGTTTTCTGCCCAGATTTTTCAGAACGAAAATTTTGTATTTAGGGCCTATAAATCCGTATTTTTGATCGAACTTCTAAAAGACTTAAGCTGACGGGTTTTTCTGTGATGTGATATTTGTATTGAACGTCTGTTAATCGCTATATGTTGATTAGTGGGGGTTATACAAATCTGTGATCTGTAATGTTGCTGGAATGTGTATATGAATTCATTGGATTGTCGCGGGTGAATAGCCGGGGGTTGTGAGACGAGAGTTTTCTTTTCTTTCAATTCATGTAAATTTGTAAATTGATGTAATAATTATTTGAATGGCCGCACAACCGGGTCGGGGTTGTAACCGTCATTGTATAATTTCTTTTTACTGTTTTTGCTCCTAGGATAGACCCATGGAGGGGGTGAACAAACTACCGGGTATGCCGAAGTCCCGAGTGGCCTATTCACGGGGATGAGGGAGGTTGCTTCGCTTCGGGTACTTGGCGGGTAGTTTGCCGCACCCGTAGGGGTCTTGGGTGGGGTATTGGCTATTCACCGCGACCGTGTAATCTGCTTTTCGTTACAGGCTCGTACGAATTGCAGCTTCCTAGTATATCCAATGTATTCATCTGTGATCTGAAATGTCTATCATTGCAATATATCTATATATGATATTATTTAGGCGTTGCTTATGTTTTACAGCCGCGCTAGCCCAGCCCCCGCTCTGTCGTTAGTTAAGTAACCTAACGGGTAATGACGGGGCCCCATGGCGAATGCGAATGGCATAAGCGTACGTCATATTTTGGTTGTTTTCTGCAATGGTAGGATTAAATGATGGGACGCATTAAAAGAACTAATGCAAGAATATCACGCATTAAAAGAACTAATGCAAGAAAATAAACCAAGTAAAAGTCGTTGGAACACTTTCGAAAAACCACTCGGTTCTTTTCAAAACAAACTTTTAAATGCGGAGTTTGAGCCACTCTTTTTAAAAGCTATCTCGTTCCATCGACCATATCAAGTTCACTACGTTCACGGTTTCGCCAAAACCATTCGTAGCCCTCCGTCGTTTCACATAAATAGTCAATAGTATTCAAGCTATGTATGTTGGCCAAAGTCAAGGCATAGTGATTAGTAGCTATTGGGTATTCATGTGTAGCATAGATAGATGCGTTGGTTTGGGACAGTCGTACTGCCATTTTGGCCAAAGTCAAGGGTAGGTACGGGTGGATCCAAATTAACCTGGAGAATGACGGGTAGAACTTGACATGCGACTTATGATATTTTGGCCAAAGTCAAGGTCATAAGAGCATGGGGCAAAAATCCACATCGGGAGTTTCAAAAGAACTGAAACTTGCTAGTGTTGCATACCATTTGGAGTGTGATGATTTTGGTAGGATTCCTTCAGTTTCGTCACGCGATGATATTTGGATCCCGATCCTACTGTGAGTATATGCTACTCCTCGGGAGATTTCTCACTTAACGATCAATGCTATAAACCTAGTAGGTGTCTAGAAAGGTGTTAGCGGGGCTACGCCCCCAGGGAAAAGAGGTTCTTAAATTAAGGAACTTCGCGAAAGCGTTGGAAAACCTCCCTCGAAGTACCGACACCAGTCTGGCCGAACGGTTAAACAAGTATTGTACGGTGAGATTGATCCTGACTAATTCTTCCTTTTTGGTTTTAAGGAGGGATTCGAGAAACAGTGGGAGCCATCCTGTTTAGACAAACTAAAAACCACTCTAAACTTGCAAGAGCATCATGCTGAGTGTTTCTTCTTCTCTCTCCTAATTGCAGCGACCAATCGACATGACTGGACTTAAGTTACTTCTAAATAAAAACATACTGACAGGGCCAAATTACAAAGATTGGCTCAGGAATGTCAAAATGGCAATCACTTACGACAAGCTGGGGTATCTTCTTACCACCAAAGCTCCCCCTGTCCCAAGTCCCACCTACAGCGTCGCGGATAAGGAAATCCGTAAGACCTGGGAGATTGATAGCGCGAAGGCCAAGTGCCTCGTACTTGCCTCGATGGACAACGAACATCAGAGGAGGCACGAGAATATGGACCTTGAATCCATATTTCTCCATACAAAAGAACTGTATGGAGAGCAATCTCGTATCGCAAGATACGAAGTGTCGAAGAAGTTATTTTCGGCAAGGTTGGCCATCGGATCATCGGTAGCGGAACACGTGCTTAAGATGATTGGCTTCATTAAGGAGCTCGCGGAACTTGGAACCACGTTGGAGAATGAGCTCTATACGGACTTGATTCTCCAGTCCCTTCCTTCCACTTACGCCCAGTTTATACTGAACTTCAACTTACAAGAAAAAGAAGTTGAACTTTCAGAACTCCTCAACATGCTGAGGAGTGCAGAGGGCACCCGACAGAAAGGTAGGGAAACATCCACTTTGTTTGTAGGAGGATCTTCCTCTTCTAGATCCAAGGCGAAAGCCAAGGGAAAGAAGAAGAAAGCCTTCGCCAAACAAAGGGGCGGTGTTAGTAAAGTGGATACGAAGGGAAAAGCAAAAGCAACAAAGAAAGCGGGGCAGCTTGTGGATAAAGAAGAATGCTTCTATTGTCATAAGAAAGGTCACTGGAAGAATGATTGCAGGGCTTGGAAAGCCAGGACATAGGAATTGAAGCAGGTTGCGGCTTCGGCTTCAGGTGTGTATGTTATTGAAAACTGTCTTTCAATAAACTCTACTTCCTGGGTATTGGATACCGGATCAGGATCTCATATCTGTAATTCTTTGCAGGCGTTGAGAAACCGTAGGGTTTTGAAAGCAGGTGACATGACCCTCAGAGTTGCAAACGGAGCTAGCATGGATGCTAAGGCCGTGGGGGACTATCACCTAGGAATGTCAGATGGACATGTTTTGGTTTTGCGTAATTGCTTTTTTGTACCCAACGCAACTTGTAATATCATCTCTGTATCTTTAGTTTCTAAAGAAGGTTATGAATTTGTGTTTGTAAGTAATGTTGTAAACATTCACCTTAATCAAATTCTGATTGGGTCAGGTACATTGAGCAATGGTATATACGTATTAAACCAACCACAGATTTTCAACGTCCAGAATACACACAAAAGAAAGTCTCCGGAAATAAATCAGACTTTCTTATGGTATTGTAGACTGGGTCACATCAATAAGAGAAGGTTGACGAAGTTACATACAGAAGGATATTTGAATTCATTCGAATATCAATCGTATGCCACTTGTCAATCATGTCTCAAAGGAAAGAAGACAAAGACTCCGTTCACTGGACACGGAGTAAGAGCGAGCGAGCTCTTGGGACTCGTACACAGTGACGTGTGCGGTCCAATGTCTACACATGCGCGAAGCGGTTATTCTTACTTCATTACTTTTACGGATGACTTCTCAAGGTACGGTTATGTCTTCTTAATGAAACATAAGTCCGAAGCCTTTGGAAAGTTCCAGGAATATAAGAATGAAGTAGAAAAACAAACCGGCAAAAGTATTAAGATTCTAAGATCGGATCGAGGTGGAGAATACTTGAGTGCCGAGTTCCTGGACTATTTAAAAGAGAACGGAATTCTCTCTCAGCTTACTCCTCCATACACTCCGCAACATAACGGTGTATCGGAGAGACGGAACCGAACCCTATTGGATATGGTACGGTCCATGATGAGTAACGCTGAGTTACCGCGATCATTCTGGGGGTATGCGCTAGAATCAGCTGCATATCTTTTGAACTGAGTTCCTACTAAGACTGTGCCTACTGTTAGTTATATGTATGCCCTAGAGGCCATTACTATACATAGGATGTATATTGTAGTGGATGTTGGGACATATATAGGGAGGACTTTCTTGCTCGACATGATAGTATGCTATCTGGTTACTCTTTACCTTAACGTGTATACTGATTGTCTCTCTGTTACATGTTGGTAAAGCCCTTAGGATGTGTACTTGACTACCTAGACTATGATGCGGATCATACTAGTGGGGACATGGTAGTCCATAAGTACATCCTTCAATGTCCCTAGTCGTGGGTGTATCGAGACGGGGCATCGATATACCATAGTAGACTAGCGTATACCTTCTCGACCCATACAGATGGGCGATGGATGATCCCATATCCATTGGTGTTTGACATCAAAGATGATATACGGGTGCTCAGTAGAGACTGGGTACACTGGACGGACTCGCCGAGAACTCCCAGATGGTATTATACCTTACGTCAGATGGCAGTTCTCTGGTGACACTGGTACAGAGTAGTCTATTGACCCGAGATCGTCATAGAGTCTTGTGTGATTCCCACTGTG
Source organism: Agapanthus africanus (assembly GCA_030015575.1). NCBI lineage: Eukaryota > Viridiplantae > Streptophyta > Magnoliopsida > Asparagales > Amaryllidaceae > Agapanthus > Agapanthus africanus. The sequence goes on along the minus strand of JASDDO010000010.1, from coordinate 285,477,892 downwards.
CTTTGATTTCCACCTTACCACGTCCAAGAGGGCGTGCAAAACGGTGGTTTTTGGGTACAGTCCCGAATCACATGGAGGCAATGAGCGATAGGAGGGGATTCGTCTCTCCCGGTATAGGGAGTTGATGTTGCACTGTGTTCGATTGGCTATAACCGGAAATCCCTGGCCAGGGTTGCTGAGATTTACTGGTAAGTGTTACCAGTAGTTTCTCGAACTGTTATAGACCTCATATCGACACGACTTATCGAGCTATTGAGGTCTGACGTTTACCACCCCTAGGCGAGATATGCGATATATCAGACGAACAGACCGGACTGTACGGTAAGTGTTACTGGTTGGATTCACAGGAGTGTGAGCGGGCTTGCTCGTCGATCTTCTGATCGCTCAATACCCGGGTGGCCGTTACGTTTAGCAGACCGCTTGCGGCTTGTGGGTGTTTGATATGATCATCACCTGCTGCCGGCGTATTGACGAGTCTTTAGAGTCCTACACAGAGGTTTCCTGGCTCAAGCGAAATGAAATAGGAACGCATATGAGATATGTGCGGGACCGAGAATAATGCGTGTATGTGATACCGTATTCCATTCTCGCGATGAATGTATCGACTGGTTGTATGCGATATAACCTAGTTATCGATTCAAGGATTGATTCGATAAGCCGATACATTGGATATTAGTCGGTTATATGAGATATGACCGGATCGTTAAATCAAGTGTTGATTTAATGATTTAATGCATAATTATATATTTGATATATTACTTTGCATTAACTAGTATTGGTGCATTTAAAAGGATTTTCTCACTTGATGCACATTGTATATGTGATATATTTTTGTGCACTTGTTTGTATCATGTTTGATGATACTTGCTCACTTGGGTTTGTGTAAAGATTAAACCATGGTTGTGTAATAGTTAGGGTTTTATTTTTATTATCTATTTATTTATTTATTATTCATTTTGTTTATTTTGGCAAAAGAAAATGATAAAGAGAAAATGGTGGCTTTCTTTGTTTGTAGTTGAAGCTTCATGAAGCTTTGACTAAGTGACCATTTTGTCTCATGCTTAACCCTAACCATTCCACTTAACCATAGTCTATTCTCTACACATAACCATGGTATATTCTCTACACCTAACTATGGTTGATAATATGATAAGTATCATTTTGGTTTTCTATTTTTGAGACAATTTTAATACTTATCATATTCTTTCTTCATCTTCTTCTTCTTCATCAACATGAAGAAAGCTTGCCTCCATCAATGGAAACTTGAGAAAAAGAGTGAGAAATCCAATTCTAAAGTGAACCCACTTCCTATTTCTTCATCCTCTACCTCTTGCCAAGTAGTATAGGGTGTTTTCTTCACAAGTTTCATGACTTGGTGAAGTGGGAGCTTGATCTTGTGATGCCTCGACGTAGATCTTCTTCGGCATCATAGTCGATGACCTAGCCCGCCCATTTCTCCGATGAAGCCGACACTAGAGTCCAAGATCCGATTTGTACAGCGGAGGGACGTCTATGTGGAGCTATGGAGGTGGAGCACCGGATCTACAAAGGTTGTATTTCCGTTCACTTAGTTAAGTTGTTAACTAGTTGCTAGTTTCGCCTAAAATTCTAGTTAACGATCTAGTCTAGGGTTTCTCGGCACCGTAAAATTTGAAATTGGCATGGTTGATGCCTTGTGAGACTTCATTAGTGTGCCTAGGAACCCTAAAGTGGTATCAGAGCCTAGCTAGAGCCTTAGGCGATGTGTAGACGACGTTTGAAATCCGAACGAACCGAAACCCTAACTCCAAAGTTGCTCTCTGTACATTTTTCAAAAACTGGGTTTTTTCCAGATTAAAAATATGCAGAAAAACCAGCAGGAATATCTAAGAATTACTGTGAATTTCGAGCACCTGATTCCACCAAAATGCGGCGGAACCGCAGCATTAGCATGGCTAATGCGGCGGTTCCGCGGCCGTTTAGTCTCTTCTTGCATTGAATTTTGCACAGTAATTCCTATCTTGCAGTGCTGGTTTTCCTGGGAATTTTTAATCTGAACTCAAGAGTTGAGTTTTTTAGGTTGTATTGGGAGTTCGTAGATTCGATCGGATCATCAAACTTTGTCTAAGTGTTTTCCGGATAATTTGTTGAATATGTTAAAAAGTTCGACCGGATGTAAATACCCAATCTTTCCCCTGCCGGGAAATTTCCAATTGTTGGATATTTCTGTAGTTTAATCACGTTCTAAGTAGTGCAAGTAACGCGATGGTCCTTCTAGAAGACAACAAACCTTAACTCGATTATGTGACCGTCTTGAACTGCCCTTTGAACCTTAGGGTTTGCGGCAGTACGGCGTGCCACATGTGAGGCGTTGGCTTGACCCTTCTACGGCTGGACCGTTGGTACTGAGGCACGAAGTGAATGTTTTTAAACTTTTTTCATGTGTTGAGCTGTATCGGGAAAACTTGGGTGTTCAATTGTTCGATCGGAAAGTTTGACATTTTCTATTTATCCGGAATGTGATACAATAATTGGAATTCACAAGTAGTTATGTGATAACTGAATGAATGTTATAAACATAGCAGTTTAGTCTCACTTGATCGGTTGCCACGGAATTTAGATGTGATCAAAAGTCCGTCGCAATCACGTAGCGTACGCGGATACTCGCCGGGTAAACTTAATAGACAGCTACACCTCATAGCCCCGACCAAGTGACTGTAGGAGAACCCCGTCGCCGGAAGCATCCATTCGGGTGCTCGCGGTAGCGGTGTTCCGCCTTGGTGCACTTCGTCGACGGTATCGGGGGTGCATCCGCCTACTAAAGTTTGCAACGAGCATTCGATCAGGATGCCGGGAATCTTGTTGAATTGCCCGACTTGAAATTGAAAAGAGTTTTCGATAATGAGACTAAAATGCGGGGTTTATAATTGTTAGGCATGCGATGTCTAAGGAATTCATTTGATTAGGCATGCGATGTCTATGGAGGTTGCGGATTCCAACTGTTGTAGTTTTACACTTTCTTTTCTGTGACCGTAAGTGTAATATGTGATATCGCCGGTTTCATTGATATATGTCAACGACAATTGGGATACGCATATTTACTTACGTTGATGACATATGATGTTATGTGTTGCTGGATATGTTATATTGGATCGTCGCGTTTTGAATAGCCGGGGGTTTTTATGTGAGATGAGTGTTTTTCTTTTTCTTTCATGTAAAAACTTGTATGTAATATTCTTTTATTGGGGCACTTCCAGGTTGCGGAAGTTGTCACCGTTTGTATATTATTTACTTTTCCGCACTAGGATAGACCCAAGGAGGAGGGCACAAGTAACCGGGTTCTGGAGTCCAGTGGGAGACCAACTCGAGGAGTCGAGTCCGGGTCTCCTAACTCTAGAATTGGTAGGGTTGCTTGCCGCTCTCGTAGGGGTCTAGGGGTGTGGGTTTGGCTATTCATCGCGACCGTGGAATCCGTGTTTTATACTGGCTCGTATTGAAAACACGGACGTCCTAGTATATCCAATATTTCATATGTTTCTTCTGCTGCGATATCTGTGATGTGATCATGTGATGTTCTGTGATAGATACAGTATATAGTATATATGATATATTATATAGGCGTTACTTATGTTTTACACCCGCGCTAGCCCTGCCCCGCTCTGCCGTTAGTTACCTAACCTAACGGTGCACGAGGGGACATCGAGGCGAATGTGGATGGCATAAGTGTACGTCGTATTTATCTGTGATGTTTAGGTACTTAATTGATGGGACTTCATTAATGTGATTAATGAAAGAAAAGAAACCTAAGATGTTGTGGAATCGAATTTCAAAATAAAACAGGTAGCTACAGTTCTTGCTTTGCACAGCGGTATATATGATATATCCTGCACCTTATTCGATAAGGAAAGGACCGAGATCCCTTCACCGGGAGTGACTCCTTTAGCAATAACTGGCAGATGCTACACACTCGGTTTGTCTTTTGATTGCTTCTATAGTTTCTGCTTTGCACAGTGATATATATGATATATCCCGCACCTTATTCGATGAGGAAAGGACCGACGATCCCTTCACCGGGAGTGACTCCTTTAGCAAAACTAGAAAAGCCTCAAAAACACTCCATTTCAAAATTCATTCGATCCTACAACGATATCAAGTTCATTACGCAATAGGTTTTCAGAAAAACCTGTCGTAGCCCTCCGTCATTTCAGATAAGTAGTAGTTAGTATTCGTGCTATGTTTGTTGGCCTGCGTCAAGGCGTAGTGTGCGGTAGCTAACTAGTATTTATCTGCTTATGCATATGATGCAGATTGGATTAGGGTAGTCGTGCGACTTTGTTGGCCTGCGTCAAGGCTCGTGCGGGTGGGTTTAATTCAATCAGGAAATAACGGGTTGAACTTGACTAGCGCACTATAGTTTGTTGGCTTGCGTCAAGGTCATAAGACGCTAGGGGCAAAATTATCGGGAATTTCAAGTGTTGAAATTTGCAATGAGATTGCATACCTTTTATGAGATAGTTGGATCTCGATACCCACTGCGAGTAATTGTTACTCCTGGGAGAGTTTTACACATTACAATTAGCCGATCAAGTAGGTGTCTAGAAAGGTGTTAACGAGGTTATGCCTCTGGGAAAACGAGGTTTACATTAATTAGGTTCGTGCGAAAGCACGGGGGACCTCCCTCAAAGTACCGACACTGGCCTGGCTGAAAGATTGGCGAACTTGTAGCGTGTAATTAATCCTGGCTAGTCTTTCCTTTTAGGGTTTGAAGGAAGATTTGATAAAAACAGTGGGAAACATCCTGATTAGATAAAATAATAACCAATCTGATCTTGCAATAGCATACGCTGAGTGTTTTCTTCTCTCTCTCTCCAGGTAGCGACCATATCACGCCTTAATCAAGATAATAATACGGATAATTGACCGAACCCGCTTGTTATACTGAGCTGGGGAACGTTGGTCCCGCTCCAACTTATAATTGTTATAAGACAGAGCAGGAAATTGGGGAATACCAGATTTCCCGTGCCGCCCAAACGAAGAAAGTGCATATGATGCATCATCTTCGGGTGTGTTCGTTACACATAACTGTTTCTCAATATTCTTTACGTCCTAGGTATGTGATACCAGAACAGGATCCCAGATATGTAATCTGTTACATGGGCTACAGATAAGTAATGAACTGAGAACGGGTGATAAGTTTCATGAGGCAGAAAACGGGGCAAGTGTTGCAGCCAAGTCTGTTGGTCACTGTCACCCTGTATTTTCAATACATTGATTCTGAACGAATGTTATTAGATACCGAACCTGATATACAAAATCATATCAGTCTCTTTATTAGTAAAGAAATGATAAAATTTTGTATTGTTGGATAATGTTTTGAACATTTCCTATATCAAAAGTTGATCGATTCAGGCAGGTTATCTAAAAGCATTGATGTTCGAAATCAAACTACAGTTCTTAGTATCTAGAACACACACAAGAGGAAGAGTTCAGAAATGAACGGATCCTTCTTGAGGTATTGTAGACTAGGTCATATCAATGCGACCCGACTAGCTAAGTTTCATTTAGATGCATATTTAAATCAGTTTGAATTTACATCTTGTGAAACTTGCCAGTCATGTCACAAAGATAAGATGACCATAGCTCTGTTTATTGGAAACAGAGAAAAAGTTAGTGAACTTTTGGGATCGATACATGTTAATGTATGTTAGGTCCCCTGTCTACACATGCCAAGACCGGTTCTTTATACTTCATTACATTCTCTGATGATCTTTCGAGATTCAGACAAATGTTCCTGTTGAAATACAAGTCCGAACCTTTTGAGATATTCACAGAATATAAGTTAGAAGTAGAGAACCAATATGGGTATAAGTATTATGTCCTTTGATGAGATCAAGGAGGAGAATATTTGAGCACGGAATTCTTGGACTTTTCTAAAGGAGAATGAGATTCTCTTTCAGCATTACTCCTCCGTATACACCATAGCACGATGGTATATCAGGGCGGAGCAATCACACCCTATATGATAAGGTGTGCTCTATGATGAGTACTACTGAGTTACCTATTTCCTTTTGGGAGTTATGCACTTATGAAGTTGCATACCTATTGAATAGGGTTCCGATCAAATCAGTTGCCTACCACTTCATATGTGATATGGAAAGGGAAGAGACCATATCTTAAGTTACTTAAGATTTGGGGTTGTCCAGCCTATGTCTAAAAGCAAAATCCGGACAAGCTCGAGGCAACGTCTGTTATGTAGAACTGGAAATGTTCCAGCTATACAAAATGCAGCTGATGATTTGACAGAACCAAAGGATTCAATAGATTCCAATGAACCTCAGCCTCTCCGCCGATCTAGTAGGGTTCCTCACCCACCTGAGAGTTACTCCGGTTTCTCTATGACAGTGGGAGTGAGGATAGCATCATGGGATGATGACCCAACTGGTTTCGAGCTGGCCATCAGGAGTAAGACTCTGTAAGAATGGCTGGATGCTAAGCGATCTGAGATGGAATCCTTATACACCAGCAAAGTATGGACTTTGGTTGCTATATCTGAAGGGTTAAATCCCCATCAGGAGCAAGTATATCTTGAGAAGATTACTTGGTGTAGATGGAAAAGTTAAGACTTTCAAAGCTAGACTTGTTAAAAGTTTGCATCATTTACCAGTCGTGGATTATGATGAAACCTTTTTCAAGTAGCTATGCTTAAGTCCATCCAGATCCTACTTGCCACGGCTACATACCATAACTACGATTTCTGGCGGTTGGGTGTCATGACTGCTTTTCTAAATGATGTTTTAGAAGAGAGAGTCTGTAAGTACACAGTCATAGGGCTTCGTAGACAGTGGGAGCAGCGAAAACGTGTGTAAAATGTTTTATATGATAAAGCAGGCATCGCGGAGTTGGAACATTTGTTTTGATGAGTTAGTCAAACAGTTTGACATCATCAAAATGGTAGATGAACCTTGTATATACAAAAAGGTAGTAGGGAGTATGGTGGTGATCCTCGTAGAGCACGTGGATGACATACTCCTGATAGGGAAGGAGTTTCCTATGCTATGCTCGGTCAATCTCCGCTTATCACAAGGATTCTCTAGATAGGATCAAAGTGATACCTCCTCCATCCTGAGCTTTCATCTATGAGATAGATGTTATTTGGGTGTTAGTATACTCACTAGCTGTAGTGAGATGGTATCAATCGATCCTGGGGAGAATCACTGGAAGGGTTCCAGGGTGATAAGGATGACTGAAAGTCAGTCGCAGGCATTGTCTTTACCCTCAGTAAAGGGACGGTATGTTGGAAGAGTTCCAAGCTAAATACCGTGGCATACTAGACGATAAAGGCTGGATACATCGCTACTTAAGATACTACCAAAGAGGAAGTCTGGGTGTATATTGGTTCATGAGATGAACATCATTCCTCCCATTGTGTGACAATGGAGCTGTGGCTTTGGCCAAGCAACCCCGGTCCCATCAGTGATCCAGACATATTCTAAGGCAGTATCACCTGATCATGGAGATGGTTGATCTCCAGGGTGATCGAGGTTAGGAGAGTAGACTCAGAGGACAACACGGCGGATCCACTCACGAAGGCCTATTCCCAGAGAGAGATTTTTATGGGATGGTTGAGTATGAGATACTACAACCACTGCTACAGATGGCCCTAGTGCAAGTGGGAGATTGTTAGTTATATGTATGCCCTAGAGGCCATTACTATACATAGGATGTATATTGTAGTGGATGCTGGGATATATATAGGGAGGACTTTCTTGCTCGACATGATAGTATGCTATCTGGTTACTCTTTACCTTAACGTGTATACTGATTGTCTCTCTGTTACATGTTGGTAAAGCCCTTAGGATGTGTACTTGACTACCTAGACTATGATGCGGATCATACTAGTGGGGACATGGTAGTCCATAAGTACATCCTTCAATGTCCCTAGTCGTGGGTGTATCGAGACGGGGCATCGATATACCATAGTAGACTAGCGTATACCTTCTCGACCCATACAGATGGGCGATGGATGATCCCATATCCATTGGTGTTTGACATCAGAGATGATACACGGGTGCTCAGTAGAGACTGGGTACACTGGACGGACTCGCCGAGAACTCCCAGATGGTATTATACCTTACGTCAGATGGCAGTTCTCTGGTGACACTGGTACAGAGTAGTCTATTGACCCGAGATCGTCATAGAGTCTTGTGTGATTCCCACTGTGCTTTGATTTCCACCTTACCACGTCCAAGAGGGCGTGCAAAACGGTGGTTTTTGGGTACAGTCCCGAATCACATGGAGGCAATGAGCGATAGGAGGGGATTCGTCTCTCCCGGTATAGGGAGTTGATGTTGCACTGTGTTCGATTGGCTATAACCGGAAATCCCTGGCCAGGGTTGCTGAGATTTACTGGTAAGTGTTACCAGTAGTTTCTCGAACTGTTATAGACCTCATATCGACACGACTTATCGAGCTATTGGGGTCTGACGTTTACCACCCCTAGGCGAGATATGCGACATATCAGACGAACAAACCGGACTGTACGGTAAGTGTTACTTGTTGGATTCACAGGAGTGTGAGCGGGCTTGCTCGTCGATCTTCTGATCGCTCAATACCCGGGTGGCCGTTACGTTTAGCAGACCGCTTGCGGCTTATGGGTGTTTGATATGATCATCACCTGCTGCCGGCGTATTGACGAGTCTTTAGAGTCCTACACAGAGGTTTCCTGGCTCAAGCGAAACGAAATAGGAACGCATATGAGATATGTGCGGGACCGAGAATAATGCGTGTATGTGATACCGTATTCCATTCTCACGATGAATGTATCGACTGGTTGTATGCGATATAACCTAGTTATCGATTCAAGGATTGATTCGATAAGCCGATACATTGGATATTAGTCGGTTATATGAGATATGACTGGATCGTTAAATCAAGTGTTGATTTAATGATTTAATGCATAATTATATATTTGATATATTACTTTGCATTAACTAGTATTGGTGCATTTAAAAGGATTTTCTCACTTGATGCACATTGTATATGTGATATATTTTTGTGCACTTGTTTGTATCATGTTTGATGATACTTGCTCACTTGGGTTTGTGTAAAGATTAAACCATGGTTGTGTAATCGTTAGGGTTTTATTTTTATTATCTATTTATTTATTTATTATTCATTTTGTTTATTTTGGCAAAAGAAAATGATAAAGAGAAAATGGTGGCTTTCTTTGTTTGTAGTTGAAGCTTCATGAAGCTTTGACTAAGTGACCATTTTGTCTCATGCTTAACCCTAACCATTCCACTTAACCATAGTCTATTCTCTACACATAACCATGGTATATTCTCTACACCTAACTATGGTTGATAATATGATAAGTATCATTTTGGTTTTCTATTTTTGAGACAATTTTAATACTTATCATATTCTTTCTTCATCTTCTTCTTCTTCATCAACATGAAGAAAGCTTGCCTCCATCAATGGCAACTTGAGAAAAAGAGTGAGAAATCCAATTCTAAATTGAACCCACTTCCTATTTCTTCATCCTCTACCTCTTGCCAAGTAGTATAGGGTGTTTTCTTCACAAGTTTCATGACTTGGTGAAGTGGGAGCTTGATCTTGTGATGCCTCGACGTAGATCTTCTTCGGCATCGTAGTCGATGACCTAGCCCGCCCATTTCTCCGATGAAGCCGACACTAGAGTCCAAGATCCGATTTGTACAGCGGAGGGACGTCTATGTGGAGCTATGGAGGTGGAGCACCGGATCTACAAAGGTTTTATTTCCGTTCACTTAGTTAAGTTGTTAACTAGTTGCTAGTTTCGCCTAAAATTCTAGTTAACGATCTAGTCTAGGGTTTCTCGGCACCGTAAAATTTGAAATTGGCATGGTTGATGCCTTGTGAGACTTCATTAGTGTGTCTAGGAACCCTACACCTACTACACCATATGAGATGTGGTGTGGGAAGAGACCCTATCTTAAGCACATTAAGACATGGGGAATTCCAGCTTTTGTTAAAAAGCAGCATGAGGACAAGCTCGAGGCACGCTCAGTACAGTGCAAGTTTGTGGGATATCCAAAGAATTCCAAGGGATATTTCTTCTACTGCGAAGAGGAACAAAAATTTCTTGTTTCTCGTCATGCCCACTTTCTAGAACACCAGTTCTTAGAAAAAGGAAATAAGTGGGAGCACAGTAGAACTGGAAGAAATTCCAGAACCACAGACTATTACTGAAAACTTAGTGGAACCAGAGGGTTCAAAAGAACAGGACATTCCTACGCCGCTCCGCAAGAGTAGTAGGCAGTCTCATCCGCCCGAGAGATAATACGGTTTTCTCATAGAGGGGAAAGAGAGGATTGCATCATAGATTATGATGAGCCTACTAGCTTCCAGCAAGCCGTTCAGAGCATCGATTCGGTAAAATGGCTGGATGCAATGCGGACCGAAATGGAGTCCATGTACACCAACAAAGCATGGACGTTGGACATTGCTCCAGACGGGGTAAAACCCGTAGGATGCAAGTGGATCTTCAAAAGGAAGATTGGTGTAGATGGACAGGTTGAGACCTATAAAGTTAGACTGGTAGCAAAGGGTTTTCGTTAAAGACCTGGTTTGGACTATGACGAGACCTTTTCTCCAGTAGCTATGCTGAAATCCATTCGGATCCTTCTTGCCATTGCTGCCTTCCACGATTATGAGATTTGGCAGATGGACGTAAAGACAGCTTTTCTAAATGGAAATTTAGAGGAGTGTGTCTATATGGACTAGCCAGAGGGTTTCATTCAGAGTGGGAGCAGCGGAAAGGTGTGCAAGTTGCTTAAGTCCATTTACGGACTAAAGCAGGCATCGCGGAGTTGGAACATCTGTTTTGATGAGACGGTCAAGGAATTTGGCTTTATCAAAAATCCAGATGAACCATGCATCTATAGTAGATTTGTAGCGAGAACTGTAGTATTCCTCGTTTTATACATGGATGACATTCTCTTAATAGGAAATGACATTCCTATGCTACAATCTGTCAAGGGGTTCTTGTCACACAGGTTCTCCATGAAAGACCTGGGTGATGCCTCATACATTCTGGGTATCCGGATCTACCGTGACAGATCCAAGAGGATATTAGGACTTTCGCAGTCCAGGTACATCGACGCCATACTGAAGAGATTCAGTATGGAAGATTCCAAGCGCGGTAATCTACCGGCTTGTCACGGGATCACCCTCTCCAAAGAGATGTCTTCCAAGACTGATTTGGAGAGGGATCGCATGTCGATTATACCCTACGCTTCTGCGGTAGGCTCTATAATGTATGCGATGTTGTGTACCAGACCGGATGTAGCTTATGCACTGAGTGTGGTAAGCCGGTATCAGTCAAACCCTGGGGAGAAACACTGGATAGCGGTAAAGAACATTCTCAAGTACCTGAGAAGGACTAAGGTGATGTTCTTGGTGTATGGCGGAAAAGACCTCCAGATCGAGGCCTTTGCTGACTCCAGCTTCCAGAGTGACAAGGATGATTCCAAGTCCATGTCGGGTTTTGTCTTTACCCTCAATGGAGGGGCGGTGTGTTGGAAGAGTTCCAAACAGGAAACCGTTGCAGACTCGACGATGGAAGCGGAATACATCGCTGCATCTGATGCCGCAAAAGAAGCTGTCTGGATAAGGAAGTTCTTGAAAGAACTTCAGGTGGTTCCGTCCATTGTAGATCCAATACCTCTGTATTGCGACAACAACGTGGCTATAGCTTTAGCGAAGGAACCCAGGTCCCATCAGAGATCCAGACACATCTTGAGGCGGTATCACCTGATCAGGGAGATCGTGGATCGCCAGGAGATCGAGGTTCGGAGAGTCGCTTCAGAAGATAACACTGCAGATCCATTCACCAAGGCCTTGCCCCAGACTCAGTTCGAGCGGCTGATCGAGATGATAGGTCTTCGATACGCCAGTACATGGCCTTAGTGCAAGTGGGAGATTGTTAGTGTATATGCCCTAGAGGCCATTACTGTATCATACTAGTTTGTATATTACTTAATGGAAGCTTGGGATATTCACCTTGTATAAACAATCTTGCTCAATATAGTAGTATGCTACTTGGTTTGTTTCTACTTCAATGTGTACATGTGTTTATTTTAGTAAATCACCTATACACATTAGTGGAGCCCTTAGGATCTTTGCTTGATTACCAGCGTTGTGATGGCAGTCACACTAGTGGGGGCTGGGTAATCTATAAGCACATCCTTATACAGGTCCCTAGTCGCAGGACTATCGAGACAGGGCATCGATACTCCGGAGTAGACTAGCGTATGCGCTTCTCATCCCAGTGTGGGAGATGGTCTGTCCCACAGCCATCAGTACGTCGTACTGGAGATAGTATACGGGTGCTCGTTAGGTTACGAGTACACTGGACAGGACTCGTCGGGAACTGACCGGTTGGTATTATACCTATCGTCAGTTATCAGTTCCCAGGTGACATGAGTACAGCTTAGTCCGCTTACTTGACACTGTCACTTTGCCTCGAGTGTGTTCCCACTGTACTTTGATTACTACCCTACCACGTCTCAAAGGAGTCGTGCAAACAGGTGGTAGTTGGGTGCAGTCCCGAAGCACTTGGAGGCAGTGACGGTTAGACAGGATTCGTCTCTCCCGGTATTGGGGGTTGACATCACGCTGTGTCTAGGAGAGCCATTACACGAGTAGTCCCTGGCCAGGGCAATCGAGATATACTGGTAGGCTTCCAGTGTTATCTCAGGGTGTTTTGGGCTTCACTCCGACACGACTTGTACCGCTATTAGGGGACTGACGTTTACCGCCCCCTAGGCCCGTCATGCGATGTATCAGACGAACAGACCAGACTGTACGGAGATTGTCACATTCAGGCTCAGTAGGAGTTCAGATTGGTTTCACCTCGTCAGTCTTCTTGTCGGCATCTACCTGGGGACCGTTACGCACAGCTAGTGCCGCTTGCGGTCTGTGGTTAAACCCACTGCTAAAGTAGTGTCGAGTCTTTAGAGTCCCACACAGAAAGCTATTCGCCTTTAGGCAAAAGAGTAGAGGCCGCATGGTTTTGTGGCAGGTCGCATGGTTTTGCGACAGGGTTCGGTCACATCCGTGCACTTATGCACGTACAGTGTCCGGACAGTTTACACTAGCGGGCTTTGGTTTAAGCTGTAAGTCCATGTCACGCACCCCACTAACTTGCAGGGAGGCAGAATATATGAAAAACGATTATCAAAGCTTCGTAACACGGACTTGAGCGCATGAATCGTAATCTAAACCATTGCTAACGTTATACTAGAGGTTTAACTACTCGGTACCGGAGTTATACCTCACGTTACATGTCCTTCGGGTCTTCATCGCTGTCCTCCACTCCTCGTAGGCTCCTTGGAACATCGGCAACTTCAAGGCCTCCTCGAATCAAAGACGATCCACCCGAAAGCTCCTACGCCAAGCTAAATCTCAAACTTGAGATAACTAGGTTGCTTAAATTGCTAATCTAAGCTACCTAGGGGATATAGAGTGAGGTTATGGATGTTTTAGTCTAGCTAACCCTTGATCTCAACACATGAGAGGTTAGGGTTAGGGTTTCAAGAGAGAGTGAGCTTGAGGAGAGAGAAGGAGAAGATGAGAATGAATATCTTATTTTATAAAATCCTTCTCACTTGAATATATGATACATAATGAATTATCAAATAATATCAATTAATTGATTATTCACCATGTTTCATTTAATCAAGGAGAGTGATTCATCATGTGAGTCATTAGATCATTAATGAAGCATTAATGATATGATGAATCATATAAATGAGTCACACAAAGTAATCATGAAAAAGCCACCTCAACCCCTCATGTCACCACTCTTCTAGAACCTTCTCGATAAATTACGAGAACGCCCCTCCAATCCTTGAAAACACGGAAAAACTTTAGACTGTATAAATCCAATAACCTTTTACTAGAATCTGGCTTAAACCAAAGCCGGCTAGTATAAACTGTCCGAAAAGTCGTACGTGCGAAAACACACGTACGCATCCGAACCCTTGTCGTAAAACCATACGACATCTATATCGTTTCTCCTGGAGCAGGGAAACTCTCTGTGTGGGACTCTAAAGACTCGACACTACGCTGGCAGTGGGTTTAACCACAGACCGCAAGCGGCACTAGCTGTACGTAACGGTCCCCAGGTAGATGTCGATAAGAAGGCCGATGAGGAAAACCATCTCGAACCCCTACTGAGCCTGATGTGACAATCTCCGTACAGTCCGGTCTGTTCGTCTAAGACTATCGCATATCAAGCCTAGGGGGCGGCAAGCGTCAGTCCCCTAATAGCTGTATAAGTCGTGTTGGAGCGAAGCCCATTACGCTCTGAGAAGCTACTGGAACCTACCAGTATATCTCGCTTGCCCTGGCCAGGGACTTTGCGTAATGGCTCTCTGACACAGTGCGATATCAACTCCCAATACCGGGAGAGACGAATCCTATCTAACCGCCACTGCCTCCAAGTGCTCGGGACTGCACCCAACTGCTACCTGTTTGCACGACTCCTTTGAGCCGTGGTAGGGTAGCAATCTAAGAACAGTGGGACACACTCGAGGCGAAGCAGCAGTGTCAAGTCTGCGGACTATGTTGTACTCATGTCACCTGGGAACTGATAACTGACGATGGGTATAATACCAACCAATCAGTTCCTCGGCGAGTCCTGTCCGGTGTACCCGTAACCTAACGAGCACCTGTATACCATCTCTAGTACGACGTACTGATGGCTGTGGGACAGACCATCTCCCCAACTGGGATGAGAAGCGTATACACTTAGTCTACTCCGGAATATCGATGCCCTATCTCGATAATCCAACGACCAGGGACCTGTATAGGATGTTGCTTACAGACTACCCAGCCCCCACTAGTGTGATTGCCATCACGACGCTGGTAATCAAGCAAAGATCCTATGGGCTCTACTAATATGTATAAGTGATACGTTACAAGAAACATATGCACATATTAAAGCAGACTCAAACCAAGTAGCATACTACCAATTTTTAGCAAGACTGTATATATAACTGTGAATATCCCAAGCTTCCATTAAGTAATATACAATCTAGTATGATACAATAATGGCCTCTAGGGCATATACACTAACATAAGCCAGATCCTAGTGTACGTATTGGGATTGGATTTATCCAGTTTGTATTCGTGTTCCTCGGAACGCGGATGCGGGTGTGTATGCACAGTTGACGGAGAGACAGAGGCAGAGGATTCTCATTAGGGTTGTTGACCGTTGACTGTTGACTATTGACTTTTGCTCAAACCTAATGAGAATATGATATTTGATTAACAATTATATTAATTAAGTATTGTGGTGACATGGTTGATGAGGGGTTGACTTTGTTGACTTGTTGACTTTGTTGACCGGTTGACTAGGTTGGACTAGTTGACCATCATGATGACAATGGCTATCATTTCATGGCAAAGACTTTTTTACTTGCTTGTTTCTCTTGTGAGAAATGAGTGCATGAAATGATATGGCTATTGTAGCTTAAACCATTTACACAATACTTGATTACTATTTTGTGATGATGGTTATGGATTATGAGAGCCAAGAGAGAAAAGTCTTCTCTCATTCTATCATTCTCATTCTCTCTCTTGTTCTTGAGCTCTCATCTCCTTCCTCTTTCTCTCCCTCTCTTGGTCTATGGTTCACTTGTCTCATGTGTTGAGAACCAAGAACCATAGAGAAAATCCCAACACACTCTTCTCTACTCACTCTAGTTCACAAGATTTAGCAAACCAAGTGAACTAGTTTCTTCAAAGATCGAAGAAGAAGCCAAAGGTCGAAGCTTTCGAGGTGGATCTATCTTCGGCGCAAGGAGACGACGGAGTGAAGACGATCCGGACAACCATCGAGAGTCAAAGAAGAAGGAGTTCAAGAAAGTAAGGTATAACCCCCTAACCGAGTAGTTAACAACTCCTAGTTAGGTTTTTAGTTAGATGTTTAACAAAGATCCGGTTTTGAGTCCATGTTACCACCTCTAGAAAAATTGTTTTTCACCAAATTCCGCATGCCCGAAAGTACCGGGAGAGGTAGCATGGACTTACAGTGACATGACCGGCAAGTTTCACAAGATGTAAATTCAAACTAATTTAAATATGCATCTAAATGTAACTTGGCTAGTCGAGTCGCATTGATATGACCTAGTCTATAATGCCTCAAGAAGGATTCGTTCATTTCTGAACTCTTCCTTTTGTGTGTGTTTTGTACGTTAAGAACTGTTTTTTGATTTAGAACGTATATGTTTTTAGATAACATGCCTGAACCGATCAACTCTTGATATAGGAAATGTTCAAAACATTATCCAACAATACAAAATTATATCCTTCTTTACTAAATAAAGAGACTGATATGATATTGTATATCAGGTTCGGTATATAATAACATTCGTTCAGAATCAATGTATTGATAATACAGGGTGATAACTGCCAACAGACTTGGCTTGCAACAATTGCACCGTTTCCAACTCTTGAAACTTATCACCCATTCTCAGTTCTCTACCTATCTGTAGCCCATGTAACAGATTACATATGCGGGATCCTGATCCGGTATCTCATACCCAGGATGTAAAGGATACTGAGAAACAGTTCTCTGTAATGAACACACCCGAAGAAGATGCATCAGCATGCACTTTCTTCGTTTGGGCGGCACGGGAATTCTGGTAATCCCCTATTTCCTGCTCGGTCTTATAACATTTATAAGTTGGAGTGGGACCAACGTTCCCTAACGCAGTATAACAAGCAGGGTCGGTTAATACATCCGTATTATTATCTTGATTAAGGCGTGACATGGTCTCTACCTGGAGAGAGAGAGAGAGAGAAGAAAACACTCAGCATATGCTCTTGCAAGATTAGATTGGTTATTAATATATCAAATCAGGATGTCTCCCACTGTTTTAGTCAAATCTTCCTTCAAACCCTAAAAGGTAAGACTAGCCGAGATTAATTATACTCTACAAGTTCGCCAATCTTTCAGCCAGGCCAGTGTTGGTACTTTGAGGGAGGTTCCCCGTGCTTTCGCACGGACCTAATAAAAATAGACCTCGTTTTCCCGGGGGCGTAACCCCGTTAACACCTTTCTAGACACCTACACGATCGGCTAATTATAATGTGTAAAACTCTCCCAGGAGTAACTCTTACTCGTAGTGGGTATCGGGATCCAACTATCTCATAGAAAGTATGCAATCTCATTGCAAATTTCAACACTTGAAATTCCCGATAATATTTTTCCCCCTAGTACTTATGATCTTAACTATGGTCAACATATCATAAGCACTAGTCAAGTTCTACCGGTCATTTCATGATTAATTAGACCCACCCATATGACCCTCAACTATGGTCGACATAATCACATGACTGTCATAATTAATCGCATCATATGCTGTGTAGGAAGACATCACTTAGCTACCGTACACTACGCTTCAACTATAGTCGACATACGCAGCACGAATACTAAGTACTCAACTTCCTAAAATGACGGAGGGTTACGACAGGTTTTTAAGAAAACCTTTTGCGTAATGAACTTGATATCGTTGTAGAATCGAGTGATTTTTGAAAATGAGTGGTTTTGAGGCTTTTACTAGTTTTGCTAAAGAGGTCACTCCCGGTGAAGGGATCTCGGCTCTTTCCTTATCGAATAAGGTGCTGGATATTCTACAAGGAATACCGCTGTGCAAAGCAAGAACTATAAAAGCAATCAAAAGGAAAACCGAATTTGTAGCATCTGCTAGGTTTGCTAAAGAGGTCACTCTCGGTGAAGGGATCTCGGCTCTTTCCTTATCGAATAAGGTGCTGGATATTCTACAAGGAATACCGCTATGCAAAGCAAGAACTAGAGCTACCAGTTTTCGAAACAAGTTTCTACAACATCTTTAGGTTTCTTTTATTTCATTAATCTCATTAATGAAGTCCCATTTTATTATACTTCACAAGCATCACATTTGAAACGAAATCAGCAATATAACATATATCTCATATATATAATATAAACATTCGTCTCAGGCAGTAATATGATCTCATCACAGAACATTGCAGCAGAAGAACATATATGAAATATTGGATATACTAGGTTGTCTGTGTTTTATTGCGAGCCTGTATAAAACACGGATTCCACGGTCGTGATGAATAGCCAAACCCACATCCCTAGACCCCTACGAGAGCGGCAAGTAACCCTGCCAGTTCTAGAGTTAGGATACCCGGTCTCGACTCCTCGAGATGGTCTCCCACTGGATCCTAGAACCCGGTTACTTATGCTCCCCGCCTTGGGTCTATCCTAATGCGGAAAAGTAAATAATATACAATGGTGACATCATCCTCAACCTGGAAGTGCCCCTAATAAAAGAATATTACATACAAATGAATTTTACATGAATGAAAAAGAAAAACTCTCATCTCACATAAAACCCCGGCTATTCAAAACACGACGATCCAATATAACATATCACAGCAACACATAACATCATATGTCATCAACATAAGTAAATATGTGTATCCCAGTTATCGTTGACATATAGCACCGAAACTGGAGATACACCACATATTACACTTACGGTCGCAGAAAAGAAAGTGTAAAACTACAACAGTTGGAATCCGCAACCTGCTTAGACATCGCATGCCTAACCAAATGAATTCCTTAGACATCGCATGCCTAACCAAATGAATTCCTTAGACATCGCATGCCTAACAATTATAAACCCCGCATTTTAGTCTCAATATCGAAAACACTTTTCAATATCCAGTCCGGCAATTCAACAAGATTCCCGACATTCTGATCAAATGCTCGTCGAAAACTTTAGTAGACGGTCGCACCCCCGATGCCGTCGACGAAGTGCACTAAGGCGGAACACCGCTGTCGCGAGCACCCGAACGGATGCTTTTGGCTACGGGGTTCTCCTACAGTCACTTGGTCGGGGCTATGGGGCGTGGCTATCTATTAAGTTTACTCGGCGAGTATCCGCGTATGCTACGTGATTGCAACGGACTTTTGATCGCATCAAAATCCCGTGGCAACCGATCATCTGAGACTAAACTGCTAGATTTATAACATTCAAATTAGTTATCTCATAACTACTTGTGGATTCCAAATATTGCATCACAATCCAGATAAATAGACAATGTTAAACTTTCTGATCGAATAATCAAACACCCAAGATTTCCCAAATAGCTCAACACTTGAGCGGAGTTCAAAAATCCCAGAACATGTCACAGCCCCAATGAACCAGCCGTAGAAGGGTCAAACCAACACCTCACATGTGGCAATGCTAAACTACCACAAACCCTAGGGTTCAGTGGCAGTTTTGACGGTCACATAATCGAGTTAAGGTTACGTTCTTCTAGAGGATCCACAGATACGCTTGCATGATTTCCCGAAAGTTTCAAACTCGTGGAAAAATCCAACACTTGAAAGTTTTCCGACAGGGGAAAAAGTGAGTTATTGATATCCGATCGAACTTTTTAACACGTAATAAATTACCCGAAAAACTAAACAATGTTAAACTTTCCGATCGAATCAACGAATTTTAAAGATCTCCAGAACACTCAACACTTGAGTAATATTAAATATGTAAGTGCACGGCGGCGCCCCGGCCGTCAATCCGACGCCGGAATGCGGAAGCGATGCTAAACTTTGATTTTTCAAACCGGCACCACCGCGCACTATAAACCCGGATCGTGCCATTAAACTAGTCCTAGCTAACTACAAGATGGGGAAGGGAGATATACCGAGCGATCCGTGTCCTCCGGTCTTCTCGCCGTCGTCCCGATCTCCCGCGGAATGTCTGGTCTCCACCTCCTCGCCGGAAGGGCACCACGTCGCCTGCTTCTTTTACGGGCTCCCACCTCTGGACCGAGGCAACTCGGGCACGAAGTTGGCGAGCCGACGTGCCCAAGGTTTGCTGTAGAATGTGTGTAGAACTCATGTCTCATTTGTGGTAGTGGATGTTGCCTTTTAGTGGAGGAAAGGAGATATGAACTTTTAGAGATCAACTTGGGGATTTTTGCAAGCATCAAGAGAGTGAAAAATCCCACACCAAAATGAATCAACCCCACACCTCTAGTGGCCGGCCCATGCAAGGAGAATGGGGAGAGAGTCAATCAAAAATGAGGGGAGCCACACAATAATGCAAGTGAGAGGAATGATATGTGATCATGACAAGAAGAATGATCACCAACAAATCCACACTCCATCAACAACCATGATTGCTCCAAAAAGTCAAGCAATCATGAGAAGAAGAGGTTAAATGGTCAAGGGATGGTGCAACCATCATGACTCTACAAGATGCAAATAACACCCTCCACAAATGCTTATTTGCACAAATGCAAATAAGCCCTCCTCCACCAATCTTCGGCCAATGAAAGATACAAAGAAATATGGCCGAAACGGAAAGCAAACTGGCAACTCCAGAAAACTGGTCCCGTAATAAATTACAGGAAAACCCCGATACTGTGTATACACACCCGCATCTGTATTCCGACCGAAATACAAATGCAATGAGACAACATCTACACTGTACTATACTAGGATCCGGCTTAAACCAAAGCCGGCTAGTATTATCTGTCCGATCCTGATCCATGCAATACCGCACGTATCTGATCGAACCCTACCATATATCCATACGGCCTCTAGTACTAACCGTCCGATCCTGATCCGTGCAATACCGCACGTATCTGATCGAACCCTGCCATATCTCCATACGGCCTCTACAGCGTTTCGCCCGAAACTTGAGTAACTGAATGTGGGGGACTCTAAAGACTCGTCAATACTATGGCTGTGGATTTAACCACTAGCACATCAGAGGTATTAGCCATACGTGACGGGCTACCAGCTATTGACCAAAAGGGACGTCGATGAGCGAACTCATCCTGACACCCTACTAAGCCTGTCAGTGACAATATCCGTACAGTCAGGTCCGTTCGTCTATGAGCATCGCATGGCGGGCCTAGGGGGTTGGTAAAAGTCAGACCCCAAAAACGGTACAAGTCGTGTCAGAGATCAGCCCAGAACACCCTGAGATACTACTGGAATACCTACCAGTAAATCTCCTGCCTTGGCCAAGTACTTTTCATGTTCTGGCTCTCCTTGACACAGCGCGACCTCACCCCCAATACCGGGAGAGACGAACCCCTGAAGATCCGCTCACTGCCTCCATGTGGCTCGGGACTGTACCCAACTAAAACCTGTTTGCACGTCTCCTTTGAGCGTGGTAGGGTAGTAATCAAAGTACAGTGGGAACTCACACGAGACAAATGACGATCCCCAGGTCGATGAACTAACCTGTACACATGTCACCAGGGAACCGCTATCTGACGTCAGGTATAAGACCAACTAGCATGTTCCCGGCGAGTCCTGTCCGGTGTACTCATAACCTGTAACACCTTAGAATGTGTTTTGTAGCTAATTATATTTTAAAATGTGGTTTTTAATAAAAAGTTTACCAAATTAAGTTTTAAATATTTTATCCTAATTATTGTGTATTTTATTAGAATTTTTTTAGGCACACACACACACTTGTGCATGATAACTAGGCTTGTTTTGGTGTTTAACCATGATTAGCAACCATGGTTAACTAACCATTTCTCTATCCTAGTCTTAATGTTTGTTTAGGTGCATGGTTGTAATTAGTAGTGATAGTTTTAATAAGGGTTTTATTTTGAATTTGTGGTTTGGTTCATGGTTGACCTTGTGGTGAGAGAGAGAGCATGGGCATCATGACTTTGCCCATGCCTCATTTAATGAGGTGAGAGGGAGTGAGAAGAGAGGAGGGGTTAGCTTTGTTAGTGCACTCATTTCTCATTCTCTTTTCTCTCATTTCACTCACTCACACACACACTCACCTGAGAGAGAGAGAGAGAGAGCCCCAGCAGCAGCAGAAGAGGCAGCAGCATCAGGAGCAGCAGCACTCACAGCATCAGCAACAGCTTCATTAGTAGCAGCAGCAGCAGGCAGCTTCAGCAGCAGCTGAAGCAAGCAACTACAACAACAATAACAGCAGCTGCCCCAGCAGCAACAACAACCCAACAACTACAACAACATCACCATCATCATCATCATATGCAGAAGCAGCAGCAGCAGTTGCAGCAACACCAGAGGCAGCAGCAATTGCAACAGCAAGCAGCAGCAGGAGGAGTCCCAGCACTTGCCCGAGCTCTCACCTCCTCCATACACCTTATCACCAGCTTCTAGGATCCCATAGGGTATATTTTCTAAACCCTATTGCTTGTTTGTGTAGCTTATGTGCTAATTGCTTCGATTAGTGCTAGTTTGTGGTGTTTAAGTGGAATTTTGGTAGATTGTTGAATTGATTAGCTACCTTAGGTTAATTAAGTGCTAATAAGGCCACTTCAACTGAGAAACCCCCTGATTTCACTAAAATACCATAAGGTTTGTTAATTGTGCAAAATTGGTGTTTTAAAGTGATTTTTGTGACATTTGTGATCTGCTATAGACCCGGACCTTGCAGAGTAAAATTGAGGAAACTGGAGCATGTACACTAGGGATAGATGACACCCCCAGAATACGAGACCCCCATTCCCTACTGTGGCCGCCAATTCCTGCATTCTGGCCGCAATTTGCGGCCAGGAAGGTGAGTTGGGTGTTGGGTTTTTGGCTGTGGGTCCCTGCTGTGTTGTCTAGGTCTTTGGCATGTCTAGTTTTCTAATATCTTACCTGTAGGAAAATGTGGGACTGTATATCGCTTTTGTGCTTAGTTGTGTTTGCGCGATACGCGCGATACGTGAGTGAGTTCTGTGATTCAGCGTATCGCCGCGTGTCGCGATGGTTTTTAGACGCGTACACACACGATTCAGCGTATCGTGCACACGCGCGTTTAGTTCGCGACGCGAGTTTCTCGTTTCGTTTCGATGTCGCGTTTCGAGAGATATTGGGCTTATATGTGTTTTCATGTCGTATTTACAGGTGTGCAGGCAGGAGCTACGGACACAGCTACAGGGGGAGCAGGTGATAGGATTCACCCAGCGTGGAGTTTAGGTGAGTAGATATAACATCTACAGGGGAATCGCCCGCATGGCGTTATGCGTCTGGGCTAGGATTCAATTTCCTGTCGCACTTTCTACGTCATTGTAGAATTGCGTATTTACTGCATTTCCTAGATATAGCTATATACTGTGACTAGCAGCCGTAGGACACTGCACACATTATTGACGGTTCATGTTGCACGAGCACGGATTGCATGCTACACACACACCGTCAATAATTGCCATGTCACACACTACCCCTTATAGCTACCATTGCTTGCCACACTTGACATCTAGTTTATCGGTATACCTATAGTGTATCATACCTTTAGTGATAGGTATATTTTCACTTGCGATACGGCTACAGGTATACCTCCTACATATTTTACTTATACCGGGAGGGATTTCCTACATATGTTACTATACCCAGGGGGGTATACGACATCAGTTCCTATAGGTAGATACCTAGACTTAGCTATACCTGTATGTTAGACACGTATCCAGTTGCAGATACCTAGCTACTTTTACTGATGTTACTTAGCTGTACCTTATCATGATTTCGCATACATCTGGTTCAGCTATATACTTGTGTTTACCTGCTCGCATTCAGATATATCGCATACTTCTATTCCTGTATTTATGCATTGTTTATCTGGATTTCATATGATGTTTTCGGGATTTGGGAACCGCGGGAGTTCATGAAATTATGCATACATATAACAACCCGGTTTCCTTGATATGATATTTCGAGCGTCCCCCATGAGTTTTATCGGTGCTGATTCTATACTCCATACGAGGTGTGGTTGCCGTATGAGAGTACATGGTGGGGCCCGGTATGGTTCCCCTCGGCAAGAAGATCGATGGGTTTGCCGATTGAGCCTGGAGGCGGGCGAGTACCTACCGGTGATTGTTTGGACCTGGCAGTTGTCTGGAGGCTACTGGCCAGAGCAGAGAGATGGATGCGGGATGACCTGTACTGTCGAGGCCGAGGGCCGACACTGCAGACGGACCCCGTGGGCTGTCCGGACTGACGGAGCCCCATATACGAGGATTTCTGTGCCGATGCTTGGCACACGGTTTCATGATATTTCTTTAAACCCCTTTTTGTATATATAACAGGGGACTTAGCCATTGTTATATATACCCTTACACCAATATTAGTGGAATGGGACGCTAATATATGTGTATTGCCCCCATCATATTTATTTCTGTACATGTATATATATCTTTAGGATGTTAGATTCATATTGAGATTGGACTTGGGATACTAGGTGATCCATTGGTGACTTGTACATTCGGATATAGGAGATTACCTGATATTGTACATACGAGATATGTGAGATCCACTTGATGTTGTACATGTGATATATGTGAGATACACTGATATTGTACACACTAGATATGTGGGATATACTCGACATTGTACATTGAGGAGATGTGAGACTTATTTGATGTGAGTGCCCAATGTGGGGCCTGGTTTGAGGATTTGGGATTGGAGTATCTTAGTGGATTGTGATCCTGCCACGACGTCAGGTTTCCGTGGAAAGTGACATATTCCACCCTACACCTCACCATTACCTATCTTATGCACAGATTCATATATTGGTAGTACTTGTGGTGTACCCTCATGATAGTTGCATATTTGCTTTCTCATATCTCTATTGCACTGACATTGCATACCACTATCATGCCATCATTGCTTCACTTATTGATCGTACCTGCTAGTGTACTCTCTTTATTCCAGCATTGCATGACATATTATTACTACTGTAATCGCATATCTTAGATTCATGCTGTACGTGCATTCCTGCGATTACCTGCATATGTTTTATACTATTCACGAGTTGGCAACTCACCCCCGTTGTGCCACAGGTGTTTCAGGTCTTTCCCCAGAGTAGTCGAGGTAGGCTATTCCCTTATCCAGCTATCCAGCTACCATCTTTTGCTACAGATACCGCATCAGCTCACAGTACCATTTTGCATAGGTGGGTTAGACGGTTATCTGTATTATATTTTGTACCCTCGTTGTATTGTACTCTCCATCTACTGTTGTATTATTGACATAGAGACTTGGTGAGGACGTTATGTGTATTATGGTGGATTTGATGTCTTTGTATATACAGCTTCTATCTCTACTGTTATTATTTTCTGTTGTATTCATCGTGGCTGGTTTCTACAAATGGGTGTTGCTAAAATTTTAAAGAAAGAAAGTAAAGACTTTTAAAGAATTTGGGTTGCGATTTCAAATGTTTCAAAACTTATATTATCTTTTCCGTATTTTTATGGTTTAGATTTCTGGGTTTTGGCTTTCTTTTACTACGTTGCGTCTTTAGGCGTTGCGTAGTATTAGGGCCGTCACGGGCCATTCTTGGGTCGTGACAAAGTTGGTATCAGAGCGTGGTTTTACCTTTCGGAGTGTAGGATGACCTTAGTATGATGGAGTAGGTAGCTTAAGCGGAGTAACGTAGTGTGTGTATGTCTGCAGCATACTCACAGCGCGATACCTTGCATTAAGTGACCTAAGTACAAAATTGCTTGACATTCCTTCCTTGATGATTCAGATCCTTGAGATCCGATTTCCTCATTCTTATCGAATCTCATCTTATATCTATTTATAGCCTTGCCGCCGATGACTATGGGGACTCAGAGCGATGCAGCGAGGGCCGAGGTCAGGGTTAGCTCGGGTGAGCCGAGCACTGACCAGGATGGCACTCTAGTTGCACAGGTGCAGACGGATCAGCCTACGATCTATACTATGGATAGACTTCTGGTAGAGATGCAGGAGTTCCGCCAGACGATGAGTTCCTTGGTTGATGTCGTTCGGGAGCTACGACAGGAGGTTGTCACCCCTGTTACCCAGCTGTCCCTTACGATCAGCATGCAGCAGTCCGTCACCTACATAGCACCAGTGGTTGCAGCTCCAGTTGACGAGGCACACATTCCAGAGGCTCAGAGAGTTCCAGGACAGTGGAGGACTCGTACCAGCGTACCAGCCCAGAGGCAGAGGTTTGGTCGTCGAGACAGATTTCGTGGCCGTCGCGGGAGTGGCAGAGGCTTAGGACGAGGACAGTCGTTCAGCTCTTATCCCCAGGATGGTCAGCAGTCAGCACGTGGATGTTTTCGATGCGGAAGCCTTCAGCACTTCGTCAGGGATTGTTCCTTAGCACCTCGTCATGATCGTTTCCAGAGAGGCCGTGGACGTGGAAGATTTGCTCAGAGGGCTCAGGCTACCAGAGGAGTTCATCCAGCTGCGAGTAGGGGACAAACACAGGAGTTTGCTTCTACTCATCGGGACGCGCAGACGTCCAATGTGGAGTTTTCAGGTACCCTTGGGATATATTTTATTTTATTTTTATTTTCTCTTGGTGTACTTGTTGTTTCATGCTTGTACTGTGGTTGGGTAGATTAGTCATTGTTGTGCTAACTTCTGTCAGCGATTCTTTGGTTGCGCGACACGCATTCAGTTGTGTGCCAATCAGATAGGAGATAGAGATTTCGTCCGTCGTTTTGATCCTTCTAGAGATGTTGGGTTTGACGTTCTCCTGGGCACGGACTGGTCAGCTATGTGTTAGGCGTCTGTGGACTACCGTGTGGAAACAAGTTAGGTTTTGTTTTCCCCGGCAAGTCAGTTCTTGTTGTACAGGTGGATAGTTGTGCCGCCTCTCACAGCTTGAATTCAGCCTGTTTAGCTAGTCGGCTACTGAGGAGATGTCGTGGATTCTTGACGTTCCTTCATGATACCGGAGCCACCATGGGATTGTTGGACCGGGTTCTTTTCGTGCGAGATTTTTTCCGACGTTGTTCCAGATTAGCCGGCGAAGCTGAGGGAGCTTAAGGGTCAGCTGCAGAGTTTTGGTTTGGGAAGTTTTGTGCGTCTGAGTGTTTCGCTTTTGGAAGCTCCTATTTCTGTTCGTCAAGAAGAAAGACGGCAGTTTAGGGTTGCGTATCGACGGATCGTCAATTGAACCGGCTTACGGTGCGGATAGGTATCATTCATCTCGCCGTGATGATTTCTTCGATCAGCTCCAGAGTGCGAGACATTTCTCTAAGTGTGCTTGGGATCAGGTCATCATTATTGCGGATTCGGAGTAACGGCATTCCGAAGAATGCCTTGTGCGTGCTACGGGCCTTGTGTGTTTTGTGAGTCGTTGGATTCACTGTCGCCCTAGCAGCATTCGTAGATATGATGAACCAGATTTCTACAGGCCGTTCCTCGACCAGTTTTTGTTGTGTTATTTACGACACTCTGGTCTACTGAATGTGTCTTGAGGGACAGGAGTAGCGCTTGAGGATTTGTTATGCAGATGCTGGGAGAGCACCAGCAGTTGCTAAATTCTCGTAGTGTCTCTTCAGGCTTGTTTTGTGTTGACTCCTAGGTCTTGTAGTCACGGGAGACGGTTTCGTATGGTTTCGAGGGTGATCGTGGCCGTACAGCTTAGGCCCAGACTTGTGTGCAGGACGGAGATCCGCAGATTGTTGGGCTTAGCAGGTTTTGCCGCCGTTTCACACAGGATTGCTAGAGTAGTGCTGCACCGTTGACTGAATTGACCAAAAGGAGGTTTCTTTTCTTTGGACTGAGGCATGCGTACGGAGTTTTCAGCAGTTGAAGATTCAGTTAACAACTGCATCAGTCTTTCTTTGCTTTTGGTTCGGGCGACCTTGTCGTTTAACTGTAATGTTTCGTGAGTGGGCTCGAGGGTGTACTGAGGTGACACCATAGAGATATCGCTTTTGCTTTCTCTACACTTGGGGAAAGTACGAGGGGGATATTCCACTCATGATCTGGAGATGGCCGCGGTGGTTTTGCGTCGGAGATTTGGAGACACTACTTGCTTAGGAGCCGTGTCAGAATTTCCACGAACCACTGTACATCTTCCTGCAGCAGATTTGGATTGTTGTGTTAGTCTTCTGCAGATTTACAGTTCTTGTGTTATCGTTGAGTATAGCTTAGTTCGTCTCTACGGAGGGGACAACTTGCTCATGTCCGCGCCCGATCACCTTCCTTAAATCGTTTTCGCGAGACACTGCCCGCCGATGCTCGTACGTCAGAGATACTTGAGCATATTCGGCTGAGTAATGATTCGGAGACCTTGATTGTGACAAGGGTGTGCTAAGTTAGGGACGCGTTCGTGTACCTGGTTTCATCGGGTAGAGACGTGTAATCCTAGGGTATGCACATCTGTCAACTCTCTATATGCATTCCAGTTCCACCAGCTTTGGCGTGGCTTGTGAGATAGTTACGAGTGGACAGGGATGTAAAGAGAGGTTTCAGGTTTCGTTTCGAGTGTCTGTCTTGTCGTGTGCTTGAGTCGAGCATCTGAAGCCGGCTGGAGAGTTGCAATCTCTTACCGTTCCGAAGTAGGAATGGGAGCAGATCTCCACAAATTTCGTTATGGTTTCTACCTAAGTTTGGTCAGGGTGTGACTCCATTCGGATTCTTGTCGTCCGGTTTTTACTCAGTGTGCTCAGTTGTTTTTGTTAAGTTTGTGTGTTTGTTGTTTTGTCTGGTCGTCAGCAGCTTGGGATCGTCACTCGCCATCGTTAGGGTTCTCCTTCGATAGCTGTTAACAGGAGACGCTCTAATTGGCCACCCTTAGGCTTAGGGGTTAGGTCGTGTCGATCGCCAGCCTGTTGTTTTCTGACTCTGCGTAGGTAGGATTTTGGACCCCAGCTATGTCTAGAGAATTCGGAGATAGTCCAGTTGTGTTCAGGTCAGGATGAGAACTGTCCATTGCAAACAGATGTTTTATGCGACTGTGTTGGTCGCAGGCTTGAGTGCGCAGTGGCAAGCCATGGATTCCTATGGATTTTCCGATGAATGACGTGTTGGATTTTGGGGAAGCTTATTCCAGGATTTAGGTCCTTCTGAGATCCTATAAGCGAGTTAGTTTTGTTGCCTTCAATTTGGCACTTCCGCCCAGATTTCTGGATTCTCACCCCGTATTCCTTGTGAAGATACTTTACAAATTCCTTCATGACCTTCTCACATGTTTTGGCACCAGACCATTTAGCTTGACGCGATCTTTCGTTCACCCGCAACCATGTGTGTTAATGGCTCGACAGGTGGAGAAACATCGGTCAAGAGTCTTGCCATCTGTGAAGGGTTTCCTTGGACGTAGCCGTATAGTGAGTTAGTCACTTGGGAGGCTGCGAACGAGATTTGAGGATTTTAATCTTCTTTTTGAAGGTACGCGTAACAGTATAAGTTTTAAATTCGGGGACGAATTTCTTTTAGGGGGGGAGATTGTAACACCTTAGAATGTGTTTTGTAGCTAATTATATTTTAAAATGTGGTTTTTAATAAAAAGTTTACCAAATTAAGTTTTAAATATTTTATCCTAATTATTGTGTATTTTATTAGAATTTTTTTAGGCACACACACACTTGTGCATGATAACTAGGCTTGTTTTGGTGTTTAACCATGATTAGCAACCATGGTTAACTAACCATTTCTCTATCCTAGTCTTAATGTTTGTTTAGGTGCATGGTTGTAATTAGTAGTGATAGTTTTAATAAGGGTTTTATTTTGAATTTGTGGTTTGGTTCATGGTTGACCTTGTGGTGAGAGAGAGAGCATGGGCATCATGACTTTGCCCATGCCTCATTTAATGAGGTGAGAGGGAGTGAGAAGAGAGGAGGGGTTAGCTTTGTTAGTGCACTCATTTCTCATTCTCTTTTCTCTCATTTCACTCACTCACACACACACTCACCTGAGAGAGAGAGAGAGAGAGCCCCAGCAGCAGCAGAAGAGGCAGCAGCATCAGGAGCAGCAGCACTCACAGCATCAGCAACAGCTTCATTAGTAGCAGCAGCAGCAGGCAGCTTCAGCAGCAGCTGAAGCAAGCAACTACAACAACAATAACAGCAGCTGCCCCAGCAGCAACAACAACCCAACAACTACAACAACATCACCATCATCATCATCATATGCAGAAGCAGCAGCAGCAGTTGCAGCAACACCAGAGGCAGCAGCAATTGCAACAGCAAGCAGCAGCAGGAGGAGTCCCAGCACTTGCCCGAGCTCTCACCTCCTCCATACACCTTATCACCAGCTTCTAGGATCCCATAGGGTATATTTTCTAAACCCTATTGCTTGTTTGTGTAGCTTATGTGCTAATTGCTTCGATTAGTGCTAGTTTGTGGTGTTTAAGTGGAATTTTGGTAGATTGTTGAATTGATTAGCTACCTTAGGTTAATTAAGTGCTAATAAGGCCACTTCAACTGAGAAACCCCCTGATTTCACTAAAATACCATAAGGTTTGTTAATTGTGCAAAATTGGTGTTTTAAAGTGATTTTTGTGACATTTGTGATCTGCTATAGACCCGGACCTTGCAGAGTAAAATTGAGGAAACTGGAGCATGTACACTAGGGATAGATGACACCCCCAGAATACGAGACCCCCATTCCCTACTGTGGCCGCCAATTCCTGCATTCTGGCCGCAATTTGCGGCCAGGAAGGTGAGTTGGGTGTTGGGTTTTTGGCTGTGGGTCCCTGCTGTGTTGTCTAGGTCTTTGGCATGTCTAGTTTTCTAATATCTTACCTGTAGGAAAATGTGGGACTGTATATCGCTTTTGTGCTTAGTTGTGTTTGCGCGATACGCGCGATACGTGAGTGAGTTCTGTGATTCAGCGTATCGCCGCGTGTCGCGATGGTTTTTAGACGCGTACACACACGATTCAGCGTATCGTGCACACGCGCGTTTAGTTCGCGACGCGAGTTTCTCGTTTCGTTTCGATGTCGCGTTTCGAGAGATATTGGGCTTATATGTGTTTTCATGTCGTATTTACAGGTGTGCAGGCAGGAGCTACGGACACAGCTACAGGGGGAGCAGGTGATAGGATTCACCCAGCGTGGAGTTTAGGTGAGTAGATATAACATCTACAGGGGAATCGCCCGCATGGCGTTATGCGTCTGGGCTAGGATTCAATTTCCTGTCGCACTTTCTACGTCATTGTAGAATTGCGTATTTACTGCATTTCCTAGATATAGCTATATACTGTGACTAGCAGCCGTAGGACACTGCACACATTATTGACGGTTCATGTTGCACGAGCACGGATTGCATGCTACACACACACCGTCAATAATTGCCATGTCACACACTACCCCTTATAGCTACCATTGCTTGCCACACTTGACATCTAGTTTATCGGTATACCTATAGTGTATCATACCTTTAGTGATAGGTATATTTTCACTTGCGATACGGCTACAGGTATACCTCCTACATATTTTACTTATACCGGGAGGGATTTCCTACATATGTTACTATACCCAGGGGGGTATACGACATCAGTTCCTATAGGTAGATACCTAGACTTAGCTATACCTGTATGTTAGACACGTATCCAGTTGCAGATACCTAGCTACTTTTACTGATGTTACTTAGCTGTACCTTATCATGATTTCGCATACATCTGGTTCAGCTATATACTTGTGTTTACCTGCTCGCATTCAGATATATCGCATACTTCTATTCCTGTATTTATGCATTGTTTATCTGGATTTCATATGATGTTTTCGGGATTTGGGAACCGCGGGAGTTCATGAAATTATGCATACATGTAACAACCCGGTTTCCTTGATATGATATTTCGAGCGTCCCCCATGAGTTTTATCGGTGCTGATTCTATACTCCATACAAGGTGTGGTTGCCGTATGAGAGTACATGGTGGGGCCCGGTATGGTTCCCCTCGGCAAGAAGATCGATGGGTTTGCCGATTGAGCCTGGAGGCGGGCGAGTACCTACCGGTGATTGTTTGGACCTGGCAGTTGTCTGGAGGCTACTGGCCAGAGCAGAGAGATGGATGCGGGATGACCTGTACTGTCGAGGCCGAGGGCCGACACTGCAGACGGACCCCGTGGGCTGTCCGGACTGACGGAGCCCCATATACGAGGATTTCTGTGCCGATGCTTGGCACACGGTTTCATGATATTTCTTTAAACCCCTTTTTGTATATATAACAGGGGACTTAGCCGTTGTTATATATACCCTTACACCAATATTAGTGGAATGGGACGCTAATATATGTGTATTGCCCCCATCATATTTATTTCTGTACATGTATATATATCTTTAGGATGTTAGATTCATATTGAGATTGGACTTGGGATACTAGGTGATCCATTGGTGACTTGTACATTCGGATATAGGAGATTACCTGATATTGTACATACGAGATATGTGAGATCCACTTGATGTTGTACATGTGATATATGTGAGATACACTGATATTGTACACACTAGATATGTGGGATATACTCGACATTGTACATTGAGGAGATGTGAGACTTATTTGATGTGAGTGCCCAATGTGGGGCCTGGTTTGAGGATTTGGGATTGGAGTATCTTAGTGGATTGTGATCCTGCCACGACGTCAGGTTTCCATGGAAAGTGACATATTCCACCCTACACCTCACCATTACCTATCTTATGCACAGATTCATATATTGGTAGTACTTGTGGTGTACCCTCATGATAGTTGCATATTTGCTTTCTCATATCTCTATTGCACTGACATTGCATACCACTATCATGCCATCATTGCTTCACTTATTGATCGTACCTGCTAGTGTACTCTCTTTATTCCAGCATTGCATGACATATTATTACTACTGTAATCGCATATCTTAGATTCATGCTGTACGTGCATTCCTGCGATTACCTGCATATGTTTTATACTATTCACGAGTTGGCAACTCACCCCCGTTGTGCCACAGGTGTTTCAGGTCTTTCCCCAGAGTAGTCGAGGCAGGCTATTCCCTTATCCAGCTATCCAGCTACCATCTTTTGCTACAGATACCGCATCAGCTCACAGTACCATTTTGCATAGGTGGGTTAGACGGTTATCTGTATTATATTTTGTACCCTCGTTGTATTGTACTCTCCATCTACTGTTGTATTATTGACATAGAGACTTGGTGAGGACGTTATGTGTATTATGGTGGATTTGATGTCTTTGTATATACAGCTTCTATCTCTACTGTTATTATTTTCTGTTGTATTCATCGTGGCTGGTTTCTACAAATGGGTGTTGCTAAAATTTTAAAGAAAGAAAGTAAAGACTTTTAAAGAATTTGGGTTGCGATTTCAAATGTTTCAAAACTTATATTATCTTTTCCGTATTTTTATGGTTTAGATTTCTGGGTTTTGGCTTTCTTTTACTACGTTGCGTCTTTAGGCGTTGCGTAGTATTAGGGCCGTCACGGGCCATTCTTGGGTCGTGACATAACCCAATGAGCACCTGTATACATCTTAGGTGAACCTATTGACACCAGTGGCTTGTGAGACCGGCCACCGCCCCTCGTCGGGGTCTCGTCTGTATACACTAATCTACTCTGGAGAATCGATGCCCTGTCTCGAAACTCCCACGACTAGGGACCTTTTAAGGATGTGCTTATAGACTACCAGCTCCCACGTATATGATCGCCCTCATACTGCTGGCAGTCAAGCAAGAATCCTAGGGGCTCTATCAACGTGCAATAGTGACCTGTCAGGTCACCTAAAGCAGTACACGATGATAAAGGTAAACCAGATAGCATACTATCATCTCGAGTAAGACTGTCCTACCGGGATAGCTCCTCCCTCAATCATTGCAATCACGTGCCTGTGATCCAATAATTGACTCTGAGGGCACTATCTCAAACAATCTCCCACTTGCACTCAAGGCTAATTATTACGATGTCGCATACTCACAGCCCGTGTGATACCGAACACCTAACTCCTCTACTAGTCAGTCTCACAAAGCTCGTTTGCGAAACTATTGCGTTCGAGGAATAGCCTCAGCGAGTGGATCCGCTTTGATGTTTCTTTCTATGTCTCTCTATATCTCAAGTTCGCGGAGAAAGCCATCTCCCGAAATGAGCAATACCTGTCTTAGAATGTGTCTGGATGTATGATGGGACCTAGCTCATAAATGAACTCCAAATCCAAACTTCTTAGACTGTATCGTCAACTGAACTTAATCAGTATCCTGCGCCATGTCTCCCTCAGTATTGCCTTGGACCACCTGTCCAAAATACTGCCCCTCATCAGAAGGAAAAACTATAACTCTGACAACCTCCCTGTCGTCCAGGTCACCTTGGAAGCCTGGAATGATAACTGTCTCCCGAATGAGGTTGTCGTTATCATATCCCTAGAACATTCACTTATGTTCTAAAACTGCTTCTGATTGCTTCTCCAGGATTGGATCAATATCAACTTATTGCATCCAGTGCAAGAACAACATCTGGTGTGGTACTTGACATCTCATGATTGACTCAATTGCCTGAGCAAGTGATCTGCCAATCATGCACATCCCTCTCCCCTTTAGTCTGTAAGACATCTTTAGAGAGGGTGACTCCATCACCTGCAGGTATACTACCGTGCCAGGAGTCGTCCATTCTAAATACTCTTAGAATGTTGTCTAAGTACCCTTAATTGGGAAACCACCCAAATCTAGATCTAAAACCATATATCTAGTAACCAGTATGTCTGATATAATGTCCAAGTCCCATGTGGAGAAACCACTGTGTGACGACCAAAGTATAACCGATTATAGTATAGGAATTTCACTTCCTACTCTGTGTATGTCATCCAAATACCATGACATCACACCCTACTACCTTCTCAACTGATCCATCCCCTATTCTGATGAAGTCAAACCTATGACTGTCACATCAGAAATAGATGATCAATCTCCGCTATATCTGCTTTAGTCTATAAATAGACATAAGCCATCTGTCCACCAATGCTTCCGCTGCTCCCACTGACTACGACAACCCTCTGGCAGAGTCATATAAACGTACACTTCTAAAGCAAGTTTAGAACGACGCTATACTCATCCTCCTGCCGGGTCTCACAGTCTGGAACAACAACAATGGCAAGTGTGGGTAAACAAGAACTTCCATGTCACCGTCCTTGAGGCTACCGGAGTACCTCTCGGGTGCCTGAAGTTACCCACCTTATCTGTGGAGTGGCCAATGAAATGTCAAACCAGATTGAATCTTTAGGTTCCTATCAAACCTTCAGTAATCATTTGTGGTTCTGGAATCACTTCCAGTTCTACCATACTCCCACTACTGTTTTCTGAAAAAATCCATTTTTAATAAAACTATGGCGAGTCTAGAACAATATCACTATTGATCTTCCAGATGGTAGAAAGTCAACCCTCGTCATAGCCTGGGTCAACCCACAAACAGCCATTACAGAAATGTGCCTTGAGTTATCCAGAGTCTGGTTTTAAACATGGGCCGGACAACTCCCCGTACCTTAATATCGTTAAGATATGAACTGTTATATATCCAATATAGAAACAGAGGCACTGATTTAATTGAACCAGATTCAAATCATGCAGCTGTCTCCAGTGCATGTCAACTAAATGGAAAGAGGTCGATCAGCGTTACTCAACTTAGGAATGCTTTCAATTATGAGTAACCTGAAAGAGAAGCAAGTTCTCTTAATCATTACTATCAACTGAACACCATACACAAGTATCTACATCTTCGATCACTTTGAAGAATCCCGATACTTGCAATACCTGGTTCTCTACTTTATTCAAATACCTGTAACTTCTCAAAATTCGGACCCTGTGTTTCCACGAAACACCTGTCTAAAAACTAGAGAAGTCATAAGTAAACCGAATATAGTACGAGGACCAACCCCTCTGTCCTGATGGACCCTGGATAACATACAATACTCTGTATAAGTCCCTTGAGTCTGATAACTCATTCACTGTGTGTCGTAGGTTGAAAACTGTACTTATGGTTAAGAAGAATTACACCGCTGTTTAATGCTCCTTACCTAACCATCTACTGATATAGGTAAATGTCGTAGACATAATTTCAAAAAGATATATCTCACTCTATGAAAATAGACGTACAGATATATCAATTTGAAATTGGTGCATAACAACGGATATTCAAAACCAAATATTTGCCATCCGGCAAACAACCCAGGTGACTTCCTCAAATATCACCGATTACAACGAATCCCGATATAATGAGGATGATCACCCAATTCCCAATAACTTACTCTCACTCATCATCTGTAAAACCATACAGATGTGAGAATCATACCTGGTAAATACATACCCTGGAGTAAGTATCTAATCGGGAAATCAGTTTTCCATTAACAGTACACAGTGAAACTGAAACATTGAAATGTTTCGTTGGGGTATCCTGGTATTCCTAGTAATAACTCTTCCATAATCTATATTCACAACTGTAACCGTGTAATTCTTTGCCACCTCTCCAAATCCCTTTATATGTCTTTAGTCATTACCTTCTGCACACCCCTTTAGGCCAAATGGTTTTCTTCCTTCCCTACCGTTCGGCACCAGCCTATGGTTTGGAAGAAGACTATCCAATAAGCATAATGGGTGTACTGTCCTAATCCTAGGAACACTCGCAAAGCGAGAGAAGGTGAAGATAAAAGACAACCGAATAAACCTTATTCCTATTTCTCCTGAACCAGAATCCATCCCCGAACTGGAACAAGTTCCTTTCGAGTTCGTATATAACCATACGATGGATTATCCAATAAACTGTGGATCTTCGTAGTGATACGGAGTGTCCGGGAGAAATAAAAAGGTGATTTTAGGATTGGCGAAGAAATACTTGGTTTGCTTGTGAATAGCAGTCGCAGTTTACTTTGCCCTCTTACTAATCCCTTGCTTTGTCTTAACTTAATACCTTCTGCACACCATCGTTATGCTAATTGGTTTTCTTCATTCCCCACCGTTCGGCACCAGCCTATGGTTTGGAAGAAGACTATCCAATTTGCGTAATAGGTGTACTGTTAGTTATATGTATGCCCTAGAGGCCATTGCTATACATAGGATGTATATTGTAGTGGATGCTGGGACATATGTAGGGAGGACTTTCTTGCTCGACATGATAGTATGCTATCTGGTTGATCTTTACCTTAACGTGTACAC
This sequence comes from Agapanthus africanus, assembly GCA_030015575.1. Classification (NCBI taxonomy): domain Eukaryota; kingdom Viridiplantae; phylum Streptophyta; class Magnoliopsida; order Asparagales; family Amaryllidaceae; genus Agapanthus; species Agapanthus africanus. Next base: position 285,440,994 of record JASDDO010000010.1, on the reverse strand, counting down.
TGATTGTCTCTCTGTTACATGTTGGTAAAGCCCTTAGGATGTGTACTTGACTACCTGGACTATGATGCGGATCATACTAGTGGGGACATGGTAGTCCATAAGTACATCCTTCAAGTTCCCTAGTCGTGGGTGTATCGAGACAGGGCATCGATATACCAGAGTAGACTAGCGTATACCTTCTCGACCCATACAGATGGGCGATGGATGATCCCATATCCATTTGTAGGGTTGCTATGCACGCGCACAAGGGTCTACGAGGCATCAAACATGCCCGAATAAAAATTTAGCCGTGCCGAACAACCCGAATACGGAACTTTAAACTAGAGATTAGGCGATAACTTGCATGCTAAACACTTTAACACTAAGTGAGAGAGATTACAACCTTTGTAGATCCGGTCCTTCACTTCATATGCTCCGTGTTGTGGTCCCTTCGCTGCGATCATCGGGATCCGGACTCTCGAGAGGTTCCACGAAGAGAAAGACGCAACCTTTGCTTCCGATCTTCGATACTAAGATGATCTACCTCGAAGTTTCTTTAACACAAGCTAACACTCATGAAATGATGTGAACACCCTCATCTAAATGGCAAGTGAAGATGAGGATGATGAAGTAGGAATTTTGCTCTATTTATTTATATTTTTCTCACATTTATCCATCACAAAATGAAAGCAAGAAACCATTTCAAGCTTAGAAGAAGAAGGAAGAAGATGATGAATAATATTATTATTCTTTTGTGATGAATAGGAGAAGTAATAATATGATAGATTATGCAACCATGGTTCACTTAACCAATGTAGAGAATTAACTAGGGTTAGGGTTTGGGTTTGGTTAAAGCATGACTCATTTCAAAATATCTTTCAAATGACAAAAAGAAAACCTTCTAGAAACATCTAGAAAGTTTAACCCTAATCCAAACCCTAATCAAGTTTAAACTCCACTAAACATGTTGCATTATTTATCATATCATGTTACAATATTATATATCACATATATAATATTTATTGTAACAAAATAAAATAATACAATTAACATATATCGCATATATATCAATGTATTACCCGAGTGAGAAAAAGAATCTTTTAGTGAGCTAATATTAGTTAATGTCATTTAATATATCATATATATTATTATACATTAAATTATCGAATCAACACTTGATCCGACAATCCGGCTATATCGCATATAACCGACTAATATTTATCCGTACCGATTCATCGAATCAACACTTGATCCGATGACCCGGCTGATATCAAATATCGCGAGAATAGAATACGGTATCACATATCGCATTATCCTCGGTCCCGCACATATCACATATGTGCTCCTACTCCGTTTTGCCTGAGTCAAGAAACCTCTGTGTAGGACTCTAAAGAATCGTCAATACGCCGGCAGTAGGTGATGATCATATCAAACACCCACAAGCTGCAAGCGGTCAGCTAAACGTAACGGCTACCCAGGTATTGAGCGCTCAGAAGATCAACAAGAAAGCCTGTACATTCTCCTGTGGATCCAAACAGTAACACTCCCGTACAGTCCGGTCTCGTCGTCTGATATGTCGCATATCTCGCCTAGGGGTGGTAAACGTCAGACCCCAGTAGCTCGATAAGTCGTGTCGATATGAGGTCTATAATAGTTCGAGAAACTACTGATAACACTTACCAGTAAATCTCAGCAACCCTGGCCAGGGATTTCCGGTTATAGCCAATCGAACACAGCACAACATCAACTCCCTATACCGGGAGAGACGAATCCCCTCCTATCGCTCATTGCCTCCATGTGATTCGGGACTGTACCCAAAAGCCACCTTTTTGCACGCCCTCTTGGACGTGGTATGATGGAAATCAAAGCACAGTGGGAACCACACAAGACTCTATGATGATCTCGGGTCAACAGACTACTCTGTACCAGTGTCACCGGAGAACTGCCATCTGACGTATGGTATAATACCATCTGGGAGTTCTCGGCGAGTCCGTCCAGTGTACCCAGTCTCCACTGAGCACCCGTACACCATCCTTGATGTCAAACACCGATGGATATGGGATCATCCATCGCCCATCATATGGGTCAAGATGCGTATACGCTAGTCTACTCTGGTGCATCAATGCCCTGTCTCGATACACCCTCGACTAGGAACAGTTATAGGATGTACTCGCCGACTACCGTGGCCCCACTAGTATGATCTCATCATAGTCCCAGTAGTCGAGTACATATCCTAAGGGCTTTATCAACACGTAATATAGAGACAATCAGAGTACATGTTAAGATAAAGTACAACCAGATAGCATACTATCATGTCGAGCAAGAAAGTCCTCCTTATATATGTCCTAGCATCCACTACAATATACATCGTATGTACAGTAATGGCCTCTAGGGCACACATATAACTAACAATCTCCCACTTGCACTAGGGCCATCTGTTGTGGTATCGTATACCCAACAATTAGCTGTGGTTGAAGTATCTCATACTCAACCATCCCATAAAAGTCTCTATTGGGAAAAAAGCCTTCGTGAGTGGATCCGCGCTGTTGTCCTCTGTGTCTACTCTCCTAACCTCGATCTCCCTGGAGATCAACCATCTCCATGATCAGGTGATACTGCCTAAGAATTATATCTGGATTTCTGATGGGACGGTAGTTCCTTGGCTAAAGCCATAACTCCATTGTCACACAATGGTAGGAACGAAGTTCATCTTATGAACTTATATATATCCAGACTGCCTCTTTGGTAGTATCCTTGGTAACGATATATCTTGCCTCTAATCGTCTAGTATGTCACGGTATATAGCTTGGAACTCTTCCAACATACCGTCCCTCCACTGAGGGTATAGACAAGCCTGCGACTGACATTCAGTCGTCCTTATCAGCCTGGAACATTTCCAGTGATTCTCCCCAGGATCGATTGATACCATCTCACTACATCTAGTGAGTATCCTAACATCCAATTAGATCTATCTCATAAATCAAAACCCAGGATTTAGGAGGTATCACCTTGATCCTATATGGAGAATCCTCGTGATAAGCGGAGATTGACCGAGCGTAGCATAGGAAACTCCTTCCCTATCAAGAGTATGTCATCCACGTACTCTATGAGGATCACCACCATACTCCCTACTACCTTTTTGTATATACAAGGTTCATCTACCATTTTGATGAAGTCAAACTCTTTGACTACCATATCAAAACAGATGTTCCAACTCCGCGATGCCTGTTTTATCATATAAAACATCTTGCACACGTTTCCGCTGCTCCCACTGACTACGAAGCCCTCTGGCTGTGTACTTATAGACGCTCTTTTCTAAAACATCATTTAGAATAGCAGTCATGACACCCAACCACCAGATATCGTAGTCATGGTATGTAGCCGTGGCAAGTAGGATCTGGATGGACTTAAGCATAGCTTTGAAAGTCTCAACTTTTCCATGCACACCAAGTAATCTTCTCAAGATATACTCGCTCCTAATGGGGATTTAACCCTTCAGATAAAGCAACCAAAGTCCATACTTTGTTGGTGTATAAGGATTCCATCTCAGATCGATAAGCATCCAGCCATTCTTACAGAGTCCCACTCCTGATGGCCAGCTCGAAACTAGTTGGGTCATCATCTCATGATGAAATCCTCGCTCCCACTGTCATAGAGAAACTAAAGTATCTCTCAGGTGGGTGAGGAACCCTGCTAGATCGGAGGAGAGGCTGAGGTTCGTTGGTATCTACTGAATCTTTTGGTTGTACCAAATCATCTGCTGTATTTTGTATAGCTGGAACATTTCCAGTTCTACATAACAGACCTTGCCTCGAGCTTGTCCGAATTTTGCTTTTAGACATAGTCCGGACAACCCAAATCTTAACAAACTTAAGATATAGGCTCTTCCCCTTCCATATCACATATGAAGTGGTAGGCAACTGATTTGATTTGAACCCTATTCAATAGGTATGCGACTTCACAAGTGCATAACTCCCAAAAGGAAACAGGAAACTCAGTAGTACTCATCATAGAGCACACCATATCACATAGGGTGCTATTGCTCCGCCCCGATACACCATCGTGCTATGGTGTATACGAAGGAGTAATGCTGAGATAGAGAATCTCATTCTCCTTTAGAATAGTCCAGGAATTCCGTGCTCAAGTATTCTCCTCCTTGATCTCATCAAAGGACATAATACTTATACCCGTATTTTGGTTCTCTACTTCTAACTTATATTCTGTGAATATCTCAAAAGGTTCGGACTTATATTTCAACAGGAACACATGTCTGAATCTTAAGAGATTATCAGAGAATGTAATGAAGTACAAAGAACCGATCTTGGCATGTGTAGACAGGGGACTTTCATACATCAGCATGTATCAATCCCAAAAGTTCACTAACTCTTTCTCTGTTTCCAATAAACAGAGCTGTGGTCATCTTATCTTTGTGACATGACCGGCAAGTTTCACAAGATGTAAATTCAAACTAATTTAAATATGCATCTATATGTAACTTCAGCTGGTCGGGTCGCATTGATATGACCTAGTCTACAATGCCTCAAGAAGGATTCATTCATTTCTGAACTCTTCCTCTTGTGTGTGTTCCGTATATTAAGAACTGTAGTTTGATTTAGAACGTCAATGCTTTTAGATAACGTGCCTGAACCGATCAACTCTTGATATAGGAAATGTTCAAAACATTATCCAACAATACAAAATTATATCCTTTCTTTACTAATAAAGAGACTGATATGATTTTGTATATCAGGTTCGGTATCTAATAACATTTGTTCAGAATCAATGTATTCTGGTAATACAGGGTGACAGTGACCAACAGACTTGGCTGCAACACTTGCACCGTTTTCTGTCTCATGAAACTTATCACCCGTTCTCAGTTCTTTACCTATTTGTAGCCCATGTAACAGATTACATATACGGGATCCTGATCCGGTATCACATACACAGGACGTAAAGGATACTGAGAAACAGTTCTTTGTAATGAACACACCCGAAGATGATGCATCAACATGCACTTTCTTCGTTTGGGCGGCACGGGAAATCTGGTATTCCCCAATTTCCTGCTCTGTCTTATAACAATTATAAGTTGGAGCGGGACCAACGTTCCCCAGCTCAGTATAACAAGCGGGTTCAGTCAATATATCCGTTTTATTATCTTGATTAAGGCGTGATATGGTCGCTATCTGGAGAGAGAGAGAAGAAAACACTCAGCGTATGCTCTTGCAAGATTAGATTGGTTATCTAATATATCTAATCAGGAAGTCTCCCACTGTTTTAATCAAATCTTCCTTCAAACCCTAAAAGGAAAGACTAGCTGGGATTAATTACACGCTACAAGTTCGCCAATCTTTCAGCCAGGCCAGTGTCGGTACTTTGAGGGAGGTCCCCTGTGCTTTCGCACGAACCTAATTAATGTAAACCTCGTTTTCCCAGAGGCGTAACCCCGTTAACACCTTTCTAGACACCTACTTGATCGGCTAATTGTAATGTGTAAAACTCTCCCAGGAGTAACTCTTACTCGCAGCGGGTATCGGGATCCAACTGTCTTATAGAAGGTATGCAATCTCATTGCAAATTTCAACACTTGAAATTCCCAATAATATTTTGCCCCAAGCAATCTATGACCTTGACTGAGTCAACAAACCATAGACCGCAAGTAAAGTTCAACCCGTCATTTCCCGATTGAATTAAACCCACCCGCACGACCCTTGACTAAGTCAACAAGGCCGCACGACTACCCTAATCCAATCGCATCATATGCTTTGCAGATAAGCACTAATCAGCTACCACACACTACGCCTTGACTGAGTCAACAAACGTAGCACGAATACTAACTATTACTTATCTGAAATGACGGAGGGCTACGACAGGTTTTTAAGAAAACCTTTTGCGTAATGAACTTTATATCGTTGTAGAATCGAGTGATTTTAAATGGAGTGTTTTTGAGGCTTTTTCTAGTTTTGCTAAAGGAGTCACTCCCGGTGAAGGGATCGTCGGTCCTTTCCTCGTCGAATGAGGTGCGGGATATATCATATATATCACTGTGCAAAGCAAGAACTATAGAAGCAATCAAAAGACAAACCGAGTTTGTAGCATCTGCCAGTTATTGCTAAAGGAGTCACTCCCGGTGAAGGGATCTCGGTCCTTTCCTTATCGAATAAGGTGCTGGATATTCTACAAGGAACACCGCTATGCAAAGCAAGAACTGTAGCTACCAGTTTTTATAAACAAGTTTCTACAACATCTTAGGTTTCTTTTAATTCATTAATCTCATTAATGAAGTCCCATTTTAATTATGCTTCATAAGCATCTCTTTTGAAACGAAATCTGCAATATAACATATATCTCATATATATAATATAAACATTCGTCACAGGCAGTAATATGATCTCATCACAGAACATTGCAGCAGAAGAACATATACGAAATATTGGATATATTAGGACGTCCGTGTTTTCAATACGAGCCTGTATAAAACACGGATTCCACGGTCGCGATGAATAGCCAAACCCACATCCCTAGACCCCTACGAGAGCGGCAAGCAACACTGCCAATTCTAGGGTTTAGAAGACCCGGTCTCGACTCCTCGAGATGGTCTCCCACTGGACCCTAGAACCCGGTTACTTGTGCTCCCCGCCTTGGGTCTACCTAATGCGGAAAAGTAAATAATATACAATGGTGACATCTTCCGCTACCTGGAAGTGCCCCAATAAAAGAATATTACATACAAATGAATTTTACATGAATGAAAAAGAAAAAACTCTCATCTCACATAAAACCCCCGGCTATTCAAACGCGACGATCCAATACAACATATCACAGCAACACATAATATCTCATATCATCAACGTAAGCAAGTATGCGTATCCCGATTGTCGTTGATGTATAGCAACGAAGCCGGCGATACACCACATACTACGCTTACGGTCACAGAAAAGAAAGTGTAAAACTACAACAGTTGGAATCCGCAACCTCCTTAGACATCGCATGCCTAACCAAATGAATTCCTTAGACATCGCATGCCTAACAATTATAAACCCCGCATTTTAGTCTCATTATCGAAAACTCTTTTCAATACCAAGTCGGCCAATTCAACAAGATTCCCGACGTCCTGATCGAATGCTCGTCGCAAACTTTAGTAGACGGCAGCACCCCCGATACCGTCGACGAAGTGCACCAAGGCGGAACACCGCTACCGGGAGCACCCAAACGGATGCTTTCGGCGACAGGGTTCTCCTACAGTCACTTGGTCGGGGCTATGGAGTGAGGCTGTCTATTAAGTTTACCCGGCGAGTATCCGCGTACGCTACGTGATTGCGACGGACTTTTGATCACATCAAAATTCCGTAGCAACCGATCAACTGAGACTAAACTACTATGTTTATAATATTCAAATCAGTTATCTCATAACTATTTGTGGATTCCAATTATTGTATCACATTCCAGATAAATAGAAAAAGTTAAACTTTCCGATCGAATCATCAAGCACCCAAGATTTCCCCAATATATCTCAACACTTGAAATCAGTTTAAAAACGTTCATCACATGCCACAGTACCAATGGTCCAGCCGTAGAAGGGTCAAGCCAACGCCTCACATGTGGCACGCCGTACTGCCCCAAACCCTAAGGTTCAAAGGGCAGTTCAAGACGGTCATATAATCGAGTTAAGGTTTGTTGTCTTCTAGAGGGTCCATCGAGTTACTTGCACGACTTAGAACATTCTTAAACACGAGAAAAATCCAACTTTTGAAAAATTTTCCGATAGGGGAAAAATTGAGTTATTGATATCCGTTCGAACATTTTAACAGTTTCTAAAAATTATCCGGAAAGCCAAATAGACAAAATTTGATACCCCGATCAAAACACCGAATCCCCAAAACAACTCAGAAAATTCAACTCTTGAAAAAATATTGAAAATTCCCAGAAAACCCAGAAAATTAAAATAGGAATTACTGTGCAACAATTGGGAGGTGACGTCATCACCTAGCCGCGGAACCGCCGCAGAAGCAGGGCTTCTGCCGCGGTTCCGCGCTCTGTTGGATGAATCATTCGCCTGAGTTTGCATAGTAATTCTTATAATTATTTATTGAATTTTTTAGGCATTTTTAATACGGAAAAATCCACGATTTAAAATCCGGACAGAGAGCATGTTAGGTTTGGGTTTTCGGGTTCGTTCGGACTTCAAATTCCGTCTAGACTTCGTCTAAAGCTCTAGCTTGGCTCTGATACCACTGTAGGGTTGCTATGCACGCGCACAAGGGTCTACGAGGCATCAAACATGCCCGAATAAAAATTTAGCCGTGCCGAACAACCCGAATACGGAACTTTAAACTAGAGATTAGGCGATAACTTGCATGCTAAACACTTTAACACTAAGTGAGAGAGATTATAACCTTTGTAGATCCGGTCCTTCACTTCATATGCTCCGTGTTGTGGTCCCTTCGCTGCGATCATCGGGATCCGGACTCTCGAGAGGTTCCACGAAGAGAAAGACGCAACCTTTGCTTCCGATCTTCGATACTAAGATGATCTACCTCGAAGTTTCTTTAACACAAGCTAACACTCATGAAATGATGTGAACACCCTCATCTAAATGGCAAGTGAAGATGAGGATGATGAAGTAGGAATTTTGCTCTATTTATTTATATTTTTCTCACATTTATCCATCACAAAATGAAAGCAAGAAACCATTTCAAGCTTAGAAGAAGAAGGAAGAAGATGATGAATAATATTATTATTCTTTTGTGATGAATAGGAGAAGTAATAATATGATAGATTATGCAACCATGGTTCACTTAACCAATGTAGAGAATTAACTAGGGTTAGGGTTTGGGTTTGGTTAAAGCATGACTCATTTCAAAATATCTTTCAAATGACAAAAAGAAAACCTTCTAGAAACATCTAGAAAGTTTAACCCTAATCCAAACCCTAATCAAGTTTAAACTCCACTAAACATGTTGCATTATTTATCATATCATGTTACAATATTATATATCACATATATAATATTTATTGTAACAAAATAAAATAATACAATTAACATATATCGCATATATATCAATGTATTACCCGAGTGAGAAAAAGAATCTTTTAGTGAGCTAATATTAGTTAATGTCATTTAATATATCATATATATTATTATACATTAAATTATCGAATCAACACTTGATCCGACAATCCGGCTATATCGCATATAACCGACTAATATTTATCCGTACCGATTCATCGAATCAACACTTGATCCGATGACCCGGCTGATATCAAATATCGCGAGAATAGAATACGGTATCACATATCGCATTATCCTCGGTCCCGCACATATCACATATGTGCTCCTACTCCGTTTTGCCTGAGTCAAGAAACCTCTGTGTAGGACTCTAAAGAATCGTCAATACGCCGGCAGTAGGTGATGATCATATCAAACACCCACAAGCTGCAAGCGGTCAGCTAAACGTAACGGCTACCCAGGTATTGAGCGCTCAGAAGATCAACAAGAAAGCCTGTACATTCTCCTGTGGATCCAAACAGTAACACTCCCGTACAGTCCGGTCTCGTCGTCTGATATGTCGCATATCTCGCCTAGGGGTGGTAAACGTCAGACCCCAGTAGCTCGATAAGTCGTGTCGATATGAGGTCTATAATAGTTCGAGAAACTACTGATAACACTTACCAGTAAATCTCAGCAACCCTGGCCAGGGATTTCCGGTTATAGCCAATCGAACACAGCACAACATCAACTCCCTATACCGGGAGAGACGAATCCCCTCCTATCGCTCATTGCCTCCATGTGATTCGGGACTGTACCCAAAAGCCACCTTTTTGCACGCCCTCTTGGACGTGGTATGATGGAAATCAAAGCACAGTGGGAACCACACAAGACTCTATGACGATCTCGGGTCAACAGACTACTCTGTACCAGTGTCACCGGAGAACTGCCATCTGACGTATGGTATAATACCATCTGGGAGTTCTTGGCGAGTCCGTCCAGTGTACCCAGTCTCTACTGAGCACCCGTACACCATCCTTGATGTCAAACACCGATGGATATGGGATCATCCATCGCCCATCATATGGGTCAAGATGCGTATACGCTAGTCTACTCTGGTGCATCAATGCCCTGTCTCGATACACCCTCGACTAGGAACAGTTATAGGATGTACTCGCCGACTACCGTGGCCCCACTAGTATGATCTCATCATAGTCCCAGTAGTCGAGTACATATCCTAAGGGCTTTATCAACACGTAATATAGAGACAATCAGAGTACATGTTAAGATAAAGTACAACCAGATAGCATACTATCATGTCGAGCAAGAAATTCCTCCTTATATATGTCCTAGCATCCACTACAATATACATCGTATGTACAGTAATGGCCTCTAGGGCACACATATAACTAACACCATTGGTGTTTGACATCGGAGATGATATACGGGTGCTCAGTAGAGACTGGGTACACTGGACGGACTCGCCGAGAACTCCCAGATGGTATTATACCTTACGTCAGATGGCAGTTCTCTGGTGATACTGGTACAGAGTAGTCTGTTGACCCGAGATTGTCATAGAGTCTTGTGTGATTCCCACTGTGCTTTGATTTCCACCTTACCACGTCCAAGAGGGCGTGCAAAACGGTGGTTTTTGGGTACAGTCCCGAGTCACATGGAGGCAATGAGCGATAGGAGGGGATTCGTCTCTCCTGGTATAGGGAGTTGATGTTGCGCTGTGTTCGATTGGCTATAACCGGAAATCCCTGGCCAGGGTTGCTGAGATTTACTGGTAAGTGTTACCAGTAGTTTCTCGAACTGTTATAGACCTCATATCGACACGACTTATCGAGCTATTGGGGTCTGACGTTTACCACCCCTAGGCGAGATATGCGACATATCAGACGATCAGACCGAACTGTACAGTAGTGTTACTGGTTGGATTCACTGGAGTGTGAGCGGGCTTGCTCGTCGATCTTCTGATCGCTCAATACCCGGGTGGCCGTTACGTTTAGCAAACCGCTTGCGGCTTGTGGGTGCTTGATATGATCATCATCTGCTGCCGGCATATTGACGAGTCTTTAGAGTCCTACATAGAGGTTTCCTGGCTCAAGCGAAACGAAATAGGAGCGCATATGAGATATGTGCAGGACCGAGAATGATACCAGTATGTGATACTTTATTCGAGTCTCGCGATATGTGACATTGATCGGTTATATGCGATATAGCCGGGTTATCGGATCAAGTGTTGATTCGATAAGTTGTTACTGTTGATATTAGTCGGTTATATATACGATATGACCGGATCATTGAATCAAGTGTTGATTTAATGATTTAATGCATAATTATATATTTGATATATTACTTTGCATTAACTAGTATCGGTTCACTTTAAAAGGTTTTTCTCACTTGATTGTATCATGTTTGATGATGCAAGATTGCTAGGGTTTGTGCAAAGAGTTAAACCTTGGTTAAGTAAATGGTTAGGGTTTTATTTCTTATTCATTCATTCATATATTTATTTATTTTGGATTAAAAGAAATGAGAAATGAAAGCATAAGGGTTGCTTTCATTCATGATGCTTCTTGAAGCTTCATGCAACATTGACCAAAGTGACTCTTTTGTCTTCATCTCCTAAACCCTAACCATTCATTTAACCATAGTTATTTCTCTACACATTACCATGGTTAATATTATGATAAGAATCATTTTATTATTCTTTTTATAACACTTATCATATTATTCATCATATTCTTGCTTCTTCTTCTTCTTCACTTGAAGAAAAAGCTTGTCTTCATTAATGGCAAGTTGAGCATATAAGTGAGAAATCCAATTCTAAAGTGAACCCACCTCCTATTTCTTCATCCTCTACCTCTTGCCAAGTAGTATAGGGTGTTTCCTTCACAAGTTTTCTTGACTTGGTGAAGTTGGAGCTTGATCTAGCGATGCCTCGACGTAGATCATCTTCGGCATCGTCGTCGATGACCTAGCCCGCTTTTTCTCCGATAAAGCCGACGCTAGAGCCCAAGATCCGATTTGTACAGCGAGGAGACTTCATCGTGGAGCCATGGAGGTGGAGAACCGGATCTACAAAGGTTGTATTTCCGTTTACCATTTAGTTAAGTTGTTAACTAGTTTCTTTTTCGCCTAAACTTCTAGCCAACGATCCGTATTAGGGTTTCTCGGCACCGTAATTTTTGAAATTGGCATGGCTGATGCCTTGTGAGACCTCATTAGCGTGCCTAGGAACCTTTCATTGGTATCAGAGCCTAGTTAGAGCCTTAAGAGATGCGTAGACGAAGTTTGAAATCCGAACGAACCCGAAACCCTAATAAAACATGCTCTCTGGACTTTTTTCAAAAACGGGGATTTTTGAGTATTAAAAATTCTTTAAAAATTCAGCAGGAAATTCTAAGAATTACGGTGCAAAAATTACCTAATGATCTGTCTAAAGAGCGGCGGAACCGCGGCATTAGCCGCCTATTGCGGCGGTTCCGCGCTCATTTAGTCTCTTCATGCATTGAATTTTGCACAGTAACTCCTACTTTGCAGTGCTGGTTTTCATGGGAATTTTTAATATTTATTCAAGAGTTGAAATTTCTGGGTTGTATTGGGGAATTCGTGGATTCGATCGGATTATCAAGTTTTGTCTATGTGGCTTTCCGGATAATTTTTGAATATGTTAAAAAGTTCGACCGGATATAAATACCCAATTTTTCCCCTGTCGGGAAATTTCCAAGTGTTGGATTTTTCCGAAGTTTAAAGACGTTCTAAGTAGTGCAAGTAACGCGATGGTCCCTCTAGAAGACAACAAACCTTAACTCGATTATGTGACCGTCTTGAACTGCCCTTTGAACCTTAGGGTTTGGGGCAGTACGGCATGCCACATGTGAGGCGTTGGCTTGACCCTTCTACGGCTGGACCGTTGGTACTGAGGCATGAAGTGGATGTCTTTAAACTTGTTTCATGTGTTGATCTGTTTTGGGAAAACTTGGGTGTTCGACTGTTCGATCGGAAAGTTTAACATTTTCTGTTTATCTGGAATGTGATACAACAATTGGAATTTACAAATAGTTATGAGATAACTGAATGAATGTTATAAACATAGCAGTTTAGTCTCACTTGATCGGTTGCCACGGAATTTTGATGTGATCAAAAATCCGTCGCAATCACGTAGCGTACGCGGATACTCGCCGGGTAAACTTAATAGACAGCCTCACTCCATAGCCCCGACCAAGTGACTGTAGGAGAACCCCGTCGCCGAAAGCATCCACTCGGGTGCTCGCGGCAGCGGTGTTCCGCCTAGGTGCACTTCGTCGACGGTATCAGGGGTGCGGCCGCCTACTAAAGTTTGCGACGAGCATTCGATCAGTTTGTCAGGAATCTTGTTGAATTACCCGACTTGATATTGAAAAGTGTTTTCGATTTTGAGACTAAAATGCGGGGTTTATAATTGTTAGGCATGCGATGTCTAAAGAATTCATTTGATTAGGCATGCGATGTCTATGAAGGTTGCGGATTCCAACTGTTGTAGTTTTACACTTTCTTTTCTATGACCGTAAGTGTAATATGTGATATCGCCGGTTTCGTTGCTATACGTCAACGACAATTGGGGTATGCATACTTACTTACGTTGATGACATGTGATGTTATGTGTTGCTGGATATGTTATATTGGATCGTCGTGTTTGAATAGCCGGGGTTTTTTATGTGAGATGAGTGTTTTTCATTTTCATTCATGTAAAAACTTGTATGTAATATTCTTTTATTAGGGCACTTCCAGGTTGCGGAAGATGTCACCTTTTGTCTATTATTTTCTTTTCCGCACTAGGATAGACCCAAGGAGGAGGGCACAAGTAACCGGGTTCTGGAGTCCAGTGGGAGACCAACTCGAGGAGTCGAGTCCGGGTCTCCTAACTCTAGAATTGGTAGGGTTGCTTGCCGCTCTCGTAGGGGTCTAGGGGTGTGGGCTTGGCTATTCATCGCGACCGTGGAATCCGTGTTTTATACTGGCTCGTATTGAAAACACGGACGTCCTAGTATATCCAATATTTCATATGTTACTTCTGCTGCGATATCTGTGATGTGATCATGTGATGTTCTGTGATAGATACAGTATATAGTATATATGATATATTATATAGACGTTACTTATGTTTTACACCCGTGCTAGCCCTGCCCCGCTCTGCCGTTAGTTACCTAACCTAACGGTGCACGAGGGGACATCGAGGCGAATGCAGATGGCATAAGTGTACGTCGTATTTATCTGTGATGTTTAGGTACTTAATTGATGGGACTTCATTAATGTGATTGATGAAATAAAAGAAACCTAAGATGTTGTACAATCGAATTTCAAAATAAAACAGGTAGCTACAGTTCTTGCTTTGCACAGTGGTATATATGATATATCCTGCACCTTATTCGATATGGAAAGGACCGAGATCCCTTCACCGGGAGTGACTCCTTTAGCAATAACTGGCAGATGCTACACACTCGGTTTGTCTTTTGATTGCTTTTAAGTGTTTTTGCTTTGCACAGTGATATATATGATATATCCCGCACCTCATTCGACGAGGAAAGGACCGACGATCCCTTCACCGGGAGTGACTCCTTTAGCAAAACTAGAAAAGCCTCAAAAGCACTCCATTTTAAAATCATTTGATTCTACAACGATATCAAGTTCATTACGCAATAGGTTTTCAGAAAAACCTGTCGTAGCCCTCCGTCATTTCAGATAAGTCCTGTTTAGTATTCGTGCTGCGTTTGTTGACCTTGTCAAGGCGCAGTGTGCGGTAGCTAACCAGTATTTATCTGCTTATGCATATGATGCAGATTGGGTTAGGGTAGTCGTGCGGCCTTGTTGACCTTGTCAAGGGTCGTGCGGGTGGGTTTGATTCAATCAAGAAATGACGGGTTGAACTTGACTTGCGGTCTATGGTTTGTTGACCTTGTCAAGGTCATAGATCGTTCGGGGCAAAAATATTATCGGGAATTTCAAGTGTTGAAATTTGCAATGAGATTGCATACCTTCTATGAGATAGTTGGATCCCGATACCCGCTGCGAGTAAGAGTTACTCCTGGGAGAGTTTTATACATTACAATTAGCCGATCAAGTAGGTGTCTAGAAAGGTGTTAACGAGGTTACGCCTCTGGGAAAACGAGGTTTACATTAATTAGGTTCGTGCGAAAGCACGGGGGACCTCCCTCAAAGTACCGACACTGGCCTGACTGAAAGATTGGCGAACTTGTAGTGTGTAATTAATCCCGGCTAGTCTTTCCTTTTAGGGTTTGAAGGAAGATTTGATAAAAAGCAGTGGGAGCCATCCTGATTAGATAAAATAATAACCAATCTATTCTTGCAAGAGCGCACGCTGAGTGTTTTCTTCTCTCTCTCTCCTGGTAGCGACCATATCACGCCTTAATCAAGATAATAATACGGATTATTGACCGAACCCGCTTGTTATACTGAGCTGGGGAACGTTGGTCCCGCTCCAACTTATAATTGTTATAAGACAGAGCAGGAAATTGGGGATTACCAGAATTCCCGTGCCGCCCAAACGAAGAGAGTGCATGTTGATGCATCATCTTCGGGTGTGTTCATTACAAAGAACCGTTTCTCAGTATCCTCCGCATCCTGGGTATATGATACCGGATCAGAATCCCAGATATGTAATCTGTTACATAGGGCTATAAAAGGGTAGAAAAACTAAGAACGGGTGATAAGTTTCATGAGGCAGAAAACGGGGCAAGTGTTGCAGCCAAGTCTGTTGGTCACTGTCACCCTGTATTGTAATACATTGATTCTGAACGATTGTTATTAGATACCGAACCTGATATACAAAATCATATCTGTCTCTTTATTAGTAAAGAAACGATAAAATTTTGTATTGTTGGATAATGTTTTGAACATTTCCTATATCAAAAGTTGATCGGTTCAGGCACGTTATCTAAAAACATCAGTGTTCTAAATCAAACTACAGTTCTTAGTATACAGAACACACACAAGAGGAAGAGTTCAGAAATGAATGAATCCTTCTTAAGGCATTGTAGACTAGGTCAGATCAATGTGACCCGACTAGCTAGAGTTACATAAAGATGCATATTTAAATTAGTTTGAATTTACATCTTGTGAAACTCGCCAGTCATGTCACAAAGATAAGATGACCATAGCTCCGTTTACTGGAAACAGAGAAAGAGTTAGTGAACTCTTAGGATGATACATGTTGATGTATGTAGGTCCCCTGTCTGCACATGCCAAGACCGGTTCTTTGTACTTCATTACATTCTCTGATAATCTCTCAAGATTCAGACATATGTTCCTGTTGAAACACAAGTCTGAACCTTTTGAGATATTCACAGAATATAAGTTAGAATTAGAGAACCAAAATAAGGGTATAAGTATTATATCCTTTGATGTGATCAAGGAGGAGAATACTTGAGAACGGAAATCCTGGACTATTCTAAAGGAGAATGAGATTCTCTCTCAGCATTACTCCTCCGAATACACCATAGCACGATGGTATATCGGGGCGGAGCAGATACACCCTATTTGATATGGTGTGCTCTATGATGAGTACTACTGAGTTACCTTTTTCCTATTGGGTGTCATGCACTTGGGAAGTTGCATACCTATTGAATAGGGTCACGATCAAATCAGTTGCCTACCACTTCATATGAGATATGGAAGGGGAAGAGCCCATATCTTAAGTTAGTTAAGATTTGGGGTTGTCCGGCCTATGTCTAAAAGCATAATCCGGACAAGCTCGAGGCAAGGTCTGTTATATAGAACTGAAAATGTTCCAGCTATACAAATTGCAGCTGATGATTTGGTAGAACTAAAGGATTCAATAGTAACCTACGAACCCCAGCCTCTCCGCCGATCTAGTAGGGTTCCTCACCCACCTGAGAGATACTTCGGTTTCTCGATGACAGTGGGAGCGAGGATTGCATCATGAGATGATGACCCAACTAATTTCGAGCTGGCCATCAGGAGTAAGACTCTGTAAGAATGGCTGGATGCTTAGTGATCTGAGATGGAATCCATATACACCAACAAAGTATGGACTTTAGTTGCTATATCTGAAGGGTTAAATCCCCATCAAGAGCAAGTATATCTTGAGAAGATTACTTGGTGTAAATGGAAAAGTTAAGACTTTCAAAGCTAGACTTGTTAAAGGTTTTCGTCATCGACCAGGCGTGGATAATGATGAAACCTTTTTCAGTGCCTATGCTTAAGTCCATCCGGATCCTACTTGCCACGGCTACATACCATGACTACGATATCTGGTGGTTGGGTGTCATGACATCTTTTCTAAATAATGTTTTAGAAGAGGGCGTCTATAAGTACACAGCCAGAGGGCTTCGTAGACAGTGGGAGCAGCGGAAACGTGTACAAGATGCTTTATAGGATAAAGCAGGCATCGCGGAGTTGGAACGTCTGTTTTGATGTCGTAGTCAAAAAGTTTGACTTCATCAAAATGGTAGATGAACCTTGTATAAACAAAAAGGTAGTAGGGAGTATGGTGACGATCCTCGTAGAGTACGTGGATGACATACTCTTGATAGGGAAGAAGTTTCCTATGCTACGCTCGATCGATCTCCGCTTATCACAATGATTCTCCATATAGGATCAAAATGATACCTACTAAATCCTGAGTTTTGGATCTATGAGATAGATCTAATTAGATATTAGGATACTCACTAGTTGTAGTGAGATGGTATCAGTTGATCCTGGGGAAAATCACTGGAAGGGTTCCAGGGTGATAAAGACGACTGAGTGTCAGTCATAGGCATTGTCTTTACCCTCAGTAAAGGGACGGTATGTTGGAAGAGTTCCAAGCTAGATACCGTGGCATACTAGACGATAAAGGCTGGATACATCGCTACTTAAGATGCTACCAAAGAGGATGTTTGGGTGTATATTGGTTCATGAGATGAACTATGTTCCTACCATTGTGAGACAATGGAGTTGTGGCTTATGCCAAGGAACGCCAGTCCCATCAGTGATCCAGACATAATCTATGGCAGTATCACCTGATCATGGAGATGTTTGATCTCCACGATGATCGAGGTTAGGAGAACAGACTCAGAGGACAACACGGCGGATCCACTCACGAAGGCCTTTTCCCAGAGAGAGACTTTTATGGGATGGTTGAGTATGAGATACTGCAACCACTGCTATCAGATGGCCCTAGTGCAAGTGGGAGATTGTTAGTTATATGTATGCCCTAGAGGCCATTGCTATACATAGGATGTATATTGTAGTGGATGCTGGGACATATGTAGGGAGGACTTTCTTGCTCGACATGATAGTATGCTATCTGGTTGATCTTTACCTTAACGTGTACACTGATTGTCTCTCTGTTACATGTTGGTAAAGCCCTTAGGATGTGTACTTGACTACCTGGACTATGATGCGGATCATACTAGTGGGGACATGGTAGTCCATAAGTACATCCTTCAAGGTCCCTAGTCGTGGGTGTATCGAGACAGGGCATCGATATACCAGAGTATACTAGCGTATACCTTCTCGACCCATACAGATGGGCGATGGATGATCCCATATCCATTGGTGTTTGACATCGGAGATGATATACGGGTGCTCAGTAGAGACTGGGTACACTGGACAGACTCGCCGAGAACTCCCAGATGGTATTATACCTTACGTCAGATGGCAGTTCTCTGGTGATACTGGTACAGAGTAGTCTGTTGACCCGAGATCGTCATAGAGTCTTGTGTGATTCCCACTGTGCTTTGATTTCCACCTTACCACGTCCAAGAGGGCGTGCAAAACGGTGGTTTTTGGGTACAGTCCCGAGTCACATGGAGGAAATGAGCGATAGGAGGGGATTCGTCTCTCCCGGTATAGGGAGTTGATGTTGCGCTGTGTTCGATTGGCTATAACCGGAAATCCCTGGCCAGGGTTGCTGAGATTTACTGGTAAGTGTTACCAGTAGTTTCTCGAACTGTTATAGACCTCATATCGACACGACTTATCGAGCTATTGGGGTCTGACGTTTACCACCCCTAGGCGAGATATGCGACATATCAGACGATCAGACCGGACTGTACAGTAGTGTTACTGGTTGGATTCACTGGAGTGTGAGTGGGTTTGCTCATCGATCTTCTGATCGCTCAATACCCAGGTGGCCGTTACGTTTAGCAGACCGCTTGCGGCTTGTGGGTGCTTGATATGATCATCATCTGCTGCCGGCATATTGACGAGTCTTTAGAGTCCTACATAGAGGTTTCCTGGCTCAAGCGAAACGAAATAGGAGCGCATATGAGATATGTGCAGGACCGAGAATGATACCAGTATGTGATACTGTATTCGATTCTCGCGATATGTGACATTGATCGGTTATATGCGATATAGCCGGGTTATCGGATCAAGTGTTGATTCGATAAGTTGTTACTGTTGATATTAGTCGGTTATATATACGATATGACCGGATCATTGAATCAAGTGTTGATTTAATGATTTAATGCATAATTATATATTTGATATATTACTTTGCATTAACTAGTATCGGTTCACTTTAAAAGGTTTTTCTCACTTGATTGTATCATGTTTGATGATGCAAGATTGCTAGGGTTTGTGCAAAGAGTTAAACCTTGGTTAAGTAAATGGTTAGGGTTTTATTTCTTATTCATTCATTCATATATTTATTTATTTTGGATTAAAAGAAATGAGAAATGAAAGCATAAGGGTTGCTTTCATTCATGATGCTTCTTGAAGCTTCATGCAACATTGACCAAAGTGACTCTTTTGTCTTCATCTCCTAAACCCTAACCATTCATTTAACCTTAGTTATTTCTCTACACATTACCATGGTTAATATTATGATAAGAATCATTTTATTATTCTTTTTATAACACTTATCATATTATTCATCATATTCTTGCTTCTTCTTCTTCTTCTTCACTTGAAGAAAAAGCTTGTCTTCATTAATGGCAAGTTGAGCATATAAGTGAGAAATCCAATTCTAAAGTGAACCCACCTCCTATTTCTTCATCCTCTACCTCTTGCCAAGTAGTATAGGGTGTTTCCTTCATAAGTTTTCTTGACTTGGTGAAGTTGGAGCTTGATCTAGCGATGCCTCGACGTAGATCATCTTCGGCATCGTCGTCGATGACCTAGCCCGCTTTTTCTCCGATGAAGCCGACGCTAGAGCCCAAGATCCGATTTGTACAGTGAGGTGACTTCATCGCGGAGCCATGGAGGTGGAGAACCGGATCTACAAAGGTTGTATTTCCGTTTACCATTTAGTTAAGTTGTTAACTAGTTTCTTTTTCGCCTAAACTTCTAGCCAACGATCCGTATTAGGGTTTCTCGGCACCGTAATTTTTGAAATTGGCATGGCTGATGCCTTGTGAGACCTCATTAGCGTGCCTAGGAACCTTTCATGTACTATCTCCTAAACCAAGGAGTACTCGCAACCTGAGAGAAGGTAAAAGGAAAAGACAACTGAATAGTCCTATCCGTTTTCTCCAGAACCGGAAACCATCCTCGAATAAATTCCTTCGAGTTCGTATATAACCATACGATGGTTTTTTCCAATGGAAGTGGACGTTCGTAGTAATACGGGGTGTCCTGGAGAAAAGGGTAAAAGTAGGAGTGGCAATGAGGTTTGCAACTCTAACAATCCAAAAGCCAGTGTTTAAGAACGTTCGGTTAATTTGGTCACTGAGTCATAGTCTTAGGGTCGGATCAATGGTCGCTGCCAAAGAGAGAGAGAAAAGAAACACTCAGCGTGCACTCTATCCTAGATCAGAATAGTTACCAATTTATCTAATCTGGAAACCTCCCACTGAAACCTCAAATTCTCCTCCAAACCTGAAAGAAGAACTAGTCGAGATCACCCTAGGAGTAAACCAACTCATCAGTGGGAATCGGGATCCAACTATTATCGCATGATAACGTGACGGAATCCGCTCACGCTATCACACTCCAGAAGGTATGCGCATATCTGGCAAGTTTCAGTTTCTTTAGAAACTCCCGATGTAATTTCTGCTCCATGCTCTTATGACCTTGACTTTGGCCAACATATCATAAGTCACATGTCAAGTTCTACCCGTCATTCTCCAGGTTAATTTGAGCCCATCCGTACATACCCTTGACTTTGGCCAAAATAGTAGTACGACTGCCCCAAACCAACGCATCTATCTATGCTGCATATGAATACCCAATAGCTACCAATCACTGTGCCTTGACTTTGGCCAACATACACAGCTTGAATACTATTGACCACCCATATGAAACGACGGAGGGCTACGAATGGTTTCTGGCGAAAACCTTTAACGTAATGAACTTGATATCGTTGAAGGAACTGGATAGCTTTTAAAAATATAGTGGCGAAAACCTTTGCTAAAGAGGTCACTCCCGGTGAAGGGATCTCGGCTCTTTCCCCGTAGAATGAGGTGCAGGATATTCCAACTGGATACCACGGTGCAAAGCAAAAGTAATCGGCTATAGTGAAGTTAATGCCCTGACGCAAACTTCTGTCCAAGGGGTCACTCCCGGTGAAGGGATCTCGGCCCTTGCCTCGTCGACTGAGGAGCAGGATATTCCAACTGAATACCACGATGCAAAACAAAAGAGAACGTCCTTGCAATAACAGCTTTTTGAAAAGTGTTCCAACAACATCAGATTAGGTTTGTTTTTAACTTGCATTGATCCGAATCAACACAGTCCCATCAATTGATCACACCACAAAGAACGAAAATAATATGACGTACGTATATGCCATCCGCATTCGCCACTAGGTCCCGTCATTACCCGTTAGGTTAGCTAACTAACGACAGAGCGGGGACTAGACTAGCGCGGATGCAAAACATATACAACATCTACTGATATATATACCAATATATTATATTTCGCTCAAGGCGTGAAAAAAATGCAACATCACAGAAATGTACAGCATCACAGAACAATACAGATATCTGGGATCCCCGGGTTTCACAGAGCCACTACTGAAACCCGACGTTCCCCTGGTCGTGTGGATAGCCTGTGCAATGAAATCCTAGACCCCTACGGGCGCGGCAAGTTACCCGCCAAAACCCGAAGCGAGGCAGCCCCCTTCAGCACCGTGAATGGACCACCCAGCACTTCATGGAATCCGGTAACTTGGGCACCCCTCCTGGGTCAACCTGTACCCCCTACGAGTGCGGCGAATAACCCGTCAATTCTAGAGTGAAGCCCCCTCCGTCTCAATGCCATGATATGCGGGCTTGTTGCCCTCTAGAACCCGGCTATCCGTAAACCCCACCTTGGGGTAATCCTAGTACAGAAAGTAAAATATACATACAACGGGTACATCGACCGCAACCTGGTCGTGCCCCAAAATAATAATACAAACAGGCAGTGACGGCAGTTTACATGTCGGACGCTCGCCCCGCAATATCAAATGTACAAAATACAAAAAAAACTGTACTAGCATTGCATCCAGGCTATCCCCCACGACCAATCCGCAACATCACAGCATAACACAGAACATCAACATGAATGTCACGTTCGCAAATCCGTCTAACCGGGTTATAGCAGTTAGACAGGATTTACCGATCGAGTGACATTCACGGTCGCAGATATAATGTAAATACTGTGAACAAATGTGTTTAAAATATCCGATCGATTAAATTTTACCAAGTGGGCCCCAAGATTTACTGTAGCAAATAAAGAAATTCTGGGCCCAAAAATAATATTCCAAAACCCCTATTTCCCTATAAAAAGATCACTGTGAAAAATTGGTGCAGTGAACTCACTGAACTGCGGCGGAACCGCGGCGCCAAGGGGGGTTTGGCCGCGGTTCCGCGGCGGTTCTACAGTATCACTATACCAAATTTTCACAGATGTCTTATAATTTCCTGCACAGTATTCTGAAACAACCTGAAAAAAATTTCGAGCCAGAAAAAAAACGACAGAAACTGATGCTAGGAAAAATACGGGTTTTGGAATTTTGTTCGATCGGAAACGTAAAACACATTAGACAAAGCTAGACTATGTTAATGGGGAGGCTCTGATACCACTGTAAGTGCACGGCGGCGCCCCGGCCGTCAATCCGACGCCGGAATGCGGAAGCGATGCTAAACTTTGATTTTTCAAACCGGCACCACCGCGCACTATAAACCCGGATCGTGCCATTAAACTAGTCCTAGCTAACTACAAGATGGGGAAGGGAGATATACCGAGCGATCCGTGTCCTCCGGTCTTCTCGTCGTCATCCCGATCTCCCGCGGAATGTCCGGTCTCCACCTCCTCGCCGGAAGGGCACCACGTCGCCTGCTTCTTTTACGGGCTCCCACATCTGGACCGAGGCAACTCGGGCATGAAGTTGGCGAGCCGACGTGCCCAAGGTTTGCTGTAGAATGTGTGTAGAACTCATGTCTCATTTGGGGTAGTGGATGTTGCCTTTTAGTGGAGGAAAGGAGATATGAACTTTTAGAGATCAACTTGGGGATTTTTGCAAGCATCAAGAGAGTGAAAAATCCCACACCAAAATGAATCAACCCCACACCTCTAGTGGCCGGCCCATGCAAGGAGAATGGGGAGAGAGTCAATCAAAAATGAGGGGAGCCACACAATAATGCAAGTGAGAGGAATGATATGTGATCAGGACAAGAAGAATGATCACCAACAAATCCACACTCCATCAACAACCATGATTGCTCCAAAAAGTCAAGCAATCATGAGAAAAAGAGGTCAAATGGTCAAGGGATGGTGCAACCATCAAGACTCTACAAGATGCAAATAACACCCTCCACAAATGCTTTTTTGCACAAATGCAAATAAGCCCTCCTCCACCAATCTTCGGCCAATGAAAGATACAAAGAAATATGGACGAAACGGAAAGCAAACTAGCAACTCCAGAAAACTGGTCCCGTAATAAATTACAGGAAAACCTCGATACTGTGTATACACACCCGCATCTGTATTCCGACCGAAATACAAATGCAATGAGACAACATCTACACTGTACTATACTAGAATCCGGCTTAAACCAAAGCCGGCTAGTATTATCTGTCCGATCCTGATCCGTGCAATACCGCACGTATCTGAGCAAACCCTTCCATATATCCATACGGCCTCTAGTACTAACCGTCCGATCCTGATCCGTGCAATACCGCACGTATCTGATCGAACCCTGCCATATCTCCATACGGCCTCTACAGCGTTTCACCCGAAACTTGAGTAACTGGATGTGGGGGACTCTAAAGACTCGTCAATACTATGGCTGTGGATTTAACCACTAGCACGTCAGAGGTATTATCCATACGTGACGGGCTACCAGCTATTGACCAAAAGGGACGTCGATGAGCGAACTCATCCTGACACCCTACTGAGCCTGTCAGTGACAATATCCGTACAGTCCGGTCCGTTCGTCTGTGAGCATCGCATGGCGGGCCTAGGGGTTGGTAAAAGTCAGACCCCCAAAAGCGGTACAAGTCGTGTCAGAGATCAGCCCAGAACACCCTGAGATACTACTGGAATACCTACCAGTAAATCTTTTGCCTTGGCCAAGGACTTTTCATGTTCTGGCTCTCCTAGACACAGCGCGACCTCACCCCCAATACCGGGAGAGACGAACCCCTGAAGATCCGCTCACTGCCTCCATGTGGCTCGGGACTGTACCCAACTAAAACCTGTTTGCACGTCTCCTTTGAGCGTGGTAGGGTAGTAATCAAAGTACAGTGGGAACTCACACGAGACAAATGACGATCCCCAGGTCGATGAACTAACATGTACACATGTCACCAGGGAACTGCTATCTGACGTCAGATATAAGACCAACTAGCATGTTCTCGGCGAGTCTTGTCCGGTGTACTCATAACCCAATGAGTTCCTGTATACATCTTAGGTGAA
Source organism: Agapanthus africanus (assembly GCA_030015575.1). Classification (NCBI taxonomy): domain Eukaryota; kingdom Viridiplantae; phylum Streptophyta; class Magnoliopsida; order Asparagales; family Amaryllidaceae; genus Agapanthus; species Agapanthus africanus. The sequence goes on along the minus strand of JASDDO010000010.1, from coordinate 285,416,174 downwards.
CCTACTGACACCAGTGGCTTGTGAGACCGGCCACCGCCCCTCGTCGGGGTCTCGTCTGTATACACTAGTCCTCTCTGGAGAATCGATGCCCTGTCTCGAAACTCCCACGACTAGGGACCTTTTAAGGATGTGCTTATAGACTACCAGCTACCACGTATATGATCGCCCTCATACTGCTGGCAGTCAAGCAAGAATCCTAGGGGCTCTATCAACGTGCAATAGTGACCTGTCAGGTCACCTAAAGCAGTACACAATGATAAAGGTAAACCAGATAGCATACTATCATCTCGAGTAAGACTGTCCTACCGGGATAGCTCCTCCTTCAATCATTGCAATCACGTGCCTGTGATCCAATAATTGAGAGAGGGCTGACCCGGAATGACGGATGCCCGATATATGAGAGAGAAAGGGCTGACCCGGACTGACGGATGCTCGATATATGAGAGAGAGAGGGCTGACCCGGACTGACGGATGCCCGATATATGAGGGGGAGGGGGCTGACCCGGACTGACGGATGCCCGATATAGGAAGATTTGAGTGTCGATGCTGGACACGAGTATTTATGATATTTGGGTGCCGATGTTGGGCACTCGTGATTCTCAGAGATTTACAGGATTGGAGGGCCGATAAGAGTGCCGGCGCCTGAGCTATTTGGGGGATCTAGGTGCATTGATGGACACCGATTATATATTCCACGTTGACATTCCGTGTAGATGTTATGTTCCCATGCTCAGCATTCATTATTGTATCTCATCCTATAGTTATATTACCTGATAGAGCACTTGCATGATTATTGCACATACTGCTTATCACGCATCGATATCATCTGTTGGCTTATGATAGAGTAGCGCAATACGTGCATGCTCGCGATTACCTTTATATGTTATCTCTATTCACGAGTTGGCAACTCATCCCCGTTGTGCCACAGTATTTGCAGGTTTCCCCTCGGAGTAGTCGCGGCAGGCTGCGTTCTTGCATCTTTTGACACAGATACCCCCACAGTTGGTGTACTAGCTCTTTTGCTGATAGGTGGGTTTTGTGCGGTATCTGTTTATCTTTCAGTTATGTACATTGTTGTATCTAGTATTCTCCATCTACCATATATGTATTTGACTTAGAGACAGTGTGAGGACGATGATGTATATTATTTGTATTCTGGTGTCGAGCTCGTTGTGACCCGACTGTACTTATGCAGTTATTCTATCTGTGATGTCCCCACTTGTTGCTCTTGATCTTCGCTACGGCGTCGTATATTGCTATCTTGGTGATTGTTTACTTGGATCTCTTAACATTTAATAAATGCTTCCATTTAAAACTTAAAACACTCTATACTTTTACTGGTTTGATTTCTGGGTTTTCGGTTCACTTAGTCGCGTTACGCCTGTAGACGTTACGTGGTTAAGTGCCGGTCATGGGCCAAACTTTGGGTCGTGACAAAGTTGGTATCAGAGCGTAGGTTTTACCTTTCGGAGTATTCCTAGGATGACCCTGGTATGATGGAGTAGGTAGCTGAAGCAGAGTGGCGTAGCGTGTGTATGTTCCGCGGCATACTCACGACACGGTACTCCGCCTAAGCGACCTTAGGACTTGTTGATTTAAATTCCTTCTTGAGTACATACATTCTTGTGATTCGGTTTCCGTATCCTTATCGAATCCTACCTTTCCTTTCAGCCATTATGCCGCCAAAGACTACGAGGGCGCAGAGAGCGGCCGCGAGGGCCGAGATTCGAGTTGACTCGTCCGAGACGAGGACTGATCCGGATAGTACACCGGTTGTGCCCGAGCAGGCTGTTCCTGCCGTGACAGATCAGATTGCCATGTTAGGGGCTGGTGTGCAGGAGATGCGCCAGACGATGGGATCCAGTATGCAGGAGATGTAAGTCGATGTAGTACACCCCAGTACTTATGGGGAGGCGGAATTTTCAAAAACAATCAAGTTTAAACAACGAACATCGACTAACCGCTTGAATCGAAGCTAAACTATAAATAACCGTATTCAAATGAGTTTCTTTTCACAAGTGATTAGGGATTATACCTAATGAAACCGGTCCTTCTTCTTTACGTCCTCCTTTGTTCTCCTCGACCTTCTCTAGGTAGTAGACGATCCACCCGAGAGCGAAACTCCAAGCTAAACCTCTAACTTGAGGTAACTAATCAACTTTGATTGCTAATCAAAGATGAGAGGATGATATAGAGTGAAGGTTATGGATTGTTTAGTCTAACTAATCCTTTGATCTCAACACATGAGGATTAAGGATTAGGGTTTGAAGATGAGAGCTTGAGGAGAGAGAATGTGTGATAAGATTATGAGAGAAGAGAGAGAGTGTATCATAATATTATGAAGCATTCTTATTTTAGAATAATCAATAAAGGAAATGAATAAGCATGCTTCATAAAATATCTTGTGATGATTCATTAGCATGAGTCATTAAGCAATAAATGTGCATTAATGAAGTGAATGAATCACCACCATGACTCACTCTCTTATCCAAAAGAAACCTCCTTAGTCACATCTTCTAGAAGCTTCTCGAGTAATTACGAGAACGCCCCTCCAATCCGCAAAAATACGGAAAAACTTTAGACTGTAAAAAATCCAATAACCGGATACCAGTAACTGGCTTAAACCAAAGCCGACTGGTAAAAACTGTCCGAAAGTCGTACGCGCGTAAACGCACGTATGCGTCCGAACCCTTTGTCGCAAAACCATGCAACCTCTATATCGTTTCGCCTGGAGTAGGAAACTCTCTGTGTGGGACTCTAGAGACTCGACTACTACGCTGGCAGTGGGTTTAACCACAGACCGCAAGCGGCACTAGCTGTACGTAACGGTCCCCAGGTAGTTGTCGATAAGAAGGCCGATGAGTAAACCCATCCGAACTCCTACTGAGTCTGATGTGACAATCTCCATACAGTCCGGTCCGTTCGTCCATGACTATCGCATATCGGGCCTAGGGGGGCGGCAAGCGTCAGTCCCCTAATAGCGGTATAAGTCGTGTCGGAGTGAAGCCCATTACACCCTGAGAAACTGCTGGAACCTACCAGCAAATCTCGCTTGCCCTGGCCAGGGACTTTGCGTAATGGCTCTCTGACACAGCACGATATCTACTCCCAATACCGGGAGGGACGAATCCTGTCTAACCGCCACTGCCTCCAAGTGCTCGGGACTGCACCCAACTGCCACCTGTTTGCACGACTCCTTTGAGCCGTGGTAGGGTAGCAATCTAAGAACAGTGGGACACACTCAAGGCGAAGTAGCAGTGTCAAGTCTGCGGACTACGCTGTACTCATGTCACCTGGGAACTGTTCACTGACGACTGGTATCAAACCAACCAACAGTTCCCTGTGAGTCCTGTCCGGTGTACCCGTAACCTAACGAGCACCTGTATACTATCTCCAGTACGACGTACTGACGGCTGTGGGACAGACCATCTCCCCAACTGGGATGAGAAGTGTACACACCAGTCTACTCCGGAGTATCGATGCTCTGTCTCGATAATCCATCGACCAGGGACCTGAATAAGGATGTGCTTGTAGACTACCCAGCCCCCACTAGTGTGACTGCCATCACAACGCTGGTAGACAAGCAAGATCCTAAGAGCTCTATCAATACGTATACTCACATATTAAGATAGAAAAACCAAGTAGCATACTACCATGTTTAGCAAGACTGTTATATACATGTGAATATCCCAAGCTTCCATTAAGTAATATACAAGCTAGTATGATACAGTAATGGCCTTCTAGGGCATAAACACTAACAATCTCCCACTTGCACTAGGGCCATGTACTGGCATATCGTAGACCAATGATCTCGAGTAGCCTCTCGAACTGAATCTGAGGAAGGGCCTTCGTGAATGGATCAGCAATGTTCTCTTCTGAAGCAACTCTCCGAACCTCGATCTCCTGACGATCAATGATCTCCCTGATCAGGTGATACCGCCTCAAGATGTGTCTGGACTTCTGATGGGACCTTGGTTCCTTCGCTAAAGCTATAGCTCCGTTGTTGTCGCAATACAGAGGTATTGGATCAACTATGGTAGGAACCACCTGAAGTTCTGTTAGGAACTTCTTCATCCAGACTGCTTCTTTTGCGGCATCGCAAGCAGCTATATACTCCGCTTCCATCGTCGAGTCAGCAACGGTGTCCTGCTTGGAGCTCTTCCAGCACACCGCCCCTCCATTGAGGGTAAAGACATAACCCGACATGGACTTGGAATCGTCCTTATCACTCTGGAAGCCGGAATCAGCAAAGGCCTCCAACCTGAGGTCTTTTCCGCCGTAAACCAAGAACATCTCCTTAGTCCTCCTCAGGTACTTGAGAATGTTCTTTACTGCTCTCCAGTGTTTCTCCCCTGGGTCTGACTGATACCGGCTTACCACGCTCAGTGCGTAAGCTACATCTGGTCTGGTACACAACATCGCATACATTATAGAGCCTACCGCAGAAGCGTAGGGTATAATAGACATGCGTTCCCTTTCCAAATCAGTCTTGGGAGACATATCTTTGGAGAGGGTGATTCCGTGACAAGCCGGTAGATTACCGCGCTTTGAATCTTCCATACTGAATCTTTTCAATACAGTGTCGATATACCTGGACTGCGAAAGTCCCAACATCCTCTTGGATCTATCACGATAGATCCGGATCCCCAGAATGTAAGAGGCATCACCCAGGTCTTTCATGGAGAACCTGTGTGACAAGAATCCTTTGACAGATTGTAGCATAGGAATGTCATTTCCTATCAATAGAATGTCATCCACGTACAAGACGAGGAATACGACACTTCTGGCCACAACTTTACTATATATGCACGGTTCATCTGGATTTTTGATAAAGTCATATTCTTTGACTGTCTCATCAAAACAGATGTTCCAACTCCGCGATGCCTGCTTTAGTCCATAAATAGACTTAAGCAGCTTGCACACTTTCCCGCTGCTCCCACTCTGATTGAAACCCTCTGGCTGATCCATATAGACGCTCTCTTCTAAATTTCCATTCAGAAAAGCCGTCTTTACGTCCATCTGCCAGATTTCATAATCATGGAAGGCAGCAATAGCAAGAAGGACCCGAATGGATTTGAGCATAGCCACTGGAGAAAAGGTTTCGTCATAGTCCAAACCAGGTCTTTGACGAAAACCCTTTGCAACAAGTCTAGCCTTATAGGTTTCCACCTGTCCATCTACACCAATCTTTTTCTTGAAGATCCATTTGCATCCTATGGGTTTTACCCCATCTGGAGCAAAGTCCATAGCCCATACTTTGTTGGTGTACATGGACTCCATTTCGGTCCGCATTGCATCTAGCCATCGTACCGAGTCGCCGCTCTGGATGGCATGCTGGAAGTCAGTAGGTTCATCATTATCTATGATGCAATCCTCTCTATCCCCGTCTATGAGAAAACCGTAGTATCTCTCAGGCGGATGAGACGGCCTACTACTCCTGCGGAGGGGTGCGGGAATGTTCTGTTCTTCTTGAACCTCTGGTTCTACCAAACTTTCAGTAGCAGTTTGTGGTTCTGGAATTTCTTCCAGTTCTATTTCGCTCCCACTTGATTCTTTTTCTAAAAACTGATTTTCCAGAAAATGGGCATTACGAGAAACAAAAACCTTTTGTTCCTCTGCGTAATAGAAATAATATCCCTTGGAGTTCTTTGGATATCCCACAAACATACATTTTACTGATCGTGCCTCGAGCTTGTCCACATGCTGCTTTTTAACAAAAGCTGGACATCCCCAAATCTTCACATGCTGAAGATGGGGTTTCTTCCCAGTCCACATCTGATATGGAGTGGTAGGCACAGTCTTGGTAGGAGCTCTGTTCAGAAGATATGCCGCTGATTCAAGCGCATAACCCCAGAAAGATCGCGGTAACTCAGCATTACTCATCATGGATCGTACCATATCCAATAGGGTTCGATTCCGTCTCTCCGATACACCGTTATGCTGTGGAGTGTATGGAGGAGTAAGCTGAGAGAGAATTCCTTTCTCTTTTAGGTAACCTAGGAACTCGGCACTCAAGTATTCTCCACCTCGATCAGATCTAAGTGTCTTTATACTTTTGCCGGTTTGGTTTTCTACTTCATTCTTATACTCTTGGAATTTCTCAAAAGCCTCGGATTTATGTTTCATCAGATAAATGAATCCGTATCTTGAGTAATCATCCGTGAAAGTAATGAAATAGGAAAAACCACCTCTCGTATGTGTAGACATTGGACCGCATACATCACTGTGTATGAGTCCTAAGAGCTCGCTCGCTCTTACTCCTTGTCCAGTGAATGGAGTCTTTGTCATCTTTCCTTTGAGACAAGATTGACAAGTGTCATAAGTTTGATATTCGAACGTGTCCAAATATCCTTCTCTATGCAACTTAGTCAACCTTCTCTCATTGATGTGACCCAGTCTACAATGCCATAAGAAAGCTTTATTTAAATCTGGAGACTTTCTTTTTAGTGTGTTCTGGACATTGAAAATTTGGAGTTGGTTTAACACATATATGCCGTTATTTAGAGTACCAGACCCAATCAAACCATGATTAAGGTGGATGTTGACAACATCTCTTACAAACGTGAAATCATAACCTTTATTTGATAACAAGGAAACTGATATGATATTACACGTTAAGCTGGGTACAAAATAACAGTTATGTAAAACCAAAATGTGTCCACTCGTCAATCCTAGGTGATAATCCCCGACGGACGCAGCTCCCACGCTAGCTCCGTTAGCAACCCTGAGGATCATATCACCTTCCTTCAGCACTCTACGGTTTCTCAGTGCCTGCAAAGAATTGCAAATATGAGATCCTGATCCGGTATCCAATACCCAGGAAGTAGAGTTGATTGACAGACAATTCTCAATTACAAACACACCTGAAGTCGAAGCCACAGCTTGCTTCGGTTCCTGGTTCTTGGCGTTCCACGCCTTGCAATCCTTCTTCCAGTGCCCTTTCCTGTGACAATGGAAGCACTCATCCAGGCCAACTACCGGTGCTGTAAACTTTTTCTTTCCCTTCTTTCCCACCTTACTAACACCTCCTCTAGGTCTGGGTGCGGCCTTCTTCTTCCTTCCTTTGGCCCTAGCCTTGGACCCGGAAGAAGATGAACCGCCAACAAACATAGCGGGTGTTTCCCTTGCCTTCTGCAAGGTGCCCTCTGCACTCCTTAACATGTTCAGGAGTTCCGCAAGTTCAACTTCTTTTCCTTGAAGATTGAAGTTGAGGATAAACTGGGCGTAGGTGGGAGGAAGGGACTGGAGAACAAGGTCTGTATAGAGCTCATTATCCAAAGTCGTCCCAAGGTCCGCGAGCTCTTCAATATAGCCGATCATCTGTAGGACATGTTCACCTACCGATGACCCGACAGCCAACCTCGCTCGAAACAGTTTCTTAGAGGTCTCGTATCTTGCTATACGAGATTGCTCTCCATAAAGTTCCTTTGTATGGAGAAATATGCCATCTAGGGACATATCCTCGTGCCTCCTCTGATGTTCATTGTTCATCGAGGCAAGCACGATGCACTTGGCTCTCGCGCAATCTAAATCCCAGGTTTTGCGGATTTCCTTATCCGCATTGCTGGATTTGGGACCAAGGACAGCAGGTGCTGTAGCGGTGAGGACGTACCCCAGTTTGTCATAGGTCAAAGCCATCTTGACATTCCGCAGCCAATCTTTATAGTTTGGCCCTGTCAGTATATTTTTCTCTAAAAGTAACTTAAGTCCAGTCATTTTCAGGGTCGCTGCAATTAGGAGAGAGAGAAGAAAACTCTTTAGCATGATGCTCTTGCAAGTTTAGAGTGGTTTTTAGTTTATCTAAACTGGATGGCTCCCACTGTTTCTCGAATCCTTCCTCAAACCATAAAAGAAGAATTAGCCAAGACTATTCTCACCGTACAATACTTGCTTAACCGTTCAGCCAGGCTGGTGTCGATACTTCGAGGGAGGTTTTCCAACGCTTTCGCGAAGTTCCTTAATTAAATAACCTCTTTTCTCTGGGGGCGTAACCCCGCTGACACTTTTCTGGACACCTACTAGGTTTATAGCATTGATCGTTAAGCGACGAATATCCTGATAAGTAGCATATACTCACAGTAGGATCGGGATCCAAATATCATCGTATGATAATGTTGAAGGAATCCTACCAACATTCATCAAACTCCAAATGGTATGCATCTCTTTGCAAATTTCAGTTTCTTTAGAAATTCCCGATATAAGTTTTTGCCCCATGCTCTTATGACCTTGGCTTTGGTCAAAATGTCATAAGTCACATGTCAAGTTCTACCCGTCATTATCTTGTCAATTTGAACCCATCCGTATATACCCCTGACTTTGGTCAAATGATAATACGACTGTCCCAAACTAACTCATCTATCTTATGCAACAAATGAAAACCCAGTAGCTACCAAACACTATGCCTTGACTTTGGCCAAAATGCATAGCTTGAATACTACTGAATACCCAAATGAAACGACGGAGGGCTACGACTGGTTTTGGCGAAACCATAAACGTAGTGAACTTGATATAACCGAAGGAACCTGATAGCTTTTTAAAAGGAGTGGTTAAATCTCCGCATTTAAAAATATCTGTTTTTAAAAATAACCGAGTGGTTTCTTTTAAATTGTTCCAACGATTTAAACTTTGGTTTGTTTTACTTTGCATTATAGATAATGTGTCCCATCATTAACCTATCATTGCAGAAAACAACGAAAATACAACGTCCTCTTATGCCATCCGCATTTGCCACGGGGTCCCGTCATCACCCGTTAGGTTACTTAACTAACGACAGAGCGGGGGCTGGGCTAGCGCGGGTGTAAAACATAAGTGACGTCTAAATAGCTACAATAAATATAGATATTTTACATTCGTCTGACGCAATGATATTCATTCCAGAACACAGATAAACAATATTGGATTTGCAAGCAATCTGTATTTCTTTTGAGCCTGCAAGAAAAGACAGATTACACAGTTGTGATGAATAGCCGTTTACCCCACCCTCGACCCCTACGGGTACGGCAAACTACCCACCCGGCAGTCTGTGTACCCCACCTTGGGTCAGTCCTAGGAGCAAAAACAGTAAAATGAAATAATACAACGATGGCTACGACCGCAACCTGGAAGTGCCCCGCGAAAATAATATTACAACAAATTACATTTACAACAAATGAATTAAACAATAACCCTATGCTAACCCCGGCTATACACCACAACAGTCCAATACAGTTTATATGCACAAACAGATATAACCATTTCAGAAATGTGCAACCCCCTGCCAACCGACATACTAGCAGTTGGGGAAGGTTTACGAACACATTAAACAATCACAGATATAATCCAATACGCAAATACTGTACAATTCGATCGAATAAACAACATCAATATTGCTCCAAAATTTGCTCTGTTAAACAGTAACCTGAGCAATTATTAAATATTCCAGAAAACACTAAATATCACAGGGGACCCACACAAAAAATTTGGGATCATGACTCGGCAACTCGGCGGCGGAACCGCGGCGGATCGGTGGGATCTGCCGCGCTTCCGCGGCGCTTTAGCCGAGTCATGGGCCCAATTTTCTTGGGTGTTCTCCTGGACCCATGTCAAGCTTTCTGAACATCCCTGAAAAATTTTAGGACATCATTTTGGATTCGACAGAAACTGATTTTTATTAGGGTTTTCCGGCTTCGTTTTTCCGTTCGAAATTCGTACAAATTTGCAACTAGGTTATTTATTGTTTAGCGAGGCTCTGATACCACTGTAAGTCGATGTAGTACACCCCAGTACTTATGGGGAGGCGGAATTTTCAAAAACAATCAAGTTTAAACAACGAACATCGACTAACCGCTTGAATCGAAGCTAAACTATAAATAACCGTATTCAAATGAGTTTCTTTTCACAAGTGATTAGGGATTATACCTAATGAAACCGGTCCTTCTTCTTTACGTCCTCCTTTGTTCTCCTCGACCTTCTCTAGGTAGTAGACGATCCACCCGAGAGCGAAACTCCAAGCTAAACCTCTAACTTGAGGTAACTAATCAACTTTGATTGCTAATCAAAGATGAGAGGATGATATAGAGTGAAGGTTATGGATTGTTTAGTCTAACTAATCCTTTGATCTCAACACATGAGGATTAAGGATTAGGGTTTGAAGATGAGAGCTTGAGGAGAGAGAATGTGTGATAAGATTATGAGAGAAGAGAGAGAGTGTATCATAATATTATGAAGCATTCTTATTTTAGAATAATCAATAAAGGAAATGAATAAGCATGCTTCATAAAATATCTTGTGATGATTCATTAGCATGAGTCATTAAGCAATAAATGTGCATTAATGAAGTGAATGAATCACCACCATGACTCACTCTCTTATCCAAAAGAAACCTCCTTAGTCACATCTTCTAGAAGCTTCTCGAGTAATTACGAGAACGCCCCTCCAATCCGCAAAAATACGGAAAAACTTTAGACTGTAAAAAATCCAATAACCGGATACCAGTAACTGGCTTAAACCAAAGCCGACTGGTAAAAACTGTCCGAAAGTCGTACGCGCGTAAATGCACGTATGCGTCCGAACCCTTTGTCGCAAAACCATGCAACCTCTATATCGTTTCGCCTGGAGTAGGAAACTCTCTGTGTGGGACTCTAGAGACTCGACTACTACGCTGGCAGTGGGTTTAACCACAGACCGCAAGCGGCACTAGCTGTACGTAACGGTCCCCAGGTAGTTGTCGATAAGAAGGCCGATGAGTAAACCCATCCGAACTCCTACTGAGTCTGATGTGACAATCTCCATACAGTCCGGTCCGTTCGTCCATGACTATCGCATATCGGGCCTAGGGGGGCGGCAAGCGTCAGTCCCCTAATAGCGGTATAAGTCGTGTCGGAGTGAAGCCCATTACACCCTGAGAAACTGCTGGAACCTACCAGCAAATCTCGCTTGCCCTGGCCAGGGACTTTGCGTAATGGCTCTCTGACACAGCACGATATCTACTCCCAATACCGGGAGGGACGAATCCTGTCTAACCGCCACTGCCTCCAAGTGCTCGGGACTGCACCCAACTGCCACCTGTTTGCACGACTCCTTTGAGCCGTGGTAGGGTAGCAATCTAAGAACAGTGGGACACACTCAAGGCGAAGTAGCAGTGTCAAGTCTGCGGACTACGCTGTACTCATGTCACCTGGGAACTGTTCACTGACGACTGGTATCAAACCAACCAACAGTTCCCTGTGAGTCCTGTCCGGTGTACCCGTAACCTAACGAGCACCTGTATACTATCTCCAGTACGACGTACTGACGGCTGTGGGACAGACCATCTCCCCAACTGGGATGAGAAGTGTACACACCAGTCTACTCCGGAGTATCGATGCTCTGTCTCGATAATCCATCGACCAGGGACCTGAATAAGGATGTGCTTGTAGACTACCCAGCCCCCACTAGTGTGACTGCCATCACAACGCTGGTAGACAAGCAAGATCCTAAGAGCTCTATCAATACGTATACTCACATATTAAGATAGAAAAACCAAGTAGCATACTACCATGTTTAGCAAGACTGTTATATACATGTGAATATCCCAAGCTTCCATTAAGTAATATACAAGCTAGTATGATACAGTAATGGCCTTCTAGGGCATAAACACTAACAGGAGATGCGCCAGATGATGGGATCTCTAGTTGAGACACTTCGAGCGCAGCGACCAGAGGTAGTTCCACCCGTTGCAGAGACCGCGGTGGTACCCACAGTACAGGCAGTTGTCCCTACCGCTACAGAGGTCATCTCAGTATCGCTGTCAGAGTTTATGAGGCTAAAGCCTCCGGTCTTCACAGGCACCGATGCGGCCGAGGACCCACAGTCTTTCATTGATAGGATGGCGCGGATATGTCGTTCACTTAGATGCGCAAATGCGAGATGGGTTGAGTTCGCGAGCTTTCGCCTGGAAGGTCTCGCGCAGAAATGGTGTGAATCAGTCGAGAAGGGTAGAGCAGCAGGTCTTCCTCCTATGACCTGGACAGAGTTCGTGGCGCTATTCCTTGCCCGTCTTCTTCCACTGAGCGTCAGAGATGCTAGAGCACGCAGGTTCGATTCCTTACGTCAGACTCCGGAGATGTCAGTGGCAGAGTATGATGTCCTGTTCACCGAGCTATCAGTGTATGCTCCGTACCTAGTGGCTACTGAGGAGTTGCGAGTCAAGAGATTTGTCTGAGGCTTGCTTACACCACTGTTTCTAGCGATCAGCGCACAGCATTATGAGACATATGCAGCAGCTGTGGACGCAGCCCTATTAGTCGAGGAGCGCCTTGCTGAGACTTCGGTAGTTCCAGAGCCGAAGAGAGTTCGTGCGGATACATCAGCGCAGAGACAGCCTTTTCGGCGTCGTGATAGACGTCTTGCAGGTAGCAGAGATTTAGGGCGAGGCCGGTTGTTCAGTTCCTATCCCCAGGAGGGTCAGCGGTCATCGTCGGGATGTTTTCGCTGCGGGAGTTCTTATCATCGTGTGCGAGATTGTCCTGAGATACCACGGAGGGAGGCAGCAGCACCGCACGTCACACTACCACCTTCACCACCCCAGACGGTGTTGCCTATTGTACCTATTGTTACTCCGCATCAGACGCATGCACAGAGAGGTCGCGGAGGATTTGTTCATAGAGGACGAGGTGACCGAGGCAGAGGGCAGCCAGCTGCCGGTAGGGGACAATCAGTCACAGGTGGAGGACAGGCACGAGTTTTTGCTTTGACGCATCAGGACGCACAGGCATCCAATGCGGTGGTCTCAGGTATCCTTCTAGTATGTTATGTTGATGCACACGTGTTATTCGATCCCGGATCCACGCACTCGTACGTATCCACACACTTTGTGCCGAGTTTGGGTAGAGAGTCCGGTTTGCTTGATCAGCCGCTTGTTGTGACTACTCCTGTGGGAGAGTCGTTTGTTGCTAGGCATGTGTTCCGATCCTGTATCGTCCGTATTGGCGAGAGAGAGTTGCCGGTCGATTTGATCCTTCTTGAGATGTTGGACTTCGACGTTCTTTTGGGCATGGATTGGTTAGCCACGTGCTATGCTTCTGTTGACTGCCGCGAGAAGATAGTTAGATTTTGTTTTCCCAGCGAGTCGGTTTTTGTTGTGTTGGGGGACCGTGGTGCCACCCTTCACAGTGTGATTTCTTCTTTTCACGCTGGACAGCTTTTGAAGAAGGGATGTCAGGGATTTCTCGCCTATGTTTGCGATACTAGAGCTACAGAGGTTCCGTTGGATCAGGTTCCGGTTGTTAGCGAGTTCCCTGATGTGTTCCCTGACGAGCTTCCTGGGCTACCGCCCGAGCGTGATATTTCTTTCTGTATTGATTTGGTTCCTGGCACGGGGCCTATTTCTGTACTGCCTTATCGGATGGCCCCGGCGGAACTTAGAGAATTGAAGGGTCGGTTGCAAGATTTGCTGGATAAGGGACTTATTCGACCCAGTGTTTCTCCTTGGGGTGCTCCAGTCCTGTTTGTCAAGAAGAAGGACGGCAGTATGCGTTTGTGTATCGACTACCGTCAGCTGAACAGGGTGACAGTGCGGAACAGGTATCCTTTGCCACGCATCGACGATTTGTTCAACCAACTTCAAGGGGCAGGATACTTTTCGAGGATCGATTTGCGATCAGGCTACCATCAGCTGCGGGTTCGACAAGAGGACATTCCTAGGACAGCTTTCCGCACGCGCTACGGCCATTATGAGTTTTTGGTGATGTCGTTCGGACTCACCAACGCGCCAGCAGCATTCATGGACTTGATGAACCGTATTTTCCGGTGGTATCTTGATCTGTTCATCATAGTGTTCATTGACGATATTCTAGTGTATTCTCAGAGTAGAGAGGAGTACGAGCAGCACCTGCGGATTACACTGCAGACCTTGAGGGAGCATCAGCTTTTCGCCAAATTCTCCAAGTGTGCTTTCTGGCTGGACAGCATAGACTTCTTGGGGCACGTGATTACACGAGATGGTATATGTGTAGACCCGAGGAAGATTGAGGCCATTCGGAGTTGGCCTAGACCCACGTCAGTTACTGAGGTTCGCAGCTTTCTAGGGCTGGCAGGCTACTACAGGCGATTCGTGCAGGACTTCTCTCGCATTGCTACACCTTTGACCGGGTTTACCCAGAAGGGAGTTCATTTCGATTGGACGGAGGAGTGTGAGCACAGTTTTTAGCAGCTACGGGCTCTACTGACTACGACACCAGTGCTATCTTTGCCTTCAGGATCAGACGGATTTGTAGTCTATTGTGATGCTTCACGAGTGGAGATAGGGTGCGTATTGATGAAGCATGACAGGGTGATCGCGTATGCTTCGCGGAAATTAAAGAAACATGAACAGAACTACCCCACTCACGATTTGGAGATGGCTGCAGTAGTCTTTGCACTTAAGATCTGGCGACATTACCTATATGGAGAGTCGTGCCAGATATTCACTGATCACAAGAGCTTAAAGTATATATTTCAACAGCGAGACCTGAACCTTAGACAGCGCCGGTGGATGGAGTTAGTGAAGGACTACGATTGTGAGATCTTGTATCACCCGGGCAGGGCTAATGTAGTGGCGGATGCTTTGAGCAGGAGGCCTGGGGGTAGTCTATCTTGTTTGAGCGCAGTACAGAGGCAGTCGTCGGCAGATTGGCAGATCTTATGCGACAGCCGGGTACAGTTTGAGTTTACGCCGATCGGAGGACAGATTGCGCATGTTCATGCACGCCCACAGTTGCTCGACCGTATACATGAGGCACAGCACAGTGATGACCGATGTTCAGAGATCAGGACACAGATGGGACATGGCAGATTTTCCGAGTTCGTGATCGATGATCAGGGGATACTACGATTTGGGGCTAGACTGTGCGTACCAGATGCTGAGGGATTGCGGCGTGAGATTCTTGAAGAGGCACATTGATCGGTATACAGTGTTCATCCCGGTTCCACCAAGATGTACCATGACATGAGAGGTGTTTACTGGTGGGACGGAATGAAGAGAGACATTGCAGATTTTGTGTCGAGATGCCTGACTTGTCAGCAAGTCAAGGCTGAGCACCAGAGGCCCGCGGGAGAGCTACAGCCGTTACCCATTCCGAAGTGGAAATGGGAGCAGATTTCTATGGACTTCATTGTGGGTCTACCCAGGACTAGTCGAGGGTATGACTCCATCTGGGTGATCGTGGACCGTTTGACGAAAAAGGCTCACTTCCTACCGGTAAAGACGACTTTCGGATTTGCTCAGTATGCCCAGATTTACATCGACGAGATTGTACGACTGCACAGAGTTCCGACATGTATCGTGTCCGACAGAGGCACCCAGTTTACCAGCCGGATATGGCAGAGACTTCAGGAGGCTTTGGGCACTCGCTTGAGTTTCAGCACAACATTTCATCCGCAGACCGACGGACAGTCAGAGCGGACTATTCAGACTCTCGAGGACATGCTCAGAGCGTGCGTCTTAGACTTTGGAGGTAGCTAGGATCATCATTTACCCTTAGTAGAGTTCTCCTACAACAACAGCTACCAGGAGACCATTCAGATGGCACCGTTTGAGGCTCTTTATGGGAGGAGATGCAGATCGCCCACCTGTTGGACAGAGCTCAGTGAGAGCAGTATCTTAGGGCCACAGATTGTGGAGGAGACGATCACGAAGATCCAGTTGATTCGCGACAGGATGAGAGCAGTCCAGAATAGGCAGAGATCTTATGCGGACCGTCGGCGGCGCACACTTGAGTTTTCTGTTGGTGATCATGTTTTCTTGAGGGTCTCCCCAATGAAAGGTGTGATGAGATTTGGGAAGAAGGGGAAGCTTAGTCCCATATTTGTGGGCCCCTTCGAGATCCTCGAGCGTGTTGGTACAGTTGCGTATCGGTTAGCCCTTCCGCCCAGTTTTCCAGACGTGCACCCCGTATTTCACGTTTCGATGCTCCGCAGATATCTTCATGATCCTTCGCATGCGATTCAGCACCCGACGATCCAGCTTGAGCGTGACATTTCCTATGCAGAGCAGCCGGTGATCATTTTGGATCGACAAGTGAAGAAATTGAGATCCAAGGACATACTGTCAGTCAAGGTACTTTGGCGTGGCCAGAGCAGCGAGGAGGTCACTTGGGAGACCGAGAGCGAGATGAGGAAGAGGTATCCCCACCTTTTTGAGGGTACGTGTAGTTAGATTTTGAAATTCGGGGACCGAATTTCTTTAAAGGGGGTAGATTGTAACACTTTGAAATTTCGTTAGAATGTTTTTCGTGTTAATTAGAAATTGTGCGTGTTATTTTATGTGTACATAGGATTATTAGTTATTTTAGTCGGGTTTACCCTAATTGGAAAATTTTCCTTTGTAGTGTACACTTGCACACTTAGCCAATTTTGTGACTTAGGTCTTTTAGTTTAACATGTTAACCATTTCTTTTGTTGCATGGTTGATAATTTATCCCCACCTTTTTAATCAAAACAAAACCCTTTTTAAAAAAATTCAATTAGCAATAGAAAATAAAAGCATGGTGGTTAGGTGAACATTTGACTTTGGTGACCATTTTCTCCCCTCTTTTCTCTCTCCTTTCTCATTGCAGAATTTTTGCAGAGGCAGCAGCCAAAACCCAGCAAAAATCATCACATTCCCTTCTCTTTTCACTTCTCTTTGATCTCCACACAAAACCCTACACAAATCTAACCATTTCCTTCACAAAACCATGGGGAAAAGGGGCTTTTTGAGGTGTTTGGGAGCAAATCTGCATACTTGAGGAGGGAGCTGGAACTTTTGGTGTTTTATAAGGTCTTTAGAAGGTATCAACTCATGTTTAACACCCTATTTCCATAACTTGTGTGTTTGGTTGCTAAAAATCTCATTTTTGTGCGTTTTAGTGATATTAAGGGATATTTGTGATACATATGTTAGATTGGGGTTTTGTTAGCTTGGTTAACTCTATTATGTGCTATTAGAGCTAGTTAAGCCAGGTTTTTGTTTCAGTTTGCACAGAAATACCATAAAGTATCATTTTAGTGCAAAGTGTGGTTTTTAACTAGAAATAGGGCTCTGTAGGATCTGCTGCTACCCGAGTTGTTTCAGAATAAAATTGGATTTACTGTAGCATGTATAGGGGGTATAGAGTGCACACACAAAACCTGGGAGCCCAATTCCCAAGACAGGCCTCCGGAATATTCATTCTGCCCGCAATTTGCGGCTAGATGGGTGAGTTGGGGGTTGGGGGTTGGGCCACTGGGGTCTGCTGCTATGTGGAGTATTTTGGTATATATTTTTTAATAATATCTGTTCTGTATCAAAATATAGAGTAGAATACCCTATTTCCAGAATTTTTAATCTTTCGCGACACGCGTGATACGTGGGTTTGGGGTTTCTGCGTATCGCGACGCGTCGGAGTGACTTCAGGTGCGTAATCATAAGTTTTAGTGTATCGCGCACACGCGCGCTTGGTTTGCGACACGGGTTTCTAGTTGACTTTAAATGCCGTGTTTGCATGGTTTTGAGCTTATGTGTGATATTCTGTGAAATTCTAGGTTCGCCGGCGAGTGCGACAGACGCCGCGAAGAAGGGGAAACAAGTCATCGGCTATACCTAGCGAGAGACTACGGTGAGTAGATTTAACATCTACGGGGATATCGCCCGCATGGCGTTATGCGTCAGGGCTGATAGGATCTTGTAGCAGCATATTACATTTACATACATTGACTGTGCATGGCTACTATTTAGTGCATACTGCATTCCCTGCTATATGTATATAAACTAGAATTGATAGAACACCGCAGTATTACTAACGGTTCAAGTTGCACTAGCACGATTTATATGCTACACTCACACCGTTAGTGATTGCCATGACACTCACATTATAGGATTGCAATACATCATACGTCAGATTGTTTCCGCATTATTGATGATTGCCATGAATTGCCGCATATCAGCAGATGTTATATTCACACTTGGACACATCTACATCACATATTCATACATGTGCCATGTATATATTGATATCCTCATACCTGCATAGATTTACGCATTGAGATATGTTGTTTCCATGTTATTTCTGGATTTGGGAACCGTGGATATTTCAAAAGAGAATATGTAATTATTTAAAAACCCGGTTTCCCTTGATATGATATTTCAGTGCGTCCACCATGTGTTTTCTCGGTGCTAGAGCCCGATATATGAGAGAGAGGGCTGACCCGGAATGACGGATGCCCGATATATAAGAGAGAAAGGGCTGACCCGGACTGACGGATGCCCGATATATGAGAGGGAGGGGGCTGACCCGGACTGACGGATGCCCGATATAGGAAGATTTGCGCGTCGATGCTGGACACGAGTATTTATGATATTTGGGTGCCGATGTTGGGCACTTGTGATTCTCAGAGATTTACAGGATTGGAGGGCCGATGAGAGTGCCGGCGCCTGAGCTATTTGGGGGATCTGGGTGCATTGATGGACACCGATAATATATTCCACGTTGACATTCCGTGTAGATGTTATGTTCCCATGCTCAGCATTCATTATTGTATCTCATCCTGTAGTTATATTACCTGATAGAGCACTTGCATGATTATTGAACATACTGCTTATCACGCATCGATATCATCTGCTGGCTTATGATAGAGTAGCGCAGTACGTGCATGCTCGCGATTACCTTTATATGTTATCTCTATTCACGAGTTGGCAACTCATCCCCGTTGTGCCACAGTATTTGCAGGTTGCCCCTAGGAGTAGTCGCGGCAGGCTGCGTTCTTGCATCTTTTGACACAGATACCCCCACAGTTGGTGTACTAGCTCTTTTGCTGATAGGTGGGTTTTGTGCGGTATCTGTTTATCTTTCAGTTATGTACATTGTTGTATCTAGTATTCTCCATCTACCATATATGTATTTGACTTAGAGACAGTGTGAGGACGATGATGTATATTATTTGTATTCTGGTGTCGAGCTCGTTGTGACCCGACTGTACTTATGCAGTTATTCTATCTGTGATGTCCCCACTTGTTGCTCTTAATCTTCGCTACGGCGTCGTATATTGCTATCTTGGTGATTGTTTACTTGGATCTCTTAACATTTAATAAATGCTTCCATTTAAAACTTAAAACACTCTATACTTTTACTGGTTTGATTTCTGGGTTTTCGGTTCACTTAGTCGCGTTACGCCTGTAGACGTTACGTGGTTAAGTGCCGGTCATGGGCCAAACTTTGGGTCATGACATTAAACATGGTTAGGGTTTGGATTAGGGTTAAACCTTCTTGAAGGTTATAGAAGCTTTGCTTTTGTTTTTAACTAAAGATATTTTTGGTTGATATTTGTTAACCCAACCCAACCCTTCACCATGGTTAAGTCTCTACATGGGTTAAGTTATCATACTTAACCCATGGTTACATTTCTAACCTCACAAGATTTCATTATTCATCACAAAATAGATTCTTCTTCTTCTTCCTCTTAAAAAAAACTTACTAGCTTTTTCCAAAGTGATGAAAATGAGTGAGAAATTGAAAACAAATGAGAGCTAAATTCCTACTTCATCATCCTCATCTATTATTGACACTTAGATTAGGGTGTTTGCTTTGCTAATACTTAATTAGCAAAGAAAAAGCTTGGGTTTGAGTTTCTTCAAGGTAGATCATCTTTGTTATCGAAGATCGGAAGCAAGCTTGCATTTTTCTTTTGTGGAACCTCTCTAGAGTCCGGATACTCGATGATCGCAGCGAAGGGGCCTCAACACGGAGCTTTAGAAGTGAAGGACCGGACTACAAAGGTTGTAATCCCAAACTCTTAGAAGTAAAGTTGTTTACTTGCTATTTGTTTCGCCTAATCTCTAGTCTAAGATCTTGGTTAGGGTTGTTCGGCACGTCTAAATTTTAAATCGGGCATGGTTGATGCCTTGTAGACCCTTTGACAGTGCCTAGTAACCCTACAGGGTCTACCATAAAACCGCAAACGGATCATCCATCTCCTCGAATCGGGTTTCTAACACAAGTCTCAGAACCAAGAAAACTCATGGAGGACGCATCGAAATGTCATATCAAGAGAAACCAGGTTTTCAAAACAATGCATACTTTCTTGAAATATTCCCACTGTTCTTAAATTCATAAATCACATGAAATCCGTATCTCAATGCGTAAATCCATGAAATATGGTGTATGCAACATAGAACAGTAATATGAGCATATCAAGGGAAAACCGCTCTTTTAAATGAATCCAGTTTTTAAACATATCATGTGGTTCCCAATTTCTCCAAAGTCAAATGCAACATCATATAAAGGTGTATATGTAGTTATAGCAAGTATGTGTGTATACATGTAGGTATGTATTCATGATGCATTTCATATGCGCAATAGAACAAGAATCAACGTCTCAATGTCAATAACGAATGCAGTACCACATATGTATATATGTTGTGCATGTCATGGCAATTACCAACTGTGTGGGTGTGGCATACAATTTAGTGCTCGTGCAACATGAACTGTCAGTAATGGTGCAGTGTCCAATAGGTACTAAGTCAAGGCACAACAAGTAATGGTATGCAATGATGCTCATGCACAATCAACTCATATGTATATAACATGTGACTACAATATCATATTTAGCCCTGACGCTTAACGCCATATGGGCGATTTCCCCGTAGATGTTAAATCTACTAACCGATGATCTCGAGCTAAGTAAATCCAACCACCTGCTTTCCCTTCTTCGTAGCGTCTGAAGTCCCCGCACTCGCCCCTAATATCACACAAAATATAGCAAGTGCAATTTAGAAATCGACCAATAATACACATAAACTACGTTTAAATCGACGCACCGACTCCAACAAACTCTCAAGTGTTTGCTTAGTGGCTAACGTGTGTAGCGATATTCTAAATCACACCTAAGTGCAGCAAGCTACACCAAGAACGCGAACCGTGTTGGATAATGTAACGCGCGTAGTCGAAACACTATAATTTAGCAAAGTGTTCCCAGATTTTGCATACAGTCAGTATATAAAAATTTAGCAGTACCAGACACCCCAAATAACCTACAGACAGCTACCCTAAAAAACCCAACTTCCCAGGCCACCAAAAATCCGGCGAGCTCGAAAAATCCTCAATTGTCGCCGGCCAAAACAGCTTGGATTCGGTTCAGGTTTCAGGTGAACACTCAGGGCCTCTAGTACAACACTACTACATTGCTAGATTTTACAGTAACAATTTGTGGTGATAGCAGATCACAGTGACCCCAAAATATCACTAAAAATACGATATGTGCACAAAACTATAATTTTAGTGTTCTAAACAACAATCTGTTGGATATAGTGCCCTCTAAGTCAATTATTGGATCGCAGGTACGTGATTGAAATGATTGAGGGAGGACTTATACTGACATGAAATTCTTGCTCGAGATGATAGTATGCTATCTGGTTTGACTTTATCATCGTTTACATGCTTTAGTTCTCTATTGCATATTGATAGAGCCCATAGGATTCTTGCTTGACTGCCAGCAGTATGATGGCGATCATATACGTGGGAGCTGGGGTCTGTAAGCACATCCTTGAAGTGTCCCTAGTCATAGGAGTTTCGAGACAGGGCATCGATACTCCAGAGTAGACTGGTGTATACAGTCGAGACCCCGACGAGGGGCGATGGCCGGTCTCACAAGCCATTGGTGTCAGTTGGTTCACCTAAGATGTATACGGGTGCTCATTGCATTATGAGTACACCGGACAGGACTCGCCGGGAACATGCTAGTTGGTATTATATATATCGTCAGATAGCAGCTCCCTGGTGACATATGTACAGGTTAGTTTGTCGACCTGAGATCGTCATTTGTCTCGTGTGAGTTCCCACTGTGCTTTGATTTCTACCCTACCACGCTCAAAGGAGACGTGCAAACAGGTATTTTTTTGGTACAGTCCCGAGCCACATGGAGGCAGTGAGCGGATCGTCGGGGATTCGTCTCTCCCGGTATTGGGGGTTGATGTCGCACAATGCACGGGTGGCCATCACTAGAAATCCTCGACCAAGGTAGTGGAGAATTACTGATTTGGATCAGTAGTTTCTCAGATGGTGATGGGCTTCATGTCGACACGATTTATCGCGTTATTAGGGGTCTGACTTTATCCACCCCCTAGACTCGATATGCGATACTCTTAGACGAACGGACCGGACTGTACGGATATTGTCACGGTCAGGCTCAGTAGGGTTTCTGGATGAGTTCGCTCGTCAGCTTCCCTTCCAATCAATACATAGGCAACCGTTACGTACAGCTTGTACCTTTGACGTGCTAGTGGTTATACCCAGTGCCAGTGTGTTGATGAGTCATTAGAGTCCCCCACAGACACTTTACCAAGTTCGGGCGAAACGTTGTAGAGGCCGTATGGTTTTATGGCAGGGTTCGGTCGCACGTGTCGTTTTTCGGGCAGATAATACTGGTAGGCTTTGGTTTAAGCCGGATCCCAGTATTATACTGTGTAAATATAATATCTTTGTCTCAGTTGCATTTGTATTCGGTCGTAATACAAATACGGGTATGTTTATACTGTTACGGGGTTATCCTGAAATTCGTTTCAGGATCACTTTTGGTAGTTGCCAGTTTCCAGTTTTCTATCGGCCGTCTTTAACATTCGGTTAAAGACGGATTTATCTTTTCTTTGGGTGAGTCATAGGGTGACTCATGTGTGTGGATGCTTCTAGTTGGTGACTAGGATGGTGAGGTGGCTTAGTGCATTAATGGAGCATTTAATGAGTGGATGACTAAGTGTTATGAATCATTGTTTCATTAAATGATTAGTGCAAGGTGTTTAGATGACTCATTTCTTCATTAATGTTATGGTCACTCTCCCCCCTCCCCTCCTACACTCACCTCTCCCCTCCATATAAGTGGTCGGCCCCCTCATTGCAAGATATAGATGGTTGCTTGCAAAAAGATTTATGATAGTTTTGGTTCATGGAAATTAGATAGCCTCATTTCTCATTTCACCCGATCCAAAAGGCAACTTCATTAACCGTTCGTCCATGGCTTTGGACGTAACGAGACAAAGTGTTCTACTCAATCTCTACATCAATCTTGGTCATCTCTTTTAGCAAACTTGATGACCGAGTTGCCTCGGTTCAGAGGCGGGAGCCCGTTTAAAGATCCGTCGACGTGGTGCCACCTGGACGAGAAGACTGGAGTTTCAGGAGATCAGAGCAGCCGCAACAAAGCGTGGGATGATGGTTGAAGACCGAAGGACTCGGATCGTTCGGTATAACTCTTCTACCCACTTTGTAGTTTGTTAGTTTAGTTTTAATGGCAGATCCGGGTTATAGTACGCGATAGCGGCAGTTATAAAAGTTTTTGTTCCGTATTTGGCGTCTGTTAGACGACCGGGGCGCTACCGTGTACTTACACAATCACTAGGCAACACAACATTATAAGAACCTAATTTACAGTTAGGGATCATTACCTTTCCACACTTACTCAAGAACCCTAGCTTTCCATACTCCAAGTCATCTAAGTGTCCTAACTTTACTTTGTGAAGGGTTTTAGTGAGGTTTAGTGGTGATTTTGCTTAAGTTTGTGATGAATTGGTTAGGGTTCAGTTTAAGGGGTGAGGAAAATGAGATGAAGGAATAAGTGAGAATGAGAGAATGTGAGTGATGAGGAGAATGATGGTATGAGAGTTGTGAAGAGAAAATGAGGGTGTGAGGTTAGAATGAGCCATGCCCCCTTCTCTCTCCTTATTAAATGCACCCCATGCTTGCCCATTCCTCATTCTTTCCATGTCAACCCTCTCTCTCCTCTCTCTCAAGTCAACACAATTCAAACCCTTTTTTAGAACTAAATAATTAAGTGCAAGATTAACATGGCATGAAATTAATTTAGGGTGCCATGGTTACTTAACCATGGTTAACACAAATTAACCCTAGGTTAACATGCACAATGTGTGCAGGCCAAAATAAATAATAATAAAATATTAATTAATTTTTATAAAATATGTGAAAACTATTTTGGTTATTTACTAAAAACCCACATTATCGCTTAATTAGCACTAATCGCATTCTAAGGTGTTACAGAAGGATGCCGTTTTGGAGTTATGATATGAGATGGATATGAGGGCCGATCTGAGTATGCGGCGCCTGAGATGAGATAGATATGAGGGCCGATCTGAGTATGCGGCGCCTGAGATATGAGGATTTACGTGTCGATACTGGACACGGGTTTTCATGAGGTTTCGAGTGTCGGTGTTGGACACCAGGTTCCATGATTTTGATGTGTCGTTGATGGACACACGTTGTTGATATCCTCATGTATATATACAGGCTTATGTTTTCATGATGTTCGAGTGTCGGTGTGGGACACTCGGGTTCCATGATATTGTTTGTGTCGTTGATGGACACGTGGATGATATCCACTTACTTACATGTATATGATGTCAGATGTTTATTTATATATGTCATTGTATTGACTCGATTGTTGACATATATGCATACATGGTCACCCTAAATATCATAGTATTACCTTCAGGGTATAGTAACCTAGGAAATCGTTGTTTTATTTGATTTCTACTTGTTGATATTTTCTACTCACGAGTTGGCAACTCACCCCGTTGCGCCACAGTTCTTGCAGGTTTGACTGCTTGGGATCAGTTGCGGTATCACTGGCACACAGCTTCTTTCAGGGTGCTTTGCTTTTGTAGGTGGGACACACATGTTGGATCGTGCCCACTCTCATACTTATATTCCGTTGTATCTAGATAAACTCCATCAAATCAAATTAAAGACTAGAAATTGTATATTGGTAGACCTAGTCAGACTTGGGTATTGTGCGAGACTTAGAGCGATGGGTTTATGATCGCTTTTCTTGGGTTTTGATGTCTTGCTTCTTTATTTGTTCTTTCTGGGTTGATCTTCGCCGTTGGACGTCGTATATATGTTATTGCATGGTTGTGATTCCACCGGTTGGCGAAGAGCTAGCTCCCGCTTGGGGATGCTTATATATTGTTGTGTATATGTTTTTGGATCAAAATATACAAGAGAGGTGCTGCCCAAATTTTTAAAGATGAAACATGTTTTCAACTCTAGTGTAATCCACTTGCATTTTCATGTTTCATTAGCTATGCATTCAAAGAAAAACATGATTCATTATACCTTTATTTCAAAACTGCACCCCCACTATTTCCGCAAAAAGGTTTAGATTTTCTGGGTTTCGGCTTACTTGGTTTACGTCACACCTTTAGACGTTGCGTAAATTAAGTGCCGGTCATGTGCTAAATTACGGGTCATGACAAACCCCTCACATCCCGCCACACGGTGGTGGACCCGTGGCCCGTAGTCCAACCGCCCGAGTGAGCGAAACGGCGCCCCCTTTTAAAGTGCAATCATTTCACTGATCCGCTGACGTCAACAAAAATACGCGCAAGAATTAAAGCGCTTTGTGAGCCGCCACCTGGACCCCAGGATCCGAAAGGATTAGCCGCCAAACGTCGCATCTTTCTCGGACAACCCGTTGTGGGAAATCTGAGGTTGAATTGTTAAAAACCCGGGCTTACCACTCTCGAGCTAACCAATAAATAGATCAGGACAAGAATGGGGGGCTAATGATGAGGCTCACAGACGGGAACCCCCAGATTTACGACACATAGCAGATGACGTATCGTCCACGTACGCCCACTAGATTCTTGGGAATTACGGAGCTGGAATAAGTATGATACATTGGGGACATTTCTCGGTGCTTTTCCTCCGAAGTTGTACCCGACCTTTTAGAGGACCTCCCCGGAGTACGTTCCCGCTTCGGCTGACCGCCAGCCAATAGCTCGTCTCCGAGCTATCCTATAACTGAGACTTCTCAGCTCACTTGCTCGTCCCCGAGCTATTCTATATTTGAGATCCCTCAACGTCCCTGTTTGGCCGGGAGCACGGAGCCCGAGCGCCCCCGTAACGGCTCCGTGTATCTCGCCACAACGAGATCTCCGCCGCTCCACATCCCGCATCTCACGCTAGCGTATTTCGCCATTAATGAGCATACCCCGTCATTAATGGACGTGTCCCGTCATCCCGCCATTTATTTTGAGAATTAAAAGACGGAGAAATGACCAGTCATTTTGATAAAGATCTTTTCTATTTAGAATGCAAATCTTTGATTTTTGAATCCATAACTTGAATGCTCGTATTATTAATGCTATAGATGAGAAATGGGCGATGCTTGAACGGCGACCGATTGACAGTGGCTATGATTGTTAGTTACAATCCAAGTCGGCATCACTCAGCAGTGGCAGCTGTCCGCAGCACGATGTAGATGACAATGATGAGGATTGCTTGTACGGCGGAAGATGATGTCAGTGGGACGATGAAAACTGCAGCCACGACGGCGACGGCAATCAGCTAGTGGGCAGACATCAATTATATCAAATTGATCATCATGTTAATTCTGAAAGGTCCTGAAAGGTCTGTCAAAGCTGAAATTACAGTCCTCGATTGTAAAAATTTAGATGTTCCTTTTTTCTCCCCTGCTGTCAAAAGGATTTTCTGCAATTATAGCGGACTTATAAGCAGCAATAATAAAGGAGAAAGCGTGGGCTCTTCTTCTAAATTCCTAAATAAATAGGCAAAGGAGCGTGGCGTTTACTCGGTCAAAAACTCCCTCTCCTCATTTTGGTTTTTTTTTTGAAATAATAATAATTTAAAAATTATTTATTAAAATAAGAGGGATAGATTTAAAATTATGATAATAGGATAGGGGCGGGTTCCTAGAACCCGCCCCCTATACAGTAAGTATAGAGGACGGGTTCCCAGAACCCGCCCCCTTTTTTTTAAAATTTTAATTTTAATTATTAATTATATAATTATAATTATAATTGTAATTATAATATGATTATAATTATAATTATAATCATAATTATAATTCTTTTAAAAAATTTTAAAACTAAATAAACGTAAAAAATATTTAAATAAAATAATAAAATTTCATTATATCAATATTTTTTACAGAATGAATCCGTCAAAATTTACAATACAAAAAAATCATATCTGATTACTATCTCGACGGTTAAATTTATAATATCAAAATAAATCCGTCAAATTTACAATATAAAAAAATCCTATCTGTTTGTAAAATGTAAATAACTATCGTTTTCCTTTTCCCTTTCCCTTATGAAATCCGAGGACGCTTGACATAAGCCTATGCCTCCTGGGCTGACTGGAGGACCCACCTGTTTCTTGGGTAGATGGCGGCGGCGGCGTCTGCTCTTCTGCTTCGGCTTCGGCTTCGGCTTCGGCTTCGTCTTCAGCAGCGTCTTGGACAGGTTGTTGATCCGCAAATCCTGAACCTGAATGTGGGACAGGTGTCGGATATGTGCTGCCTCCCAACAACTGCATGTAGGACGATAAATTCATGTCCCAACTGGGCAGTTGTAGCGAAGAGCCTGTCCCGGTTTCATGCGGCTGATGTTGAACAAAACCTTGGCCATATGGCTGCGCAAATCCTGACCCCCAAGGTTGCTGTTGTTGCGCAAAACCTGACCCCCAAGACGGCTGTTCTGCAAAACCTGACCCCCAAGACTAGTGTTGTTGCGCTTGTCCGGTATGCCAGGGTTGCTGCTGACGGTATGGTGATCCAAACCACTGATCCTGCTGCGCTGGATCTCCGTGATGCTGCGGCTCTGGTGACGGCTCATGCTGCGACTCTGGTGACGGTTCATACTGCGGCTCCGGTGCCGGCTGATACTGCTGCTCTGGTGCCGGCGATAAATGTTGAGAAATATTATATGAACCGAATACACCACAAATTAATTGGTCTGCATTTGAAAATAGAGCCTGAGTTGCCAGACCAGCATCAGTCGGGTATGGTTCGTGCACCATTGTTTGTACGAGATGCAACCCACGAGCCTGTCGTTACATTAGAAATAAGAAATAAGTATTGACTCATACCGGCGGATGTTAAAAAGTAATATAATATAAAGAATTCAACTTACCAAATCTCGTTCCATATGGCCTCTAGGCTCGTACCGCGAGATGTTTGGAAAGTTGTTAGGGGGAGCAGAAAGATATCTTATGGTGACACGCTTATACCACTGTAGATATGCTTTGGTAGCGTCGGTGGCTGTTTGGTCACCTATTTGCTGTAAGGCAATATTACGCTGCCTATCCTCCTATCTCAGCAAATATTGATGATGATGCTTCCTCCAATCATGCTCCGTCTTTCCTCCTCGCATGTCTCCCTCTATTGTCATAGGCGAAGGCGGCGGGACAGGAATATGTTGCGATCTATCAAACTGTCGCAACACCCGATCCGGGAGGTGCATGACAACGACATTAATGCAGAGGAGTGGGCATCGAGCCCGCCAAACCGGATCTCCTTCGATACAGATGCCGGGTAATCTTTGCAGACGATCTGCTGTATAAGGCGTCCACATGAACTGCGCAAATAACATAGTACAAAAATTGTGATGAAGGTATTTCAAAATTTTAAAACAAACTTAATTACCTAAGTTATGGTTACCTGAGTCGCCTCCATGCGATCCAACTCATCTCTATAATACCTAAGTACTCGACGAGGAGCCTTATACGTTTTCTTCCCATTCCACCAACAGCCGAGCGGCTTTCCAGGGGTATCCAAGCCAGTTATTTTAGCTTGATCCGGTCTTCCTATATACATATGCTCCCATGACCAGATCTATAAATAGAGTTTCAGATGATAAGAGAGAAAACCAATATTACAATTTTGCAAATTTCTAGCGGTGAAAAATAAGGAATTTACCTGAAGTAATATAATGCATCCACAAATTTTATTCTTCGTTGGAGCACATGCCTTATCGAGTTCCTTATAAAGAAAGGCCAGGACCCCTGCTCCCCAAGCATATTGGCCACACACATCAAAATCCGTAAGGATGCCAAGGTATAACGGATGGACATGCGTTGCTGATTGGTCCGATATCAACCAAGAACCGATCATGTACAGAATGTAGGCACGTGCATGTCTATCCAAGACTTCATCGGTGGCTTCATCAGGGATATTACTAAATGTATCTTTTAGCCAGTTTAAACTGATCTTGTACCCCTTACTGTAGCCTCCTGGTGCCTGATATTAGCATTTTTTATGAAATATTAAAGCTAGAAATAATGTACAACATGCAATCGGTACACTAAAGAAGGGAATCACAATGAAATTTTTTACCTGTCCGAGAACAGACTCGGCATATGTATCCCAGTATGAGTGGTCGGTATCTGGACCAACAATTTTTCCTCCGACCAATCCAAGCCCATTGACCCGTAAACCCAGTAAGAGGCCAATATCCTGGAGTGTGATAGTGGCCTCACCCCATCTTAAATGAAAAGTGTGGGTCTCTTTTCTCCAGCGCTCAACTAGAGAGGTAACGAGGGCGTGGTCGATTTGGATATGACGAAGCATTGAAGCTTCATAAAATCCGGCCCGTCGAAGCCGCTGGGTTATTCGTTGGTCGGTAACTATCCATTTGTCTGAACTATGGGTGACGACGGTGAGATTATCTCCATCCTGCAAAATTAAATAATATTATTTTCAACTATTAGAATTAAAAGAAATGGGTAATTAAAAAAAAATTACTAAGTTTAGAATATTTCCTCCCCGTGTAATATATTAAAAGATCTGTGTTCGTTTTGATGAACGAGCAGAGATTTGTCGAATGGTTGGTTCTCCATTAAGACGATTTTAGATACGAGAAGAGACAGAGTGAGTTAATTTGAGCGGGGTGAGTTAATTTTAAATACGAGAAGGCACACTGGAGGGGGATGAGTTTTATAGGGAAAGGAGGGCGGGTTCCTGGAACCTACCCTCTTTAATAATTCATGTCAAATCAGTTTTTCAAACATCAAATCACTAGAAGAGGGCGGGTTCCAGGAACCCGCCCTCTTCAATAATTAAGTTTGTGGTGTCAAATCAGTTTTTTATATATTATTTATATTTTGTACGCTAAAATAAAGAGGGCGGGTTATTAAAACCCGCCCTCTTCAATAATTATATTATATTACGTTGTGTCACATCAGTTTCTTTTTTCTGTTCCCATCATTGTTTGTTGTCCTTGTTGCAGAAGGAAGAGGGCGGGTTCTAATAACCCGCCCTCCTCAATAATTATATTTTTGTGTTGTCAAATCAGTTTAGTTTTTATATATTTTTTTAAAATGTGTTGTCTGTGTTATTAAAGAGGGCGGGTTAATAGATCCCGCCCTCTTCAATAATTAGATGATATGTCACATCATTTTTTTTGTCCCTTTGTCAGAAGGAAGAGGGCGGGTTATTAAAACCCGCCCTCTTCAATAATTATATGTGTCCCATCATTTTTTTTGTCTGTGTGTTGTACCATCATTTTTGTCATTTGCAAAAGGAAGAGGGCGGGTTATTAGAACCCGCCCTCTTCAATAATTAGCTCGCCCTCATATCCTATAAATAGCTCTCTGCTATACAACTCACCGTCCATTTACGCTCTATCCTATACACAACTTACTCTCTGCTATACAACTCACCGGTCATTTACGCTCTATCCTATACACAACTTACTCTCTGCTATACAACTCACCATCCATTTACGCATACAACTCACCATCCATTTACGCTCTATCCTATACACAACTTACTCTCTGCTATACAACTCACCATCCATTTACGCTCTATCCTATACACAACTTATTTTGTGTAAGTGTGGAGTCTAGGAAGAAGGTCAAGTTCAGTACAATAGTCTGGAAGGAGGAGCTGCTGGATAGGATCAAGACGCAAAAATTCACAAAGTATTGGAGGTAAGCCAATCTTTTCTAGCATCTTCCTAATTATATATACCAGGATCCTAAATGAAGAAAAGGATGTAAGCAAACATACATATCAAAACCACCATATTCAAGATTTTTTTATAACTCCTTTTCTCGTCTTTTCCATTCAGATGCTCAACATTATACAAGATTTTGAACCCACTATTTATTCAAAACAGATACAAGATTTTGAAGTCACTTTGCTGGAGATATTGATGGAGAGAAGATAATTTTGCTAAGAAAACATACATATCAAAACCATATTATGCTAATTTTGCTAAGATAATTGTGGCAAATTAAAATTTGGCAATGCATCTAACTTAAATGAGCTCAAGATCTAAAAAATCAAAAAATCAAAAATCAAAAGAAACTATTAGTCTTGTTTCTAATGCTTACAATTCCAATACACAATGTTTATGCTATCCAAAGAATAAAAAATTCAAAAGAAACAAAGTCTTGTTTCTAATGCTTAGAATATCCGATTTCAATATGCTTTGAGTTCCATTATATATCAACACACAACTATCCATAATAGGTCTATCCTATACACAATATTTATTATTTTGTATTATAAAATGTTTGTTTCAATACAACATAAAAAATATAACTGTTTTTGTGCAGGATTCTTTGCGCAAACTCTCTTTCCCTCTCCAATATAACTGTTTTTGTGCAGGATTCTTTGTGCCGCCGCCAAATAAGTTGTTTGCAATTGTTTTCGATTTATGTTTGTTACTGTTTTGCATAAATAATACGGACTATAAGGGGCTATAACACCAATTCAGATTGGGTGGGGATTTCATCACCCTTCCTAAGACCCCAAAAATCACTAACAGCATACGCATTACCCTCGAGTTTAATTAAAAAATATCTAGACTCAGCCAACTAAGGACTTTCGTGCTCAATAGGACAGAGGAAGGTTGTGGGCATTCGATCGTTTATCTAAACTTGACTTTGTGGTGCCTAGGCTAGACAAGTGAGAAAGGTAACTTTAAAAGGCCCGTCTCACGGTGATTCGTGAGCGGATCCCTCTTTTCCTCATTTATGCTTACCTGGCCACAATTGGCAGTGAAGAGGCGATTTGAGGGTTATCTCACAACTTGTCACTTTGGAACAGTTAGGAGCAGTCTAGTGGACTTTGAAGACCATAGCTCTAGATATGATTATGCATGGTTTGACTGTGATTGTATGAATTTGTTAACACTTTTTTTATTGTTGGCTTGATATTGTTTGATGCAGACTATGGCAAGTTCAAGTTTATTTGTTGTATGTAAATACGATGGCCGGGTTATCATAAGTGCAGAAGGTCCCGGGTATATGGGCGGGTCCGCAATGTAAGTCCATGTCACGCACCCCATGAACTTGCGGGGAGGCGGAATATATGAAAAACGATTATCAAAGCTTCGTAACACGGACTTGAGCGCATGAATCGTATCTAAACCGTTACTAGCAAACTACGAAAGGTTTAACTACTCTGATTCGAAGTTATACCTCACGTTACTTATCCTTCGGGTCTTCATCACTATCCTCCACTCCTTTTAGGCTCTTTGGAACGTCGGCACCTCAACGGCCTCCTCGAGTCAAAGACGATCCACCCGAGAGCTCCTACTCCAAGCTTAACCTCTAACTTGAGGTAACTAGGTTTCTCAAAATGCTAATCTAAGCAACCTAGGTGATATAGAGTTGGATTATGGATGTATTAGTCTAGCTAACGCTTGATCTCAACATATAAGAGGTTAGGGTTAGGGTTTGAAGAGAGAGAGCTTGAGGAGAGAGAAGGTGAGAATGAGAATCCTTTTGGATGAATAGATCATGTGTGTATATATGAAACATATCATATATATTAAATGAATAACAGATAATGATATATCAACATGTTTCATTAATACACTAAGTGATTCATCACATGAGTCAAATAAATCATAATTGGTTCATTAACTCCATGTATGAATCACACCATGACTCATTTATCCAATTAATGCATATGCCACCTTAACCCCCAAGTCACCATGCTTCAAGAAGCTTCCCGACAAATTACGAGAACACCCCTCATATCCGTAAAAACAAGGAAAAACTTTAGACTGTATAAATCCAATAATCCGATACTAGAATCTGGCTTAAACCAAAGCCGACTAGTAAAAACTGTCCGAACATCGTACGTGCGTAAAAACAAGTATGCGTCTGAATCCTGTCGTAAAACCATACGACCTCTATATCGTTTCGCCCGAAGCAGGGAAACTCTCTGTGTGGGACTCTAAAGACTCGACACTACGCTGGCAGTGGGTTTAACCACAGACCGCAAGCGGCACTAGCTGTACGTAACGGTCCCCAGGTAGATGTCGATAAGAAGGCCGATGAGTAAACCCATCCGAACTCCTACTGAGCCTGCTGTGACAATCTCCGTACAGTCTGGTCTGTTCGTCTAAGACTATCGCATATCGGGCCTAGGGGCGGCAAGCGTCAGTCCCCTAAAAGCGGTATAAGTCGTGTCGGAGCGTAGCCCATTACACCTTGAGAAACTACTGGAAAACCTACCAGTAAATCTCGCTTGCCCTGGCCAGGGACTTTGCGTAATGGCTCTCTGACACAACGCGATATCAACTCCCAATACCGGGAGAGACGAATCCTGTCTAACCGCCACTGCCTCCAAGTGCTCGGGACTGCACCCAACTGCTACCTGTTTGCACGACTCCTTTGAGCCGTGGTAGGGTAGCAATCTAAGAACAGTGGGACACACTCGAGGCGAAGTAGCAGTGTCAAGTCTGCGGACTATGCTGTACTCATGTCACCTGGGAACTGTTAACTGACGACGGGTATAATCCCAACCAACAGTTCCCTGTGAGTCCTGTCCGGTGTACCCGTAACCTAACGAGCACCTGTATACTATCTCCAGTACGACGTACTGATGGCTGTGGGATAGACCATCTCCCTAACTGGGATGAGAAGCGTACACACTAGTCTACTCCGGAGTATCAATGCCCTGTCTCGATAATCCTACGACTAGGGACCTGTATAGGATGTTGCTTATAGACTACCCAGCCCCCACTAGTGTGACTGCCATCATAACGCTGGTAATCAAGCAAAGATCCTAAGGGCTTTACTAATATGTATAAGCGATACATTATAAGAAACATATGCACATATTAAAGTAGACTTAAACCAAGTAGCATACTACCATTTTTAGCAAGACTGTCAATACAACTGTGAATATCCCAAGCTTCCATTTAAGTAATATACAAACTAGTATGATACAGTAATGGCCTTCTAGGGCATAAACACTAACAATCTCCCACTTGCACTAGGGCCATGTACTGGCATATCGCAGACCTATCATCCCGGATAGCCTCTCGAACTGCGTCTGAGGAATGGCCTTTGTGAATGGATCAGCAGTGTTATTCTCTGTATCTACTCTCTTTACCTCGATCTCCCGGCGATCGACGATCTCCCTGATCAGGTGATACCGCCATAAGATGTGTCTGGACTTCTGATGGGACCTGGGTTCCTTCGCTAAAGCTATAGCGCCGTTGTTGTCGTAATACAGAGGTATTGGACCAACACTGGTAGGAACCGCCTGATGTTCTGTGAGGAACTTCTTCATCCAGACAGCTTCTTTTACGGCATCG
This sequence comes from Agapanthus africanus, assembly GCA_030015575.1. Taxonomy (NCBI): domain Eukaryota; kingdom Viridiplantae; phylum Streptophyta; class Magnoliopsida; order Asparagales; family Amaryllidaceae; genus Agapanthus; species Agapanthus africanus. The sequence continues at coordinate 285,381,853 of JASDDO010000010.1, read as the reverse complement.
CAAGCAGCTATGTACTCCGCTTTCATCGTTGAGTCAGCAACGGTGTCCTGCTTGGAACTCTTCCAACAGACCGCCCCTCCATTGAGGGTAAAGACATAACCCGACATGGACTTGGAGTCATCCTTGTCACTCTGGAAGCTGGAGTCAGCAAAGGCCTCGATCTGGAGGTCTTTTCCGCCATACACCAAGAACATCTCCTTAGTCCTTCTCAGGTACTTGAGAATGTTCTTTACTGCTATCCAGTGCTTCTCCCCTGGGTTTGCCTGATACCGGCTTACAACGCTCAATGCGTATGCTACATCTGGTCTGGTACATAACATCGCATACATTATAGAGCCTACCGCAGAAGCGTAGGGTATAATCGACATGTGATCCCTTTCCAAATCAGTCTTGGAAGACATCTCTTTGGAGAGGGTGATTCCGTGACAAGCCGGTAGGTTACCGCGCTTAGAATTATCCATACTGAATCTTTTCAATATGGTGTCTATGTACTTGGACTGCGAAAGTTCCAACATCCACTTTGATCTATCACGATAGATCTGGATCCCCAGAATGTATGTGGCATCACTCAGGTCTTTCATGGAGAACTTCTGTGACAAGAATCTTTTGACTGACTGTAGCATAGGAATATCATTTCCTGTTAGGAGAATGTCATCCACGTACAAGACGAGGAATACAACAACTCTCCCTACAATCTTACTGTATATGCATGGTTCATCTAGATTTTTGATAAAGTTGAATTCTTTGACAGTATCATCAAAACAGATGTTCCAACTCCGTGATGCCTGCTTTAGTCTATAAATGGATTTAAGCAGCTTGCATACTTTACCGCTGCTCCCACTCTGAATGAATCCCTCTGGCTGATCCATATAGACGCTCTCTTCCAAATTATCATTTAGAAAGGCCGTCTTTACGTCCATCTGCCAGATCTCATAATCGTGGAAGGCAGCAATAGCAAGAAGGACCCGAATGGATTTGAGCATAGCCACTGGAGAAAAGGTTTCGTCATAGTCTAAACCAGGTCTTTGACGGAAACCCTTTGCAACAAGTCTAGCCTTATAGGTTTCAACCTGTCCATCTACACCAATCTTCTTTCTGAAGATCTACTTGCATCCTACGGGTTTTACCCCATCTGGAGCAATATCCAAAGTCCATACTTTGTTGGTGTACATGGACTCCATTTCGGTCCGCATTGCATCCAACCATTTTAACGAGTCGCCGCTCTGAATGGCTTGCTGGAAGCTAGTAGGGTCGTCATTATCAATGACGCAATCTTCTCAATCCCCGTCTATGAGAAAACCGTAGTATCTCTCGGGCAGATGAGACTTCCTACTACTTCTGCGGATAGGCGCTGGTATGTCCCTTTCTTCTGAAACTTCTTGTTCTACCAAACTTTCAGTAACAGCTTGTGGTTCTGGAATTTCTTCCAGTTCTACTGCGCTCCCACTCTTCTGATTTTCTAAAAATTCAGTTTCTAAGAAGCGGGCATGACGAGAAACAAAAACCTTTTGTTCCTCTGCGTAATAGAAGCAATATCCCATGGAGTTCTTTGGATATCCCACAAACTTACACTCTACTGAGCGTACCTCGAGCTTGTCCGGATGCTGCTTTTTTACAAAAGCTGGACATCCTCATGTCTTCAGGTACTGAAGATAGGGTTTCTTCCCACTCCACATCTGATATGGTGTGGTAGACACAGTCTTGGTTGGAACCTTGTTCAAAAGATATGCAGCTGATTCTAGTGCATAATTCCAGAATGATCGCGGTAACTCAGCCTTACTCATCATGGAACGAACCATATCCAATAAGGTTTGATTCCTCCTTTCCGATACACCGTTGTGTTGTGGTGTGTATGGAGGAGTAAGCTGAGAGAGAATTTCATTCTCTTTTAAGTAACCCAGGAACTCGGCACTTAAGTATTCACCACCTCGATCAGATCTCAGTGTCTTAATACTTTTGCATGTTTGGTTTTCCACTTCATTCTTGTATTCCTGGAATTTCTCAAAGGCCTCGGATTTATGCTTCATTAAGAAGATATGTCCATACCTAGAGAAATCATCCATAAAAGTAATGAAATAGGAATAACCACCTCGCGCATGTGTAGACATTGGACCGCACACGTCACTGTGTACGAGTCCTAAGAGCTCGCTCGCTCTTACTCCGTGTCCAGTAAACGGAGTCTTTGTCATCTTTCCCATGAGACAAGATTCACAAGTGGCATAAGATTGATATTCGAACGGATTCAAATATCCTTCGCTATGTAACTTCGTTAATCGTGTTTCATTGATGTGACCTAGTCTACAATGCCATAAGAAAGCCTGATTCATTTCTGGAGACTTTCTTTTAAGTGTGTTCTAGACATTGAAAACCTGAGCTTGACTCAATACGTATATACCGTCATCTAATGTACCGGACCCAATCAAAACTTGATTTAGGTGGATGTGAACTACATCGCTTACGAATGTAAAATCATATCCTTCTTTTGAAAGTAAGGACACTGATATGATATTACAAGTCAAACTAGGTACATATAAACAGTTATGTAGAATAAATATCTGCCCACTTGTCAAACCTAGGCGATATTCTCCCATGGATTCAGCGTCCACGCTCATTCCGTTTGCAACTCTGAGAGACATATCACCTACCCTTATAACTCTACGGTTTCTCAAAGCATGTAATGAATTACAGATATGAGATCCTGCTCCTGTATCTAGTACCCAGGAAGTAGAGTTAATTGACAAACAGTTCTCAATTACAAACACACTTGAGGCTGAAGCCACAACATGCTTCGTATCCTGGCTACAGGCTTCCAAAGCCCTGCAATCCTTCTGCCAATGCCCGTTCCCATAACAATAGGAACATTCCTCTTTAGCTACTCCAAGTCCCGAAACTTTTGTTCTTCCCTTTCCTCCTACTTTATTGACACCGTATATCGGCTTTGTAGAGGTCTTCTTCTTTTCACCCTTTGCTTTCGCCCTGGATGTAGAAGAAGAAGTTCCCCCATTAAGCAGAGCTTGTGTCTCCCTGGTTTCTTTCAGGGTGTAAGTAGAGAGTAAGGACTGTGAAAATAAGTCAGCGTATGACCTGTTTCCCAACGTGGTCTCCAGGTCCTTGAGCTCATCAATATAGCTAGTCATTGTAAGGACGTTGTCCCCTACAGATGACCCGACAGCCAACCTCGCTTGAATTAAATCGTTCGGGGTCTCATATCTTGCGATATGAGTTTGCTCTCCATATAAATCTTTGTTATGGAGAAAGATGGAAACTAAGTCCATCTTCTCGTGTTGCTTCTGGTATACACCATCAACTAAAGCCAACACGAGGCACTTAGCTTTCGCTTTATCCTTTTCCCTTGTCTGACGGATATCCATATCTGCGACGGTGGAAACTGGACCTGGGACGGTGGGATCTTGAGTAGTAATAGGGTGGTCTAGCTTGTCATAGGCAATGGACATCTGGACAGACCTTTGCCAGTCATATAAGTTAGATTCAGTCAACTTGTTATCTAGATGTAACCTAGTCATGGTCACAAGGTCGCTGCAATGAGAGAGAGAGAGAAGAAAACACTTTAGCATGATGCTCTTGCAAGTTTAGATTGGTTTTTAATTTATCTAAACCGGATGGCTCCCACTGTTTCTCGAATCCTTCCTCAAACCATAAAAGAAGAATTAGCCAGGACTATTCTCACTGTACAATACTTGCTTAACCGTTCAACCAGGCTGGTGTCGGTACTTCGAGGGAGGTTTTCCAACGCTTTCGTGAAGTTCCTTAATTAAATAACCTCTTTTCTCTGGGGGCAGAGCCCCTCTGACACCTTTCTCGACACCTACTTGGTTTATAGCATTGATCGTTAAGTGATGAATCTCCTGATAAGTAGCATATACTCACAGTAGGATCGGGATCCAAATATCATCGTATGATAATGTTGAAGGAATCCTACCAACATTCATCAAACTCCAAATGATATGCAACACTAGCAAGTTTCAGTTTCTTTAGAAACTCCCGATGTGGATTTTTGCCCCATGTTCTTATGACCTTGACTAAGGACCAACAAATCATAAGTCACATGTCAAGTTCAACCCATCATTATCTTGTTAATTTGAACCCACCCGTATATACTCTTGACTAAGGGCCAAACAAAGTAATACGACTGTCCCAAACGAACTCATCTATCTATGCAACAAATGAATACCCCAGCAGCTACCAATCACTATGTCTTGACTAAAGCCAACAAACATAGCTTGAATACTACTGACCATCCATAAGAAATGACGGAGGGCTACGACTGGTTTTGGCGAAACCGTGAACGTAGTGAACTTGATATAATCGAAGGAACCTGATAGCTTTTTAAAAGGAGTGGTTAAAGCTCCGCAATTAAAAATTCTGCTCTTTTAAAATAACCGAGTGGTTTCTTTTAAATTTGTTCCAACGATTCAACTTTGGTTTATTTTCTTTGCATTAAAATAATGCGTCCCATCATTTAACCTATCATTGCAGAAAACAACGAAAATACAACGTCCTCTTATGTCATCCGCATTCGCCACTGGGTCCCGTCATCACCCGTTAGGTTACTTAACTAACGACAGAGCGGGGGCTGGGCTAGCGCGGGTGTAAAACATAAATGACGTCTAAATAGCTATCATATATAGATATTGTACATTCGTCAGACGCAATAATAGGCATTCCAGATCTCAGATGAACATTATTGGATATACAAGCAATCTGCGTTTGCTTTGAGCCTGCAACAAAAGACGGATTACACAGTTGTGATGAATAGCCTTTACCCCACCCTAGACCCCTACGGGTACGGCAAACTACCCGCCAAGTACCCGAAGTGAAGCGGTCTCCCTCAACAACGTGAGTAGGACACTTATGCACTTCAACGTACCCGGTAGTTTGTGTACCCCACCTTGGATCTATCCTAGGAGCCAAAAACAGTAAATGAAATAATACAACGGTGGCTACAACCGCGACCTGATGTGCCCCGCAAAAGAATATTACATCATATTACATTTTACATCGAATGAATGAATATAAAACCCATCTCAAATCCTGGCCAATCATCACAACGATCCAATCAAGTTCATATACACAAACAGTAAACATTACAGAAATGTGCAACTCCCTGCCAACCGACATACTAGCAGTTAGGGGAGGTTTACGAACACATTAATCATTACAGATAAAAACCCGATTAGCAAATAACTTAGAATATCGATCGACAACCTTTTTCCGTGTCTACCCCAAATGCAAGCCAGCACAGAAGTAACCTGGGCAGAAACAGAATATACAGGAAAACAGAACACCACAATATATTAATTACTGCGCAAATCCGAGTCAACTCGGAATTGACTCGGCGGCGGATCCGCGGCCAAAAGCACTATTGTGCCGCGGATCCGCGGCCATCTAACCGAGTTGAGAGCTCGTATTTTCCCAGTTTTCTTATATTTCCCTGTTGTGAATTTTAAGGCCTATCAAATAATTTTTCTGACACTTTTAAAACTAACAGAAACTGATAGGGTTTCGGGGTGTTGTTTTCGTGTTTTCCGTCGATCGAAGTTCTACTTAGTTGCTAACAAGCTACTAATGGTTTAGTTGGCTCTGATACTACTGTAAGTCCATGTCACGCACCCCACGAACTTGCGGGGAGGCGGAATATATGAAAAACGATTATCAAAGGTTCGTAACACGGACTTGAGCGCATGAATCGTATCTAAACCGTTACTAGCAAACTACGAAAGGTTTAACTACTCTGATTCGAAGTTATACCTCACGTTACTTGTCCTTCGGGTCTTCATCACTATCCTCCACTCCTTGTAGGCTCTTTGGAACGTCGGCACCTCAACGGCCTCCTCGAGTCAAAGACGATCCACCCGAGAGCTCCTACTCCAAGCTTAACCTCTAACTTGAGGTAACTAGGTTTCTCAAAGTGCTAATCTAAGCAACCTAGGTGATATAGAGTTGGATTATGGATGTATTAGTCTAGCTAACCCTTGATCTCAATATATGAGAGGTTAGGGTTAGGGTTTGAAGAGAGAGAGCTTGAGGAGAGAGAATATGAGAATGAGAATCCTTTTGGATGAATAGATCATGTGTGTGTATATGAAACATATCATATATATTAAATGAATAACAGATAATGATATATCATCTTGTTTCATTAATACATTAAGTGATTCATCACATGAGTCATATAAATCATAATTGATTCATTAACTCCATGTATGAATCACACCATGACTCATTTATCCAATTAATGCATATGCCACCTTAACCCCCAAGTCACCATGCTTCAAGAAGCTTCCCGACAAATTATGAGAACGCCTCTCATATCCGTAAAAACACGGAAAAACTTTAGACTGTATAAATCCAATAATCCGATACTAGAATCTGGCTTAAACCAAAACCGACTAGTAAAAACTGTCCGAACATCGTACGTGCGTAAAAACACGTATGCGTTGAACCCTTTCGTAAAACCATACGACCTCTATATCGTTTCGCCCGAAGCAGGGAAACTCTTTGTGTGGGACTCTAAAGACTCGACACTACGCTGGCAGTGGGTTTAACCATAGATCGCATGTAACATTTTCAAAAATATAAAATATTAATTTTGGGAATTTTTATAATTTAATATTATTTTATTGATTATTTTAATATTAAATCTATTATTAAATACAAATAAATAGGAAAAATATGAGAAAAATTGTGGAAAATTTTGGAAAATTTTAAAATAGGGTAAAGTAGAAAATTATGCCATTTCTAAGTTTAATTGATTAGTTATATGCTTAATTAGTGCTAATTGCGATTAAAAATCGCTAATCGGGTTTTTACAATTTTGAGCAAAACATGCACACATTACTTTTCCTACACTTGTGCATTTTCTTCTATGGTTTTTCATTTGGGTTTACTATTTATGTGAGAAGGAATATGAGAGAAATGAAAAGGAAAAAGAAAAGAAAAGAATAAAGAATGAGGTTGGTGAGAGAGGTATGGGTTTCTTGTTGACTTAAACCTTAGCCATTTTTCCCCCTCTCATTTTCTCCCCCTCTCCCAATGCTTGCTGCTTCTGCCTCTCCTCCTTCTTCCTCCCCTCTTCAATCCCTCAAATCATCTCTAAAACAATCCCAAAACCCCAATCTCATTTCATAAAAAAGATGCACAAAGCCGAGACCTACACGATGGACCAAGAAAGCATGGATTTTGGCCACTAGGGGCAACTCAAGAAAATTCTTGAGTTGCCAAGTGAGGTAAATTTCTGGACCATTACGTTTAATTCTAGCGTTCTTTATACCCCAATGTGTTATTGAACCGATATTGTGCGATATTGTGAGCTTGAGGAAAACCTAGTTAGGGTTGTGATGAATTGGTGTTGTAATATGAAATTGAGCTCAGTAGAGGACTTGTAAACACCCTAGTGCATGAATTGAGACCCTAACCTGAGAACCAAACCACAGAATACGGATTTTAGAAACCGATATCGGGGAAAATGTGAAATCTGTGAGGGTTTTATTGGATCTGCTATCACCCGAGACACCCTAAAATAAAATTGAGTGGACAGTGGTATGTGCAGGCACCCAGGAAGCTAACCCCAAGACCCGAACCCCCAATTCCTTTTCCCGGCCGCCAATTCTCCTCTTTTGGCCGCAAATTGCGGCCTGGGTCCCACCATTTTGGGTCGTGTTGGTTCTGTAGCTCCTACATGTTCTAGTTAGGCCCCTGGTATGTATAGATTTGTATAAAGTGACCTAGGGTGAAATCTGGGACATATTTCCTAAGTTGCTGTTTTGGATTTTAGTTTCCGTATTCCGTATTTTCATTTCTGCATTGGTGTGATTCGTTTTACCTCGACTATTTGACGTTTTTACGACGATATAGAGGGTTTAGTGATGGTTTTGAAGGCGTGCCATAGGTTTTCACCTATAGGCCCCTTATAGTGTCGTTTTGGACTTCGTGTGCCGTTTTAGCTTTGATTTGGTTTTAATGCGTATATGCGACACTTTGATGTGTAGGTACTCATGAAGACTTCGGGACGACAAGCAAATGCGTGGTGACGTCTGCAAATGATGATGCAAAGTGAGTAGATCATATCTACAGGGGGAAGTCGGGTGGATGGCGTATAGCACCCCCGCAGTCCGTAGTAGTATATTATATATATGTAGATATATGATAGTGTTTAGTGTGTTTTAGCTTTGTGTTAGAGGTATTATGGTTAGTTAGGGGTAGAAATACCTAGCGTAGTTCCTAGTTGCGAACCATAGGATAGATTTGCACCCACACGCGTACACTGTGTGTTTTCTTATACTTGCACCGTACTTGATTATATGGGAAGACTTTGGAGATGAGTCGATGACGTGGGCTTTGTGCCGCGAGATCGGTGATTTGATATGGTTCATATTTGGGAATATGACATGTGACTCTTGCGGGTCTGGGATGTGTGTTTACCCCCGCATGCTTACTTCATTGGTGGTATCGGGTTGTACTAGACATAGAGTAGTACCCCCAGACTATAGGATCTGATGATAGTGATACCTGTTATGTGGAGAGATAGTGAGATGTTGACCCCTACCCAGCTATTGGGATGCCGTACGACGATTTACCGTATGAGCTTTACATTGATGATAGATCCGCGCTCATGACTGGAGGATGTCAGATGATACACTGTATCGTACGCGATACTATTGAGGCGGGATCACCGACTTATATATATATATATCGACTCAGATGTTAGGCGGTTTCCTTACCTGTAGTTCAGCTTGCTAGTTCAGCCGTTTAGTTTAGTGTAGTTGTTAGAGTAGCTTAGGCTTCTTACCTATTTCAAAAACTGACGAATCATGGGTATTTTTAAAGACAGCTCAAGGGAATCTACGGATATTTCAAAAACGACGTATCTTTTCATAAAAACACCGTAGCCCCTATTTTCAAAACCCCATGATTCGTGTTATTTCAAAAGGCACCACTCGTAGGACTTATATTAGATTTATGCAGATAAGTTTTGGGTTACGTCTAGTTTCAGCTCCCCCTCCCTTTTATGGTTCGGTTTGCATCGCATTCTTATTTTATGCTTCATACTCCATTTTTAATATCATGCTGATAGGACACCAGCACTATTACCGATGACGCGTAAGTACCACGTACACTTACTCGCCGGCTCACACACATCTTCATCGGTAATTGCCATGTCACGTACACCTTAGAAAATATACTATTGCATTGATGTAGGTTGTTAGCTTATAATTTAGACAGGTTGTAAGTGTACTCGCCTTATATGCTAGATTAGACATTGTAGTTATTACCTGCTACTTCCTGCACACTGTTATTCATTATCATGCCGCATTCATGGATTCTCATGCATATATTCATTATTTTACGTGCTATTGAGGTTTGGATTTGGATTTCTATGAGATTTTCTGGATTTGGAGGAAAACCGCAAAAACACTAATAAACATATTCTCTCTTTTAAAATAAAAAGTGCGGTTTTCCATGATGTATGAGTCGTCCACCATGAGTTTGCTGATGGATTTGGAAACCCGATTCGAGGAGACGGATGAACCGTTTCGGGTACATGGTGGACCCGGTACGGTACCCCGGGGCAAGAGGAATGTGGTGATGACGTTGAGCCTGGCAGGGGAGTACTACCTACCGGTGATTTTACCCGACGCGTCGGATATCCGGAGGATACCGTCGTGGTCTGAGATTTATGGTAGGGGCCGGTCTGGACTGACGGCGCCCTAGATATTGTGGCTGAGACCTTGAGATATCAGGATATTGGGATTTCGTTTGTGCCGATGCTAGGCACAGTTTTATGCTGATTTCATTGTGGTACCTTATTTTTAAAATACAGGGGAAATCTCACTAAAGTATGAAAACAGTTGTTTCAAGTGAATGTATTCTGTTTTCACGCATTCATATCTCATTCATATGCTATATTGTTATCTGAGGCACTGACACAGACACATGAGATTGCACTCGGGTTAGATATTTACCCTAGCCTTGCTATAGGTTGCATGTTTTATATTGAGGATTTTCTATATGTGATCGCATTGACCTAGGAGTATGTCTTGTATTCGGTTTCTGCTTGTAGATGTTTCTATTCACGAGTTGGCAACTCACCCCCGTTGTGCCACAGTTCTTGCAGGTTTCGCCGTACAGGTTTCATTGCGGCATTTCTGGCACACTTTATTCTTGCGGGTGATTTGCTTTGGTAGGTGGATTCTTTCGTATCAAGAATCACCATTTTATTCATGTATTTCATTGTATCTAGAAATTGTCCATCAACCAAACTTGTATATTCTTTCAGACTTAGAGACAGTGTTGTATTATTCGACCTTAGAGTCGCGCTTAGTTGTACTGCGGATTTCCTTGTTGCTTTTGAGCTTTCTTTTGGATTTGATCCTCGCCACTTGGCGTTGTATATTATCATATCATTATGTGGTTGTGACCGTCGATTGACGAAGAGCTAGCTCCCGCTTGGGGATGCCTTATCATTGTTTATATTTTTATCCATGTTGTACCCCATTCGGGGCCCGTTTCACAAAGGAAACTCTGCCGAAATTTTTAGAAAGGACTGTACTGTTTTTAAATGCATATTCGGCTTAGTTATTTAAAAACCTTGATTTCAAACCTGTATTTCTTCACTTCTTTAAAACCAGTTTTCCTTACTTATTCTTAAAAATGGTTTTAGATTTCTGGGCTTTGGCTTACTTGGATCAGATGGGGTCCTATAGGCTTCATATGTTTCAAGGGCCAGTCACGTGCTCTTTCGAGTCGTGACACCGCAAGCGGCACTAGCTGTACGTAACGGTCCCCAGGTAGATGTCGATAAGAAGGCCGATGAGTAAACCCATCCGAACTCCTACTGAGCCTGCTGTGACAATCTCCATACAGTCCGGTCTGTTCGTCTAAGACTATCGCATATCGGGCCTAGGGGGCGGCAAGCGTCAGTCCCCTAAAAGCGGTATAAGTCATGTCGGAGCGTAGCCCATTACACCTTGAGAAACTACTGGAAAACCTACCAGTAAATCTCGCTTGCCCTGGCCAAGGACTTTGCGTAATGGCTCTCTGACACAGCGCGATATCAACTCCCAATACCGGGAGAGACGAATCATGTCTAACCGCCACTGCCTCCAAGTGCTCGGGACTGCACCCAACTGCTACCTGTTTGCACGACTCCTTTGAGCCGTGGTAGGGTAGCAATCTAAGAACAGTAGGACACACTCGAGGCGAAGTAGCAGTGTCAAGTCTGCGGACTATGCTGTACTCATGTCACCTGGGAACTATTAACTGACGACGGGTATAATCCCAACCAACAGTTCCCCGTGAGTCCTGTCCAGTGTACCCGTAACCTAATGAGCACTTGTATACTATCTCCAGTACGACGTACTGATGGCTGTGGGACAGACCATCTCCCTAACTGGGATGAGAAGCGTACACACTAGTCTACTCTGGAGTATCGATGCCCTGTCTCGATAATTCTACGACTAGGGACCTGTATAGGATGTTGCTTATAGACTACCCAGCCCCCACTAGTGTGACTGCCATCACAACGCTGGTAATCAAGCAAAGATCCTAAGGGCTCTACTAATATGTATAAGCGATACATTACAAGAAACATATGCACATATTAAAGTAGACTTAAACCAAGTAGCATACTACCATTTTTAGCAAGACTGTCAATACAACTGTGAATATCCCAAGCTTCCATTTAAGTAATATACAAACTAGTATGATACAGTAATGGCCTTCTAGGGCATAAACACTAACACGCAAGAATCATGCGATTAGAACCATCAACGACTTATAATGAACTAGAGAATAAAGTGTTCAAAATCACGAAATATGATCCCCGTGAAATTAGGGTTAAGTTATGTTGTATATGGCCTATGTTTAGTGGAAATTTATTGGTTGAAATTATAGACGATGCATCAATATCTTCGATGATAGATTTCGGTCTCTCAAACACCCAGCATTCTTTTGAACTTTTGGTTCAGAAGGAGCAATTGGAAGTATCAGATGCCCATCCAACGGGTAATTTTGACGGTAATGCTGGAGATAGTTCCTAGGGGTACGGTCACATGGTTAACGATGATACCGTCGAAGGTTCTGTCAGGTTTCAAAGAATTTTCTGATGCTTTGGTCCATGTGCGGCTGGTTTCACACACTGTCGGCCGGTATTGTGCGTTGATGGTACGTATCTATACGGTAAGTACAGAGGCTGCATGTTAATTGCTGCAGGTGTTGATGCTAATAACGGTATATTTCCGTTGGGATTTTCTATTGTCGAGGGTGAAAATACATCATCCTGGTCATGGTTTTTCCGTCAACTAAAAAATATCCCATTTGTTCTTCATAAAACAGACTTATGCATCATATCTGATAGACATCTAGGAATACTAGTTGTAATGAGATCTATTTCCGACGACCCCATATAGGTTTTGCCTACGGCACTTCAGGCAAAATTTTGATCGAAAATTTAAAAATTCGGATCTACATAAGCTTATGTACAACGCCGGTGAAACGCCTGACCCTAATATTCACGACATATACATGACGAAAATTGGGGAGATGAGTCAAGCCGCAAAAGTGTGGTTAGATGAGTATCCAGTACGCATGTGGTCACAAGCACATGATTGATGGGTTGCAGATATCTACTAATGACGACTAATATGTCTGAAAGCTTCAACGGGGTCCTTAAAGGCGTTTAGAGGCTTACCGATACAGGGGGTTGATTGTTCGAACCTTTTTTTCCGGATGAATACTTATTTTGTGCACAGAAGAGAAAAGTCCTTGGCGATGGAGACTCCGCTCACCGCGTATTACGAAGATATATTTCGGAAAAAAGAGAGCGCAGAGCACAATACTACAGATCCGAAAGGTTTGACACGGCGGAGTTTTCAAGCAACGGGCGGTAAAGGGGAATCAATATACCGTGAACTTTAGAGATGAAGGGCTCTCTTCGTGTACATGCGGTCTTTTCCCAGCAACAACATTTACCTTGTGCCCACGCAATTGCTGCTGCGAGCAGCATGCATAACTCACATTACAATTTTGCTTCCCATTACTATACAGTTTCCAATTTACCAAGGCGCATACGATCCAAAATTTCATCCTATATCGGACAGTCGCTATTGGCACTATTATACTGCCAACAGACAAACACTTACTGTATTACCGCCGGAAAAAAAATATAAGGCCCGGAAGACCTAAGGTGCGTCGAGATCGAATGACAATGGATGCCGATCCTCAGCAAAGGCACGCCAGATGTAGCCTATGCAAACAACCAGGCCATTATAGGACCAGATGTCCAGGACAGTCATCAGGGGCGGGACCTTCAGGATCGTGGACAAGTGCACTCAGATTTTTTTTGTATTATAAATTTGACGGATTCATTTTGTTATTATAAATTTGACCGTCGATATAGAATTTACATTTTACAAACATATAGGATTTTTTTTTATATTGTAAATTTTGACGGATTCATTTTGATATTATAAATTTGACCGTCGAGATAGAAATCGGATAGGATTTTTTTGTATTGTAAATTTTGACGGATTCATTCTGTAAAAAATATTGATTTAATGAAATTTTATTATTTATTTATTTGTTTATTTAGTTTTAAAAAAAATTAAAAGAATTTTAATTATGATTATAATTATAATCATAATCATATTATAATTAAAATTATATTTATAATTATATAATTAATAACTAAAATTAAAATTAAAAATTAAATTAAAAAAAGGGGGCGGGTTCTGGGAACCCGTCCTCTATACTTACTGTATACCCCCTATTCTGGGGTGGGGGTTTGGGGGGTGGGGCGAAACTGCCCTATTATCATAATTTTAAATCTATCCCCCCTATTTTAATAATTAATTTTTAAATTATTAATATTTCAAAAAAAAAACTCATTTTCCTCTCTCTTCCCCTTTTCTTTTCCCCCATTTCACAAAAACAAAAACAAAAACGAGGAACAAATTAACAAATACCCTGAAGGAAACCACAACAAAAGCGACCCAATCCCATCCCTTTAACCAAAACCCTAACAAATTCAAGCTCAGAATCCACAAAAAATGGCAGCAGAATCAAATCATCATCAGATCCAAGGAGACGATGATGATGAAGAAGAAGTCCACACTCCCAGCCGCCGATCCCTCTTCCGCTCCGCCTCTTGGTCGGTTCCGCTCATCTCCCCGCCGCCGCCGCCGTCGAATCTCAACCCCCGATTCAAAACCGTCGTCGTCTTCTCACAACCTCCCGAAGCCTAATCGCCGTGTAACGTTTTAAAAATAATTAAATAATTAATTAAATAAATAAAATTGTTTAAGTGAATTTATGGATTTCGGTAAAGTAAAATGTATTTTTCGTAAAA